>JAMKFB010000915.1:774819-1515605 GCA_036247105.1 Cirrhinus mrigala
GAATCTGTTGAAAATATGCTGATCTTATGTTCTGACATAGCATCACATAAAAACTAAGGTGAATTATATTGTATTTAGCATTTAAGGTAAATACAATGTTATCAGACAAATGATTCTCTCAAGCAAAGTTTGTAGCAAGAGGTTCCTGCCAGTTCCTGTTCTCTTATTGTAAGTCAAATGAGCCAGATTACTGAGATGTTCACCTTTTGTTTGTAATGGCTCTTGGTACCTCTGCCCAGTCTTTGAGTAGTTATGATGATTGGATTAGGACTGGTGTAAATGGTGCAGGCTGCTATACCTGAATACTTCATTTGCATGCTTTGTTTGGGGTTGTCACCCAGGTGCTTTGTCTCCAGATCTAAGCACTGCCCCCTAAATGTATATAAACTACAATGTATCACTGCCTTAGTTAGACGACTTTTTGAAGACTGCAGTGCAGAGCAGCGAGTATCTGAATAAAGAAAAACTTCTGCTTCAAGATATCCAAAAACGTCTCCTGGTCTCTAAGAAAAATTTCCAACAGTTTTGGTGCCGTGACCCGGATAGAGCTCCTCACCTGAATCCAGATTGAAGCTCAACAAGCTAAACAAAGATCTGACTTCGTTCCAGACTGAATCTTTCTGTACCAAGGGTTGGTGAGTATCACTCTATCCAAAAGAACCATTAGAAGCCAGTACATGTGGTTATCCTCTGCGCCGCCAGAGAAGTGTTAACAAACAGCTGCAGGGTTTGTTTAACAGACAAGTTATCCTCTATTCAGGTAGAGAAGATTAGCATTACGTGCTAATATCAGTTATCCTCTATTTCAGGTAGAGAAGATTAGCATTACGTGCTAATATCAGTTGTCCTCTATTTCAGGTAGAGAAGATTAGCATTACGTGCTAATAGCAGTTATCCTCTATTCAGGTAGAGAAGATTAGCATTACGTGCTAATATCAGTTATCCTCTATTCAGATAGAGAAGATTAGCATTACGTGCTAATATCTGTTATCCTTTGTTTCGGCAGAGAAGAATTGTTGATCCTCTCTTCAGGGAGAGAAGTTTAGCGTAAAGTGCTAATATCTGTTACCCTCTGTTTAGGCAGAGAAGACTAGTGTAAAGTGCTAGTAGTTTGTGTTGTCTTCTGTTAATTCAGGAAAGGTTAACTATAGTTGATCTGTGTTAACAAGCGTACCCTCTGTTGATCAGAGAAGTTTTAGTGTTGTGATTGTGTGGTAACAAAGAAACTCACAAAATGGTTAGAAAGAACGCTAGGCTGATCCCCACAACTGAAAAAGGTGGTCTCGCAACTCCTTTGTGGTCAGATAGCGAATTCAAATCACTGTTAGGAGTGCAAATGAACCTAATAGTAACTGAAAAAGTTAGACAAGAATTAACTAAGAAATATGAGATCCATCCAGACAAGACTTGGTCTGTAGATGAGTGTAAAAAAGTACTTGGAGCATGTATTCGTAAGAACAATGTGAAAGGCATTATCTGCTGCCACAGAGAATTTGGTTTAGCGCTAGCTACACAACAGTCTCAGCGTAACTCAGAGCTAGAGGAACAGAACAAAGAGCTTCGGGCTAGAATATCCGCTTTGACTAAGAAATTGAACCGCAACAAAGCTTTAGAAAAAACTGATATGGAAGTTAGTCAGCCTGATAACATTTATCCTGACTTACAAGCTTTCTTTGAAAAAGATGTAGCCATCCAATCAGTAACTGATGTGCCTGTAGATTCGGTGAAGGTATGTGGTGCTAGGAGAAGATCTCAGGGAATTGAGGGAATTGAAAGTGTTCCTCCCAACTCTGCTGTTGTCCAGGTTCAAGCAATTGCAAAAATGCTGGAACCTAAAGATATAGAGAGATTGTCCCAGGGCTTACCCTCAGCACGCACAAATTTTTGTGAATTTAGAAGAGCACTGATTAGCAAAATGCGTCTCTACGACATGTCGTTAGTAGAAGTCACACAGCTGATGTCACAAATTCTAACTGAATCTGAATTCAACAGTTTTGAGTCTGCTGTTACTTCTGAACTACGAAATGCCAGTAAAGCGGATTTGAGAGAAGGTGTTTTGAAAATTCTAAAGAATATTATGGGACCCAAAATAGACTGGTCCAGAATCACTAACTGTGTACAAAAGAAAGAGGAAACTGTAAGTGAATACACTGAGAAGTTTTGCCAGTCAGCTGTAACTTACAGTGGAATAGTTGATGATCCTGAAAGTGTGCTAGATGACAAGGGACCCTTAGTCCGCATCTGGTCAGATGGCCTTGTAGCTGAGTACAGAAAAGCCTTGCCATTCCTAGATCTAACTTGGTCTAACAAAACTCTCAGAAGTAACTTAGACACGTTAGCTACTTGGGAAAGAGATTCTGATGTTAAGGCAAAAGTGAGAGTAGCAGCAGCTACGTTTAGCACAACAAATCGAGACAAGAGATGGTCTAAAAAAGAAGGGAAATGCAATTATTGTGGAAAACTAGGACATTGGGAGAAAGAGTGTAGGAAGAAGTTGCAAGATAATAAAAGAAATGCTATGCATAATTCTGCTCCTTCTCAGCCCGCCTACAACCCTGAAGTAGTTCCACCAGTGACCAGTGAAACATTAGGACAGCTCGCTCAGGCTCTTCTAAGAGCACAAAAAGAGCAGGAAAAAAACTAATTGTTGGGGCTGTGAGTAGCTACCTTTCCCCTGTAATACATCACAATGACAAAAGAATTTTTGTGAAAGGTAGCATACAAGAGAAAGAGATTGACTTTTTGCTTGATACAGGTGCAGAAATCACAGTAGTTCCTACAAAATTGGCTAAAGATTTAAACATTCCGTACAAGAAAACTAAACTTTGTTTAACTGGTGTAGTAGGTGAAGATTCTGTTTTGTATGAAACTCCACCCATAGAGGTACAATTAGGCCCGAAAACTCTGACTACAAAATTGTTATGTGCTCCATTAAATACAGGTGCAATTCTAGGCATGGATCTACTGAGACAAGTACATCTAACATTAGACATGTCCTCAGAATCTGCTAGCATAAAAATTGCTTCAGCACAAGTTTCTACCAGTAATGCAATCACTCCTGAGTATGCTTTCTTACAGAATCATCCAATTTGGGCTAAAGACAAAGATGATTGCGGGTTTCTCACAGGTGTAGAACCAGCCAAATTAACAGGAACCGCCCCTCCTGTTACCAAACAATACCCGATCAGTAAGGAAGCTATACAGGGAGTCAAACCTATTGTAGAAAAATTGCTGAAGCAAGGAGTGCTCGTTAAAACCAATAGTCCCTGTAATTCACCTATATGGCCCATCAAGAAAGCCAATGGGTCATGGAGACTCACAATAGACTACAGAGTAGCCAATAAGCATATTGAAAAAATCACCCCCCTAGTAGCAGATCCATCTACAATTTGTAATGGCTTACCATTAGATTGTAAGGTTTTTTCAGTAATTGATATGTCTAATGGATTCTTTTCTGTACCCTTGCACGCTGACAGCCAGCCATGGTTAGCTTTCACAGTTGACTATGAACAATATCAGTGGACACGTTTGCCACAGGGATTTCAAAATTCCCCAACCATATACCATCAGGCTCTCAGACGTGATTTGTGTGACCCAGAATGTCCAGTCAAACAGTCCACTATGATTCAATATATCGATGATATTTTATTTGCCTCAACAGATCATGAGGTACATCAAACTGAATTTACAGCATTGTTGGACTATTTGCAGAAAAAAGGACACAAATGTAGCTTTCACAAAGCTCAAATTGCTAAAAATCAAGTTACATTTCTGGGTCAAACAATTGGTACAGGAAATAGATCCATTACACAGGATCGAGCCGCTTCAGTCAAAGCAATACCTCCGCCTACTAACATTAAAACACTAAGATCATTTTTAGGAACAGCAGGTTACTGTAGACCTTGGATAGAAGACTATGCCTCGATTGCTCAGCCACTCTACGACTTGTTGAAAGGTCAGGTTAGAGATTCCGATACAGTTTGTATGGAAGAAATTCACCTCAAAGCTTTCAATGATTTGAAGAGAGCACTATGTCAAGCGCCAGCATTAGGAATTGCCCAATCTGATAGGCCCTTTGTGCTTTATGTTCATGAACACTTAGGCTTTATGACTGCATGTCTAATGCAAGATCATGGGGGCAATTTACGCCCAATTCATTACTATTCTGGCAAACTTGACATAGTCGCTCAAGGTATGGGCCCATGTCTCAGAGCAGTACAGGCAGTTCACCTAGCTCTTCAAGCCTCATCAGGAATGGTGTTAGGACAGACTGTAAATGTAAGATGCCCTCATGCAGTGTCTGCACTAATGAATCAAGCAAAAGTCACTTCTGTTACATCTTCTCGTTGGGGAAATTGGTTAACAACCCTCACAGCCCCGAACATTGTTTTACAGCGTGCACCAGTCACGAACCCATCCTCATGTATGATGTCTGCAATGACTGAAGTTGTCTTAGAGGATGAAGGAGAAATGGCTCATGACTGTGTTACGCTTACATACACACCTACAAGTGAAATAACAGAAACTCCCATAGATAATGCAGAATTGGAGTTGTTTGTTGACGGTTCAGCTCAAGTTATTGAAGGTAACAGACGAGCAGGTTATGCAGTAACTTCTACCACTGAAGTGGTAGCTTCAGGTCGTCTTCCAGATCATTTTTCAGCTCAAGCTGCAGAACTAGTAGCCTTAACTAGAGCATGCACGCTAGCGTCAGGATCAATTGCAAATATCTACACTGATTCCAGGTATGCTTTTGGGGTAATTCATGATTTTGGTATCATTTGGCAAAGTAGACAGTTTTTAACTTCTGCTGGATCACCCATTAAGCATGCTGGATTAGTGAAAGATCTAATGTTTGCCATGAAACTTCCAAAGAAATTAGCTGTGATCAAAGTGAAAGCACATCTCACAACTAATACTACGGAAGCTAAAGGTAATGCTCTTGCTGATGCAGCTGCTAAACAGGCTTGTTCATATGCAAATGTACAGGTGTGTTCAGGTAGTACAGCACAGAAGACAATTCTGCCTCCTGAATCAATCATCGATCTGTACAAAGACGTTCCTTTATATGAAGCATGGACATGGTTAGACAAAGGAGCCACAGTGGATTCATCTGGTTGCTGGACCAAAGGAGGAAAGTATATTGCTCCCGAATCACTGCTGCCATATTTGGCTCAACAAATACACAATTTGGGTCACAGTGGTCCAGCAACAATGAATCACAGGTTCTCAAATCAATGGTGGAATCCAAAATTCAGAAATGTAGCCACTGAAACAGTCAAGAGATGCGTTACATGTCAAAAAAATAATGATGTGCCAGCAGCAACTACAGCAGCAACACATACCCCAGCTCCACCAGGACCGTTTCGTCACCTACAAGTTGATTACATATCATTGCCTCCTTGTAAGGGAAAAACTGACGTTTTGATAGTAATAGACAAGTTCTCAAGATGGATAGAAGCTTATCCAACAGGGCGTGCCACAGCTGCACATACTGCTAAATGTCTTGTCACTGATTTCATTCCCAGATGGGGATTACCAGATAGCATTGACTCAGATCAAGGAACCCACTTCACAGGACAGGTAGTCAAGGAAGTGTCTAAAATGTTGAAAATTAAGTGGAATCTTCACTGTCCTTATAGGCCACAAGCATCGGCGCAAGTCGAACGTGCAAACAGATCAATCAAAACCAGGCTAAGCAAAATGCATCAGGAAGGAGTAGTATGGGTCGAAGCGCTGCCAGCGGTACTGTGTAGTCTGAGAGCATCACCTAACAGATCAGTAGGTCTAAGCCCTCATGAGATTATTACAGGACGCCCAATGCAGATGCCAGGTGTGATTGATCTTAGAAATGCTGATGTGCACATTGCCTCAGATGCCCTGATCACTTATTGTGAAAACCTTACAAAGGCAGTACAGAGTTCCAGAGAAAGAGTTGAGTCATGTTGGCAGAATCCACCAGAAGGTGGACACACAATCATTCCAGGTCAGTGGGTTATGATAAAGTCATTCAAAAACAAACCATTAGAGCCTAAGTGGCACGGACCACATCAAGTGATGTTGATTACAGCAGCTGCAGTTTTGTGTCAGGGAAGGAAAACCTGGACTCATGTGTCACACTGTAAAGTTGTTCCCCCACCTACAGGGATAGGATAGGACACACAGGCCAGTGAGGAGCCCAGGGAAGAACCGAATGCAACAGGCTTCGGGGGCCAACCCTGAGGTGAAGACTTCCTCATAGGCCTTCCCCATCCACTAGTCCATCCTTACCTCACTGTTCTTTAGGTGTCACGGGAATTAAGAACTAGGGAAAGAAGGAACAACAAGACTAGACTCAGATTGACCAGAGGCTACAACTACATTGTTTGCAGCCTTTTACAACAAATACTGCTCTGTCGTCTTTTGTTTTCTTTCTTACTCTGTGCAGATACCCTTTGATGCTGTCCCGAGACCCATACACATCGACCCCCTCACCTGTGTATGAAGCTACAAACTTTAAAGGACAACTAGACCCACTGCCGAGCCAACTGTCACGGAAGACAGAACATAAAAAAAAAAAAAAACACAACGCAGAGAATCACATGAAAGAACTTCAGTCATCCATCAACATGATCAAGATTGCCGTTCTAGTAATCATCGTGAACATCGCACAAGCTATAGACTCACTTGTGCACAAACATGGTGGTCAAGAACTCTTGGAGCCTTAATCCCGTCTTATGGTGTCATACAGGCCCTGGATCAAGTCAGAAGCTTATCGAATTCTGTACAGAAACTAGCTAATGATACAGCTTTGGCCCTAGGTAACATCACGGACACTCTTGCTTCGCACAAGATAATGATCTTACAGAACAGAGTGGCCTTGGATTACATTCTTGCAACGCAAGGGGGAGCCTGCACCATTATTGGCCCTGAATGCTGCACCGGGTTAATGGATCCAACAGAGAACTTGAACAAAGTCCAACGAGACATTCTTGATCTTTCAGAAAAACTACACCAAATGACTGAAGATAATTCTTCATGGTTCGGAGAACTGTTAGATAAACCCTGGCTGTGGATCAAGGAAATAGCAATTCTGCTGTTATTCTTCCTACTAGTATACTATCTATGCGTCCACAGTATCAAGTGTTTCATTCAACAAATGACCCATGCCCATCATGAGGAAATGACAGTTCCAACCGGAAAAGACTATTATCCGTAAGAACTTCACGGACCCTAGAAGCATGTTTGTTTCTGTGTCAGCATGCTGTTCATGACTACAGACAATCAACACAGAACTTTTTTTTAAGCGTTTAAATTTGTATTATGTGAGAGTTATTAAAACTCTCAAAGGGGGGACTGAAGGATTACAAATTTAAGAATCTGTTGAAAATATGCTGATCTTATGTTCTGACATAGCATCACATAAAAACTAAGGTGAATTATATTGTATTTAGCATTTAAGGTAAATACAATGTTATCAGACAAATGATTCTCTCAAGCAAAGTTTGTAGCAAGAGGTTCCTGCCAGTTCCTGTTCTCTTATTGTAAGTCAAATGAGCCAGATTACTGAGATGTTCACCTTTTGTTTGTAATGGCTCTTGGTACCTCTGCCCAGTCTTTGAGTAGTTATGATGATTGGATTAGGACTGGTGTAAATGGTGCAGGCTGCTATACCTGAATACTTCATTTGCATGCTTTGTTTGGGGTTGTCACCCAGGTGCTTTGTCTCCAGATCTAAGCACTGCCCCCTAAATGTATATAAACTACAATGTATCACTGCCTTAGTTAGACGACTTTTTGAAGACTGCAGTGCAGAGCAGCGAGTATCTGAATAAAGAAAAACTTCTGCTTCAAGATATCCAAAAACGTCTCCTGGTCTCTAAGAAAAATTTCCAACACCGTCTCGGAACGTTATGGGGACGTCCTTGACACCAGTGGGGACGTTCTGAGGACGTTCTGGCAACGTAAAATTTCTAGCGGGTTTCAACATCCATTCAAATTAACAGAGTTTCTACCTGTCAGTATTTTTATTTTATTACATACAAACATGAAAAAGGCCTGCAGTAGATGGAAAAAAAAAAAAAAGAAAGAAAGAAGAAAAAATTATTTTACAGGCGACCCAAATGTCTCACTCTTAATATATATATATATATATATATATATATATATATACACACACACAACAGGGCTAAATGCTAAATGTTTTTCACTGTACCCAAAATGTTTGATTGCAGAGAAATATATATATTTGTATTGAACATTTATGGAGCAACAGATTTTGAGTGAAAATAAATCATAGAAATAATTTATTTTGTTTAAAAATCTTATAAATGTATGAGGAAAAGGGGGGCCTTTTACTCCGCAGGCTAAATGGCACATAGTATTGATACAAATACTTTAGCTAAAATAATGTTTTTTGTTTTGTTTTTTTTTATGATGTCTAAATTAATGCTCGAAACAATCACTTTAGCAAAGTTTGTACAATTTTATGCTTATTTTGATAAATAAAAAATAAATTTTTTGTTCAATAAATATTCTGTCATTTAAAATGTTAAAAAAAAAACCTGTTGCTTTAACTTAAAACGAACCGAAAATGATTAAGAAGACCTTTGTCTCAAGATATATTGAATAATTGTACGTTAAAAAGCGGATGTTTTGGAAAGTGCTACACCACGTTTTTGTGCAATCTACACAGTAAAATCCCCAGAGTAAAATTAACTATGTTCAGACAACATTTGGTCCCTCTCTAAATAGAGTTAAATTAACACTGAAGCAGAGTTGAAGTTAATGAGATAATTAAGTGATCAATTAAATGATGATTGTGCATTAATAATGAACACCTGCTGTTATCAAGCAGAATCACTGAAGAAAAGAGAAACACAAGAACTACAACTGATTCAGCCTCAGATTAAATCAACTGAAATAAAATAAGTGATTAAATCTCTGAAGATCTCAGCAGATGATGATTAAACAACTCCACAAACAGCATCACCAGCTTCACTCATTATTAACCAGACTGACTATATTTCTGTCACACATCTACAGAAACTGTTATTGAGAATTACAGAGGATCAGATGTTGATGTTTTAGTGGTTAAAATGACGCCACCATCATGGAGATCTGCATTTGCTTTAGTTGGGCTCTAGGCCGTTGACTTTTTTGTGTTAAATCTCTCTCTTTAACCACACATGTGGTGTTATAAAGCAGAGCAATCAATGTTTTACATTAAGTACATAAACTGATTGTATATGGTGAGATATTCATCATGAGCTTGGTTGAATAGATCTAAAGTAACTTTCTCCCAATTTAAGCGTCTAGATTTTATACAACCAACCCTGTGAATATACAGCAGATAAAAAAAAAAAACTGTGATTTAATATAATGAAATATTCTGAGTTATTTTAGCTCCATGCAATACAAAAAAAAAAAAAAAAACCTTTGCTATTATTTAGAGACACACATCAAGTAGCAGCATATGAATCTCAACAATGGTGAAAATCAACCAAACTCTTCATGCTGCAATGCATGCTGGGTAACAACATAGTAATAACTCCCATCATGCACTGCAGCATGAATAATTATTGTCACCACTGTTGAGGTTCGTATGCTAAGTGTTCATGTCTAAAAACCTGAGCTGATGCAGCCTTTCATTTTTAACACTGAAGTGTTGTAGTCATGTTTGTTTGAACTTCTTGTTCAGTAATATGAATCTATAAAACAAACAGAAAAATCGTTTCATGATGTTCCCACAAATAAGCTATAAGCAGAAAGTGTAAAATAAGCTGCTACTTCAAACATTTGATTCAGTAACACACACATGCTTGTGAAACAATTGCTTAGAAGCAAAATTATTTTAAGTTACTCAAAGGGTCAAGAGACAAACTAACGCAAACCTTGACCACAATTATGGTGGCATCATGATTTATTTATTTCCCCCCATTGACCACTAAAACATCAACCTCTAAACCTCTGTTAATTCTCAATTAGTGCTTCTGTAGTCATACAATAAAGTCATTCTGGTTAGTAATGAGTGAAGCTGGCGATGCTGTTTGTGGAGTTGTTTAATCAGATTTTGAGAGATTTAATATATTTTATTTCAGTTGATTTAATCTGAGGGTGAATCAGTTGTAGTTCTTGTGTTTCTCTTTTCTTCAGTGATTCTGCTTGTTAACAGCAGGTGTTCATTATTAATGCACAATCATCATTTAATCGATCACTTAATTATCTCATTAACTTCAACTCTGCTTCAGTGTTAATTTAACTCTGTTCAGAGAACATTTGGTCCCTCTCTAAACAGAGTTAATTTTACTCTGGGGATTTTACTGTGTAGTGATTTAGATGAAAATAATATCAAAGGTGTGTTTTACCCTGGGGCTCCTTTAGCCCCGTCGTACGCTGTATAATTTATATATAATGCCATATAGTTCCTAAACAACATGTTAAATCCAGTAATGGTTCTTCAGCAGTTCTTTAGGGTGGTTATGGTTCTACAATCCCCCATGATTCCGAGCCTAAGAATTACTTTTAGTGCTATTTAGCACCATTTGGTTTTTTGTTTTTTGATGAAAATGTGTGAATTACAGATGCGTGGTGTGAAAGGTGTGAGTTAAATGTATTTTATTTTCATGATGAGTTGCTTTGCAATTACAAATGTAAATTACATCGAATTTAATGCATCCTGGAGAGTGTTTATTTTGTCCAGAAACAGTATAAATTATGTCTAAATCAGACCTTAAATGACGTTGAAATTATATTCCCAATGACCACATTGGAACTAGTTTTTAACCTTGTATGCAAGTTCCATGAACGTCTGTATCTGATGTGCGGAACACGTCAAAAAAAAGTCATCATACTTTCATTCTGGCTACTCAATGAAAAGATGTTTTTTGGACATATTATTTATTTTGATTATTTTGATAACTTTAATTTCTTTTTATGTAAAGAACTTTGAATTACCATTGTGTATGATTTTTTTATTTTTTATAAATAAACTAGCACAGTGAAAAGAGATGTGTTAAAAGACAAAACACACAATGTGTGTTAAAATTAGAGGTGTGATGGTTCAGATTACTCACGCTTCACTTTTTATTATGGTTTTAGGGTCACACTTTCAGTATGGTTCAGTATAAGCTATGTTTAGTGAAAAATAAGACAACTGTCAAATAAAAATAAAGAAAATCAGAACAAACAATCAAACTACAAGCACAACAGCACAATTAAATGCATTATAGCAAAGATACAAATAAAACCAACAGTGTTTTTCAGGAGTTTTATAGATATCTAACAGTTTTCAGGCATAGAAACTGAATAATATAGTCAAATATAAAATAATGCATATGGTAAGTGCAAATATATATAGTGAGTGATTTCCTTGTACTTGTTGTCTCAATAATATTAAAAATACAGACAACAAAAATAAGGCTGTGGTCACTTTAAGACAATTTTAGATCCAGACACATTACACCTGCGCTGTCTTTCCCAACTGGTTATGTTCACTTAAAGTGTTAATTCACCCAAAAATGAAAATTACCCTATAGTTCACTCAACTTCAAGCCATCTTAGGTGTATATGACTTTCTTCTCTCAGACGAACGCAGTCAAAGTTATTTTAAAATTTATCCTGGCTTTTCCAAGCTTTATAATGGCAGTGAAAGGGAGATGAGATTTTGAGGCTCAAAAAAGTCCATCCATCCATCATAAAATGACTCCACACAACTC
The DNA here is from genome assembly GCA_036247105.1 of Cirrhinus mrigala. Taxonomy (NCBI): domain Eukaryota; kingdom Metazoa; phylum Chordata; class Actinopteri; order Cypriniformes; family Cyprinidae; genus Cirrhinus; species Cirrhinus mrigala. The sequence goes on from JAMKFB010000915.1 coordinate 786,516, forward strand.
TGAGGGGATAATAGAGGCCTTCTGAAGCAATCAATGTGTTTGTGTAAGAAAAAATATCCATATTTAAAACTTTCCGAAGCAAAACATCCAGCTTCTGGCAGAGCGTGACTTATGAAGCAGTTCAACCGGTGATGTGACATATGATGCAGAATGTAACGTAAATGTTTTGAATTGTGAGAGGCATTACACATTCTTCGTAAGTCACGCTCAGCCGGAAGCTGGATGTTTTGCTTCATATTTAACACATTGATTCACTTCAGAAGGCCTTTTGTAACCCCCTGGAGCCGTGTGGAGCAGCTTTATGATCAATGGATGGACTTTTTTGAGCTTCAAAATTTTATCTCCCATTCACTGTCATTATAAAGCTCGGAAGAACCAGGATATATTTTATTTAGGTGAGCTATCCAACTGGCATAACCGACTGTGTTTGCTAGGGTACTCGTCAAGTCTGACATGTTGACATACTGTTTGTGTGAATGTGTCTGTTCAAAGGCAAGAATTTGGGGGAGAACATTTGCGTGCTGTGACATGGCTCTCCATGCACACAATCAGATGAGTGCACTTCACACACAAATCTTTTTTACAGCATGTGCTAGTTTTCTTTCTCATTTGGTTGCTAAATGTTTAAATTGCAAAGGTTTAAATGAGTTTAGTTACTGTACACAAATAGCAACGTGTGCTGATTAGATCTCACCTGTGCTCGGGCACTACAAATACCAGGGTGACAACAGCATGAATGACTGGTCGTACAAGACTATATGGCACTTATGTTAAACAAAGTTTACAAAGAGTGACTGTTTTGTCAACTGCTTGTGTGTGTGTGTTCAGTACTTATGCTCCCTTTGTGCTATTGGAAATTATAGTAAATACAAGTTTTCTAGGTAAAAACTGCACATGAACACCCTCTGATGTCATGTTTACCTATGGGAAGTTTGGGAATAATTTTGATACCCAAATAGCTGAGACCTTATACATGCCATAAACTTTAAATATGGTGGCGGGGAGAACATCTGCTGTGACAGTATGATTTATTAGTTTCTTTTCCTACAACAGCTAGAGTGTGTCATCTTGTCATTAATGTAGTGCATATTTACATAAATGAATAATCACTTTAAGTGTATTGTTTATGTTTACATTTTGTACACAATAAAAATAACCTGTATTTGACCGAAATTTCAGAATCGTCTGCAAGCGGACTATCTATAGCGTTGGGAATGTTTATATGGTTGTCAGTGCATGGAAAACTAAATATAATTTTAGTTTTAATCATTTTCCCAATAAATATGCAGGAATAACCCTGGTGTCCTCTATATGATTCCTGTTCATTCTGACAACAAAGCACTTGAAAACAACAAGCTTGTAATTACGACTTCTGATGTGGAAATTAGGAAATTTCCGATACCACATGAAGGCAGCATTATTGTTGTGTTTGTGCAGTTGGATGGGTAAAATTTAAAGCACAAATTTCAAAAATATAAACGCGTTGTCAGATTTGAGATGAACCATGGGTGGAGAACGGTATGGTTCTATTTTTTTCTTTTGTTTGTTTATTTTTTTTTTATTATTATTATTATTTATTTATTTATTTTTTTTTTTAATTTGAGAACCATTACACTCCTATACACAGATTATTTGTGATTGCGAATACAAACATGAAAGTGCAGAGCAAGCACACATTCAATAACTATTCAAAATAATTTTTCAAAATAATATACAATATAATTACCTAACTGCATAATTGCGAGATCTAAATCTTATTATTTGTTGAGCACAATCAACAGTCAAGTCACCTTTTTTATATAGCACTTTTTACTATACAGATGGTTTCAAACCAGGAGTGGAAAAAAAAAAAATATATATATATATATGCAGCAAAGTTTCTTCAGCTTTACAATAGCTCTAGAAAAAAAACGGAGCTTTTCATGGTTCAGCAGTAAATTGATTCAGTTCAGTTGTAAAAAAAAAAAAAAAATTCTCATTTATTAATTTAGTTCATTTCAGCAATACAGCAGCTCTATAGAAAACGGTGATGTCATTATCCAGCTCTGTTGAGTTCTCATATAATGGTGTCAGTGTAGTCAGATCAACAATACTTTTGAATATTGAGTGTCCCCAACTAAGCAAGCACATTTTTGTTTCTTTAATAGTTCACTAATACATAAATGTGATGGATATTTTTAATAAGAGTAAATCTTTTTCTTTCAGATGGATCCCCATCGCTATGACTCTGACTCCAGTGATTTTAGTGTTGGCTCAGATAAAAGTATTGAACGTCCTCCTGCTTTTAACAGTAAGTTTGCAAATTTACATTATGAAGTTTCCAAGCCACATTATTTTTGTCGTCACAGAAAGCAATATCTAATCTCACAATATAACAATAAATCACAAGTTATTTATGTTGTCATATATTTGTGTAATCTTTGAAACTGTTTACTGTTAAAAACAGGTGACGGGAATCAATCAAATGAGCTGCGGTACACTGTAAAAAATGCTGTGCCCATTTTACTCAATCAAACTGAGGCAACTATTTGCATCAGCCTTTTACGCAGAGATGGGACCAAGACATTCCTTTCAAGTCACAAGCAAGTCTTGAGTCAAATCCCAAGTCCTCAAAGAGTTGAAGTTAATGAGATAATTAAGTGACTAATTAAGTGATGATTGTGCATTAGTGATGAACACCTGCTGTCAACAAGCAGCATCACTGAAGAAAAGACAAACACAAGAACTACAACTGACATCAGACACAGCCTTGGATAAAATCAACTGAAAAAACAAAACAAAACAAAAAACAACAACATTAAATCTCTCAAGATCTGATTAAACAACTCTACAGACAGCATCACCAGCTTCACTCATTACTAACCAGACTGACTTTATTTTATGTCTGCAGAATCTCTTATTGAGAATTAAAAGAAACAAAGAAAGAACACGATACCACCATGATTGTGGTCAAGGTGTGCTTTAGTTTGTCTCTTGACCCTTTGAGTAATTTAATGTAATTTGCTTCTAAGCAATTGCAATATTGTTTTATGGCAAACGTTTGTGCATTACTGAATCAAAAGCTTGTAACAGCAGATTATCTTATACTCGCAACTTATAACTAATTTGGATGAACATCATGAATTGGTGTCACTATTTGATTTATTTGGCTGACATTCAGCTGTTGCACAACTGCAAAAAAAAAAACACTATAATGTTTCAATATAAAAAGAAAGAACAGTATTGGCTCAGGTTTTTAGTCATGAACGTTTAGCATACGATCCTCAACAGTGGTGATAATAATTATTCATACTGCAGTACATGAGGGGAGTTTATCCTATGTTGTATACCCAGCATGCATTGCAGCATGAAGCGTTTGGTTGATTGTCACCATTGCTGAGATTCATATGTTGGTTCTTGATGTCTGTGTGTGTCTAAATACTGTAGATGTTTTAAATTCTTTCACTGTAGCTGTTAGAGAAACATTCTACTTGCTTGCTGCAAAACCTAAACATATAACAGAGAAAAAAAAGTTATTTTGGATGTGATCAAACAAGTTCATGATGACTACACTGTCATGCTAAAACAGCTAGTGACTGCTCACTTTGCTGCTTTGACCTCACTGCTTCACAACATGCATTGTTATAAAGAGAGATCTAATATAGCAGGTCAAGGGTCAAGAGCACAACTAAAGCACACACTGATCTCCATGATGGTGGCATCATTTTAACCACTAAAACATCAACATCTGATCCTCTGTAATTCTCAGTAACAGCAGGTGTTCATCACTAATGCACAATCATCATTAAATTAGTCACTTCATTACCTCATTAACTTTAACTCTTTGAGGACTTGGGATTTGACTGAAGACTTGCTTGTGACTTGAAAGGAATGACTTGGTCCCATCTCTGCTTTGACGTATTTTGAACTTATTTTATTCCTGTTTGTTCTATTAGACTTTACGTTTCCAACTTGAACTCTTTAATGGCAACACAATTTTTTCAGTTTACAAAATATAGTTTTAAGTTAATAAAATAAGCCATTAGAGTTGTCAAAAGGTACCGGGTTCGGTACCTGAGCGCTGTTGAGCCGATTTTTAAACATCGCTGATTGGCCATAGTGTTCACGCGCTCAACAGACATGACTGTGATTGGCTACAATGATGAGCGTTTCACGCTCCTCACCGAGCGCTCACACATAAGCATAACGGGAGCGTTTGAAAGCTGTGTATGTCAGTATGGCCAATCAGCAATGTTTAAAAATCGGCTCAACAGCGCTCAGATGTGAGCGGGAAATGGGCGTTTTTAAAATTTCAGTACCGAAAGTACCGAACCCGGTACCTTTTGACAACTCTTTTTTTTTATTTAAATATTTCTACATTTTTCTACAATGGTGTAATGAAACAGTAAACAGGCGTCTCAAAACTAACCATTTATTTACTTTACAATGTTACAACAGTGCAAAAACAGAGCATTATTAACACTACTGGTAACACTTAAGTTTAGAGACCAACTCTCACTAATAACTTGCTTACATATTTCTAGCGTATTGACTGTACTTACTGTTGTTACTTATAAAGCACATATTAATGAATCAACATATTAACAACCTCATACCTAAACTTAACAAAAACCTTACTACCTATTAATTGTATTGAGGGAAAACTCGTAGTTAATAGTGAATGTGTTCCCTAATTCTAAAGTGTTACCACATATCATTTTCAGATGAATGTATTAACCTTTACATAAAGCTGTTTACAGGCTTAATGGGAAAAAAATAAATAAAAATAAATAAATAAATAACAATAGAATACACATAGTTTATATGATGGACTCCCTCAGAATAATACTTGAACAATTTAAAACAGTGTATATAGTGTTTTGATAAAATATCAAGTTCAATTTAAAACATACACTGTAAAAAACAACCTATAGAATCTACTCAATATAATGGGGTAAACTGATGTAACAATTTGCACTTAGTTTGTTTGGGTAGATTCTATCCTATATATTTGAGTAAAGAAAACCTAAATTTACGAATCTACTCAATAAAATGAGGTAAATTGAAGTAACAATTTGCACTTCGTTTGTCTATATATTTGAGTAAAGAATACCTGAATTTAACAGCTATGACAAATTAAAAAAAAGTAGATAAAGTCTACACAGCAAAAAGCCCAGTGTTAAATTAACTCTCGCGGGAGTTTATTTGAGTGTTAAAATGAACACTGAAGCAGTGTCAAAGTTAATGAGGTAATTAAGTGATTCATTGAGTGATGATTGAAAATTATTGAAGACACCAAAATGTTTACGTCACCATTATAGTGGTCAGTGTTAGCATTAGTTGGTCTCTTGACCCGTAGCTTTTTAACATTAGCTTTTGTTCAACTGTTTAGTTAAACTAGCCAGACAAGCCAAAGAGCAAAAGTCATGCAGTGGTGATAATTCTGTTTTAAAATAAACTTAATTTGAGCCACTGAAACCATTTAGAGTTCTATATCCTTTATTACAACTGCCTTATGGTTTCACAGCAGCAAAAAAATGATAAAGCCTGATTTTTTTTTTTTTTTTTAATTTTGAATGGACTTCCTACAAGCTCTTCCGATCAAAAAAAAAACAGCTGTTCTTTTAGGCACACACAGACATCATGAATCAGCATATGAATCTCAACAATGGTGACAAACGGCATATTCAGAAACAGAGCAACTCTAAACATCATGGAAATCATCAGCTCATAATTTATTCATGCCACAATGCATGATGGGAGATATGGATGAGTTTTGATTGGCTACAACATACGTTTTTGTTGGTCACCATTGTTGTGATTCTCATGCTGATTGTTGATGTCTGTGTGTCTAAATCTAAAAAACTTTTATATTTTTTCCGGTCAAATAAATTTCAGAAACACCTCTCCGATTAAACCAACATAAACAAAATACAACTCACTTATTCTGATCGTTACTTCATGACTTTGTCAAAGCATATTCAAAACCACAAAATCTCATTTCTTCTGGTTTGTCTGACTGTTATAACTCAATTACAACACCCAAACAAAATCTAATATTAAGACGTTACTGGTAAAGAGCTAAACTAATGCTAACACTGACCACTATAATGGTGAGTTACAAAATTAGATTTTCTCCTTTTGGTGATTCTGCTTATTAACATCAGGCGTCTTTAATAATGGTCAATCATCACTCAATGAATCACTTAATTACCTCATTAACTCTAACACTGCTTCAGTGTTCATTTTAATACTCTTGAGTATGGACTCAAAAAGTTTTGATATTTCTCCTATTTAAAACTTGACTCTTCTGTAGTTGCATCATGTACTAAGACTGGCAGAAAATGAAAAGTTGTGATTTTATAGGCCGATATGGCTAGGAACTATACTCTCATTCCGGCGCAATAATCAAGGAATGCCGGTCCAATGGCAGACTCCAGGGAAAGTTTTGTGTTCACCGTTTCACTCACACCAATCATGTGGGCATATTTGTATCTTGACTGTACTACTAGGTACTTATACTATAATGACTGGGTTAAATAGAACTGCATTACTAAAAAGAGACTAAAATACAATTTTCATTGACTAAACCTAGACTGAATGTCATCAGTTTTTGTTGACTAACACTAGACGAAAATAGTCATGGATAATTATGACTAAAGTAAGACTAAAATGCTCAGACTTTTAGTTGACTAAAACTTGACCAGACTAAAAAGATTATGAACCTGACTAAAACTAATAAAAACTAAAATGACAGCTTCATACAAAGACTAGACTAAAACTAAAATTAAAACAGGCTGCCAAAAACAACACTAATTGGCACTTTCCCCAAACTCCCGTATAACGTTAGCCAAACTCTGACACTGAAATGTCTCCACTCACTCCAACTGTTCAGTCTTTTATAACATTAAACACTTATGAAACTACTTTTAAAGGCATATATGATATTATTTCAACAGATAATTAAGGAAAACAGTCGAATAACTTTATTAGTTGTATATAAGCAGTATCTTAAGGCATATTGAGCACATAATCCAAATTACAACTAAATTACAACCGTAAAACCCAATTAATCCATAACTATATAACTCACATGCTTAATGCTGGGTGGATAAAAACGTTAAAACAAAGTATATTACTTAAAGTGTCGATAAAGAAAATGAAAAATGGTGTGAAATCGTTAGCCGATTTTAGCTTCTAGGCTAAATGCAGGAGTACATATGAACCAGTAAATAAACCAAACATTTTGCTTTATTATTGCATACTTGGTTATATTTAAAGCATCTGAAAAATTAAACTGCTCATATGTGATTTAATTCCTACCTTTGGGTTGATAACCATGGAGGAAAATGCAGTCCATCTCGAAGTTCTCACCTGTTGAACCGAAAATTCAAAATGGCCTCAGTATTGCGTTAGCAGCCTAATCTACCTGTTAGTCTTTCAGGTACATTTAACTTAAATAGATCGCTTTAAGGCACACATCCAAAAAGCCTTGTAAAGATTACTCAATATTATACATACACAAATTGTCGAAGTAAATCACCATACATAGTTTTATTTGTTGAAAATATTGATATTTTCTTGTTACATTTACTGCTCCACTGAGTGCATTGTTAAATCAAATAAACATATACAGAATGTACCTTCCAGGGGTGTATTTTAGAAAGCAATGTTAACTTACCATCTGCTAAACCCTGAACTCTCGGATAATTAAACCAAATCATGCTTACTCGCGGTATGCTGGTTCCAAAATTTAACTGTTTAATCTTTTATCCTTTATAATAAGAATTATATTGTTTGTTTGATGCTAATTATATAATAACTCATATCAGATATGTATTTTTTAAAATGCAGATCCATGATGTGTGAGATGATAAAAAATAACAAACATATGTAATAAAATAAACATTACATTAACATTAGTGTTTTATGATTTAAACATTTATTTTATTGGTATATATAATAGTTAAATATGATAGCCATATTAGAATAAAATAATATTACATTTTATTTTACATAATTTGCATATCATACAACTCTTTCTCTTTCTATATATATATATATATATAAGAGATGGTATATATATTCCATGGTCTGTCCGAATACTGAAATCTGATTGGCAGTAAGATCTAAATAGTAGAGATGTTCAAACTTTCATATGCATGTTTTAAAATCACTCACTATAAATGTTAGACAAACACTTTGCTGTAGTTTCATAGGTTTGGTAGTGCAAAACCTGAACATATAAGAAAAAATGCTATTTTAGATGCAAACAGGCAAGTTCATGATAACTATCTCACCATATAAAAACAGCTAGTAGCTGCTCACTGTACAGCCCTGGGGCCGTTTGCACCAGCTAGACGTAAAAAAGCTAGGTGTAAGCCCTACGCTGAGTTTTGCAATGTCCAACTTTACGATAACTATTTACACCTGTTGCACCAGCTAAAACTACGATCAGGCGCAACTATACCCGGCGTAGACGATGCGCGTCCACGCTGGCACATTCTCCCGCAGTGACAGCTGAGACGTCATCCACGCTGCAATGACTACAACTACTAATATAAAACTGATTTGCTCAAGACATCATAACAAGTGAAGCCACCGCAAAATAATTTCATTGAGTAAATATTTCCACATGACAGATTTTTCAAACAGTGACAGGTTAAGTAAAATCAAATGAATGTAATACAATGCTTCTCTCTAGAGGTATTTCTTCAAGCTGACTATCGAGTTTATGTTGAATGTCTTTCCTGAGGTAAATGTGACTTCACGTGACAATTTTGGGTTTTAGCCTACGTTAAGTATTTCCAAGCATTTATACTGTCCAAGCAAGATGTCGAATAGAAATATTTAGGTAATAATTTAAGACAGTTATGTACCGTTATCAACATGGTAAAGTAGATTTGTCTCCAGTTGTCTCTGAGAGAATCTGTGCCGTTAATGCAGCTTTAGCAATCAGGGTTTGAAATCATGGTGAAATTTTACCGTTTTTAGGTTTTGATACCATATGAAAGCTGTGTTAAAGTCCTTTCCAAAATGGTTATTTTGTCCATAGCTTGAACGTAACCAAAGTTATGGCTATCTTAAGTTGGCTGATAGCGATGATTTTCAGGAATGGAATTTTGAGAAAAAAGCATTTAAAATGAGACTGTCAGTCAAGTCAGGAGCGCTATACTGCATCATTACACAAACAGACTAATGTCGTTGTTTATCATGTGCATAGTCTTTTGTTTGGCTGCTGTATTTGAGTTGAAACAGCCAGACAAGCCAAAAGCTCAAGTCACCCGGTGATTATGTTTTGAAATATTCATTGTTTGACGTGAATCACCTAGAGTCTAATCTCTAAGTTAAGTTTTTTTTGTTTATTGTAATAGCCTTGACAATCCACAGAAGATCCGGCACTTTCTATACATTTTGGAAAGATTTTTTTTACAACCTCTTCTTTTTTTTTAAAGTTTTTCACCCAGGCACACATAGACATCAAGAACCAGCCCATGAATCTCAACAATGGTGACAAACGGCATATTCAGATAAACAGATCAACTCTGAACTCTCATAATTTATTCATGCCGCAATGCATGATGGGAGTCATGGATGAGTTCTGATTGGCTACAACACGCTTTTTGATGGTCACCGTTGTTGTGATTCTCACACTGATTCTTCATGTCTGTGTGTCTAAATTAAGATAAACTTTTTTTCATCATCTGTCTGATTATGGCAAAACTGATTGATCTTTTGTTCACAGCTTTTTTTGTAAACTGTAAGGAAATTCTATGTCAAATACTCAAGTCACTATATGATGATTAAGTCAAGCACAGTCAATGCCATCTTATTGACTTTTGCTCTTAGCTTGTCTGGCTGTTATAACTCAGTAATTGCAGCCAAAAAAGACCTGATATTGATGATTTAAGGGTCAAGAGCCCAACTAATGCAAACACTGACCACTATAATGGTTGCTTAAAAATTTTGGTTTTCTCCTTTGGTGATTCTGCTTATTAACATCAGGTGACTTCAATAATGATCAATCATCACTTTGTTAATCACCTAATTATCTCATTACCTTCAACACTGCTTCAGTGTTAACTTTAACACTGCTTCAGTGTTTATATGTGTCCACACTCAGAGTGTTAAATTAACACTGGGGATTTTGCTGTGTACGTAAAAAGAAAGACAGTAATTTCTGCTCGCTGCAGTAAATGGCTATTTTTCTGCACTAAACAAGTGAATTTCGCCGAGATGATAGACAAGATGTTATAGAATAATAATTAAATAAAAACTTAATTTTGACAAAAAAATTTACATTCGATTTATTTGCCCAATTTCCTGAAAACGTTCCAGCGCGACATCCGACGGGTTTTCCTAGATCGTATCACATATATATGTATCTAGTTCAGATGCAAAAGCCTCTGTCATCTAAAATTTTCCTCTATGCAATTAAAATCAAATAACTGAACATTAATATAGGAGCCTGATAGAAATGCTAATTTTAGGTGAAAATTTCAGAAGGCACTTAGAGGCTTTTGCACCTGAACTCTATAGGGCCTAAAACTAACTTTTTGCCACACCTGCCAATGGCTGGTGACGTGATAAAATTTAATATAACAAAATACTGATAAAATCCTAAAACTCTTTTTTGCAAAAACAGGCAGTTATTACTAACGCAATGACTAAACATATTTACAATGTTTTTAATTTGTTCTCTTTGTGTCTCTATTAAATGCATTTTCCCTCAATTTTATCTATTAATTATAGCCATTCAACATTACAGTATAACTGAAAGATATTATTTTTAACATTGAATAGGCTCTGAAATACATAACGTTAAGTGATTTTAAAGCAATCTTCACATAAACTATAAATTGTATATGCAGAAACTATACAAATTAATCTTTATTCAAGCTATAGAAGTTAATCATATGATTTCTCTTTTACTTTTGTTCTTTAATTTCCATCAATGACGGAGTCCAGCAGGTTTCACTTTAAAAATAGTGCTGTCTCTTTAAAACCTGACGCACATGACATGGAACTGAAACATATACGATTTTCTTCAAACTTTTACGGTCATTTAAGACTTCATAACTCATTTAAGAATAACTTTACGAAGTAAGTCACCAAAACCATGCATGTTGACAATTGTGTGTGTGTGTTTTTGTCTGTTGAAGCGCTACTGGTGCGCTGTCTGAAGCGGCTCAATGTATGCGTACAGCCAAATGCACAACCTTTCAAACTATATTTTACTGCACTGTTTAAGCAGCGTAACGCCAGGTATGTGTTGACGTGAAGAAAAAATTAATCTCCTGAAATGAAGCGGTAATATCTTCTCAGATAAAAGTTATTAGATCTGTGTCTAGGAACAAGCTGGGCATCACACTGTTCTGACCTTATCAGCCAGTTGGTATTCTGTTATTTGACTCGCTCTCATCACTTATGACAGAAGAGTTAATCACGATGATCTTGTCTTCGGAAAGGGGGGCGGGTTCCTCAACAATGGTGACAGTAATTTTTCATACTGCAGTGCATGATGGGAGTTTTTTTTTTTATTATTATGGTGTTACCCAGCATGCATTGCAGGATGAATAATTATTGTCACCATTGTTGAGATTCATATGCTGGTTCTTATTGTCTGTGTGTGTCTATGCAGAACATGATGGTAACATCATTTTAATCACTAAATTGTTCTAATTTTAATTGCTAATTGTTTCATTAACTTTAACTCTTTGAAGATTTAGAATTTGACTCGAGACTTGCTTGTGACTTGAAAAGAAATGACTTGGATCCACTTCTGATGAAATCAGTTCATGGGTGGAATAAACATATGGCAGGACTTTTACCTTCTGACCCCTGGACTTCACACTTTTGTTATTAACATCAGGTGTCTTCAATAATGGTCAATCACCACTTGATGAACCACTTAATTCAGTGGTTCTTAATTCCAGTCCTGGGGGTCCACTGCTCTGCACATTTAGCATGTCTCCCTTATTTACCATACCTGATTGAGATCATCAGCTCGTTAGTTTAGTTCATGGATCTCTCTCCTAACGAGCTGATGATCTCAATCAGGTGTGTTAAATAAGGGAGACATGCTAAATGTGCGGAGCAGTAGACCCCCAGGACCGGGATTGAGAACCACTGAATGAATTACCTCATTAACTTTAACACTGCACCGTGTTCATTTGAACTCTCTTAAGTATGGACTCAAATAAACTCCCAAGAGAGTTCATTTAACACTGGGCTTTTTGCTGAGCATGTTATGCTATGTTAGACTTTAACTACCTACTCTAAGTGTTAGAAAACTTGACAAACAAAGTCTTAACAAGAATTTTGTAATGCTAAAATTATTGTAAGGTTTACAAAAAAAATTCTCTTTGTTTTTTTACTACAGACATGGCATCCCAATCCATTGAACTGGCAGCCCTAGGAAGACCTCTGTTTCCTGGTGTGCTGTATGACTGCCGCAAGGATTCCTTCATTCCAGGTGCTTTACCTACAAAAAAAATGTTTTTGTTTCCTTTTTCACCAAATTGGGAATCCACAAAAATTTATGAAAACATGCTATAATAATTTTAATTAATAAATTATTAACAAATATTATATCATATTTAATAGCTCATTAGTTCTTAGATATTCAAATACCTTCAAGTATGAGATAATGTGCTCCTAAATGTGTACAAATGAACTTATTGAATATTACATAATGATTAACAAAATCGTTAGTTCATGTAAATCAGAGCTGGACAATTTTGATAGTGACGACGGTCAGCGCTTTTCTCCTTTATACCATTACTGATCTATGTCCACACACCTTTTACATTGTCTTACTCAATTTCCTTTTTATTGAAGGAAATCAAAGTATAATTAATGTAATTTGTTTTTAAAGATTTTATGAACTATAAAATGTGTGCAAAATTCTGTCTCACTCACCTTTTTTGGTGCAATCAGATCTCTTAGAGCAAACGTTTTCGGCCCAATCACCGACAGAAATACTGCTCGTCTCCTTTCCAATTCAATCCAATAAGGCTCTCTTCATAATTTTCAAAAGTTTCCGATGTTTCGTCAAACATCAATCCTGTTTCGGTACTGTAAAGTGCCATCACAAAACTGCCCACGTGTAGCAGCAAATTTAAAGCGGAGAAAGCTTTGACGCGTTGTGGCAGCAGGTGTGATTTTGCCAATACCTTCCTTTATATAGGCCTATATACAGTAGCCTAGATGTTCAGTTGAGATTTTGCCAGTATCTCCCTTACAAACACATACATACACACATATTTCCATGAAAAAAAAGTACTGTGAAGCTGGTTACATACTATGGATGATCTTGTCATCATATAGTGGCTTGATTCACTGACCTCATCAGAAATCCAGTGTTTGAGCATTTTGCTTAGAATTATTAAATTTTTTTTGTAGTCTTAGAAGTTTAATCCCTCTTTACTATTTTGAAAGTTTGTATGTCATTTTACAAAAACTATTCAGACAGGAATATGTCACAGACATCAAGAATCTGCACATGAATCTCAACAATGGTGACAATCGACAAAATATTCATATTAGCCCTGATCATCACAAAACAAGCTTTTTGTTGATTGTCACCATTGTTGAGATTCATGTGCTGATTCTTGATGTTTGTGTGCGTCAAAAAAAACTCCATTCACGATACTTAAAAATACAAATCTTTTACTGTTACAACATGCACAATATTACGCAATATCCATACAGTGCTCATTCATCAATGAACAACCAGATTTTCTATAAGAAACACATAGTTAAAGCACCCAGAGAAAAACTGGCAAGTTATAAAGGCAAGGGTCAGGAGCCCAACTAAAGCAAATGCTTATCTCCACAATGGTTTTGTTATTCTATTAATTACAGTTGTTGTTGTTTTTTGTAATTTTACATAAATTTGTATGTAATTTAGGAAAACAGAAAACATACTGTATAAAAACGCACGTGTTTCCCAAAAGCATGGTTAGCCAACAACAGTGAGAAGTTCCGTTGTTATCAACGTGTTTTCATCGTGTTATCATCTGTGTTTTTCTCGAAACCATAGTTCAAATGAACATTCACAAACAGCGTAAACTTATGTGGTTGGAACTACAGCGTTAAGCATAGTATTTTGTCAGTGAGACATGGGTTTAAATAAAATCTCTTCCTGGGCACAGTTAGCAAGCTAACATGCAGTGCAATCCATACCTTATATTCAATCTAAATAGAAATGCATTTTAATCTATGTAGAGAAGTAAAAAGGACTTAACCCATTAACATTTGTATTATTTGTAAACGCACACTTTATTGCACTTTCCGCATACATAGTCGATATGCTGGCTACTACAGGTGATAGCTAGTCAAGTCAGCATGCTGATTTAATTAGTCTTACTAAAAGTAAATTAAAAACAACAAAACGAGTGATGCAAAAATGATAATTCATATTTGCATGAAGTATATATTTTGTTTTCAATTTGACAGTTTATTTCAGTTCCACGTTTTGCCTAATATACAAAAGTAGCCTAACCTAGCTGAATGATGTTCCACTATTATGACCAAATACAACTATTTAAGTTTGTATGCTATTATAAAAAAATATTCCAAGTGAATGCTCGTCCAAGGTTAATTTATAATGTCAGATTTAAACGCCTATTCAGAACAACGTCAATATTGCATACAAAATAAATAAACAATTATTTTCTAAAACTGTGGCTTACTTTTAGGATTTTTGTGACAGTCATGGTCGAGATGTTGTTCTGAGAAGATTTTACCTTTCTTTTGGTTGAAATTTATGTTATTGTTTCCATAATTTTATTTTCAAGTGCTTTGAATTTATTTCTCCTCTTATTGCTTATTTTATAATATTTAATGGAATCTTTACTGGTGTATTTTGATGTTTTATTTGTTTAAGTAAAGTGCTTTGAGTAACATTTAAAGGCGCTAGAAAATAAAGATTATTATTATTATGACATTATTAAATTGGCTAGCTGCAGAAATATATAGGGGGAGTGTGGGGCACAACCTAACACTTTTTGAATTTCTCATTTTGTGTAAATCCATGTGGGATTCAGAGGATAATTTTTTATCCACGTTAATTTCACACTTGTCTTTTACAAATATGTCACTGTGTTTAATGATTACAGTGTATACGTTTTTCATTATTTACCTCAAAAGAAAGGAAGTGAAAAGCGACCACATGCCCCGTATGTGGGGTACACTGTAATGTGAGGGGTACGTTGTAACATGACAGCTTAAAATGTTGTCTGATCGAATGAAAAAAAAAAAAAAAAGAACAAACTAAAATATTTTGTCAGCAAGATAAAATGATTCACTTTTTCAAAGAAAATAATGGCGTTTTTTAAGAATTAAAAAAAATCTAATTTTTGAGGTTCACGATGAACACAATGCATCCATGCGTGGGACGGCTATGATGGCAAAACACAGCTATGCAGTATGGTTCAAAACAATGTGCCCAAATAGATGAAACACATTCAGACATTAAAAAAAAAACACTCCCCTCTCTCCAAACACAGCCCTCATAAAAACACGAGACACATAAACCAAAATGCTTGACCTTTCTTGAAATAATAATTTCTGAACATTAAACATTGATTGTCAGTCTTTATTCACCTGTTTCTTGTGGTT
Source organism: Cirrhinus mrigala (assembly GCA_036247105.1). NCBI lineage: Eukaryota > Metazoa > Chordata > Actinopteri > Cypriniformes > Cyprinidae > Cirrhinus > Cirrhinus mrigala. The sequence goes on from JAMKFB010000915.1 coordinate 802,119, forward strand.
TCTTTTTCAAATCCATGGAAGTAAATAGTGAAAATCACATGGCCAATGTCATAGAATAGCATAGTGTTATAATAGCGGGGCAGATTGTAACGCAGTGTTACAACTTTCCCCATCAGTGTGACTGAAATATAAAACTGGTTTGTGTCTTCTGCTGACTTGTCAAGCATTAATAACAGATTGGCGATTAACATAATAGCAGATTTGTTTCATTTTAAATGAATACTAAAAACTAAGAAGAAAAATTTACTTCAGGAAGAAATGTACTTTTACTATGGTAAAATAAATATTCAGTGATATCATCAAAAGGCTTTTGAATTTTGGCAAACTTTTTTCTCTGTATAGTGTTACTATGGCAACTAGTAAATACCATAAATTTGGTTATGCTAGCATGTGTGGAAATATTTAAACCACGTGTGTTACAATTAACCCTGTGTTAGTTTGTGCCCCACGCACCCCTAAATGGCAATGTCATTAAAATCTGTACCGTTCAGCGAGATCACAGTCTCACTGTGCTGTTTGTGAAATATGTTTTAGGCCGAAAATGCGAGTGAAGGAATATGTGGCGAATATGGAAACATTTGGATTCCTGCTGAACGATAGAGGGCTTTAGTTTCACTTTAAATTAATTTGTTTTGGCTTAAAATTTATATAGCCTGAATACTGTTAACTTTAGACAATTTGAGTAGTGAGGGGAAATATAGCCTATAGCTGTTCATAGTGTTAAAAATGAATCGAAATAAAATGCGACGTATGTGATCTTTTTTCCCCTCCAAAAATCACAATTTTATAGTAGCGTATTTGTTTTAACATATGTAGCAAAAATTTTAATATAACTTGGAAAAAAAAAACTTTAATTTCTTTAAACCGTTGAGAGTTTTCCTTTCACTTGGCCAATATTACATGATGCCTTACTATGACAAACTGTAGCCTATGTTGGAAATTTTTCTTAGAGACCAGGAGACGTTTTGGATATCTTGAAGCAGAAGTTTCTCTTTATTCAGATACTCGCTGCGTGGCGCTGCAGTCATCAAAAAGTCGTCTGACTAAGGCAGTGATACATTGTAGTTTATATACATTTAGGGGGCAGTCCCCAGAAATGGAGACAAAGCACCTGGGTGACGACCCCAAACAAAGCATGCAAATGAAGTCTTCAGGTATAGCAGCCTGCACCATTTACACCAGTCCTAATCCAATCATCATAACTACTCAAAGACTGGGCAGAGGCACCAAGAGCCATTACAAACAAAAGGTGAACATCTCAGTAATCTGGCTCATTTGACTTACAATAAGAGAACAGGAACTGGCAGGAACCTCTTGCTACAAACTTTGCTTGAGAGAATCATTTGTCTGATAACATCATATTTACCTTAAATGTTAAATACAATATAATTCACCTTAGTTTTCATGTGATGCTATGTCAGAACATAAGATCAGCATATTTTAAACAGATTCTTGAATTTGTAATCCTTCACCTACAAGATAACAAGTTAAACACTGCAGAATTTAGAAAATAAATCAAAATTATGAGAATGAAGCCATATTGTTGAGAGAAATAAAAGTAGCAATAAAATCATATTGTAAGAATAAAGGTGCAGCATTATGTACAACATTTTAGTGCCATATTAAAAATTCTAAGATAATATTTTGACGGAATAATGTTGTAGCAATACAAGAATAACGTCAAAATATTTTAAGGAAAAAGTCAAAATTACAAGAATTAAGTTGTAGCAAGAGATTAAAGTTATAATATTTTGAGAAAATGGCCCGGAATAGGAGCACTGGGAGAAATTCCGGTGGCCTGAGAACGTCTAGGTTACATATATAACCCTCATTCCCTGAAGGAGGGAATGGAGACATTACATCGAGTGACGTATTTGGGATCGTACTTGGGAGCCCAATCATCTCTGAGATAAAGAGAAAAGGCCAATGAACAGCCTGCACGGCAAGCCACTCCCCGGTACATACGGGTATATAAGATGGCAGCGTGCATCCACTCATTCAGGTTTTTGCTGAGGAGCGGAGCCAAAAACCCGGCATTCAGCGTAGTTCAGGATTGTGGCAAGGGGACGTAACGTCTCCGTTCCCTCCTTCAGGGAACGAGGGTTACAGATGTAACCTAGACGTTCCCCTTCAGTTGTTCACTCCGACGTTACATCGAGTGATGTATTTGGGATCAACCCATGGAAAACGCCACAATCCTGAACCAACCAGCTGGTGTTATATTAACACACGGGAGGAAACGGGTTCTACGCGAAGGTTATAAAACCTATAAAACCTTGCGAAGGTGTTAGGTGTCGCCCAGCCCGCAGCTCTACAAATGTCTGCTCGAGAGGAGGAGGCGACACCCAGAGTGGAGTGGGCTCTAACTCCTAGGGGGCACGGCTCGCCTTGGGACTCGTACGCCAAGGTGATGGCATCTACCACCCAATGGGCCAACCTCTGCTTGGAGACAGCATTCCCCTTTCTGCTGTCCCCCAAAGCAGACAAAGAGCTGCTCGGAGCATCTGAAGCTCTGGGTATGGTCCACGTAAACTCGCAGGACGCGAACGGGACACAGCAATGCTAAGGCCGGGTCTGCCTCTTCCGAGGGCGGAGCTTGCAGGTTCACCACCTGATCCCGAAAGGGGGTGGTGGGAACCTTGGGCACATAACCAGGTCTGGGTGTCAAGGTCACATGAGAGTCAGCTGGACCAAATTCAAGGCACACTTCGCTGACTGAGAATGCTTCCAGGTCCCCTACCCTCTTGATAGAGGCCAGCGCGGTCAGGAGTGCTGTCTTCAATGGCAGGAATTTGAGCTCAGCTGAACCGAGTGGCTCGAATGGGGCTCTCCTTAAGCCTAAGAGGACCACGGAGAGATCCCAAGAGGGAATGAGACATGGTCTCGGAGGGTTCGACCTCCTAGCACCTCTCAGGAACCTGATGATCAAGTGATGCTTGCCTAAAGATCGTGATACACTGTAATTGCTGCAACGTACACCTTCAGGGTGGAGGGGGACAGCCTCTGCTCCAACCTTTCTTGCAGGAAGGCAAGCACCACTCCGACCAAACATCTCTGTGGGTCCTCTCAGCGAGAGGAACACCCATCAACGAACAAACCCCACTTCAGTGCATAGGCCTGCCTCGTAGAGGGGGCTCTAGCCTGAGTGATAGTGTCTACCACGGCCTGGGGAAGGCCAGCGAAGTCTGCCGCGTCCCGTCCAGGAGCCACACGTGGAGGTTCCACAGGTCGGGGTGCGGGTGCCAGATGGTGCCCATCCCCTGAGAAAGAAGGTCCTTCCTCAGGGGAATCCTCCAGGGAGAGGCTGTCGCGAAGAGCATGAGGTCGGCAAACCAGGTTCGGGTGGGCCAGTAAGGCGCAACCAGCACAAGGAGCCCGAGGCTGCTTGCCCGTTGCAAACGGCACCCCAACCCGTCATGGAGGCGTCCGTGTTGACCACTACATGCCTACTACATGTACGACACCTGTCCTAAGGGTACTCCTACCCGTAGGACCGCAGGGTCTTACCAAGGGCTGAAAAGGTGGCGACATTCCGGGGTAACGCCGACCCAGAATGTCCCACGGTGCCATGCCCATCTCGGGATTTGGTCATGTAGCCACGTTGCAGCGGTCTCATATGGAGTACAGTTCAGCACTGACTGCACGCGTTCATTCGTCATGTTGACCGAATCCAACTCCATACCAAGAAAAGAGATGCTCTGCACAGGGGAGAGATTGCTCTTCTCCCGGTTGACCAGAAGCCCCAAATGGCTGAGGTGCCGAAGCACCAGGTCCCTGCTGACACAACAGATCTCGCAAGTGAGCTATTATCAGCCAGTCGTTGAGATAGTTGAGGATGCGGATGCCCTGCTCCCAAAGCGGAGCTAGGGCAATCTCCGCAAGTTTGGTAACAGGCCAAGGGACAGGTCAAAGGGGAGGACTTTGTACTGATATGCCTGATTCTCAAAAGCAAACCATAGAAACGGTCTGTGTTGAGGTCAAATAGAGACATGAAAGTACGCGTCCTTCAGGTCGATGACTGCAAACCAATCCTGGTGACGCACGCACGAAAGAATGCGTTTCGAAGTGAGCATCTTGAACGGTAGCCTGTGAAGGGACCGATTCAGCGCTCAGAGGTCCAGGATGGGTCATAGCCCACCACTCTTCTTGGGTACGATGAAGTTGGGGTTGTAGAAACCCGACTTCATCTCGGTTGGAGGGACAGGCTTGATTGTGTCCTTTGCCAGGAGAACTGCAATCTCTGCACGCAAGACAGAGGCATCTATGTCCGACCGGACAGATGTGAAACGGATGCCCCTGAACCTGGGCAGGCGCCTCGCAAAAAAAGTCGTACCGTCCGGATCAACCAGCAGGACGGGCTGGGGAGGGCTAGCCAGGCCCCCAGTCGGCGTGCGAGCGGGATCAACGGAACGGTAGTAGACGTATCTGTGGTGGGGCAGCCCGGGAGGGGAAGGGAGCTAAACCTTGGGAGTGAAGCACCCTGAAATAAAGCCGGACTGCTTTGAGCAGCACTAGGGCTTGCCATGATAGACGGTGTTGACGGTGTTACCGGTTTTAAGACACAACACCGGTGACATCACTTTTCCACCGTGACACCGTCCCCACATTTATTTTATTTTTTTTAAGTATTCGTTTTTTTATTAAATATTTATTTGAATTAAATGGAAAATATAATTCTAAATAATTTGCTTAAGACGGGAGCATGCACTATAATTAAAAACTGAACATAGCTACAATGCGTCATATTTCATTTATCACGTGGGGAGAACGAGAGGAGTCAAATTTACAGAAAGAGAATGGCGGACGATTTAGTGTCAAAACGCAATGCAAAAGCGCCTGTTTGGCAATATTTTGGGTTCAAACCAAATGCAAAAAGGGAACCTGAAAACGTTAATGAGGCAATCTGCAAACTTTGCCTGACAAAGGTATTTATTTATTTATCTTTCTATTTTATTTTCTTATTCGTTTTAAAAACGTTCCAACATAGGCTACGTAATAAACGTTCTATGGTTGTTATTTGTTTGGTTCCAACTTCCACGTTTTTTTCAGCCTGTAGCATTGTTGTGTTTTTTTTTTCGTTATGTTAATAAAAGTTCTGTGTTGAATATCAGTGATTTTTTTTTTTTTTTTTTTTGTAGTTTCGTTGTCGTCCATTCAAACAATTGACGCCGAATTGCCAATTCCCGCAAAACTGAAAGTGAAAGTATAATACGCACGCATTTATAAGCTATTTAAAAGCAGAAAAAAAGAGGAAAAGAGGAAACCCCCACCCCCATGGTGATACCGGTATTACCGGTGTTGTCACATGTCGATTAACCGGTGGGGAAATTTCCTCATCGTCACAACCCTAAGCTGCACTTACCTTCTGCCCTGGATCCCGTAATGGCGAATTCCGGCTCTGAGGAAGAAAGGCACTGGGTCGGGGCAAGGTGGAACATCACCCTTCGCACCCAGGAACCAATCATCTAGCCGCGAGCGCTCGGGAGAAGGTGCTTTAGGCACCTCCAGCTCGATGCTCTTGGCCACCCGGAGGAGCATGGCCGCCAGTTCGGCGTCAGTCTCCGACAGCGGTAAGTCCTCCTCTGATGCAGCAATGGACATTATATCTTCTTCCGGAGTGCCAAAAGAGACACTAGGCTCGCCGTGAGACAAGCGAGCGTCTTGTTTCAGCAGCTCGACGGGGGCATACTTGGCGGTGCATGACTTCTGTGGGGGCTTGGCCGGCGGAACATCACACACTGTAATCCTCAGGCTCCCCTGGTCCTTGACCAGCGCTCTAAGAGCAGGTCAAACTGGGCTTAGTCGAGAACACAGGGCGGCCTCATATATAAGAGAGGCGAGAACTAAGCGTGGCGATGGTCATGCGTTCGCAACGAATGCACAAAGCATCCATGAGCACTGCCTCAGCGTGATCCTCATCCTCCCATCCCAGACACGTGAGGCAGAGATCGTGCCTGTCGAAGAAAGCCAGATAGGTACCGCATCCAGTAGCATACGGTCAGAAAGACATCCCGGATCACCGAGAGACTCTCAACAACCGTGTAGAAAATTGCTCTTTTAGGTTGGATTGCCCAGGGAAGGACCGCAAAGGCAGTGCTTCACTGAAAGGGTAACGTTGCAGGCGGGGTCGGGTACACATCCGAGCAGGAAGACACTTCTCTTTTCTTTGTAGCGCGCTCAGTACAAGGCAAAGGCTCTGAAGCAGAAATCTGAATGAGTGAATGCACGCCGCCATCTTATATACCCGTATGTACGGGGGAGTGGCTTGCCGTGTAGACTCCACTCGCCAATTATTACACATAATATTTTTTTACTTTTTAAGGCTTGATTTTTTTTTTTTAAAGGAATCTACCTGAATAAATAATGTAAAATCTCCTAAATTATTTGAAAGAATTTATATTAAAAGTAACAAAAGTACAAATCGGTTTCCAGCTGCTCGGTTTATGTTTGCCTATTGTCTTTTCTGAAGTAAATAATTTGAATATTCACAAGCTGCTTTATTCACTGTAGTATAATAAATGATTTGAAGTGACATTTCACGTCTTCACAACTTCCATTTAAAAAAACAACAACAACCCAATTTATCCAGAGTCACGCAGCTCTTAAATGAATCTTGTTTTTATGTAGCCTGTTGATTTTTGTTCATGGTATTCAGCTGCAACTAAATGTCTAGCAAAAAAGAAACAGAATAAATATGCTTGATTTTTATCGAAAGTGGGAATCAAAAAGAATCGGAATTGACAAAATTCTAACGATTTCCTATTTCACAAGTACCTCCTTTACTGCACATTCAGTACACAAATATTCTTAGAAAAAAAGCTACTGCAATTTGTTCATGTTCCAAAGCTTGTAGTACAATTCTAGTTACAACAGACTTACTACAGGTGAGATTTTGTCAATACCTTCTTTACTGTGTAAAGCTTTGATACAGCTTTGGAATCCAAAAATGGCACTTACAGTAATTTTTTATAATAATTGTGTACTCCACATATATGAAGGAGGGTATTGTCTCACCTGTAGTATGTCAGTCTTGTATCTTGGAACGTACTACAACCTTTGGAACATGAAACAAAATCAGTTGCTAAATTACTGTAATTTTTGTACAAAACATTTGTGTAATGTACATGCAGTAAGTAGATCTCTCCTGTAGTAAGTCAGTCTGGTCGAACAAACTACAACCCTTTTAACAAGACAAAAAAACATTTTGGTGAATTACAGTATTTTATTCTAAACACATATATATGCATTGTACGTACAGTAAAGGTGGTTTCAGCAAAATTTCACCTGTCGTAAGTCAGTTTTTTAACTGCAAATATACTGACCTTTGCAACATGAAAAAAGAAAAACTCTATATATGAGGAAAGGTTTTCTCAAAATCTGACATGTACGTCAGTCTTGCCACTAGGAACATACTACAACTTTTGGAACATAGAAAACCTATTGTTTAATTACTGTGATTTTTCAAAAGACATTTGTTTACTGTAGTTATATTAAGAGAGATATTGGCAAAACCACACCTGTAGAAAGTCAGTCTGGTCACTAGGAACATACTACAACCTTTAGAGCATAAAAAAAACAATAACTAGTTTTTTTTGTTTGTTTGTTTGGTTGTTTGTTTGTTTCAGAAAATATTTGTTTACTGTACATACAGCAAGGGAGATATTGTTAAAATCTCACCTATAGTAAGTCAGTCTTGTAACTGCAAATGTACTATAACCTTTAAAAAAAAAAAAAAAACCTTCGAAAGCGTATCGATTTTTATGATAATTACTATGTACTACATATATGAAGAGAGCTATTGGAAAAATCTCACCTGTAGTAGGTCAGTCATGTAACTAGGTACATACTTTGGAACATGATAAAACCCTTTTGATAAATCATAGTATTTTTTTCTAAAAATCTGTGTGTACTGTTGACACAATAATTTTTGTAACTAGAAATTTACTACAACCTTTGGAACAACAGCAACAAAAACACACAGTCAGTTAAGGAGTTCTGATGTAGCTAATAAATTACTGCATGGTCAAATCAATGAACCATAATCATACACATAAAGCGGCGGCGCTCTGGCTGCTAATACACTGTAAAAAAAAAAATGTTGCCAATACTGAAAAAATCAAGGCAACACATTGCATTCAGATTTTTATGTTTTCCCAACGATTGGTGTCAAATCCAGGTGCCATGAGTAAAAGTCCTCCCCAGTATTTTGTTCCAATCACCTGGATTTGCTAATTAGCACAGTTTTTCAGCCAGGAGGTCCGAGATTGGATCAAGTCATTCCTTTTAAGTCTCAAGCAAGTCTCAAGTAAAATCCCAAGCCCCTAAAGAGTTAAAGTTGATGAGATAACTGAATGATGATTGTGTTAGTGATGAACATCTGCTGTTATTACAGAGGATCAGATGTTGATGTTTTATTGGTTAAAATGATGCCACCATTGTGGAGATCAGTATTTGCTTTAGTTGAGCTCTTCACCATTGACTCGTGGGTTAGATCTATCTCTGTTATAATGCGTATGGTCTTGTAAAGCAGTGAGATCAGAGCTGTATGGTGAGCAGCTAAGCGGTGCTAGGTGATCATCGTAAGCATACCTGAACACCCCCAAAATAATTTTCTTTTGTAAGGTAAGGTTTTGCATTATCAAATCTGCAAAACTACAGCATAGTGATCTTCAATAAGTCACAGTGAATTCATTTAAAACCTGTATAATGCATATAAACATCTATAGTATTTAGACGCACAGACATCAAGAACCAGCATATGAATCTCAACAATGGTGACAATCAACAAAACGCTTCATGCTGCAATGCATGCTGGGTAACAGCATAGTAATGCACTGCAGTATGAAGAATTATTGTCACCACTGTTGAGAGGAGCGTATGATAAGTGTTCATGTCTGAAAGCCTGAGCTGTCGTAGTTTTTTCTTCCAATATTGAAGCGTTACAGTGACATTCGTTTAATAGAATTTTTTTGTTGCAGTTCTACAATCGCTAGATGTCATTCAGCAAGAGAGTATTTCATGTTGCTGATCTAAATTAGTTGTATATGGTGCGAGCGTGAGCTAATCTGCTGCTGCAAGCTTGTGACTCAGCAATGCACAAATGCTCGCTGTAAAACAGCAGAGATTACTCCAAGAGTCAAGAGACAAACTAAAAACCACACTTGACCGCAATGATGGTGGCACTGTGTTTTTTTTCTTTCTCTTCTTTTCTTGGCCAATAAAACATCAACATCTAAACCTCTTAGAATTCTCAATAAGAGATTCTACAGACATGAAATAAAGTCATTCTGGTTAGTAATGAGTGAAGCTGGTGATGCTGTTTGTGGAGATGTTTAATCAGATTTGAGAGATGAAAGTCAGAGATAAGTCAGTTGTAGTTCTTGTGTTTCTCTTTTCTTCAACGATGCTGCTTGTTAACAGCAGATGTTCATCACTAACACAATCATCATTCAGTTATCTCATCAACTTTAACTCTTTAGGGGCTTGGGATTTTACTTGAGACTTGCTTGAGACTTAAAAGGAACGACTTGGTCCAATCTCGGACCTCCTGGCTGAAAAACTGTGCTAATTAGCAAATCCAGGTGATTGGAACAAAATACTGGGGAGGACTTTTACTCATGGCACCTGGATTTGACACCAATCGTTGGGAAAACATAAAAATCTGAATGCAATGTGTTGCCTTGATTTTTTCAGTATTGGCAACATTTTTTTTTTTACAGTGTACAGCCACAACGTCTCCTCCCCCGGCAGTAATGGTACGGACCAACCGAGAGTCGAGGGCAAAACACAAAAAAATGGAAAACTTGTAGAGAAGAAAATTAAACAGAGAGACAATTATTCGTTTGTGAGGTATTCAAAAAACAACAACAAAATAATAGTTTGAAGCCAATTTTTATGAGGTTAATTTTGATCGTGCAAATTGAACAAAGAACGGCAAACTGTTACATGGACCCGGCAGTGGCAAGTAACCAAAACTCCATCGGTGACAGAATGGAGAAAAACACCTTCGAAGAAACCAGGCTCGGTCGGGGGGGGGCACATTCTCAACACAGCCTCAACAAAAGACGACAGTTACAAAAGTGCTTATTCAATAGTTATTCTTATTGATCCAACACTCTTACAAATTCTAGGTTAAATATAACCCAGCATTGGGTTAAAAAAGGACAAACCCAGCTATTGGGTTGTTTTAAACCAGCAGTTGGCAGGTGTGAAGTCCAAGGGTCAGAAGCTAAAAGTCCTGCCATATGTTTACTCCACCTTTTCCACCAGTTCATTGGTAGAACCAAGTCATTCCTTTCAAGTCACAAGCAAGTCTCAAGTCAAATCCCAAAATCCTCAAAGAGTTCAAGTTAATCAGTTAATTAAGTGACTAATAAATGATGATTGTGCATTAGTGATGAACACCTGCTGTTAACAATCAACATCATTGAACATCATTGGATGGAATCAACTAAAAACACACACACACACACACCGATGTCACAGATGGAGTTTTGGTTCCTTGCCGCTGTCGCCTCTGGCTTGCTGGAGACACTTTTTCTGAACTGAGCTAGATAATGACATCATTGAATCCAATGATGAACTGCCTTTACCTGAAAATTGAGTGCTTACTGTTGCCCTTTTGCATTATTGATGCACTATTTCCTATTTAATACTGTACAGCCGCTTTGTCACAATTCTGTATTTTTAAAAGCGCTACATAAATAAAGGTGACTTGACTTCTCACACACACACACACACACACACACACATGATGCCACCATAATTGTGGTCAAGGTTTGCTTTAGTTTGTCTCTTGACCCTTGTAAAAAATCTAAGTAATTTACTTCTCAGCAATTGCAAAATTGTTTTAAAACAAACATTTATGCATTGCTTGAACAAAAACTAGAAGTAGCAGGTTAGCTTATGCTTTCTGTTTATAATCCTGCTGAAAAAAACAGCTTAAACCAGCTTAAGCTGGTCTCTCAGGCTGGTCATAGCTGGTGTATCAAGCTGGTTTTAGAGGGGTTTTGGCCACTTTTTTTAGCTAGTCAAGCTGGTTTTAGCTGCTCAGGCTGCTCTTAGCTGGTTTAAACTGGTCAAGATGTTTATTCAACAAGTAAAACTACTTATTTTTATCCATGAAAGAATCCTGAAAAAAGTATCATAGGTTCCAATATATATATATTATAAATATGTATGTATTAAGCAGCACAACTGTTTCTATTCTAAAATTTATAATAAATCAGCATATTACAATGATTTATAAAGGATCATGTGACACTGGAGTAATAAAAAGACTAGAGTAATGATGCTGAAAATTCATAAATGAATTATGTTTTAAAGTATATTAAAATAGACAAAAAAACTATATTTTAAATTGCAATATTTCACATTACATTTTTATTTTTTTAATTAATTTTCTGTATTTTTGATCAATTAAATGCAGCTTTGATTAACAGAAGAGACTTATTTAATAAAATTTTTTTTTAAAAATACTACTACTCCCAAATTATTGAACGGCAGTGTAGATAATAAAAGAATATAATAAAAGGAAAAAGGAGATCTTGGTATGTGTGTATGTCTTACATTTCAGAAATTCCCCTGAAAATCCTTCACTTTGCAAAGAAGAGTGGCAACTTGGGTTCACTTCAACCGGTTTCTTCTGTACCATTTGCCCTGTTGTTTTAGATGGCACTTTTCCTTTGGACTACTTTGTTCCCCTTAAATATCTACAAATCAGTCAGGAAACAGACAATATGACAATAGACAATATGTAATTCACATTAGTTTTAGCTTTTGAGATATCTGAATCATTCTCTCTTAAAATTCGTCTCTCTTCTGGAGTTGAGAAACATCTTCTAACATATCTACATGTAAAATTCAGGTATTCAAATTCTTAGAATGCAACCATTACCTTTGAATGAACTCCAAATCTCCGTCTGTCTCCTGGTAAGGTTATTCCGGAATGAATATATGCTGCGAAAAGACCAGACATGAAGATGGGCTGGATTAACTCATTCTTTAAACCAAAGTTAGCAAAAAGCATTACAATCAAACAATAAGCGAATTAGCAAATTATCAAAGGTTCTCGCACATCTCGCTGCTTACATTAACCGCTTTAACAGCACCATTCAGAGTTTATGTGACAGTTTACATCCTCCGTGAGCGGGATGACCGCGAGTTGCAGACTTAAGTAACGTCACACGTTTCATTTCGGCGCCCCTGTTAACAGATGACTGCTTGTGCAAATTTGATTTACATCATAAAATAATCACATAAAAGTGTGCTGAACAACACGTGAATCTCGTGAATCACAACTGTTGTCAGTGAAGCGTGTAATTATTACCGTAGGAACCCAGAGATTTTCCGCCTATAGCCGCTATGAGGCCGGGGAATGTGTGAAATCCTCCCGCGACCGCGCTCCTTAAACCCGGCACAAGTCTCCCTCGCGCCCCGCGGACGGAGGATTCGTTAATCTGCGGTTACCGCGAATGCAGACACCTTAATACACTACTGCAGTTAGCAAGCATGAAAAATTAAAAGTGAAATAAATCACTTACCGCAGTTGTGAATCGTACTTGCCGCTCCCGAATGTCGACCGTTGAAGAAAACGCCGCCTCTGTAGATTTAAAATTTACAGCAATACGCTGTACTTTGCGTCAAACCACCACGTGATCAGATTATGCTTTAAGCATTTCTGGTTAAAGATGTTGTTTTTTTTTCTTCCTAGTGTTTTTTAGTTGCAGGTGATTGTTATTTATTATATAAAGGCTGTGTTTGTTTCATTTATATTTTGTGTAAAAGTCTAATACCGAAATACTCACAAAACAAAACAGCTGACTATATTTGGTCACACAACTATGGTGAATGTATTTCTTTAGACAATAATTTAATCTGATTTGAGTTCTATGCTAATTTTTTGACTGCTAGCTTGATTTTATGCTATACTTTATACTACAATTTATTTTAGACTCTTCTCAGATATATTATCATTAACAACTAGAATTTAAGATGTATCATCTAGCCTGCCTGATTATGATACTAAACTTAGCTTGAATTGAACCTTGTCAGTAAGTGAAACAAACTGATTAATTTGTAATTAGGTCAAATGGACACCAGCTTGATCAGGCTGGGAGAGCAACTAAAACCAGCTACTTCCAGCTTAAACCAGCTAAAACCAGCCAACCAGCCTAAGCTGGTTTAAGCTGTTTTTTTGTTTTTTTTTTAGCAGGGAATTCATTTAAATGAACATCATGAAGTGGTCTTTTTCTCTTTGGTTTACCAACATACAGCTATTACAGAACTGCATGAAAAAGTTCTATTAAACCAGGGATGGTGAACATTGATCCTGGAGGGCTGGTGTCCTAATTAAACACACCTGAACAAGCTACACTGTAAAAAACCTATAGAATCTACTTAATAAACTTAGGTAACAGTTTGCACTCAGTTTGTTTGGGTAGATTCTGTCCTCTATATTTGAGTAAAGAATACCTCAAATTAACAGCTATGACAAACTAAAAAAAAAGTAGGTAAAGTCTACACAACAAAAAGCCCAGTGTTAAACGAACTCTCCCGGGGGTTTATTTGAGTCCATACTCAAGAGTGTTAAAATGAACACTGAAGCAGTGTTAAAGTTAATGAGGTAATTAAGTGATTCATTCAGTGATGATTGATCATTATTGAAGACACCTGATGTTAATAAGCAGAATCACCAAAAAGAGAAAATCAAATTCTGTAAGTCACCATTATAGTGGTCAGTGTCTATATTAGTTGGGCTCTTGACCCTTAGATTTTTAGTATTAGTTTTTGTTTCGCTGCTGGAACTGAGTTAAAACAGCTAAACAAACCAAAGAACAAAAATCATCTGGTGGTAATAATTCTGTTTTAAAATAAACAATGGCTGAAGTCATTTAGAGTCTAGTCTTTGAGTTACATTTTCTTTATTGATTACAACCATCCTCAAAAGTCATATAAAAACAGTAAAAATAAAAGAAATTGCAAAGACAATTCAGCTCATAATTTATTCATGCCGCAATGCATGATGGGAGTCATGGACGCGTTTTGATTGGCCACAACATACGTTTTTGATCACCGTTGTTGTGATTCTCACACTGATTTTTGATGTCTGTGTATCTAAACTAAAATTGTATTTTTTATACCGACATAATCAATATAGAATATAGAGTTATTCAGGTCGTTACGTAATGATTATGTCAAAGCATGTTGAACACCACATAATCACCTTTCCTCTGGTGATTACTCAATTACAACATCCGAAGTTTGGTTTTTTCCTTTTGGTGATTCAGCTTGTTAACATCAGGTGTCTTCAATAATGGTCTGTCATCACCTAATTAATCACTAATTATCTCATTAACTTTAACTCTGCTTCAGCGTTCATTTTAACAGAAAGTAGCCTGCTGCAGAACTGTGAATTAATAGTGCTCAGAGGCTGTGTTTCAAATCACACCCCACACCCTCATTAACTATTCCCTACAAGAGTTTACTAATATAGTCAACCTAACGGAGAGAATGAAAACTAATGAGTGAATTCAGCCAATGATGAACAGCTGCTGTTAGCAAGCAGAATCAGTGCAGAAAAAAGCAAGAAATGAAACTACACATTTAGTCACAGCCTTAAATGAAATCAGCTGAACTAAAACAGCAAAGGATGATTAAACAACTCCACAAGCAGCATAACAGTTTGACTTGATTACTGTCATATATCTACAAAAATTATTTGAGAATAAACAGAGGTTTAGATGTTTTATTAAAAAAGGTTTTGTTTGTCCTCACCATTGTGGCGATCAAGGTTGGATTTTGTTGGTCTCTTGACACGTGACCTTTTAATATTTGATTTTCTTTCTTTGGTTGCTGTAGTTGTGTTTGTAAAGCATGTTTGTTATAGCCAAAAAAAAAAAAAAAAAAAAGCCAAGAAAGTTTCTGATTAAGTGTTTTTGGTTAATTCTTAATGACCTAATGGCCTGATTCACTGTTCTCATTCAGTAGCTGTCTATAATAAAATGGTATGACTTTTAATTTGTTTCATGTTATTTACAATAGCTATATGACACAGTGAAACAACAAGCTAATAAAAAAGCTTATGGCATACTTAAAACTACAGTAACACTTAGACACACAGAGACATCAAGAATCAGCATTTGAATCTCAACAATGGTGACATTCAAAAGCTTCATGCTGCAATACATGCTGGGTACCAGCAGCGTACAAAACTCACCCATTGCTGCTTGAATAAATTATTCTGCTTAATTGTCCAGTTATTTTCTCTAATTCTTACTATTTGATTGTCGTATTGTTGAGTTTTAGTAGCATGTTCTGTGATGTTTAGAGTTGATTTGTTTTTTGTTGATTGCCACCGTTGTTGAGATGCTTACACCGAGTTTTGATGTGGGTGTTTGATAGCCTTTCTGTTTTTTTTTATGAGTGATTTTTCATAATATTTTGCTCTTGTGCTAATATGGTAACAGTGAATCACTTAAAAAAGAAAAGAAATACTGAAGAGAAAATAAAAACAAATAACCGATGTTTAAATATGATTACATCATTAGCAAAACATAGTCACCAATATAACATATTGTTGCTTTAGCATTGTTTTGCCACAACAGATGCATTTAAAAGCACAGTTACAGTAGCCGAAGAAAAACCAAGTCTAAATAGTCAGGGTTTAAGTGCCCAACTAAAGCAAACACTGATCATATTAGTGTCCACCAAAAAAAAAAAAAAAAAAAATCTAAACATCTCTTAATTCTCAGCAAGCACTTTTCTAGACATCCGTCAGAAATAGCATCAGTGTGGTTAGTAATGTGAAGCTGTGATGCTGTTTAATCAGATCTTACGAGATTTAATGTCTTTTATTTCAGTTGATTTTGTCTAATGCTGTGGCTGAAGTCAGTTGTAGTTCTTGTGTTTCTCTTTTCTTCAGTGATTCTGCTTGTTAAAAGGTCATGAAATCCCCCTGATTCAGCACTGGTTAGTTCTCACCACAGCTTTGAAAAATGCTGCAAAAGTGGGCATGGTGCGCTGCGGTGTGGAGGGGGAACAGGGGAGAGAGTCAACTTCAGGTTCAGACTGTTTGGAGAGTTTAATTTCGCTCTCAGAGTCCTGCGTCAAAAACATATATATATATATAAATGTGCTGGTGCACCTCTATTAACTTTTAAGGCTTATTTTGTGGCGTTTATAATCCTTTTGATGGGTTGTGTCGAGGAGTTGTAAAAAAGTGCTATTCACTCACCATATGAAGAAATCGTGTTTGTCGCCAAACGCTTACAAAGCAATCTCTCTCGATCTATGAATGTTTCTTTCAGTTAATATACGCAATCTCACAGCCTAAAGCGTCTGTCATAGCAAATCAACACAGGCTGTCGTGAATAATTAGGCAAAGCGTCTTCTCATAAGATGAGAAAATGCCGCCTCATGAATAAACGTGAGACCAGCACGTCATCAATGTACTATATTCCGTTGCCACGTCACAAACTGACGTCAACATAATTTTAAACCTGGAAGATAAAAATAGCGCAAAAAAGCTCAAAATTAACCAGTTTTCTCTAACAATTAAAATGAACAGATGCTAACATTGTCATCTATGATGTGCAACACAAACACCTCTGCTCAAATCTCAGAAAAAGTAGTCCAGGGTTTCATGAACAGGTGTTTATCATTAATGCTTCATCAGCACATAATCAATCACTTAATTATCTCAACTTTAACTCTGTGTCAGTGTTACTTTAGCACTATTTGGAGTGGGACCAAATACACTCTAAGCAATGTTGATTTAACACTGGGGATTTCACTGTGCACCATGGCCAGAGAAGAGGACACCTTCCTACACTGATACTCTTCACAGACAGTTCAGAGCACACCCCCATCTTGACAGGACCTAAAACCAGGTCCTTATTAACTAACGATCTGTTTAGCATTATATATTGTTTGTTAATGACTTCCTAATGAAAGATGTTATAACGTGTTACCAAACGTACTTACAGTATGTAGTCAACTTGACACACAATAAAATTGAGCACACATTAAATTAGTATAAAATTGTCTTACAGGATACAGGTACAGGATGCATTTTTACTTCAGTTGTACATTGTACACAGCAAAATCCCCAGTGTTAATTTAACACTCTGAGTGTGGACACATATAAACACTGAAGCAGTGTTAAAGTTAACGAGATAATTAGGTGATTAACAAAGTGATGATTGATCATTATTGAAGACACTTGATGTTAATAAGCAGAATCACCAAAGGAGAAAACCAAAATTTTTAAGCAACCATTATAGTGGTCAATGTTTGCATTAGTTGGGCTCTTGACCCTTAAATCTTTAATACTAGATTTTGTTTGGCTGCTGTATTTGAGTTGAAACAGCCAGACAAGCCAAAAGCTCAAGTCACCAGGTGATTATGTTTTAACATATTCATTGTTTGATGTAAATCACCTAGAGTCTAATCTCTAAGTTAGTTTTTTTTTTTTTTTTGCTTGCTTATTGTAATAGCCTTGACAATCCACAGAAGATCCAGCACTTCCTATACATTTTGGACACATTTTGTTTTCACATTTAAAAAAAAAAGTATTTCACCTAGGCACACATAGACATCAAGAACCAGCCCATGAATCTCAACAATGGTGACAAACGGCATATTCAGATAAACAGATCAACTCTGAACTCTCATAATTTATTCATGCCGCAATGCATGATGGGAGTCATGGATGAGTTCTGATTGGCTACAACACGCTTTTTGATGGTCACCGTTGTTGTGATTCTCACACTGATTCTTCATGTCTGTGTGTCTAAATTAAGATAAACTTTTTTTCATCATCTGTCTGATTATGGCAAAACTGATTGATCTTTTGTTCACAGTTTTTTTTTGTAATCTGTAAGGAAATTCTATGTCAAATACTCAAATCACTATATGATGATTAAGTCAAGCACAATCAATGCCATCTTATTGACTTTTGCTCTTTGTTTGTCTGGCTGTTATAACTCAGTAATTGCAGCCAAACAAGACCTAATATTGATGATTTAAGGGTCAAGAGCCCAACTAATGCAAACACTGACCACTATAATGGTTGCTTAAAAATTTTGGTTTTCTCCTTTGGTGATTCTGCTTATTAACATCAGGTGTCTTTAATAATGCTCAATCATCACTTTGTTAATCACCTAATTATCTCGTTAACTTCAACAGTGTTAACTTTAACACTGCTTCAGTGTTTATATGTGTCCACACTCAGAGTGTTAAATTTTGCTGTGTATCCCCATATGCAACTTTTAAAACCATTTCTCATTTCAGGTGTTGCTTTGTGGGATAAGAAATCACTGAATGAAGATTTGGACAGTCATCCACAGCTCATGACAGATTTGAAGTTCAGTAGATCAGACTCTCTCTCTAGTAAGGCCAGTCTCCTGAACATAAGCGCTTCACTGAAGGCCAGCTTTTTGGGGGGACTGGTGGAGGTGGGAGGATCTGCCAAGTACCTGCAAAACACCAAATCCTCCAACCAACAGTCCAGAGTAACAATGCATTACAGTGAAACCTCGAGATTTGATCACCTCACTATGGCTCAGCTTGGCAAGATCTCCCCTCAGGTGTTTGACCAGAAAACTGCAACTCATGTGGTCACAGCTGTGCTGTACGGAGCTCAGGCCTTCATGGTGTTTGATCGCTCATTTGCAGAAGATGAAAACAAGCAGGAGATTGAGGGAGAACTGAATGTCATGGTCAAGAAATTCTCTAAATTTTCCACTGAGGGAAAAGGAGCTGTAAAAATGACGGATGATGATAATAAAAAGGCTGAGAATATCAGCTGCACATTTCATGGTGACTTCCATCTTGAGCAGAATCCCACCACATACATTGAGGCCCTAGAGCTGTACAAGAAGCTCCCCACTCTGCTGAAGGAAAATCCACAGAATGCAGTGCCAATAAAAGTCTGGCTCTATCCTCTTTGTCTACTGGATACAAAAGCAGCTCAGCTGAAGAGAGAAATCAGCACACATCTGATTTCCAACATTGAAGATATGATGGAGGGGCTGTGGGAGGTAGAGAGGACATGCAATGACCTGTGCAGGAGAACAGAGGTCGATGTTTTTAGTGATATCAAAGCGAGGTTGCGCTCATTTCACGATTCATTTAGGACTTACAAGATAGTGCTGCAGAAAGCACTGGCCAGGGTCTTGCCTGCCATTCGAGGAGGAGGTATGGAGGAACAATCCCTGGAAGACATTCTGAAGATACACAGCAGCTCCCCTTTTAATGCTGACTTACTTAACCAGTGGTTAGATGATGCAAAGTCTGAACTTTACTTGTTGAATAAACACAGCAAGACACTGAATGAGATCAACATAGTAGATTCAGACGGGCTCAACGCCATCCTTCTTGATCCTGATGTTGATGTAGTGTTGTGCTTGACCTTCACATCTCTAAAATATGAAGACCCAAATCTTTCAACCTTGACAGAGTTTCTAAAATCTGACAAGTTTAAAGAGCTAGATGGAAAACAAACCCTGCTTTCTGTGACATCAGACATCAGGAAGTGGTTCAAAGATCCTGATGTCATTGCAAAGATGAGAGAGAACTTATGTCTCTTCAAGAGATTTTCAGAGGCCAATAAAAATGAGAAGAGTATCCGATTCATTATATCTGCCATCTTCAATCCCACCATTCCAGGCTCCTCCATCTATCTGTATGAAAATGGGAAACTGACAGACACAAAGTTCCAGCCCGTGTCCAAGCCGCCCCCAACTGGAGAAACAGTGAAGTACAGAGTGGAGTACAAGCAGGTGAAAGCAGATTCTGGAACTGAGGAACAGTGGCTTGTCATTGACACAGCTGATGAAGACTTCAGCCTTACTGACTTGGTATCTGGAATGCAGTACCTGATCCGCTACAGGATAGTGGGTAAAGTGGGAGTGAGTGAAGCCAGTGAGACTGTCAGTGTTACGCTCCCTTTAAGTAAGTGTCATCCGCACAGTGTTTTTTTTTTTATTTTAATTTTAAAAACAATGTTCAAACAATCAGCATTTAGAGTTATGTTTGAGACTGTATTTAACAGGTGTGACTACCAAACTGATTATTTGAACAGCTACTTTATTAATAACCACCCATTAGGTACACGGTGGGGATAGGAGTTACTAACAAAGGCATCATTAAGATGACATCACTCAGCTGTGGGCAATGGTCAGGGTTTTCCTAGGTCGCCATGCATTTATCCATTTTTTTTTCTGTTGTGGAGTTTCTTTCTCTGAATTAGTACTGTCACCTGTATTAGAGCCATGCTAATAGATGATAGTATTGTGTATCGATGATAGGTGATATCGTCTGTTGCTGATGCATTTGACGATAACAAGACGATTATTATTATTTTTATTATTATCTGTCAAAAAGAGGATACCCAGCTAGAAATGTTTCACGTTTCACAGAATGTTTTCAACCACAAGTTTTATTTTAGTTCTCAGAATGTTAAGATAAGATAAGATAAGATAAACATTTATTGTCTCGAAGGAAATTTGTTTTGGGCACATACAATTATACAAATCGATATCTGCTGTTTCATACAAGTAACATACTACATACATATGATGCATTGACCCATCATTACCCCACTCACAGCATGCACAGCAAAAAAGCCTAGTGGTAAATGAACTCTTCTGGGAGTTCATTTGACTTCACACTCAAGAGTGTTAAAAGTAACACTGAAGAGTGTCAAATTAACACTGAAGCAGAGTTAAAGTTAATGAGATAATTAGGTGATTAACAAAGTGATGATTGATCATTATTGAAGACACCTGATGTTAACAAGCAAAATCACCAAAGGAGAAAATCACAATTTTTAAGCAACCATTATAGTGGTAAGTGTTTGTATTAGTTGGGCTCTTGACACTTATATTTTTAACATTAGATTTTGCTTGGATGCTGCAACAGAGTTAAAACAGCCAGACGAAAGGCGATCTTGTTGTCTTGATTGTGTTTTCCCATAACATTCATGTAGTGACCTGTAAAACTGAGTTAGGTTTTCTTAACTGATTGTATCAAACCTGTGCAATATAATCAGACAGATGTTTTTAAAAGTTATTTGAATCAAAAACAGATTTAATTAAGGCACACAGACATCAAGAATCAGCATGAGAATCACAGCAACGGTGATGTGTTAAAACATAATCGTCACCACCTGGTGACTTCGTGCTCTTGTGTACTGTTATAATTTTGTCACAGCAGCCAAACAAAATCAAAATGGTAAAAATGTAAGTGTCAAGAGCCCAACTAATGCAAACACTGATCGCTGTAATGGTGACATAAAATTGTGATTCTGCTTGTTAACATCAGGTGTCTTCAATAATGATCAATCATCACTTAATTAATCACTAATTATCTCATTAACTTTAACTCTGCTTCAGTGTTACTTTTAACACTCTAGAGTGTGGACTCAAATAAACTCCCAGGAGAGTTCATTTAACACTGGGCTTTTTGCTGTGATGAACATTTATTATTAAGCAAGAACACATGGGGGAAAAAAGTGAAGTTTGTTTCTAAGAAATGGTAAGTTTCAAATTTAATAAAAACAGTCTAGGATGATATTTATGATATGTTCCCTTTAGATGGACCAACGATGAAACGGTCAACTGCATTAGGACCAAATGGTTTCATTGGACTAGTTATTGTAAGTTCAACACTGGTTTACAAGGATGTCTTCCTGAATGTTGGTGATGCCTACTACCAGACCACAGGTATTGTTAATCCACACTGCTGAAAACAATATCAACACACTTGTGTTCATGTCTACAGCTGTTAAATGGATATATGTGTCTTACTCTTTAACAGGGATTTTCACAGCATCAATTTATTGCTTCTACTATTGTGGAACTACACATGAAACATCTTGTATAGAAATTATCTTGTATAGAAATGGAAAGAAAAAAGCAGTAGCAGGACAACACCAGACACAACACGGTACTCCAGCGAATGGAGGAAATGACTTAATTCTGCGGTTGGAGGAAGGAGATCTATATACAATATATCAAGTCTATATTGTACTCCAAATGGATTCATGGATCTGGTTTACAGTGGTGATCACCAGATGAAAAGTAATATGATAAATAACTGCAAGCAGCAATTCGGGGTATAGGTGTGAATGGACTCAAAATGAACAAAAAACATTTATTTATAAAACAAGAGGAAGAAAGATAAGTATAATGCTTAACCAGATAATAAAGAAATCTAAATAACACAACATTACACACAATTTTAAAAAGTTTACTCACAATAGACTCCAACCCAGATAAAACACTTACTTTCTGCATTTCCCTTTAAAAAAAGAAACCTTCTTGACTGTTCCACATCATGAGTAGAAGGAAATATCTCTGAGAATCGGTTAGGTGCTCCACAGAACATAAATAATTTTATAAAACAATATGATGTTGTGAAACAGGATTAAACACTTAATTTCAGTGTTTTCCATTTTTGTATGCTCCGCATCACAAGTCAAAGAAAATGTCATCTGTGAGAAATGGTTCAGCAGGTTTATGTGCGCACAGTGCGTAAATGCCCCTGATGTAACTAATAACACTCACAGTGTAAATGAGGCTTAATTCTTCCTATTCACAGACCAAAGGGTGCTGTTGACACTAGTTAAATCCCTTTAAAATTCAATGGCAGAACTTCAACTTTTTACTTTACTCAACACCAGGATTTCAACACTGGAGGTTATACTGTGTGCAGCGAAGGCCACTAAAATACAACAAAATATGAACAATGCTAGGGCTGGGTAAATAATATAGATTTCTCGAATTTTAATTTTTTGAACAGTAAGCTTTGTCACTTATGATATGAAACAAAGCCACAGATTTCAGCTTCTGTCCCTTTCATTACTAAATTCAAACAATAAATACCATTTTGGTGCTCTTTAATGTGCCGTGACAGATCGCTGTTGCCGCCTTGGGTCAAGTAGAACACGTGAACGATCACTGTGTTGAATCACTCAATCAGAGTTTTGCAAAAGGATGTTTAAAGAATTGTGAACGATGATTGTTACATTTATATGGAAGCAGATTAGACTCATTAATAATTCACGCAAAAGACACAATGCACACATGGGTGTCCCAATTCACATGCATGAACCCCAATTCATGTGCACGAAAAAAAAAAAAATCACAAAAACCAATTCACCTGCACAAAATAAAAATATAAATTCATAAAAGACGTTTCACAAATTGCAAAACACAATTCACAGATTTACAACTGTGTACAAAATTTTGAATGTTTAAAAATCACGAGTGTATCACAGACTCCCACATAGCACTTACTTACACTCGGCCCAAGTGCAGTAAAGAATTACGACCCTTGAGTGGCCCAGATCTGGACTACAGACATGAGCCACACATGAGCCATAACTGACCCAAATCTCAGCCAAACAGTAACTTATAACCAGCCCTGAACAGACCAGAGTTTTGCTGGTGCTACCCCCAAGCAACCATTGAATCAATGTTAAAAGTAGTTGATTTGTCAATGTTAATGACATTGAATTAATGTAACTTTAGCTCCCACTATTAATGTTAAAAAAATTTAAATTTCAACAAACCACCATTGTTGTGATCAGTGATCGCTTTAGTTGGGCTCTTGATTCTTTGTACTTTAATGTTAGATTTTCTTTGTCTTTTATAACATTGTAGTTGATCTGTTTATCTGAATTAGTCTGATGATTGTCACCATTGTTGAGGTCTAAATCTTTCTGTGTGCAATCACAGATTTTTTTACATTTGTGATACAAAACATTTACATCAGTAATGAAAAATCATCAAAATTATTTAATATTACTTCTAAACTTTATTGCTACTTGACACCCATCACAAAGAGCAATCTACTTAAAATAAATTTTAAAACATCTCTTTTTTTAAGAGCATAAGAGTTTGCATCAAAACACTATCGCAGTACAGAAAAAAAAAATTGACATCATGAAAGGCGAGAATCAAGAACCCAACTAAAGCAATCACTGATCACAGTAATGGTGGTTTGTTGTAATGTCAACATTTGTTCAACATTAATTGATTTAATGCCATTAACATTGACCAACTATTTTTAACATTGATTCAGTGGTTTTCACCTGCTCTCTTGCTATCTGGGACCCAATCTCAGCCTTCAGTAAATCACATAGAGTCCAGTCTTTAACCTCGCCAGCTGATACAACAATGGACTAATGGCTTTTTTTATGCCTCCAAGGGTTATAAAAATGTGAAGCATATGTGAGAGGTGAGAGCAGCTCAAGTCAAATGTTGTTATGTGTATGCTGTAAAGGAGATGCATTTGCGAACATGTTTGCAGATGGACCTCCTAAAAAGATGATTGCTTGTATTTTATTTTTATTAGCTATGAAGATATGTTGCATTTAAGCGCAGAAGCATGATATGGCAATATAAAGAAGTGCATTTTTGCTTAAGCTACCAAGAGTGTTAAACTAAGATAAGATTGGGTGTGCTTGATTGCAATGTATGATAATATATCTGTATGGTCTGAACTTGTGACACTCAGTGATGTTGTAATTTTCCAGTTTGAACTTATGACACTTACAACATCTGCCCCCATACAAAAAAGGTATTAAGTGTGTTGCTTATAGAGGAAATGCAAGGAGGAGACATTGTGATGCATACAGCAGACTATAAAATGCCAGTTTTTGATCTTCCTCCTTGCCACACCTCGGGTGAAGACTTTCTCGCTGTTATTTTGAATTTATTTTATTAAATAGTTATTGTTTTATTAAACCGAAACCATTTCTGATGGTGATTTGTTTAAACCTCTCTTATAACAAGACCCAGAGTGATTGATTTATTATAACCTATTATCTGAACCTGAAAGAATTCTTATCAAGCTCCAAGTGACCAGACCTGGCTGAGTTAGTCAGGAAAACTTCGGCTGACTACGTACACAATCCATCAGGTGAGAGCTGTTTCATTAACAATGGATTTGCCTTACTGTGATGGTTAGAATGTGGTCTACACTGTAAAAAAAAAAATGTAGTTTTACGGAAAATAACTGTGATTTTTTTTCTGGTTGTTTTCTTTTATTTTGAATTGCAGTCAAAACTCTGTAAAATGATCTCTAAATTAAAAACTTGGCTGTTATTTTAAGGATTATCCCAGCAAACACAAAACATTTTTACAACTTTTCACAACGTTGTACTTTGGTTGCGATTAGGTAATGTTGTAGTACAACGTTTTAAAAACGTTTTTTTTTTAAATAAAAAAACGTTCCAGGTTGGTATTTTACAACGTTTCTGAAACGTTTTATTTTGGTTACATATTTTTTTAAGTAGTCAAAACGAAACGAAAATGAAACCAGACCAAACTACAACTTTCGGGGGACGTTTTATTCAGGTGTTTAAATAACGTAATATGCACGTTGGAATAAAACGTTTTAAAAACGTTATAAAAGTACCCAAAATACAACCTTGCAAAAACTACGTTCTTAATAGTACTTCAAAAGTAATTAAAATGATTTCAAAGTAATACTTTCAGTTGTATTTGCTCAATTAATTAATAAAATCACGTTCGTCTACTATGAATATGAAAATGAAACCGGACCAAACGTTTTATTCAGGTGTTAAAATAACGTAATATGCACGTTGGAATAAAACGTTTTAAAAACGTAATGAAAGTACCCAAATATAACCTTGCAAAACTGAGCTGCCAGTAAAATAACAGTGATATTTTAACATTAACGCATCTCAGTGACTGAGTAACAGATAGTCTGAGGACTTAAAAGTAATATGTGAATCCTTACTTTCAGTTGTCTTTGCTCATGTAATAATACCGTATATTCAAATCACGAGCTAACAGCTCAGTGTGTAAACCAGTCTGTGGTGTAAACAAATGAAAGGTGGGAGAGAGGTATTGGTGATGATTGGTTGGCTAAAAATATTTATTTATTTTTTACAAACGTCATGACAGTACCAAAATGCAACCGTGCCGAAACTCCCATTGTACGTGATGTTTGTTTTTAATGTGTTTTGCAATAGATAGCCTACTTTTATTCTACACTATATTTATAATTTCTGGTATGTTTTTCGTTAGGTAGTTAAATAAAAATTCTAAAGCTATTATTATATTATATTATTTATATTATATTATATTATATATTATAACCTGTTATAAACTGACTTCAAAAACTGTTTTACATTCTCTGCTAATATGCTTTTATATTCTCATTCCATTTACAGTTTGATTACCTACATTAGGCCTACACTATCCACACAATAGGTTATCAAGTTTCAGGACATTTTATCTGTCATTCTGACATCTGTACGTTGTAGTTCATGTATGTATTTATGTAAACGTTGCATTTTAAATGGGCATGTGCGTTGAACATTCGAGTTTCATTTAAACTGGAGCGGAGAGAGTTACCATGGAAACGGGAAGCAGCTTAACTGACAAGCAGCGAGTCTCTGTCTGTCACACTGATTTACGTAAGTTTTGTTCCTAATAAGACAAAAATAATACATACAACGGTTCCTAACACTTTCTTATATGTGATAGGCACGTTTCTGTTGAATCTTTACTTTACAGAAATGGTTTAATGTCTTCGGAAAAAGTCCGTTAGCATCTCAACCGTTAGGCTAACTATAAGATGCAGGCTAACTGTAAAGTTTAGCTCTTATTTCATAAAGTTTTCGCTTTTAATCACATATTATCTGTAGATGACAGTTTTTTTTTATAGTTTTGTAAATATTGCTGGCAATTTGTCAATGGATGAACGGAAGTAAACTAATGTTATTTAACCTAAAAGTATGGGCTGTACTGTTTATCGGTGATTTCACTTACATGGAGTGTGAAAATATTAACGTTAGCTAAAACGATTTCAAACACGTTTTGATAACGCTAAATAAATATTGATAAAAATTGTACTGTGATTTCAGGAGCGTCAGTAAATTATGTATTATGTAAGAATGATTTGACTTCCAAACAAACTGTAATGTGATACTGTATGAGGCTTACTAGATATTGAAAATATTATATGAAATATTCTTCATATTGTTAATTTTTCTGCATTTCACCTATATTCTAGTTTGCTTATTTCTAATAATGCCTTGTATATTACATATTGCTGGCTTTGTGACAAATTGTTCATGTTTCTAACATTAGATTCTTCCATGCTGATGACAGTACTGCAGTAGAGTTGGAGCAGACCTCCTGTTGAAGAGCATCTCCAATGTGCTATGAACCATCTGACTAGAAAGTAAAACCTCAAACATACATTACCATTTATTACATTTTTTTAAAGTATGTATCAATTAAATATCCTTTTTTATCTTGTATGTCCTACAAGGCCATCTCGTTTAACTCATTGAGGACACTTGGTATACAGCAACCTACACAGCAAAATCCCCAGTGTTAATTTAACACTCTGAGTGTGGACACATATAAACACTGAAGCAGTGTTGAAGTTAACGAGATAATTAGGTGATTAACAAAGTGATGATTGAGCATTATTGAAGACAGCTGATTTTAATAAGCAGAATCACCAAAGGAGAAAACCTTCAACACTGCTTCAGTGTTTATATGTGTCCACACTCAGAGTGTTAAATTAACACTGGGGATTTTGCTGTGTGTGAATGTCAATATTGGACGTCCAGAAGATGTCATAAAAAGACGTTGTAAAAACTTTCATTCTGGCTCTTCAGGGGACGTCATTTCAACGTCCGACAAAGACATTGAAATGACGTCGTTTGGACGTACTTTTACTCATTCGTTACAATTAATAGGTGAACATAATGTATGTTTTGTATGTTATTTGTTACAGTTGTTATTCACTGTTCAATGAGTTAAGTTTCTTTTGTACACTGTTTTCTTTTGTGTTTTTGTACACTGTGTCTGTAAGTTTATTTACAAGTACAAATAAAAATTATGATAAAATAAACATGATTTTTACTTGAATGCAGCCTAAGAGTGTATATATTGTCCAGAAACAGTATAAATGACATCTAAATGAGACTGCAGTTGACCTTATAAGACGTTGAAAATATGTCCATAATGACCAGATCTGAACTAAATTTTAACCTTCTAGAGACGTCCTGTGAACGTCAATATTGGACGTCCAGAAGACGTCATGAAAAGACGTTGTAAAAACTTTCATTCTGGATCTTCAGGGGACGTCATTTCAACGTCCGACAAAGACGTTGAAATGATGTCGTTTGGACGTACTTTTGCTCAGTGGGATGCTAGGCTAAATTGAAAAAATGTATTATAGCAGTAATCACAGTAAACCTATACATTATTATTGCAATTTACACTTAAATGTCTTACTATAGAACTACTGTGTTGAAGGATCAGTGATGCCACAGGACTGAATTGTGATGGCGCATCACTTAACCATTTCTGCTGTTATTCTCCTTCTCTATCCTGCTTTCAGAATAAGAACCACCTGAAGTAAAAAGTGCCAAAGTATGATTACATCATATTTTGTTAATTTAATCTAGTGTTTCTCAACGGGGGCGGTCGGACAGCATCTGGGGGCGCTGGAAGCGATATTTTTGAAAGGGGGGCGCTGAGCTGTTCTTGGGGGGCGTTTGGTCAAGACGAGTTTACACCAAAGATGTATGAGTTGAAACTTGCAAAAGAAAATGGTCTGCCACATCCTAACGCTGTCTTTACTGAATGCGTCAAAACGCACTTTCTGTATCTATTTTTCAACTTGTCGGTAGCGCAGGCGTGTGGAATCCCGCAGGCAGAAATAGAACGCGGCATCCGTTTACTGTAGCGCTCGCGCCCGGTTGTTACTGAACGACTGATTATAACGGGATCGATGTGCTTTAACACAACGTGTCGCGCTGTTCGCGGCCGGTGTAATAGTGGTGTTCGCTGCTAGTTTACACCAGTACTCCCGCTGCTAGACCTGACGGTGTATCATTTCCTTACCAACGACTTAAGTACTTCAGTGTTTGCTTGACTTTGGCTGCGTCAAAACAATAGCAAACATTTAGACACGATAAAGCAACATATGTTTTTTCTTGTTTAGAAAAATTAATATTTAAGCTTTTTGTTTGCTGATTGGCTGCGGGTGGTATGAATGCCATATTTCTAAAGAATTTATTCAAAGCTCACAAATATAGCCTAATTTATATCCACGTGGCTTTTTTGCTGCTTTTTTGCTTCTAATGATAATGATATTTCAAATGATAAATCAAAAATGTGATGAATGTCATGTGGCATTCAATGACATTTTTAAAAAAATAAAAAAATAAAATTATGTATGGCTGTTTTTTTGTGGATAAAATACATGCTATAACGGGCCTACACAGTAAAATCCCCAGAGTAAAATTAACTCTGTTCAGAGAACATTTGGTCCCTCTCTAAATAGAGTTAAATTAACACTGAAGCAGAGTTGAAGTTAATGAGATAATTAAGTGATCAATTAAATGATGATTGTGCATTGATAATGAACACCTGCTGTTATCAAGCAGAATCACTGAAGAAAAGAGAAACACAAGAACTACAACTGATTCAGCCTCAGATTAAATCAACTGAAATAAAATATATTAAATCTCTCAAAATCTGATTAAACAACTCCACAAACAGCATCGCCAGCTTCACTCATTACTAACCAGAATGACTTTATTGTATGACTACAGAAGCACTAATTGAGAATTAACAGAGGTTTAGAGGTTGATGTTTTAGTGGTCAATGGGGGGAAATAAATAAATCATGATGCCACCATAATTGTGGTCAAGGTTTGCGTTAGTTTGTCTCTTGACCCTTTCAGTAGCTTAAAATAATTTTGCTTCTAAGCAATTGTTTCACAAGCATGTGTGTGTTGCTGAATCAAATGTTTGAAACAGCAGCTTATTTTACACTTTCTGCTTATAGCTTATTTGTGTGAACATCATGAAATGATTTTTCTGTTTGTTTTATAGATTGACATATTACTGAACAAGACGTTCAAACAAACATGACTACAACACTTCAATGTTAAAAATAAAAGGCTGCATCAGCTCAGGTTTTTAGACATGAACACTTAGCATACGAACCTCAACAGTGGTGACAATAATTATTCATGCTGCAGTGCATGATGGGAGTTATTACTATGTTGTTACCCAGCATGCATTGCAGCATGAAGAGTTTGGTTGATTTTCACCATTGTTGAGATTCATATGCTGCTACTTGATGTGTGTCTCTAAATAATAGCAAAGGTTTTTTTTTTTTTTGTATTGCATGGAGCTAAAATAACTCAGAATATTTCATTATATTAAATCACAGGTTTTTTTTTTATCTGCTGTAGTTTCACAGGGTTGGTTGTACAAAATCTAGATGCTTAAATTGGGAGAAAGTTACTTTAGATCTATTCAACCAAGATGAACTCATGATGAATATCTCACCATATAAAATCAGTTTATGTGCTTAATGTAAAACATTGATTGCTCCGCTTTATAACACCACATGTGTGGTTAAAGAAAAAGATCTAACACAAAAAAGTCAACAGCCTAGAGCCCAACTAAAGCAAATGCTGATCTCCATGATGGTGGCATCATTTTAACCACTAAAACATCAACATCTGATCCTCTGTAATTCTCAATAACAGTTTCTGTAGATGTGTGACAGAAATAAAGTCAGTCTGGTTAATAATGAGTGAAGCTGGTGATGCTGTTTGTGGAGTTGTTTAATCATCATCTGCTGAGATCTTCAGAGATTTAATCACTTATTTTATTTCAGTTGATTTAATCTGAGGGTGAATCAGTTGTAGTTCTTGTGTTTCTCTTTTCTTCAGTGATTCTGCTTGTTAACAGCAGGTGTTCATTATTAATGCACAATCATCATTTAATCGATCACTTAATTATCTCATTAACTTCAACTCTGCTTCAGTGTTAATTTAACTCTATTTAGAGAGCGACCAAATGTTCTCTGAACAGAGTTAATTTTACTCTGGGGATTTTGCTGTGTACTCATTAAAAAAGGTCAGTATGATTTGTTAATGGGTTCATAAAAAAGGTTGCATTCGTTTGTTTTATAAAACAGCCTACAGTAAAAACAATAAATCTACCATTTGGAAAAAAAAAAAAAAAAAAAAAATTCTATTCTATTTGAGTATATTTTAAAATGTGTTTTCTTCTCAAGTTAAGCTACAGTATATTACTACAGCTTTCAGTGTCACATGATCTTTCAGAAATAATGCTGATTGTTGCTTAAGAAACATTTATTATTATTATTATTATTATAGCTGGCACACCACACTGACTAAAAAGCAAGATTTGAAATTTAATTGACTATAACAAATATATAAATCAGGACAGCACTAAAATAGTAACTATTTTAAAAATGAGGAGCATATGTTTCCCATCTTTCTACAACCCCAAGTAAACGTTGGGGCGTTTTGTGAAATGCCATAAAATCAAGAATATGTCATTTGTTCTCTTTAGCCTTTATTTAATTGACTTAAGTACAAAGAAAAAATCCAATGTTTTTACTGGCCAACTTAGTTTTATTTTGTTAATATAAACAAATTTTGAGCCATGGTTCAGCTTTGCTTGCGAAGACTGAGAAGCTCCATTTATAGCCAAACATGACACCCTCACCTGTTACCAATTCACCTGCTTGCTGTGTTTCAAAACAGTTTATTTGGTTATTCTATAACCTTTTCATTTTTATCCAACTTTTTTTAGAGTGTGCTGCATACTTCAAATAAATAAATAAATATTTTATAAATAAATATGCTTATATTTACAAAATACATTTAAATTGGTCAGTGAAAACTTTGGAAATCTTTTCTTTGTACTTTTGTCAATTAAATAAAAGTTAAATAAAATGAAAAAAAAAAAAAAAAAAAAATCACAGATTTTATCATTTTACAAAATGTCCCAACTTTTCTAGAATTAGGGTTGTACTTAGTTTTTTTAAAGTAAACTTTGAAATATTCTCACAAAATCTATGAAATATAGTAAAGTAGGGTTTATGTGTAAATGTGGTATTTACTCACCAAAATAACAATGTCCACTATGTCATTTTTATTTGGTCTTTTTAAATTTGGGGCAACAAGATGTATCTGCATTTCAACAACACTGAAGCTGTAGCAATGAAAACCACCAACATGCTTAAAAACTCTGTAAATGAATGTTATTACACTTTTTTTTTTTTTTTAAATAATAATAATAATTTATTGCAAAAAAGTACTTCACTGTCTTTATGCATCCTTGAAATAAAGTAATTTCCTAAAAATCATAATGACCCCATGCATTTGAATTACTGTAAATATAATAACTCATTATAAACACAAAATAATAATACTCAACTTTAATATTCAGTGAGGACAATTAGACTACAATTTATATGTTAGGGGGCGGTGAGGGACCTGGATAATGGGTAGGGGGGCGCTGGCCCAAAAAAGGTTGAGAACCACTGATGTAATCTATGGATTGCTCCTGCTGACTATATCCAGTTTTTTATGAAGTCTTCAGATGACCAGCACCTGTAAAGAGATGACACCAACCCTTGAGAGGACTTCAGATGAAGCAGACTCTGAAACATGCAAAACTGCTAAATTTCCCTTGTATTGTAATCAACATGATCACATCATGCTTTAATTTGTTCATTGTTTCTGATTACACACTGTTAAAAATTGCTGTAAAAAAACGGCCAAATTTTGACAGTAACATGCTGTTTTCCATTAAAACAGTGCATTCTGGGTATTATTTGTCATTTTCGAAAAAGTAGCCTGCTGCTATGTATGGTGAATTAACAGCGTTCAAAATCGACACTCAGAGACTGTTTAAAATCAAACTCTACACCCTCATTCACTATTCCCTACATGAGTTTACTAATATAGTCCACCTTACAGAGAGAATGAAAACTAATGAGTGACTTCAGACACTGACGAACAGCTGCTGTTAATGATTGAAAGAGAAACAAGACAAACACAAGAACTATATAACTGACTTCAGCCACAGCCTTAATGAAATCAACTGAACATTTAAACAACTCAACACACAGCTTTACCAACTTCACGCATTTCTAACCAGACTGATTTTATTTCTGTCAGATGTCTATAGAAGATCTTATTGAGAATGAACAGATGTTTAGATGATGATGTTTTATTGTTTTGTTTGATGATACCATTGTGGAGATCAGTGTTTGCTTTAATTGGGCTCCTGACTCTTGAC
The DNA here is from genome assembly GCA_036247105.1 of Cirrhinus mrigala. Lineage (NCBI taxonomy): Eukaryota > Metazoa > Chordata > Actinopteri > Cypriniformes > Cyprinidae > Cirrhinus > Cirrhinus mrigala. The sequence goes on from JAMKFB010000915.1 coordinate 835,252, forward strand.
ATTAAAACATAGATATATTTGTTGTAACTGGGTTTTTATGATGCATTAGTTACAGCAATGCTGTTCAGTTGATATCAGCTATGTCTAGTTGGGCATGAATGTCATCTGCTGAACTGGTTCTGAGTCTTGCGAGACTCATTAAGAATCTATTTTTGAGTGTGTGTTTATTTGTTGTTGCTTTTTTTTCCACCAAGTGTGTTAGAGCATGAGATCTTTTGATAATGTGGCAACCAGAAAAGAAGGATTTAATGGTTAAAAGTTAAAACTACTGTAGCATTTATACTCAAATAGAGACATGAAGAATCAGCATATGAATCTCAACAATGGTGACAATCGAAAGCTTCATGCATGCTGGGTATCAGCACACTACAAAACCTCACCTATGACTTGTTCTCACCATTGTCGAGATTCACACGATGATTCTTGATGCGTGTATCTAAAATACATTGAAGTTTTGTTTTTTTTTTATTTCACATCAATATTCAATAAAAGAAAACACATTGAATAAAACCTGTGTTATTACCAAACAATCCCAGATTTCTTTGCAGTCATTAATATATATATATATTGTCATAACAAGCATGTTGTAAACATACACAATTACAACAACTAAACTAAAATTAACCTTAAAATGTCAAGGTTCAACAGCCCAACTAAAGTAAACACTGATCTCCACCGTGGTAGTGAAAGAAAGAAAAAAAAAAAACCCTAAACCTCTGCAACTCTCTTCTGTAGACGTCTGACAGAAATAAAGTCAGTGTGGTAATAATTGAAGCCGGTAATGCTGTTTTAGGAGTTTAATCAGATCTTGAGAGATTTAATGTCTTCTTTTATTTCAGTTGATTTCATCTAAGGCTGTGGCTGAAGTCAGTTGTTCTTGTGTTATTCTTTCATTCAGTGATTTTGTTTGTTAACAGCTGGTGTTTATCACTAATGCTCAATCAGAACATGATCAATCATATAATTATCTCATTAACTTCAGCACTAATTCAGTATTACTCAAACACTCTGTAGTGTTGACACATTATAAGTGTTCATTTAAAACTGAGGATTTTGCTGTGGGTTTTAAAGGGTTAAAGATGTACGATGGAAAAAAAAAACAGCATGAAATGTAATTTAACAGTAATAAACTGTAATTAATTTACGGCAACACACTGTAGAAAAACAGTAACATGCTGGCAACCAGAGCTGCCAGTAAATTACTGTTAATTCAAGAAAAAAACAGTAATATACTGTAAAACATAACAGTCAGATTTACCAAGCAAATCAAGTTATTTTCACTAAAATATTAGTGAATGTTCATAGAAACACAATGATGCAAAGTCATTAACTGGTAAGGAGAGTAAATATTTAATTGTGCCTAACTGATGTGTTTTTGTACAAGAGAGATCTGTTAGTTTAATTTAGTTTTGTGGGTCACCATTGTGTTGGAGAGTAGAGCTTGTGCTTCAGGCAATGATGAGCCACAAACACTGTTTTGCTGTTTTTTTTTTTTTTTTTTTTTAAAGACAGTAATTGTGGAATTGCTGATATAGTGACAATCTCTTTACTAAGCACTTTATTACACAAGTTTGTGCTGTTGTTAGTTAATGACAATCTATAAAGATTTGAGTAAAAGTCGATTGCTTCTTTATTACACTTTAAGTGTTTGTGGGGTTATATTAAGAAATATTTCTTCTTAGTGGGCTCAAATTAAATAAGTTCACTGTACTAACAACATATAAACAATAGTTTTTTTAAAACTCAAATGGTTTGAAGCAATCGGTTTCCAAAATAAAATGAGTTACCACATGGTATAATAACGGTAACATACTGTAAAAATGAAGAGCTGTAAATTAACGGTAGAGATCTATAAAATAACAGTATAATGCTGGCAACCACAGCTGCCAGTAAATTACTGTTATTTTACAGTGCAATTTTTTACAGTGTAGGTACCAATACGAATCATAAATTATAAGCCTGTAACAAATATCTCAACTGAGACTGTGTACTACTAAGCAAAGGATTTTTTTGGCTGGACATACCTATGCCTCTACTGACATGGGCCTGTAGAATGGAGTCAACTGATGGAGGTGGAACTTTTGGAAGGAGGCCTAGTATCCTGGGATCCTCGGGCCTTAGAGTCCGACGTCTTGGCATCCCCTTGTCAGCCTTTAGTCTTTCACGAATGATTGCTGCCTGAAGATCTGGTATGTAACTGCAGTCGGAAACACTTTAGAATAATGGGCCGTTGTTAACAAGTAACTATGCAGGAAGTAATAGGTAGTTCTACATTAACACTTAACTTAATACTATTAACTAATGTAGAAGCAAGATTAACTAACCAGTAGGTAATTGCTAATTTTGGACAAAGGTAGTCCCTTATTGGGTATTTTGGGTAATTACTAAAGAAAAAAATTGTCATTGAGAACTACTTGTGAACTGTGACCAATTCATAAAGAATAACTAATTAATTAATAATCACAACAGTAACGTTTATAAAATGAACAATTAGGTTGTTTGTGGAAACTAATTTATGAACACCACCACCATCACCGGTTGAAGTACTGGTTGAAATTGTGACTCTTACCAAAATATGAATGGATGTGTTCTCTGTTCATTTCAAACAAACAATAATATAATTTCTTTAATTAGGATGTAATGCTGGCAATGATTGGATGCTCATGATTGGATTATTTCACTATTATGAGCTGCATTTAGTTCAATGTTTTTTTGTTGTTTTTTTTTGATAGTATTCTGGGGCAGGCTTCTCTTTAGTGTGATAGTAAATAATTATGTTCTTTTGCTTCGTAATGAAGACATTAACTGCATTTATTTTGTTAAGCACAAAAACAACATATTCCACATTACAATGTCTGTTAGAATATCACTAGTGCCTCAAAGAAATGCATGGCTGTACAGTATGTCATATAAAATATGTTAAATAAGTTTATTGTAAATTACTTGCAAAATCCATCTTAACCCCTCAATAATAACTCAAGTGTTACCTTGTCAATCCGCAGGAACTGCTAGTGATCTGGCCTATTATTTTAAAGTCAAAAACATGTTAACCCTTCACTAATAACTCAAGTGTTACCTTGTCAGAAACATAGAAGAAATACAGTGATTGGATCTTTCTTTTTAATTATTATTTTTAATCACTGAAACTTTTACATAAAATCATAAAAGTTAACACACCATAATGGAAAAAAAATCCATGAATATGTAAGAATAAAGTAAAGCACTGTGAAAAATCTAATCTAGGTAATATCTCCTACAAAGTCTAGCACATGCAAACAAATGCTCACTCACACATGTATTAGTAATTTATTTGTGAGCATAATCCAAAATTTTAAACTCTGTATTGTCTTCTAATATCTTTTAACAAACGTCCTAGAGGACCATCACGGTGGTTGTGTCCCAGCCAGTATTTCCACTCAATGCATGTCAAGTGTTCCTTCAACAGCTTTTCTGTCCTATTGCCTCTAAACCTCCAGACCTGGTTTTTATGTTGACCATGCTCGTTCTATATTTTGGGTGTGGCCTGCATGAACTGGGTCAACAAACCACCTACTATGATTCACAGTGTAGTGAGTGTAGCCAAGTGTGAAGTTTATTGTAAATTACTTGCAAAATCCATCTTAACCCCTCAATAATAACTCAAGTGTTACCTTGTCAATCCGCAGGAACTGCTAGTGATCTGGCCCATTATTTTAAAGTGAAAAACATGTTAACCATGTCTATATACAACATAAAAGAACTACAGTGATTGGGTCTAACATTTTTTATTTTTATTTTTTATTTTTTTTAATTATAAGCACTGCAACATTTTAATAGAGGAAAACACTGCATAATGCAAAACTGCACAACTGGGTGTGCAAGAATAAATTACTGTGCAAAATATGTCTGAATTAAAGTAAATTTTAAAATTAAAGTAAAATTAAACTCTTAAAATAAATTTGGCACAATAAATAAACCTAGCCACATTCTGCATTTGGAATGAAACAACATTCATTACATTCAAAAATGAAAAACTAAGATAAACATGATGTATAAACTATGTATTTATACACACACAATTAGATTGTGAGGATAAACTGAGAATCTTACATTCTACACAGGTAAGAACCTACAGCCACTGGTAGCATGTTTACTTTTTTTGTGCAAAATCTACACTGTAAAAAAAAAAATGTTGCCAATACTGAAAAAATCAAGGCAACACATTGCATTCAGATTTTTATGTTTTCCCAACGATTGGTCAAATCCAGGTGCCATGAGTAAAAGTCCTCCCCAGTATTTTGTTCCAATCACCTGGATTTGCTAATTAGCACAGTTTTTCAGCCAGGAGGTCCGAGATTGGACCAAGTCATTCCTTTTAAGTCTCAAGCAAGTCTCAAGTAAAATCCCAAGCCCCTAAAGAGTTAAAGTTGATGAGATAACTGAATGATGATTGTGTTAGTGATGAACATCTGCTGTTATTACAGAGGATCAGATGTTGATGTTTTATTGGTTAAAATGATGCCACCATTGTGGAGATCAGTATTTGCTTTAGTTGAGCTCTTCACCATTGACTCGTGGGTTAGATCTATCTCTGTTATAATGCGTATGGTCTTGTAAAGCAGTGAGATCAGAGCTGTATGGTGAGCAGCTAAGTGGTGCTAGGTGATCATCGTAAGCATACCTGAACACCCCCAAAATAATTTTCTTTTGTAAGGTAAGGTTTTGCATTATCAAATCTGCAAAACTACAGCATAGTGATCTTCAATAAGTCACAGTGAATTCATTTAAAACCTGTATAATGCATATAAACATCTATAGTATTTAGACGCACAGACATCAAGAACCAGCATATGAATCTCAACAATGGTGACAATCAACAAAACGCTTCATGCTGCAATGCATGCTGGGTAACAGCATAGTAATGCACTGCAGTATGAAGAATTATTGTCACCACTGTTGAGGAGCGTATGATAAGTGTTCATGTCTGAAAGCCTGAGCTGACGTAGTTTTTTCTTCCAATATTGAAGCGTTACAGTGACATTCGTTTAATAGGATTTTTTTGTTGCAGTTCTACAATCGCTAGATGTCATTCAGCAAGAGAGTATTTCATGTTGCTGATCTAAATTAGTTGTATATGGTGCGAGCGTGAGCTAATCTGCTGCTGCAAGCTTGTGACTCAGCAATGCACAAATGCTCGCTGTAAAACAGCAGAGATTACTCCAAGAGTCAAGAGACAAACTAAAAACCACACTTGACCGCAATGATGGTGGCACTGTGTTTTTTTTCTTTCTCTTCTTTTCTTGGCCAATAAAACATCAACATCTAAACCTCTTAGAATTCTCAATAAGAGATTCTACAGACATGAAATAAAGTCATTCTGGTTAGTAATGAGTGAAGCTGGTGATGCTGTTTGTGGAGATGTTTAATCAGATTTGAGAGATGAAAGTCAGAGATGAGTCAGTTGTAGTTCTTGTGTTTCTCTTTTCTTCAACGATGCTGCTTGTTAACAGCAGATGTTCATCACTAACACAATCATCATTCAGTTATCTCATCAACTTTAACTCTTTAGGGGCTTGGGATTTTACTTGAGACTTGCTTGAGACTTAAAAGGAACGACTTGGTCCAATCTCGGACCTCCTGGCTGAAAAACTGTGCTAATTAGCAAATCCAGGTGATTGGAACAAAATACTGGGGAGGACTTTTACTCATGGCACCTGGATTTGACACCAATCGTTGGGAAAACATAAAAATCTGAATGCAATGTGTTGCCTTGATTTTTTCAGTATTGGCAACATTTTTTTTTTTACAGTGTATTAGCTCTCCATTTTTCTTTTTTTCCTCTATGGCAGTGCACACTGGTTCCTCTCTGCACAACTGTCGACAACGTTCTGCAAAGTTGGACAGCTTGTGCCCTTTTTGAAATGTAGCCCGCAGTTTGTTGTATGCGGTGACATCAGATGCTTCCAATTCAGCAATGGCACATGCATCCACAATTGTTTTCCTGTCAACGGCACACTTGTGGTAAGCCTCTGTTTTGGTTGCTCCTTTTGACAGGTACCTCAGGACCTTTTTGTATCTTCCAATAACCTGTTCTGGTAAAAATACTGACAAAAAACAACATTTTGCTAGATTATAGTACATTATTAACAAAAGCAATGTCTTCTTATAACACTAAAATCCATTCATCAACAAGTTTCTCCGAATATCATTATTTTGTAGTTATTCTGAAAGCATATAGGCAGACTTTACATGAGAGTAGCATATCATGCAATACAGAAGACACTATATTCATGAATACATTTATAAATATAGGAATTTGTTTGCTAGTAAAGGTAAACTTCCTGAATTCTGAAGTGACTACAGTAAGTATAAAGCAACAGCAACCCACACATATTTTAGGTCTTGAGCATAATAAATAATATGCAACAGTATAATGTACCATACAAATTATTCAAATATACTGTTAATTTACTTGTGTTACACCATAAAATGCTTTGAGAGTTTACTAAACCTTAATTTTTGTAATGGAAGAGAATTAAGCACAAAATAATTGCTAAAAAGAATGAACATACCTCTTTTGCTTTTTGCACTTTTCTTTCCCTACTTGCTCTTTTTGGCCTTGTGGGGTGATGAAGATGAGGAAGACTCAGAGGAAGATGAGGACTGGGAGGAACTAGAAGGTGGGCTTTCTCTCTTTGTCTTCTTCCTTCCCTTTCTGTACTTTTTCTTTTCTTCTTGCACATGGTCCTCATCAGAAGAATCTGTGATGACAATAGACCTCTTTGACTCTTTTGCTTCTTTAGTTGACAGGGCTGTAACAAATGAAGAATAATTTATAGTCATTTTTATTAGTGTTGTTCAGTCAAACTATTCCTGAAGTCTCCTCCAAATTTTAAATGTCACCCTTATCGGACACAGCCAGCTCAGTTAATGGAGTAGTGTTAAAAAGGGAGACATCTAAAATGAGCATTGCTGAGTAAGCTTAGCGAACAGTCTTAAAACCAGTGTGTGGTGCTTTTTACAGTAGGCATAATTTCAAAGCAGCTTTCCACAGACGAAAAACAAAAAAAAGTTAGGAACAAAATAAGGTGAACTGATTTGATTTTGAAAATGTAATAACAATAATAATAATAATGGCTATAGAAGTAGTAGTAGTAGTAGTAGTAGTAATAATAATAATAATAAATATGTAAAATGTGGACAACTAACACTCTGAAACAGATCTCACCATTGGTTAAACTGCTCCAAAGATAATCCCTCTCATTTTCCACATCTTTGCATTTTTCTTCTAAGAACTTAACTTTAGACTTCAAAAAAGAGTTTTCTTCTTTGAGCTTATTGATGATCACCTGTTGGGTTGGTGCTTGTGCTGGAATATAAAACAAACAAGTAATCAAACATAATTTAAAATGTGTTTAACACATGAAACACACATTGTTTAAAAACTAGTTTACATAAATTGTCTCAGAGTTTTACAGCAACTCATGTCTTTTGGGAGATAAGGATGAATTATTTTTAATCTGACAGCCTGTTTCTATAAATATATTTAAACATTATATGTGAAAACCACAAAATTGTGTGAATCTATTTAATAGGATTAAGCTTTTTTTAATGAACAAGAAAAAAAAACCAATTAGTCATTAACATTAACAAGTGTCAGGTGTCAGCCTTTATGCATCACTATGCAAATAACGTTAAAGAAATAAAATAAAATCCAGCAGGATTCAGTTAGGATAGCCTACCCGTGCAGAAAGGAAACGTGTTTGATACTTTAAGTTACTTAACCTTAACGTTACATACCAACCTAACATTAGCCAGCTAACGTTAGCTGTTAAATTGTCAACGACTGCTTATAACCAAAAATATTGTTCAACTCAACCTCAACTCTGGCCCTTAAAATCCACTTTTAGCCTTAATAAACAAATTGTAATAATGTCACCAGGATTGTTAGAAATATTCGGTGAAACTGCAGTAAAGTGGATCTCGAGGGGCGCAGTTTTAAACACTGGACACGATGCTAACATAAAAAACATAAACGACAATACATTACCGGCTTCGTCCTTGTTATCCTCAATTAGTCGATGAGGCGCATTTCTCTTGCGGGCAGTTTTGCGCTCTCCCTCCATCGTCATGCTGTCTTCTGACTGTGAACTATCGCATTCGCTGACTCCAATATGGCGACGCGTCAAGGCAACGTTACAGAAACGTCCGTCTCTGCACGCGAGTTCTACTGCTGGAAACGATTCTTTGACTGTATTGTCCCAATACGATATGTAGTTGACCGTGGGCATTATTCCACTCAGTTTTAAGTCTTCCAAAACTTTAATTATGTTCTTTATTTTACTATTTTCTCCTTTAAATTGAATCTGTGTCATCTTGTAATTTTTAGATTTAATTTGATTCATTTGAACATTTGAGTCGGATCCAATTCTGTGAACCAGAATAATAGTAAAACAACTTGATTTAAATAGTTATGAGGATGTAAACGTTTAACTTTGATACAAAATGCAAATTATTGTTTTTAAGGGTTTTAGTGAATTTGAATAAATCAGTAGATGTTAAAAAAAAAAAAGAACATAAACATTAACAAAGAAACTGCTTTTATTCTATTTTTAATTTAAATAATTCCTGAAAACTAGAAAGAAAGAAAGAAAGAAAGAAAGAAAGAAAAACTTGTAGAAAATAATTCAGGCAAACAGTAAAATCCCCAGAGTAAAATTAACTCTATTCAGAGAACATTTGGTCCCTCTCTAAATAGAGTTAAATTAACACTGAAGCAGAGTTGAAGTTAATGAGATAATTAAGTGAATGATTAAATGATGATTGTGCATTAGTGATGAACACCTGCTGTTAACAAGCAGAATCACTGAAGAAAAGAGAAACACAAGAACTACAACTGATTCAGCCTCAGATTAAATCAACTGAAATAAAAGATATTAAATCTCTCAAAATCTGATTAAACAACTCCACAAACAGCATCGCCAGCTTCACTCATTACTAACCAGAATGACTTTACTAATTGAGCACTAATTGAGAATTAACAGAGGTTTAGAAGTTGATGTTTTAGTGGTCAATGGGGGGAAATAAATAAATCATGATGCCACCATAATTGTGGTCAAGGTTTGCGTTAGTTTGTCTCTTGACCCTTTCAGTAGCTTAAAATAATTTTGCTTCTAAGCAATTGTTTCACAAGCATTTGTGTGTTGCTGAATCAAATGTTTGAAGTAGCAGCTTATTTTACACTTTCTGCTTATAGCTTATTTGTGAGTATGAAGAGTTTGGTTGATTTTCACCATTGTTGAGAGTCATATGCTGCTACTTGATGTGTGTCTCTAAATAATAGGAAAGGTTTTTTTTTGTATTGCATGGAGCTAAAATAACTCAGAATATTTCATTATATTAAATCACAGTTTTTTTTTTATCTGCTGTAGTTTCACAAAGTTGGTTGTACAAAATCTAGATGCTTAAATTGGGAGAAAGTTACTTTAAATCTATTCAACCAAGCTCATGATAAACATCTCACCATATAAAATCAGTTTATGTGTTTAATGTAAAACATTGATTGCTCTGCTTTATAACACCACATGTGTGGTTAAAGAGAGAGATCTAACACAAAAAAGTCAACAGCCTAGAGCCCAACTAAAGCAAATGCTGATCTCCATGATGCTGGCGTCATTTTAACCACTAAAACATCAACATCTGATCCTCTGTAATTCTCAATAACAGTTTCTGTAGATGTGTGACAGAAATAAAGTCAGTCTGGTTAATAATAAGTGAAGCTGGTGATGCTGTTTGTGGAGTTGTTTAATCATCATCTGCTGAGATCTTCAGAGATTTAATCACTTATTTTATTTCAGTTGATTTAATCTGAGGCTGAATCAGTTGTAGTTCTTGTGTTTCTCTTTTCTTCAGTGATTCTGCTTGTTAACAGCAGGTGTTCATTATTAATGCACAATCATCATTTAATTGATCACTTAATTATCTCATTAACTTCAACTCTGCTTCAGTGTTAATTTAACTCTATTTAGAGAGGGACCAAATGTTCTCTGAACAGAGTTAATTTTACTCTGGGGATTTTACTGTGCAGTACTTCCGGAGTCACGACTTTGAAAAACGTGCTATGTCGACGTCTGTGAAATCCGGGCATTTTAAAGCTGGTGGTAGTAGATTCTAACAATTGCGTGCAATTATGGGGCTTGCAAAGAAAATCCTCTCCCTCTGCAATCGCAGGTGCAGAAAAGGAACGAAAAAAATGATTGATTTTTTTACAAAAGCATAAACTACTTAAGTCAAGAATGACGTGTAACATCTGTAAGAAATCGATGAATCTACAAAAGACACATACACGGGATGGATATCAGTGGTAAGAAAATTAACATAATTAAAATAAGTTTATAAACTCCTATACTAATGCTTAATGTGGTGATTTTAGGGTATGCCGCAGGAGATCACATACTAGGAAATTTACAAAGAACTGCAGAGCTGGATCGATATTCGAAAACAGCAGGACTACCTTACAGAGCTGGATGACTTTTATTTACCGGTATGGATTACAGAGATGCACCTCACTGATCTAACAGAGACCGGGTGATAATATAATTAAACAATAACTACGGGAAATAACGGATATGAATGAATGCATTGTAAATTGTTCAGGTAACCGAGTTTATTCTGTATTATTATAATACTGATTTTTAATAAAAAAAAAAAAAATATATATATATATATATATTAAATATTCACGCAATATAATATTTAATATATTATGACTTCATTCTTATATTGCTACACCTTTGCTTTAACATAAACCTTATTCACACAAATTTGGCTTTATCTTCAAAATAGCAGATTTTATATAGCTCCAACCTTATTCTCATAATCATAGACTTAAAATTTTATGTGTGATTATTACACTGCTTCGTGGAATACTTAACTCGATTATTAATTATATGTATCACTCCGTTGTTGCTGGCAGTTTGTCGTCATCCTGTGGCTAAAAACGCTTAACCACGAGTTGAAATGGAGGACTTCAACATTAATGTCAACATGTACAGGAAAAAACAAATGTTTTCAGCAGTGGATAGAAGATGACTCGACTGACTCCGCGGTTAAAACAGTTATTTATTATATTATATTATAATCTATTATTTATTTATTTATTATTTAATTATTTACTTTTGTGGCAAGAAGCTGTGTAATAAGCGGGATAATGTACATCAAGCAGGGTTGTTATTGCAGAATAAAGCCCTTCAGTCTTATACAAGTCTTATTTTTCAGTCTTATTCAGTCTTTATTCTGCGATAACAACCTGCTGGATGTACATTATCCCTTACTTAGAACCCTAGCTGTCTATTGCCAGCTTGAATAATTTACCTTAGAGTAGTGGTTATAGTGTGGTATGAGTACCACTAGTGCAGTAGTTCTCAAAAAATAAAAGAAGAAGAAAAAACATAAACAGCAAACGGACATAGAGTTGAAGATGGATTTTCCTTAAAGCAAATATGTTTCTGTAATATTAAAACAAACATCACTGCGATAATGCAGTGACCAATGTGATTTTTTTTTTTACACACAATCTGTTTTCACTCTTGTTAACAGATATTGTCAAGGAGTGAGATTGCGTCAGGTGGATATGATCCAGGACGGCATAGCCGGAAGCTCAGCAACACTGAGCAAAATGACAAAGAAGCTAAGAATGGTCTGTAAAAAAGCTTTGGGAAACTACAAGAGAAAGACAGGACAGTTTGTGGGGGGCAGGACAGAGTTTGTGATTATAGATGAAAGCAACTTTCGTCACAAAAGAAAGGTATTTATTTTTAAGGCTAAAATATATTATGGCTGTAGTAAAACTAACTCAAATCAAATGTACTAAAATAAACTGTCTGTTGAAAGAGTAAAAAAAAAGCAAGGAACAGTATGATTGGAGCAACATGTTTTGGCATAAACATTTAGCCCAAATAATACAAAAACTCTTAAAGAGGAGATCAGAGGAAATTTTCACTTTTACAGAATTTTTTTTTTGTTTGTTTTTTTTTTTGCACCTAGTTAGGTTTCTGGCATATATTCCAGCTCAGAATAGTTAAAAAGAAAGCATGCAGCCATTTTGTTTTAGGCTTTCTGCATATGAAACTGTGTCATCCAGTGAACGGTTTCAATCTGCAGCCAGTTTCTACATAGAGAGCTAGCTATTTAAAACCATATACAGAGTCCAAGGCAGCAATTCACATATCTTGTGTTGGCATGTCCCATGGAAGAGATTTTTCATTATTATTTAAAGAGAAATGCGCAAAAACGGGCCACTGTGAACAGAGCAGATTTTGACCAGTGATTAGTTTGTCATCAGTGTTATAATAGTGTTTGTAATAGTGTTAATACAACACTTCTTCTCACAGGGAAAGAAAAGGCAAGACACTTATTATTATTATTATCATTATTATTTTTTTAGTATGGGCGAGGAAGAGTTGGCGAAACATGGAGAAGAAAAAAGTGGGTCTTTGGCATCTTGGCTATTAGGGGTGATCGAAGACGACCGATTTTGCGGCTTGTTGAACGGCGCTCAAGAAATAACCTGATTCCAATAATAACAAGACATGTTCGTCGGGGTTCAACCATTTTGAGTGATGAATGGAGACCGTACAGGAGAGCTCTGATCACACTTGGCTACACTCACTACACTGTGAATCATAGTAGGTGGTTTGTTGACCCAGTTCATGCAGGCCACACCCAAAATATAGAACGAGCATGGTCAACATAAAAACCAGGTCTGGAGGTTTAGAGGCAATAGGACAGAAAAGCTGTTGAAGGAACACTTGACATGCATTGAGTGGAAATACTGGCTTGGACACAACCACCGTGATGGTCCTCTAGGACGTTTGTTAAAAGATATTAGAAGACAATACAGAGTTTAAAATTTTGGATTATGCTCACAAATAAATTACTAATACATGTGTGAGTGAGCATTTGTTTGCATGTGCTAGACTTTGTAGGAGATATTACCTAGATTAGATTTTTCACAGTGCTTTACTTTATTCTTACATATTCATGGATTTTTTTTCCATTATGGTGTGTTAACTTTTATGATTTTATGTAAAAGTTTCAGTGATTAAAAATAATAATTAAAAAGAAAGATCCAATCACTGTATTTCTTCTATGTTTCTGACAAGGTAACACTTGAGTTATTAGTGAAGGGTTAACATGTTTTTGACTTTAAAATAATAGGCCAGATCACTAGCAGTTCCTGCGGATTGACAAGGTAACACTTGAGTTATTATTGAGGGGTTAAGATGGATTTTGCAAGTAATTTACAATAAACTTATTTAACATATTTTATATGACATACTGTACAGCCATGCATTTCTTTGAGGCACTAGTGATATTCTAACAGACATTGTAATGTGGAATATGTTGTTTTTGTGCTTAACAAAATAAATGCAGTTAATGTCTTCATTACGAAGCAAAAGAACATAATTATTTACTATCACACTAAAGAGAAGCCTGCCCCAGAATACTATCAAAAAAAAACAACAAAAAAACATTGAACTAAATGCAGCTCATAATAGTGAAATAATCCAATCATGAGCATCCAATCATTGCCAGCATTACATCCTAATTAAAGAAATTATATTATTGTTTGTTTGAAATGAACAGAGAACACATCCATTCATATTTTGGTAAGAGTCACAATTTCAACCAGTACTTCAACCGGTGATGGTGGTGGTGTTCATAAATTAGTTTCCACAAACAACCTAATTGTTCATTTTATAAACGTTACTGTTGTGATTATTAATTAATTAGTTATTCTTTATGAATTGGTCACAGTTCACAAGTAGTTCTCAATGACAATTTTTTTCTTTAGTAATTACCCAAAATACCCAATAAGGGACTACCTTTGTCCAAAATTAGCAATTACCTACTGGTTAGTTAATCTTGCTTCTACATTAGTTAATAGTATTAAGTTAAGTGTTAATGTAGAACTACCTATTACTTCCTGCATAGTTACTTGTTAACAACGGCCCATTATTCTAAAGTGTTACCCTGTAGTCTTTCTTTACCTTCAAAGCATATACTGTCCACCGTCCAGTTTTTTTCTGGAACATGCGGCGAAAGCTGTAAAGCCAATTATAATAATATTGTCATATTCAAAATTATACTTACAGATTTTGAATTCAAAAATGCTGCGTGTCTGTGTCTGTCTGTGTCTCTGTGCATGTCTGTGCGTGGGTCTCTGTGTGTGTCTGTAACTGTCTGTGTGCATGTCTGTGTCTTTGTTTGTTTGTGTCTGTGTCTCTGTCTGTGACTGCCTGCGTCTGTCTGTTTGTACGTGCGTATGTATTAATGTATGAGTCCCTGTGACTGACTGTGTCTCTGTGACTGACTGTGTCTCTGTGTGTGTGTGTGTGTGTGTGTGTGTGTGTCTGATGTGGAAGCAAGCAGTGACAACTTTTAATATTCTTACATGTTTTCGCCCTTTTGGTTTAGCAGTGGTGGTCGGTCTTTGTGGTGGTTGTAATCCAAAGCTGCTAGGAGAGTTTTTGCCTCATACACCAGCGGTGAATAGCTGAACCGCTTGCTGGCATACATCAGTAAGTGGTTGTGGAACGACTCAAGCTGAGAGGTTGATCTGGAGAAATAATTTGTATTTCTGTTTTCATGCACAGATTTATTCAACACATACTATAACCTAATCAGTACGTCAAATAAAGTAATGTGTAGAGTTTGAATACCAAATGTTTTTCAAAAAAACAATTTTAAATTATTACTAACTGATCAAATTTGGAACATTGACGAGTAGTGGGAATATGATTAGTACTGACGAGTAATGAAAATGTACCTGTTTGGAAACAGTCATGAGGGTGCTTCCTGTAGTTACCTGAAAGGTAGATATCTGTGGACATCTTTGAGCCATCTCTTCTTGAGCACTATAGCTTCCAGTTCCTTGTGAGCTTTGGAACTGCTTTCAATCCATTGTTTGTCTTGCTTCTCTGGCAGTGGCCCATGCAGGCAGTGACCAAGGTATCACTCGTGCTTCTTGGTCACATGGTGAAGCGCACTGCTCCATAGTTTCTAAAATACAAATATTTTAATGTAGTCACACAGTTAGTTTAGGTGTTGTAATATTTGTTATTGGAAATATGCTGTGCTCCAAGAATCAGAATTTTAAAGGTACGCAAGCTATGACCAGCTTAATTTAAAGATCACAGTACATAGATCCATGGACTTTATCTAAATTTAAATGCTGGTATGTTTAGTTTCAGGAAAAAAGTAACAAAATTAGGCAGTATAATACTTACAAGGAACTGCTGCACCGTGTCCGCCGTCTTACAACAGAACCAGAAGTGATTTACAATGTCTTTCAACCATTGCAAAAGGATCTGTTGTCCAGATCGCTGTGCTGCCTAAGTATGCACATAACATGTTACATCTTAGCATAAAACAATATTCAATGTATACCTGTAAAATCAAAAGATTTAAAAATACCAAATTACCGCAGCAATCATCTTAGCTAAATTCTTTGCCCCATGCCATATGTCCCACGAGTGCACAATTCCTTTGTCTTTATAGCGACCAGTCGTTTGATCTTAGAATGGGGAAAAGGACTGCTGACAATTCACACACATACTACACATACTACATATCGAAAAAAATGTATGGTAGATGTTAGGAAAGGTATTACCAACTTACTCATAACAGAGGCAATGTGTGTGTGAGCATCAGTGCAAATTTCTGCAATATTAACTTCACTAAGAAGCTTGTCCACCGTGGTGACAAAAGCCTCTTTCTCCATTAGCACTGAATTACGTGCAGTCTGCCTCTTATCAATGGTGACAACTGAGATGATTTCTTTTGAATCATTCTCCATGGCAGTGTAGGAGCAATACTGAGCACAGTATCCAGGACTGTCCATTCGTCCGTCTGCTGTATAGGAAACAATAAATCTCCAAATGATCACTGATTATTAACAATGAGCAAACATTGAAGGATTGCCATACATTGTATAAAATAGTAGAAAGTGTAGTGGAAAACACCAAATACTAAATAAAATAAAATAAACATTCTACAATACAAACCTGTACACAGTGCATGAGGATATTGCCTGCTTAACTCCAATTTTTAAAAAGCCATGGAACTTACCTAATATGACAACACCATCTTTAGCCTTCAGACGTTGAATGGCTGCCGATGTCTTTCGGCTCCTCCCACATGTCCTTTATTGCTCCATTGCAGTAGGTGTCTTGAATGCCAAAAAACGTGTCCTTCCCTACCATGCCTTAGTTCATATAGTTGAATAGGTGTGCTACTTTATAGTAGTTGTTTCCAGAAAGCAGAATGTTTGTGGACATCACGAAGTCCCCTGCCAGCATGCCGTATTTAAGTGTGGGCTGTGGATTCCACGTCCACACTTTGTGGCCATTTGAACATATCTATAATGTAAAGACACAGTATGGTGATTGTTATGCTTATAGATTTTGAATTCAAAAATTCTCTTTGTGTCTGACTGACTGTCTGTCTGTCTGTGTGTGTGTGTGTGTGTGTGTGTGTGTGTGTGTGTGGAGAGAGTGTGTACACACTTACCCACTGCATGATACTTCCAGTGCCTCTTGAAGTAAGATGGACTTCAAAAGGTCCTGAAGCTTGGCATGACACATTTTTCACTTTGTCAATGAAATTACACCTTGCCACAGGCAGCTGGAGAACTGTGGCCAGTTGTTTTAACATAGATTCACAGACAATCGATGCCCGTTGTCCAACTATGTCCTCCTCACAAATGACCTGTTGAATGGCCGAGGACATAGCGATATGTTCTTCTTGTACTGGCACAACATCATCTTGTGTTGAAAGATGGACCGTCTCTTCTAAGCTGATAACTGGAAGCTGCTGAATTTTTTGAGAGTCTATGTTTCCTGTTCCAGTTCTATAAAAAAATAAACAAAAATATACAAAAATTATTATTATTTTACAATTACTAAAATGTATTATTGACATGCTTTCAGAAGGAAATTCAATTTATTTTCTGTACTTAAATATTCATAGTAAAAAGTTAAATGTTAAAGTAACGTCCATGGGATGGCCTTGGAGATAAAAAAGTTGATAAACACTGGTGTAAGCCACAAACAGTTCTTCTACAGCACTGGTCTTCAACTCTTCCCCTGAAGCCTTATAGTCCTGCAGACTATAGCTCCTACTTCAATACATACGAACCAGCTGTTTAACATCTTCAGGATTGCTTAAAAATCAATTCAGCATCAGGTTGTATATAAATTCTGCAGTAGAGTGACTTTCTGGGAGCAGGGTTGAAGACCTATATTGTGGTATTATCTGTTCTACAGATAATACCATAATTCAGTAATAAAATGTATATAAATTGTGGTGTTTATATACATAAAATGTATATAAATTGTCATGTGATTTTATCTAAACATGCCTTCTGCAGACAAACCTAAGACAGATGGAGGGGACATAGTCAGCATCTGACATGCTGTCCTCACTGTCTGTGTCCCTCTCACCATCATCTGTGTATTTCCACTCAATCCTGCAAATTAGGCATAAACAACAATATTAACAATAATAAAAGCAATGACAATATTACAAAGTTTCTATTATTAGCAGTACTTCTTTAGACATTAACTTGAGTACTATGCATATTACATAAACAAGAGTAGACTGCAAACAAAGACTGGGAATGACACAATGCATCTGAATACTCACACAGTGTTGTGAAAATCATTGACATCTTCACTCAGGGTAATGGTGGAGTCATCATTAAAACTAATCTTGGAAAAACTAAACAACACATTAGGGGAAAAAACATTAGTAGACAACTGCATAAGCACAATTATTAATTCATAACAATGGCTTGGTGACAGAAAGCAGTTTGTGAAATGCAACTACATGACAAAACAATTTGTAACAACACTTATCCTCTAAATAATATATAATCTAAAAACTTACCTGTCATGTAATAGCTGCACATCACTTTTTTCCATAGAAAGGTGTTCAGTTCCAGGCTCCAGAAAACAATGCTCTCTGTAAAACAAATTGTAGGCGTTTATGCAACTTACTTCTATGCAACATCTTGGATAAGTGATATTCAGCAAATGCCTACCTATCAGATGGAGTGTCACTGGAAGAAGCTATGGTAGACAGTGTTTGAAGAGGCATTCTGGGGTCTTTTACAAGGTGTTGATGTGGAAGGCCCTCCTTTTAGAAAACTAAAAGACCATTTGCCATGTGATTTTATGTTGTAACAGTACTGGAAAAAAAAGCTAAACTGACTGATGACCAACAGCTCATAACATTTAAGTCAGCGATTCCCAATTCTAGTCCTCGCCTCCTCCGGCTCTGCATATTTTGTCGTATTACTTACGTTTATTCTATTCGACCGAAGGTGCCCTGCGAAGTAAACATCACTGGATATTCCACCATGATTCCAGTTTGAAACGAGTGTATATGTTCTGTTCAAAAAGGCATTAAAGACATTAATTTAAATTGTATTTATTTACAGAAGTATATTATGTCACACTTCACGCTTCTCTAGTAAGTTTCATCATTGTGTGAAGAAGCTGCAGGTATCGGCGGAGTCTGCTCCCTGCTTAGGGAGTAGAAAGCAATGAACACTGTGTAGGGATCATGTCACTCGGTACACAGTTCAGGTACGTAGCTCTCTTCTAACGAGCTGGTTATCTGAATCAGGTGTTAACTATGAGAGACAAGCAAAATGCAGAGGCGGGCGCGGGCGCGAGGATTGGGAAACGCTGACCTATAACAGTAGTAATAATTATAATACAGAAATTCTGTACTTTTTAGAGTAACTTAATTTATATCTATGTAATCACCTGTCCATGATAATTGCTTACACAATAAATAATATATATTTTCTTACCTGTCTATTAAAACACACGCGAGAGCGGAGTCTCTGTCCAGTCTGAGGTTTTCACGAAGCTCTCTCCATTTCGGAAATGCCACGCCAATATTTATTCTTGTTTTATTTCGGTGTTTGTCCCAATGCCTTCTTGCCTCAGTTGGTGTACGTTTACGTTTTTTGGGATTTGCTGTATTTTGCGAACTGTAATCGTGATCCATTATCCACATGCAGTAAAACTACAAGTTCCGCATTTGTCCACGTGTGTTGCCATAGTATTCATAAGCGGAAACCGAGGATAGCGCGGATATTGCGTCATTGATATGCGACAATGACCAGGGACGAGTCATTATTTAAAACTGGAATTTCTCTGGATTTACAAATCCTTAAGAACTTTTGAGATAACATAAGTACACAACTGCATGAAATATATAACACTGTGCAAGTGGTTTTTGAAAATTTTATTACAAAAATCTTACATATTGTGCCTTTAAAGAGATTTTTCAGTTACAGATGATGTAACTACAATTATTGGAACTTTTTCTTTATGATTAAAAGAATGTGACAGAATCACATTGGTGTTTTTGTTGTCATCCTGTTTCCTTACCAAAACACTGTGCAACTCTTTGGTTTTCATCACACTTTTAACAGACATACAAACTCAACTGTATACCTGTTCTTTTGTGGTGCTTAGTGTACATCTTACATTATTTGCTTCACAACAAAGTAATATCTGAGAGTTCCTGCCCTCCTAGTATGGTTAGACAAGTTACCAAACTTTGCAAATTCAATTTTAATTAGATTTAGTTTATTTATTAATTCCTGCAAAATCACGTTATATTTTATATAGTTAAAAATGCGTCATAATGACCATTAATGTCTTTTAAATTGCATAGTAGAATTATGTTTAATTAACATAATAGAACAGTGTTACAAGAATTAAGTTGTTTCAGTGTTACAAAAAAAAAAAAAAAAACCACTAAGTAATTGTCACTTTTCATGCAAATTTAAAACTTAATAATGCAATTATTTTGTTACCTATTAGTCCACGTGGGGTAAACGTTTGTACTCAACACAAGTGAATTATTCTCATTTTCTGAATATACATTTAACATAAATTCAATGGATATATTATGAATAAATTAGCATTTATTCATCTTTCATATCATCTCCTAGCTGAAAGTATTTATACAGAAGCAATGCTGAGGCAAGATATTACAGCAAATGACAATTAAAACCGTTATAGTGCTATAGCATTTAAATACGTTTTTTCCATAAAGAAATGATTGTGGATAATTACACATTCATTACAAATTTATTTGTGGTGTGAGGAGAACAGGGAAGGTGTCTTGGTAAGAGATCAGGCAAAAGCAAGGCTAGCATTGATCATCTATAAGTATTTAAACTACTTACCAGTAACAGAAACTAATAATCGTTGATCAAGCGTGTCACACTCATTAATATCCAACGCTAATGTTACGTGATAAAGTGGTTTTTATCACTGTCTGCACGAGATTGTCACGGTGTGCTGGGGGTGAGGAGCCAGAGGGGAGTAACAAACGAACAGGTTATTTATTAAACAGACAGGAATCCAGGAATACAACAACACAACATAACATTAGGACCAGACAAGGGGAATGAGGAACAAAAGACTATTTAACCAGAAGCAAAGGGGAGTGGCAACTTAACAAGACAGGTGTACACAATCAAGGTAACGAGGGGGAAGTCCAAATATGGGCATAAGGGGAAACCAATACAGACTTAACACAAGGGGGAGACAACAGGAAACCAACACATGAGTCCATGGGCGGAGAAACACTAGGAAAACACTGACAAAACAGTTTATGATCCTGACAGAGATAAACACATTTTTGTTTTATTATATGTTTATGTGGGAAATGTGAGGCAATGGTCACAGCTGAGGAAAGTCAGTGCTGCAGGGAATTAGATACAAACTGGGCCTTAGTGGAGAATGTGCTTTAAGGCTCATAATAGGTTCTACAGATAGCCTTTGTGCACTTCAGGCAGGAGCATACACCTCTCCAGGCCAGCAGACATGAGTATGTTTAGGGTAGAGATCATTTATTACTCTGAGCTAAATACTTCTATGTACAAATAAATTGTAAAATTAAGATTTGAAAAATAAAACAAACTGAAAATGTTTGTTTCTCAATTACAAATTGCTTAAATTTAGGTCCCAAATACCTATAAAGTCACACTTTTTTATGCCATTGCTATATGAATATATATATTACAGGCAATATAGCATACAGGCAAGTTGTCTGCTGGTATTCATCAGGAAGCCCTTACCTGCATGTGTTGTGTCAGCTATTAGACAGTTTACAGAGGAAGGATGACTTTATAAAGGTTTTGAATGGCCCCATTTTGGTGACAATCAATAAAAAAATTATCACAATCACAAATTGTCTTAAAAAATTTAAAAAAAGTTCATGAACTTTACATCACATATATATCAAGCAGATCTGCATTTATGGTTAATTCAAATCAGTTTAATTTATACAGCACTAAATCATAAAAAATATTTCATAGCACTGTTAATACCCAACTCAAAACACAACATTGCAACTGTTAATATATATATGTAGATGTACCAAATATATACTACCCAAATTATTTTCAGGGTTGGTATCGCACTAATGTGATAACATGTTAAATCGTGAATGCTGTGCTATGTACATCCTTACGAAAATGAACCATGGTTTTACTATAGTAAAACTGTAGTTAACCATGACTGTAGTAACCATGGTTTTTTGGTGTGATCCATGGTTTTAAAAAACCATGGTTCTGATACCATGGTTTTACTGCATTTATATTGTTTTACTATAAAAACCATAGTTTTACAATGGTTACTGTAGTAATACCATGGTTTATTTTGTAGTTACTATGGTTTTACTACAAAAACCATAGTTAAACTATGGTTACTACAAAAAAAAAAAAACATGGTTAATTTTCGTAAGGGCATGCCAACAGCCTCATCTTGTTGATCCTCTAGAGCAGTGGTTCTCAACCTTTTTTGGGCCAGCGCCCCCCTACCCATTATCCAGGTCCCTCACCGCCCCCTAACATATAAATTGTAGTCTAATTGTCCTCACTGAATATTAAAGTTGAGTATTATTATTTTGTGTTTATAATGAGTTATTATATTTACAGTAATTCAAATGCATGGGGTCATTATGATTTTTAGGAAATTACTTTATTTCAAGGATGCATAAAGACAGTGAAGTACTTTTTTGCAATAAATTATTATTATTATTTAAAAAAAAAAAAAAAAGTGTAATAACATTCATTTACAGAGTTTTTAAGCATGTTGGTGGTTTTCATTGCTACAGCTTCAGTGTTGTTGAAATGCAGATACATCTTGTTGCCCCAAATTTAAAAAGACCAAATAAAAATGACATAGTGGACATTGTTATTTTGGTGAGTAAATACCACATTTACACATAAACCCTACTTTACTATATTTCATAGATTTTGTGAGAATATTTCAAAGTTTACTTTAAAAAAACTAAGTACAACCCTAATTCTAGAAAAGTTGGGACATTTTGTAAAATGATAAAATCTGTGATTTTTTTTTTTTTTTTTTTTCATTTTATTTAACTTTTATTTAATTGACAAAAGTACAAAGAAAAGATTTCCAAAGTTTTCACTGACCAATTTAAATGTATTTTGTAAATATAAGCATATTTATTTATAAAATATTTATTTATTTATTTGAAGTATGCAGCACACTCTAAAAAAAGTTGGATAAAAATGAAAAGGTTATAGAATAACCAAATAAACTGTTTTGAAACACAGCAAGCAGGTGAATTGGTAACAGGTGAGGGTGTCATGTTTGGCTATAAATGGAGCTTCTCAGTCTTCGCAAGCAAAGCTGAACCATGGCTCAAAATTTGTTTATATTAACAAAATAAAACTAAGTTGGCCAGTAAAAACATTGGATTTTTTCTTTGTACTTAAGTCAATTAAATAAAGGCTAAAGAGAACAAATGACATATTCTTGATTTTATGGCATTTCACAAAACGCCCCAACGTTTACTTGGGGTTGTAGAAAGATGGGAAACATATGCTCCTCATTTTTAAAATAGTTACTATTTTAGTGCTGTCCTGATTTATATATTTGTTATAGTCAATTAAATTTCAAATCTTGCTTTTTAGTCAGTGTGGTGTGCCAGCTATAATAATAATAATAATAATAAATGTTTCTTAAGCAACAATCAGCATTATTTCTGAAAGATCATGTGACACTGAAAGCTGTAGTAATATACTGTAGCTTAACTTGAGAAGAAAACACATTTTAAAATATACTCAAATAGAATAGATTTTTTTTTTTTTTTTTTTTTTTCCAAATGGTAGATTTATTGTTTTTACTGTAGGCTGTTTTATAAAACAAACGAATGCAACCTTTTTTATGAACCCATTAACAAATCATACTGACCTTTTTTAATGAGTACACAGCAAAATCCCCAGTGTTAATTTAACACTCTGAGTGTGGACACATATAAACACTGAAGCAGTGTTAAAGTTAACGAGATAATTAGGTGATTAACAAAGTGATGATTGATCATTATTGAAGACACCTGATGTTAACAAGCAGAATCACCAAAGGAGAAAACAAAAATTTTTAAGCAACCATTATAGTGGTCAGTGTTTGCATTAGTTGGGCTCTTGACCCTTAAATCTTTAATACTAGATTTTGTTTGGCTGCTGTATTTGAGTTGAAACAACCAGACAAGCCAAAAGCTCAAGTCACCAGGTGATTATGTTTTAACATATTCATTGTTTGGCGTAAATCACCTAGAGTCTAATCTCTAAGTTAGGTTTTTTTTTTTTTTTTTTTTTGCTTGCTTATTGTAATAGCCTTGACAATCCACAGAAGATCCAGCACCTCCTATACATTTTGGACACATTTTTTTTTCACATTTTTAAAAAAAAAAAAAAAAAGTATTTCACCTAGGCACACATAGACATCAAGAACCAGCCCATGAATCTCAACAATGGCGACAAACGGCATATTCAGATAAACAGATCAACTCTGAACTCTCATAATTTATTCATGCCGCAATGCATGATGGGAGTCATGGATGAGTTCTGATTGGCTACAACACGCTTTTTGATGGTCACCGTTGTTGTGATTCTCACACTGATTCTTCATGTCTGTGTGTCTAAATTAAGATAAACTTTTTTTCATCATCTGTCTGATTATGGCAAAACTGATTGATCTTTTGTTCACAGTTTTTTTTTTGTAATCTGTAAGGAAATTTCATATCAAATACTCAAGTCACTATAGTCAAGCACAGTCAATGCCATCTTATTGACTTTCGCTCTTGGCTTGTCTGGCTGTTATAATTCAGTAAATGCAGCCAAACAAGACCTAATATTGATGATTTAAGGGTCAAGAGCCCAACTAATGCAAACATTGACCACTATAATGGTTGCTTAAAATTTTTGGTTTTCTCCTTTGGTGATTCTGCTTATTAACATCAGGTGTCTTCAATAATGATCAATCATCACTTCGTTAATCACCTAATTATCTCGTTAACTTCAACACTGCTTCAGTGTTTATATGTGTCCACACTCAGAGTGTTAAATTAACACTGGGGATTTTACTGTGTATATAGGCCCGTTATAGCATGTATTTTATCCACAAAAAAACAGCCATACATAATTTTATTTTTATTTATTTATTTTTTAAATGTCATTGAATGCCACATGACATTCATCACATTTTTGATTTATCATTTGAAATATCATTATCATTAGAAGCAAAAAAGGAGCAAAAAAGCCACGTGGATATAAATTAGGCTATATTTGTGAGCTTTGAATAAATTCTTTAGAAATATGGCATTCATACCACCCGCAGCCAATCAGCAAACAAAAAGCTTAAATATTAATTTTTCTAAACAAGAAAAAACATATGTTGCTTTATCGTGTCTAAATGTTTGCTATTGTTTTGACGCAGCCAAAGTCAAGCAAACACTGAAGTACTTAAGTCGTTGGTAAGGAAATGATACACCGTCAGGTCTAGCAGCGGGAGTACTGGTGTAAACTAGCAGCGAACACCACTATTACACCGGCCGCGAACAGCGCGACACGTTGTGTTAAAGCACATCGATCCCGTTATAATCAGTCGTTCAGTAACAACCGGGCGCGAGCGCTACAGTAAACGGATGCCGCGTTCTATTTCTGCCTGCGGGATTCCACACGCCTGCGCTACCGACAAGTTGAAAAATAGATACAGAAAGTGCGTTTTGACGTATTCAGTAAAGACAGCGTTAGGATGTGGCAGACCATTTTCTTTTGCAAGTTTCAGCTCATACATCTTTGGTGTAAACTCGTCTTGACCAAACGCCCCCCAAGAACAGCTCAGCGCCCCCCTTTCAAAAATATCGCTTCCAGCGCCCCCAGATGCTGTCCGACCGCCCCCGTTGAGAAACACTACTCTAGAGGGATCTGGAAAGGGGAGCAGGTGTAGTGTATTTATCTGGAATTTTTTTAACCTGTGATTGATCATATGCACAGAGCATTCTTTAGAACTTCCGCATAATGATAAGCAGCTCGTAAACTTCTGCTGAAACTCGTTTTATATGTGCTATATATAGGTGGACACTCTTGAGACTCCTCCACTGCTTCGTTCTTATCAGAAACTGAGAAAAATAAGAATTGCAACATTGTAAATAATGATCAGTTTCATATTATTTAACAACATATTTAAATTTAAATTTAAATGCAGAGCCTGGTAATCCCAGGAGAGTCGTTGTACATTTAAATGCTGACAGCTAATCACTATCATATCGTGTTTAGGCTAACGTTAGCAAGCTAGTGATAGTTCTCTTCAAGGACATCTTAATCGTATTCTTGATAATCAGTAACTTGCCTTTATAGTCATGAACACATTTTTAAAATCTTATTTTAAAGCCATTATTATTTTTTAACTCTACAGCTGTGCAATAAAATTCATTTCAAAGATTCACTTTTCATTCAAAAAGACCACATGGGGAAAATAATGTCTTCACGGAAAACAACATCTTTTTTTTCAAGATAAAATGATATGAATTTACCCATATAACCAGAAGATGGCAGTAGAGGATCAATCATTGGCTGCCATTTCAACTCCCTAGATTTTTCAAGACGTCTTGCTTTTCAATTTATTATAAAATTACTAGTATAATAAATTGTAGTACTTTACCACACTGAAGTATACAGTATAGCAAGTGCACTGTAAAAAAAAAAATGTTGCCAATACTGAAAAAATCAAGGCAACACATTGCATTCAGATTTTTATGTTTTCCCAACGATTGGTGTCAAATCCAGGTGCCATGAGTAAAAGTCCTCCCCAGTATTTTGTTCCAATCACCTGGATTTGCTAATTAGCACAGTTTTTCAGCCAGGAGGTCCGAGATTGGACCAAGTCGTTCCTTTTAAGTCTCAAGCAAGTCTCAAGTAAAATCCCAAGCCCCTAAAGAGTTAAAGTTGATGAGATAACTGAATGATGATTGTGTTAGTGATGAACATCTGCTGTTAACAAGCAGCATCGTTGAAGAAAAGAGAAACACAAGAACTACAACTGACTCATCTCTGACTTTCATCTCTCAAATCTGATTAAACATCTCCACAAACAGCATCACCAGCTTCACTCATTACTAACCAGAATGACTTTATTTCATGTCTGTAGAATCTCTTATTGAGAATTCTAAGAGGTTTAGATGTTGATGTTTTATTGGCCAAGAAAAGAAGAGAAAGAAAAAAAACACAGTGCCACCATCATTGCGGTCAAGTGTGGTTTTTAGTTTGTCTCTTGACTCTTGGAGTAATCTCTGCTGTTTTACAGCGAGCATTTGTGCATTGCTGAGTCACAAGCTTGCAGCAGCAGATTAGCTCACGCTCGCACCATATACAACTAATTTAGATCAGCAACATGAAATACTCTCTTGCTGAATGACATCTAGCGATTGTAGAACTGCAACAAAAAAATCCTATTAAACGAATGTCACTGTAACGCTTCAATATTGGAAGAAAAAACTACGTCAGCTCAGGCTTTCAGACATGAACACTTATCATACGCTCCTCAACAGTGGTGACAATAATTCTTCATACTGCAGTGCATTACTATGCTGTTACCCAGCATGCATTGCAGCATGAAGCGTTTTGTTGATTGTCACCATTGTTGAGATTCATATGCTGGTTCTTGATGTCTGTGCGTCTAAATACTATAGATGTTTATATGCATTATACAGGTTTTAAATGAATTCACTGTGACTTATTGAAGATCACTATGCTGTAGTTTTGCAGATTTGATAATGCAAAACCTTACCTTACAAAAGAAAATTATTTTGGGGGTGTTCAGGTATGCTTACGATGATCACCTAGCACCACTTAGCTGCTCACCATACAGCTCTGATCTCACTGCTTTACAAGACCATACGCATTATAACAGAGATAGATCTAACCCACGAGTCAATGGTGAAGAGCTCAACTAAAGCAAATACTGATCTCCACAATGGTGGCATCATTTTAACCAATAAAACATCAACATCTGATCCTCTGTAATAACAGCAGATGTTCATCACTAACACAATCATCATTCAGTTATCTCATCAACTTTAACTCTTTAGGGGCTTGGGATTTTACTTGAGACTTGCTTGAGACTTAAAAGGAATGACTTGGTCCAATCTCGGACCTCCTGGCTGAAAAACTGTGCTAATTAGCAAATCCAGGTGATTGGAACAAAATACTGGGGAGGACTTTTACTCATGGCACCTGGATTTGACACCAATCGTTGGGAAAACATAAAAATCTGAATGCAATGTGTTGCCTTGATTTTTTCAGTATTGGCAACATTTTTTTTTTTACAGTGTGCAACAAGTCATTAAGCTCAGACAGAAACAGCCTATAAGGATGAATTATTTAAATACTTATATATTGTTCACTACAAATTAAATAAGTTAAATATTAATGGTATAATAATTAAATAATGCAGACAATATGAATTGATATGAATTTGAAATATTTTACATAATTTAATAACATCTTTTAAGCTTTATCTTGAAGTGTAAAATCTATTAAATAGCCTATATTTAACCAACACAAACTTGTTACTGCTGTAGTTTTGTTACTCTGAATTTAGTCTGAATCATTTAATGCACAGCTCTGTTTTTGACATCAGATTGTCAGATGTCCGGTTATTACTGTCAATCATAGCAATGACTCACGCATATTTAGCTGATTTACTCGCATAGTTTTTTAAACTTGCGTTTGTCATTCTTGAAACGGTAAACATGGACGTTTGGTCCTCTTAGACAAACAAAACTTTTCTTCGATTGTGAATGGATTATGTAGCGAAAACAAGCAAAGTACACTCATATTACGGCACAGTACAGTTGACCGGAAATGACTGAGCTGGCTTGTCTAAACAAGGAAATAATCTGTGCATATGATCAATATGCACTTTAAATGAACTCTTCCAGGAGTTTGAGTCCAAACTCAAGAGTGTTAAAATGAACACTAAAGCATTGTTAAAGGTAATTAGGTAATTAAGTGATTCATTGAGAGATGATTGACCATTACTGAAGACACCTGATATTAATAAGCAGAATCACTAAAAGGAGAAATCAAAGTGTTTATGTCACCATTATAATAATCAGTGTTTGCCTAGTTGGGCTCTTGATCCTTCACTTTTTTTAGCATCAGTTTTTTGTTTAGCTGATTTAAAACAGCCAAATGCACTGTCAAAAATGAATTTTCTTCCCAAGTTTTTGTCCTAATACGATACTAAATTAATATTTGAGATGCAAAATAAAGTCATCTTGTTTATGCTTACAACAGGAACTATATCTCAATGGAGTGTGAGAATTATTGTTTTTCTGAGCACACAGGCAGGTATTTATTCTCGTTTTAATCGTAAACTTAATTTTGTTCAATTTCACAGAAAACCAGACTTCTTATATTGTAATTTTGCTTCCCAAGTAAATATTGTTATTGATTTATGAATCTGTAGACATTTGCACTGGAAAAAAAATACAAAAATGCTCATCAAGAACATCAATTTTTATAGCATGATCAGGTAGTACAGTAAAAGCTATGTCCATATTCCAGTGTTTCAGGAACATTATTTTCACCATAAACTGCTTCTTTGTAAAATTGATGAAGATCAGTACAAGTCTATTTTTTGTAAACTTTCAGGTGTTGCTATGTTTGCTCCTTATAAATTTACATTTAGAGAACTACATTTATTCCCTTCAAATTATTCTCTCTCTTAAATTTTCTTAAACTTACCTTCATTAAACACGCAGAAACCGTGAAAAAAACTGCTTTTTCATCACAAGGGCTGTCAGCGGCAGTGAGTAGTAAACAGGAGGGATGCACACAGATGCAATGAACCTCCACCTCTCTCTAACTTCTGCTACTGCACTTTTTGCATCACAACACCCAGACATCTAACTACAGTAGTCAACATTCGAGGAGTGAATCAAAAACGTTCATCAAAGATGCAAGGTTTTGATCCACTTCAAATTTTGACTACTATATTTACATATTACCCAGCTAATGTAGACAATCTTAAACAATGTTAATCTGAGGACAAGAGTTGAACCTGTTGAATGGTCTTACATGTAATCCTGCTCATGAAGAACAGGCTCGTTGTCTGATGCTATTACAGCTGCAGACAGATTGTCCTGCACATCCTCTCCTGCACTTGCTTCTGTGCTTTGGAGTTCAGGTGGGTCATCAGCAGGATCTTCCACAACCTCTGCATCAACAATGTTTCGGTTCTGAAGACAGAGGTTGTGGAGCACTGCACAGCATACTACAACATCTGGCACAAAGGCAGGGCTCACTTTCAGGGCCTTGAAGAAGACTGAGTGGCATCCAACAATGTTACGTGCATGAGCATGCTTGGCGTTGAAGCGAGCTTATACAAGATTCTGTACAGAATCTCTGTACGGTGTGATGGGTGCATTTAAACAGGTATAACAATCATCTCCAAGGGTGCATTTCCTGCAGGTGGATACAGGCAGCCATTGTAAACAAATTGTTCTTCAGCACTCTGGCATCATGCACCGACCCAGGATACCCAACAGAGATGTTGAGGAACATCTTTGTGGTCCACATTATTGTGGTCAGTGACGTCCTGCAGCTGGACAGAGTGGAACAGCTTCCTGTTAAAGGAGCAAGGGGTTTCACTTGCTGGTGGTTTGATCCGGATGCGACAGCTGTCTGAAAAACTCCTGTGTAGACCCACCCTCATCCACTGCACCCTCTGCTTGATTGAAGTCATCCATAAATACAACACTTAATTTGGCCTCTGGGTTAAAGTTCCTTGCAAAAGATTGCATAGCACCATCCATTATGTTTTGTCTGCATGTTTACCATATTACTGCTGGGCATCTCTCCAGTTCAGACTTGATGCTATTGTCTTATGAATGTGCTTGCACTCAGGCATATGGTTGAAAATGTTGGTGAAGGTCCAACATTTTCCAGCATTCTTGAAAAGACTTGAGGAGCTGCCCATAGGGACCAGCCTTTGAATTAAAAAAACGTTTGGAGTTGTCTGCCTTACCATAATTATGTATTGTCCGTCATTGTTTTGTAAGTGAATGGCCACTTATTACTTTACTTACTACGAATTCACTCCCTTATGGTGACCAGTTTGACAGATAATGATGCCAGCCAGGAGGCCAAAAACTTTGGCAACATTGTCTTGGCTTGTTTCATTCTTCAGATTGTTTGCAAAACAAAGGTAAATTGTTGGTCAAGATTTTTTTTACTTTTTATTGTACTGTGTATTGCATTATGTTTGTTTGTGTCAATTGTTAAGCAATTTTCGATTTTCTACATCAAGGTGACTTGCCAAGCTCACAAGGAAGAGCTGTTTTTGCCATTTCAATGAAAAGAGTCACATCTCTGGCATCAATTATTTTGCCTGTTGTGGGAAACAAAGCTGTCATAATTATATTTGGCTAATGTCATGTTACTTATTAACTGTGTAAATAAATATGCATTATTTATCCTTTTGAGGTTTCTTTTTAAAAATTCACAGGCAAATCACCTAATGAAATAAAGATTTTTCTCCATCACTCTATTATAAGCACTCCTAGAAATTCTTATAGAAATATCTCTGAAGAATATTCCCATTCATATTTATATATTTTAGCAAACCAGGGTGACTAGGAACAAATTATCCAGCCTCACTTCCTGTTTCACAGAAGTATAAAAATTAGGTAACACAAGCTCGTCTCAGGTTATGTATATAACCATGGTTCCCTGAGAAAAGAACGAGACACTGTGTCCTCTAGCGGTCACTATGGGGAACGCCTTTGGTGTGACCGATGACTGAAGCATACATCTAAACACGACAATAACATTGGCCGGAGACAGAATATGATGTCACTACCGGCACCACCACAGTATAAAAGGGCACCGGGAGAATGCGTCATTCGTTTCTTCATCTGAAGCTTGCGTCCAAAACATGGCGAGACTTCTAGAGGATGCAGTGTCTCGTTCACTTCTTGGTGAAGCATGGTTAATAGGTAACCTGAGACGTTCCCTTTTAAGGGGAATATCGAACTGCATCCTCTAGCGGTCGCTATGGGGAATGGTATACCCACACGGCCTTGATACTAAGTAACAACTCAAAGCTAAGGGATTTGCCCCTGGGATGCCCCTACACTATCCTCTTCAGCCAAAGGCCTGAACGACACATCCCAAAGAACAGGGGGCTACCATCAGCTCTGGATGAGCTTGATCAAGGAATTGATTCAGCAAATTAAGGAAGGTCAGGAACGTATCTGCAAGAATACATAAGTGGAGTGGGATCCAAGGTAAAACCGGGGCCTGAAACTAACTCAGAGAAAGGGTATGAGGCTGGCCACGCGTAAACCATACCATACAGGATTTAGAAAAGTGCACAAGTTGCCTAGTGTGCACACTTACCACAATGTGGATTTTAGAAAGTGCACAGAGGCTCAGTGTGTGCTAAGGGGTGTGAGTGATAAGGGGATTTATCATTAACACTTGTTTCTGTTAATGTAATATGATGCACCATTACTTTGGAAGAGTTATACTTGATGGCTAGTAGATGGACGGTTTAGCCAGTCTGTTTGCTTTCTGACCTGGGCCCGAGTTAGTCAAGTGCAAACTCTAAGACTATGTGCCATATTTCTAGGGAGAAGAGCAGCACCACCCCGGAAGGAATGAAGACCATCTCTTTTCAACAGGTCATGACTGCCCCAAAAACTCATCCAATTGTCTATGTACAGTACTCCCTGAGCTAGTCGCATCCAAAGCCGTATCTAAGGCCCCCTCCTTACTATCCTCTATCAAAGTTTGGATGCGTATCTCTAGTTTTGAAATCTTTTGTCAGCCTAACTATTTCCCTGCATTTATCACACGTAAATCCCTCACTGCCGACAGAGATAGATAAGCTATACATGTGGCAAGTGGTGCAAACAACAATAGCAGGAGAAGAAGCCATTACTCACCGTGATTGTAGAACGATTCCAACTTACCACTGTTGTTTGATGAACTTGTGAAGAACAGATCAGGGGGAGAAACAACGAAGCGAGAAAGAAAAAAAGTAGAATAGAAACGTGAATGAAAAAGTGAATGACAAGCTAACCGGCCAACGGAATGCTAAAGCGCTACACTCGTGGTTATAGAATAAAACCGACCAATCAGATTAGTCAGGTTGATTTGATGGATAATATCAGAAATTTAGTTTAAATTAAGCTATGGGCGGCACGGTGGCTCAGTGGGTAGCACTGTTGCCTCACAGTGAAGGTCCCTGGTCCGAGTCCCGGCTGAGCCGGGATGCCTTTCTGTGTGGAGTTTGCATGTTCTCCCCGTGTCTGCGTGGGTTTCCTCCAGGTGCCCCGGTTTCCCCAACAATCCAAAGACATGCAGTATAGGTGAATTAGACAGTCTAAATAGGCCGTAGTGAGTGTGTGAGTGAATGACTGAGTGAGTGTCTCAGCACTGGGGTTGCATGAGTTAGTGTATGTTCAGGGCTGGGTTGCGGCAGGAAGCGTTTCCGGCGTAAAATCTGTCAAATCGGCTGTGCGGATCACGGTTTTGTTGTGTTCAGAGAGATGATAGAGCGGCTCCTTTGATTCAGCGTGTTTACATGCACGTTCTTAAACCGATTGTGCGTAATAAGCGGAAAACGCACGTGGTCATGTAAACGCGGTAACCCGTTTTCTTCTACCGGAGTAAGGTCATAATCGGCGTAAACATAAACCGGTCGGCACAGGTATCTTTTTGCCTCTTGCCCCGATTTCGGGCGGCACGTAAACGCAATAACCCGTGTTCTGTCGGCTTATTAAGGTGCGCATGTGTGATACGTGACAGGAACGCATAAGATTTAAGCACATCTAGAGAGCAAACGCTTTGCAGTAAAGAAAGGCAGACTCTTTCATGAAAATTATAAAATTAATTATAAAAAGTGTTCTCATCTCGTGCAGCGAAAGTAGAAGTGGTTCAGTCAAAACGCTGCATTTATAACTGCATGAGAGGATAATATGAGCTGTATATTTCAGGCTGACATGTTGCAAGCTTTATTTAACATTACAACTGACAAACATATGGAATACTCTGAGTCATATACACATTATTATATTTTGACTACACTAAAAGGAAAAAAAACTTATTTATCAATAAAGTAGTGTTTCATCTTTGTTTGTATTGTGATTAAAATGCAATGGTTGGTTCTTTGGTGTATTTTTAAATATGTTTAGTTGTTGTAGTAGCAGCAACTGCAAAAACAGTTGGTGGCCAGGAAAAAATATTTATGGCTGGTAAATTTTCTCAAGTCACCAGCCATTGGCAGATGTAGCAAAAAGGCCCTGCTTGCAAATATAGAAATTAGGACAAAAGTATTGTAATTTCCCTACTGTAGAATAAGGTAAAATAATATATCTGTGAAACACTCATTTTATTTCATTTATTTTATTTACTAATGACCAATTTATTTTCTCATTTATTTTACAGTGAAATTGTTTTACAATATATGGCTATTACTGTCATAGGAATAATAATATAAAATTGTTGTTATTATTATTATTATTATTTTCTAATTTGTTTGGCTTCCAAATTCACCAGTGTGAGTGTAATTTAGACTGAGACACTATATTACAACTAAAAAGAGGACCGAGTTCCCTTAAAACTTTAATTACAAGTCAATTCACCAGCTTTGCACACTGAACCTGTGTTGGAGTTCTTAATTTTGAACTCTCAAAGTGCACCAGATAAATTAATTTAACTGTAAAATGTACAAAAATTTCTTATGGGGGGCATGCCCCCAGAGCCCCCTAGAGGGACTAAGGTCCACCCACCACAGTCTCAAAAAATCCTGTGGGAAACACTGCTGCACGACTTGTACAACGACAAAACCAACAGACTTTACATGTACTTTCTTTGATGGAAATCAAAGCTGTGAATAAATGCTTTCAGCTGGAAACAGGAGACACCCTCACTGTGTTCAGAGACCTGGACAGACTGTACATGCCAACTGTTAGACGCATTCTCAAACCCAGTGTCTTGCGCATGAGTAGTGACAATCAACTCCATGAACTTGAACTTGATATTCTTATCCCCTCTGGATGCAGACCTGGGTACCACATTTCTGAAGAAACTGGAGGAAAGTAGGTTGGCCCCCAACAAGAAAGAGAGAATCGCATTGCGTTGTATGGATTTTCTTAAAGAAGTTGTGGCTTCAGTGGAAATGCTGTGCAAACTGGAGGCCCATTTTCAAAATCTGTAATGTCCACCATAAATAGGCCAGGAGTAAAGGACTTGCCAGTTCATCTTTTTTCATGTCTGACTGATACACTGGAATCTCAATGGAGGAATGTGGCATTAGCAGGCTTCTCTGATGATCAGGCCATTGACAAGTTTTGGTTGGAAGTCAAAGTGTTTAAAGATGCAGGAGGAAGGAATCAGCACATGGTGCAGTAAGACTTCTTGTTCTGCCTGTGCCCAATGCCCATTTTAAGCAAGCATTTTCCCTGTTCACAGTGTCGAAAGATGACACTAGAAATCACATGGGAATACCGCTACTATCCAGCATTATACATGTGCGTACTGGCCTGACCAGAAATGGCTGGACCTCTGCAACTTTCGAACTTCCCCAGCAGTTGCTGGAGAGATTTGAATCAATGATGTATTAATCTGGCTGTGACTGTACAAAGTTCTGTTAAGACAATATTTCAAGGAAGGCGTTCTTTCCAGTTCTCCTCAGTTAAGACACAATATACCAGGGGTGGCGAACGTCGGTCCTGGAGAGCCCAAGCCCTGCAGAGTTTTGCTTCAACCCTAATCAAACACACCTGAACAAGCTAATCAAGGTCTGAAGGGTTACTAGAAAGCTACTGGCAGGGAAGTTTTAATTAGGATTGGAGCAGAACTCTGCAGGGCTGTGGCTCTCCAGGATCGGAGTTTGCCACCCCTGCTATATACAAAGGCAAGTGTGTTTTATATAATTTTATATTATACTATTTATTTATATCATTTTATATTATAACACACAATGTTTTAAAATTAATTACATTTTCTATGGCTGGTGCAGAGTGTGTGTGTGTGTGTCTGTATCTTTTGAAGTAGCCCAGATGTTTTAGGATTTTTTTTTGTTATATGCTCACATTTATGTTGTTCTAGTTATCTATCGATCTATCATCTATCTATCTATCTATATATATATATATGTGACAAGATCCGATGTGTCTTTCGAGATCTGACTGCTCTCACGAGAACCTAATGATATCCTCACAAAACATTTTGCAGTGTTTACATTAGAGCTGCACGGTTAATCTTCAAAAGATCGCAATCTCTATTCAAACACCCATGCAGTCTTATTCTGCGTTCACGCCATATCGTAATTACCGTAATTTTGAGATGACATCACGTGATGTTCTACTTGGATCTGTTCACGTCCTCGGACTAGAAATGATGCTTTTCCATGGCAACACTATAAACGCCTGAACAGAGCCTACATTGGTCAGGTGGTACAGCAGTCATGTGGTACAAGTAGTAGCTCTCAGAAGACTCCCAGTTCACAAGTTGTAATTACAAGTTCTACGAAGACGTGAACGCTTTTTACAAGTTGGAATCTCGTAATTATGGGAATTCCGATATGGCGTGAACACACCTTCATTCCTGAATGACAACAGTTCAGGTGTGTCTATTACAACAGTTTTACATCATGCTGCTCATGCTCCACTGACGCTTACGGGGTGTTAAAGACATTCAAATCTGCTTTCATGCTGTTGCTGATCTAGAAAGAACAACACAAACAGTCTTTTGAACCACATAATGGTCATTACTTCTATGTTACAGACATTTAAATTAGGGACGCTCATATTGACCGTTTAACCAGTAACCGAAAGAATGAATTCTGACCGATTCATGCTTTCAGTTAAACCGTTTAAAATGTTTACATATATATATATAAAATTCTAATTATTATTATCATTATAAGTAGTGGTGGTAGTAGTAGTAGTAGTATAAAGTTTTGCACCATAAATATGCTAAACATAGGCTATTTGTTAACTCATGGGGTGTCATCACATGCAACCACACATGCCTACAAACGTATTTCGCCGGGCAAGCAAAATTAAGCAAGTGAAAAGAAGTACTGTGTGGGACCATTTCGACAGACGAAGAGACTTCCAAAATATGCTACGTGGTATTAAAATACACCAGTTGTACAAGTACGATGCAATATCACTCGCGAAGCAAACATCCACAAGCATTGTGCGATGAAGGACAACAAATATTGCCCTCAATCTTATCAGGGAGAAGATGTGATGCACGGCGATCTGAAGAGATAACTCAGAGAGTTATCTGCTTAATGGTAGTAAAGGACATTATGCCCATCAGTGTCATCTGTGGTGAAGGTTTTCGAGAGCTGCCGAGCAATATTGAGCCCAATTACGATATCCCATCAAGACCTACTATTACCCATAGAATTGAAAGCTATATAACAATAACTTGCCACTACAAAGATGAGTTCATTCAGCTGTCTTACTAAAAGAGTATGACAAGCAGACACACAGCTGAGAACCTTGCAGCTAAACTAGTTGATGCGGTGGAGACCTGGGCCCGTATTCTTAAAGCTTCTAAGAATCCTCTCAGAAAGCTCCTAATTTAGCTTAAAAATGTATGCGTAGGAGTTTTAGCTTAAGAGTGATTCAGGACCAATCTAAGAGCAACTCTGAGCGAAGAAAAGACTAAAACTTTTATCTTAGTGAGGAGGCGGGGTTGACCCCATTGCTAGCTATGACAAAGCCTTTTGAAGACTGTGATTGGTTGGTTGTACAAGAACGAAATAAAAGACCACTTTTAAGTGTAGGGTCTAATATAAGCCTTCACTTTGAAATTATAGGCGTAATTTTTCCTGTTTTACCACACACATACGTATTATATATGTTTATATATTTTTTATTTACCATGCTGTAAATGTTGTATTTAATGTATTTGATAGGAAATGAACAGCAACACATTAAGGTGCTGTAATTGTTTGTGTGATCTCTTTGCTTATAGAAGGTAGTAAACAGACCCAAATCATCACTGCTGCGTAGTTGCATTGTTTCCAGTTGACACATATGTTCATGTAATAAATGTAGTGATAACTTCCATTTCTTGCACTGTGGCATTTCTGCACTATGTCAGAGATGTTAGAATGTCTCTAATAAAATCGGTCACAAACATTATCTCTGCACAATCTCATGTGTAGCATCTTATTAACTCACTGTCATGAATTGTGTGCAAAATATTTCTTTGCCCTCCTCATGTTAGGGTTTTGTCAATTTTAAGACCTCTTTTAAGGGTTAAGATACTTTCTGAATTACTTTTTTCTTTACTAGGATCGTTTCTTTAAATTTAATAGGAAACACCAACATTTCTAAGAAATTTCTTATAATTTTGTCACTAGGAGCAATTGCACAGGCCCTGGGGTCTATATGGGAAAGTGTCTGCATGTGTTCATGACAATGCACACAACATTGTGGCTGCAAACTCTCCAGGACGGGTGAACTGGACTCATACACTGCAGCTCGCTGTAAATGATGGATTTAATGTGTTTGTGCATCGTGTTATTGTTGCAGCTGGGTGGCTTCTCAGCCACCTTAACCACAGCACACCTGATAGCAAGCAAAGTCCCTTTAAGGCAAGTCATGTCACTCGGTGGCCATCTTTGAAACGCTACTCGGGCAGGCAAGTGCAGCTCCTATCTCTTTGAATGGGGAAACATCAAATTCTCCAAAACTGTTCACCAAGCTTATGATTAAATTTCATATTTTAAATCACCAAATAAATCCGACAAGAACTGCCCCATAAATATGGTTCCTTGGGCTCCAATAGCATTAAAAACGCTTATTTTTTAGGCTAGATCAGCCAGTGCGCATGCGCAGTACTGAGCGCACGTCTTAGAGCGTTGATTGTTTCTATAACAACCAGGACTTCTAACTGCAGCTGCAGTGACGCAATGACTTTACTAAACAACGATTGGCTCTTTCATTAAGAAGGCGGGGCTTCGCGGCCATAATGAACGTTGCCTTTTTCCCCATTCAAAACTATATGAGTAACAGGTCTTGGGTAATCTATAGTCTTTGATAGCAAGGCACTGGAAGCTAAACAAGAACAAATGAAGCTTCCAAAACACCAGCTCATTCAATCGTGTAAAACACATATGGAACTCTGTGTGTGACATGTTCGGGAGACTTCTTGAACAAAAATGGGCTGTTACAGCTATTCTGTCTGACAGAAAGGTAACAAAGCTGCAAGATGCCAGAACCCTTGAGATGCGAGAGGAATACTGGCAGATAATGGCTGAGATTGCGCCAGTGCTGGAAACTTTAAAATGTGTCAACAGAAAAGAACGTGTTAATTTCCAACATTTAGCCCATCACATTCAGCCTCCTGAACACACACCTGATGAGAGCCAAGGAGGACAGCCACAGAGTGACAGAGTTTAAGGCGAAGGTTCGGCTGTCCTTAAGTGACTGTATGGAGGTAGAATTTTTATTATAATAATTATTATTATTCATGAATTAAATAATTATGAGAATATTGCTTGCCATAGGTTGACTCAGATGAGTTGATGGCCAAACCAGCGCTGATTGCCTCCGCCCTGGACCCTCGCCATAAACATCTCCGTTTTTTTGCACAAACGGAGAAAGAAGCCGCAAAAGCGAAACTTACTGAAATGTGCTCTGCTTTGGAAATGGCCACTATGGAGGTGATAAGAAAGTGGTGTCTGCTGCCCAAGCTGGAGATACACAAAACAGCCAGAGCAATGCCATGATGTTGCTCCTGGGAGATGACTAAACCACTCTGATTATCCCAAAGCAGAGGTGGACATTTATATCACCCTCTTTGGATATTAATCCTCTTGACTGGTGAAAATCAAATGAAAGGCACTTCCCGAGACTGGTCATTCATTTATCTCTGTATTCCTGGGACATCTGTGCCATCTGAGAGGGTGTTTTCTGCAACGGTATTAACTGTCAACAGGTTGTGCTCCAGACTATCCCCACAGCATGTCGACACGTTACTTTTTTAAAAATAAAAACTAGACAATTTGTGGTTTGAGGTAGGCCTGCTACTTTTATTTAACAAGAAAAAAAAAAAAAAAAAAAAAATGATGGGCCTATGCCTGTTCTTCAAAGCTTCGAAAGGATTTCAGCATGTTTTCATTTTGTAATCTTAATTTGTTATTTAAGTGAAAAATATTTAGTGCAGGCCTATTTATTTTATTCTTTTTATTGATATTTTTTATTTTTCTCTGTTGTCGGAAATGCTGCAGGTGCGTGAAAATTTGACGATGTGTGAATCCAGATTCTGTTGTTGATATGTTCTGTGTGCTGTTGTTTGCACATGTTAAAATAAAACTGTGAAAAACATGTTTGCATATTTAATGGGTCAGACACTTCTCAGTTCTATTTTCATTCAATTCTAATTTAATATTCTAATCTGATCAGTTAACGATTAATGTTTGGATAACGAACGGCGGTTGTCAGTTGGGAAAATTAACCGTAATGAGCATCCCTAATTTAAATAACAGAAGAACTGGGATACAAGTTTATAGTTTGGGTATAAACACTTATTGTCTACAGTAGCGAATAACACTTGTATGTATTGTGACGCTTATCCTCTTCCGCCAGGAGGTGGCGACAACTGCACATTTAAAAAGTATTTATTATTTAATCATTTATTTGGGAGATTCCAATAGTAAAACAAGTCTTTATTAATGGAGACACTGACTCCTTCATTTTTTTAAATTAATATATATATTTAAAAAATTAAGCAATGAACATTTTGTCAGAACCACTAGTAAATTGTTATTTTGTTTAGATTTCTTTTTTGTTCTTTGGAAGCGTGATCTCCAATTTACTAAAAGATTTGTGATTTTCAATTTATCCTTTAGTTTACATGTTTATTACTGCATATAATTAATTAAAATAAACATTTTATTTCATAAGGTACAAGTTCATATCAAAATGCACATGCATTTTGTTTTTCAGTTGAATAAAATACTATTTTTCCCTGTATATTTCATCATTGAGGATTTCTTTAAAAAAGTTTAAAAATCTTGTCTTGTCTCGTGGGATAAGTGTCTCGTCACACCCCTAATACATATATATATATATATATATATATATATATATATATATATATATATATATATATATATATATGGCGCCAACAGATCAAACCATACTTTATTCATGTTACCATAACACTTCAACCATTTGCACTATCAACATAATTCAAATTGCTACTGGCAACAATATATGGCTATTTACATATATAAATTTAAGGTAATTTCTTGCACTCCATTAGCAAATGACGGCAGATTTCTGGGAGAGCAAGAAGGATGAATTTGAATGGAGAGATTTGTAGCGCGGAGATTTAGATTGAGTAAAATAATAAACGAAACTAGCAAAAACATGACGAAGAAAGAGTAAACAACACAAGAGGCGATCGGGGTGATTTTTGATAAGACTTTTTCACATGTGGTGTGTGCATAGCTATAATGAATCATGCATACACTCATACATTTGCATGCAGTGTTTGTATGTGTAAATGTGTTGCTGTATGTGTAAGAAGTGTTGGATTATTCAGAGCTGTGTTGGATTTTTTATTTCTAAATAAAAATCTGATAAATGTATTTTTGTTTTTGTCTATTTAAATTCTGTTTACAAACTCACCAGACAAAATTAATGGTCAATTACTGTACTCTATTGAAAACCATTCGTTTTATGAAAAAAATGACACCTTGCACTTGAAAATAGCACTGTCTGAGGCTGATTTTAATTTTACAGTCAAATAAACAAAATATGTGAAAATTAAAGGGTTAAGGTTAAAAATTATTTGCAAAGGACATTTATCTGCAAATCACTTTTTTTTTAAATTAATTATTGGTTTGTGTCACAACTATTACTACTCTGACTATGTCTAACTTCACCCTTACAACTTGAACACCATCCAATCACCAAGCAAGACCCTTTCACACTAACACATATCTCTAAATCTTTACAATTTTCAACTTTGTAGTTTGCCGTTGTGGAGGATATTTCATTTTTATCTTATCTCTTCTTCTTATTATTATTCTTGTTATTATTATTATTAATATTATTAGCTTTATTGCTGTCAGTATTGTGTCCTGTTTTTCCCCCTGTGTTTCTAATGTATTGGTTTAGTCCTTGTTTCCCCCCTTTGGTTCATGTTCATTTGGTTCAGTCCTGCCCATATTTGTACTTCCCCTTATTATCTCGTTTGTAGCCACTCCCCTGTTTCCGTGTATATATAGTTCATTGTGCCTGTAACAATGGGACTCAACGACAGCATAGAAGATCCAAATGCAAGCTTTATTGACAGATCGTAGTCAAGACAGGCAGAGTCAAACATCAGCAAACGGGAACATCCAGGGCAAGACCAAAGCGTAATCCAATAAGTGGGCGAGGGTCAAAATCCAAGAGGGCAGTCCGAAGTAACAAATGAAATAAAACAAAACAAAGAAACAAGGCAAGACTATGACTAAGACTATGAAACAGAACAAGGCAATGGCAATGAAACTAGAAAACAAGGCAATGAAAACAGGGAAAACCCTTGGTAGAGTCCGCAAGAGCAAATCAATACTTCGCAGGGGGAAATGACCAAAGAAGCAGCAGAGGGAGCGGTAACAGTTAGTGAGAAGCAAGGGCTCCCTCTGCTGGCCTGGCGTTACATAAGCCATGGCGGGGGAGACAGTTCAGGAGGCCCTGGTGGATCAGGGAGCCAAGATTCCCACAGCAGAGCAGGAAACCATGATGGTGCAGGGTGAGCAGGAACCTTGACAGTGGTTGAGCAGACGGTGAGTTCATATGTGGGTGGTACCCCTTTTGAGGATCTGCAGCGGGAGCTGCCTCCTCAAGGGGTTCCGCTGTAGACGCCGCCTCCATAAGAGGCATTGGCGCAGCGGACACGTGGACAGACAAGGCCTCTGGAGCAGACTCGTGGACAGATTCATGGACTGACGAGGCCTCTGGAGCAGACTCGTGAACAGGCAGGTCCTCTGAAGCAGACTCGTGGACAGACGAGGCCTCTGGAGCAGACTCATGGACAGACAAGGCCTCTGGAGCAGACTCATGGACAGACTCGTGGACAGACGAGGCCTCTGGAGCAGACTTGTGGACAGACTCAGGGACAGACGAGGCCTCTGGAGCAGACTTGTGGACAGGAGGGGCCTCTGGAGCACAGTGTGCAGCCCACACACTTAAAATGGCGATGGCCATCACGGGCAGTGCAGTGGTTAATGGGATGCCTACTGGGCTTGAGGATGTGTGGCTTGAGAGCGTAGGCTCTACGTGGCTTGGGAGTGAGGGCTCTGTGTGGCTTGGGATGCCTGCAACCTGTGCTGACATAAGAGGAGTGTCCATTACACTGGCAATCACAACGTGACGTGGCTCTGGCAGATCAGACGAGACATGGCATGGCTCGGGCGAGACGTGACTTGGCTCTGGACGCTCGGGCGAGACGTGACTTGGCTCTGGACGCTCGGGCGAGACGTAGCTTGGCTCTGGATGTTCGGGCGAGACGGAAGGAACGACAGTGACTTGACTTGGCTTTACTGGAACAACTGTGGTTTGACTTGGCTTTGCTGGAACGGCTGTGACTTGGCTTGGCTTGGCAGGAACAGCTGTGACTTGACTAGACGTTGAAGGAGCGGCTGTGACTTGACTTGGCTCTGAGGGAATAGCTGTGACTTTACCTGGACTTGAAGGAACAGCTATGACTCGACCTGACCTTGCCGGGACTGCTTCGATTTGACTTGGCTCTGCTGGATCAGTTGTGACATGGCTTGACTTGACCTTGCTGGAACATCTGTGGCTTGACTTTACTAAAGCAGATGTGGCTTGGCTTGACTTAACTGGAACAGCTGCGGCTTGACTTGACCTTGCTGGAGCAGCTGCGACTTGATGTGATTCAGGAGGTTCTGTAGTGTCTTGATGTGACTCTGAAAGAACAGCTGCGACTTGACTTGGTACAGGGACCGCGTCTGCGACGTTGCAGG
Organism: Cirrhinus mrigala; assembly: GCA_036247105.1. NCBI lineage: Eukaryota > Metazoa > Chordata > Actinopteri > Cypriniformes > Cyprinidae > Cirrhinus > Cirrhinus mrigala. Next base: position 878,652 of record JAMKFB010000915.1, read on the forward strand.
AACAGCAGTTGTGACGTGACTTGACTTTGCAGGAACAGCAGCTGGTGCAGACTCAGGAGAAGCAGGCATGACGTTAGCAGGCTGTGGCTTGGCTGGCGTGATGCTAGGGGGTGCTGGCATGGCAAGCGTGATGCTTACGGGTGCTGACTTGGCAGGCGTGGTGTTAGCGGGCGCTGGCTTGGCTGACGTGAATTTAGGGAGACCAGCTGCTCGAGCCGACAGCAGAGGTGGGTCCTCCACGCTGGACACCAACCACCTTAAAACAGAGTTGACATGAAGTGTAAATATAGCGGCCCTTTCGTGTACGAGGTCCGGCGTGACCGCCATCTTGTTCACTCGTTCCAGCATGGGGGCCATCTTGGGTGCAGGCTCTGGCGTGGCGGCCATCTTGTGCAGTGGCTCTGGGCTGGCGGCCATCTTGTGAGCAGACTCTGGAAGGGCAGCCATGACAGGTACAGACTCTGGAGCGGCAGCCATCTTGTGAACAGGCTTTGGGGTGGCAGGCATGACAGGTAAATATTGCGGATGTGGAGTGGTGGATACTGGAGGATAGCTGGGTTCCTCATCAACTATCCCTACAGTAAATGTAGATCCACTTAGCCGTAGAGCAAAGTCTATATATTCTCTAAGTGACCAGTGAGGAGTGTGGCACGGCAGTGGGATATGTCCTTGCTTAAACCATAACGAAAAATGTCTTTCAAAAATTTATCATCGAATTCTACCTTATGACAAAGTTCACAGAAGTCCTTCACATAATCCTCAATAGGACGATTGCCCTGATGTAATTCAATGAGTTGATCTGCTGGGTTCATGATGATCTGAGTTGACAAGCTGCTGGATCTGTGGTTGGCGAAGTATTCTGTAACAATGGGACTCAACGACAGCGTAGAAGATCCAAACGCAAGCTTTATTGACAAATCGTAGTCAAGACAGGCAGGGCCTAACCCTAACCCCGGCTGTTTTTAGTCTGTAACCTTGGGTGTGCAAAGAGATATAAAGCGGAGGCGATAACTCCCTCCTTTGTCACACTCAGCAGGGCACTGTATCTGTTTGACTGTGAACCTTTCTTGCAAGAAATAAACCTTTAAACACAGCTGCGCAATTTGTCTTTATTGACCGAGAACCTCTAGCAAGATTTTTGCCACAACAAAACAAGGCAAGACTATGACTAAGACTATGACTATGAAACAGAACAAGGCAATGGCAATGAAACTAGAAAACAAGGCAATGAAAACAGAGAAAACGCTTGGTAGAGTCCGCAAGAGCAAAACAATACTTCGCAGGGGTCTGTTTGGCATGGCCCTCCTTAAATGGCTGCCAAGCAGGAAACGACCAAAGAAGCAGCAGAGGGAGCGGTAACAGTCAGTGAGAAGCAAGGGCTCCCTCTGTTGGCCTGGCGTTACAGTGCCTCACTCCCCTTGTCTGTGATTAACGTTACGTTGCTGTGTTTGTTTCCCTGCTTTTGGTTTTCTTTGTTAAAGTGTTTTCAGTTTTGTTTAACAAATACGTGTTGTTTATACTCCTGGATTCCTTGTGTTTTCCCCCGGCTCCTCACACCCAGTGCACCACCAGCGATCGTGACAATTGCCTTTACTTGAAGGCTGTTCTTTGCTTCTCCAAATGCCTTATTAACACGCTTAAAATTTTTTGATGAGCTAAGAGATAACAGGAAGTCTATTTGAGGTGTATGGGTGTGCAAGACAAGCTTATTGGAGAATAATTTGCAATAAATACTTAGGTATGCAGCTAGGGGACATAGTTAGATACCTTAAATGGACATATTTGTTGAATACACTGTAAAAAACAATTTGTTGAGTCAACTTAAAATGATTTGTTACCCGGCTGCCTTAATTTTTATTTCAGTGAACTCAAAAAATTTTAGTCAACTTGAAATGTTAAGTTGTAATAAGTGAAAACTTAAATAAGAGTTGATTCAGTAGGGTAATACATAATTTTAAGTTCAAGACTCAACAATCTTTTTTTACAGTGTATGTGGTATGATTGGATGATATAGAAGCATCTGTATTTGATTAGGGTAAAAATGCCAACGAGTCAACGTACCTCTCTTTTCTTGCAAGAAAATAAAAAGACTTGTCTCATGCCTTTATTAAAATAGAAAATCACAATGAAAGCGGTTCAATAAACTTGATTTTGTCCCTCGACAACATTATGGGATTGACTTTGAAATATTCATCATAATGGTGAGTGAACAGGGTGGGGGGGGGACAAAAATTTTGTATTTATGCTATCTCACAGAATGTCCATTAACAGTGCCTATAGCCCTTGACATACATGCAGATTTTCCCTCTATTTTACTGGCATTGGGCTTTGTGTGTAAATAGAATAAGGACCAAATGATGGCAGCACAATGTCAGTGCTTAGTGATGCAGCTTTAGTTTTTTCCCTATTTTTTTGTTAATGTCATGGGAGTCATACTGTTGCAATACAGGAATCTCTCTTTTTTGTTTCATTTAGCTTGCTGATCTAACAACACACACAAAAATTAATTGTACAAACTTTGCTATATTTGCAGTACTCCTGGAATGTTGTCATGGAGGCTCCATTTGATTTCATAACTGTAAGTTTAAATTCAATAATCAGTCATATGGTTAAAATGTGTGCAGTTTAGTCAAGAAAGGGTTTTCTCTGTCGTCCTTCCAGAGATGTCTTCCCCTTTTAAATTTTTTTCAGTATTGTAGTATATACCCAGTGTTTTACTGTGCTTCGCACTCACCTGAGTTTCGTCCTGAAGAGGAGCCGCCTCACAATATGATCCAGCAAAACAACCTCCTGCAACAACTAATTTCCAGACCCCAACTCCCTAAAAGACAACCCGCTTTAATGTACAGGTGTAGGTGTACAGGTACAGGTGTAGGTTATTGGAGAGGAAGAGTGAGGAACGTTCCCGCTTAAGGGCACTTCAATCTGAGATTCCAGTCTGTCCAAATAAGCCCAGAGCTGGGATCTTAACTAAGGCCACGGAAAAATCTCACAAAATGGAGATAGTTTTTTCTGAAACTTTTTAAATTGTATACACACAAGTGAGTAAGCTATTATAAAGTGAGCAAATGCTCTATTATAAAGGTCCATAATTTGCGATACGTATGTTTTAGCTCCACTAGCCAAAGTGGGACTGACTTTATTGCTCACCACTGCATGACCTGTACCAACTAATTAAAGTACACTTTTTATTGTTACATATTTTGTATTAGGTGATTATGTACCTAATAGTACTTTTTGAGGAGGGAAAACAAAACTGTCCCAATTGCAAAGGAGTGGTTTTCAGATGGCCTTGCTTGGTGGCGTCCATACAGGGACAAGTGCAAGATTCTCTGAAGTGTCCAAAAAGTGTCCCCAGTCCATCAAAGGGCTGGAAACAACTTGCTGCACGTGTGCTCTATGAATCAAGTAATTTTCAGTGTACACTAAAAAATCCTGGGTTATTTTTTCTACCCAAATGTTGGGTTAAGCCATTTGGGTAATTTTTTGGGGTTATTTTCTCAGTCTTGGGTAGTTTTTGAGTAGTTCTACGTAACCCAACCGCTGGGTTATTTTCTGGGTCATTTTCACTGAGAGTTGAATCAATGCACCCCCTTCCCGACCTGGACGCATCAACCCAGCTCCTTGGGTCAAATCAACTCGGGCGCAGGCTCAGCGAGCGCAGTGCGGGCTGACTGAATTCAAGGTGGAGGCCACACACACTCTGTAATATTTGGATAAATAAGGTTCGTATCAGTATATTCATACGAATAACGTGTTTTTTAACCTGTTTATACACATAACAATATTGAGGGCTAAAAGACAAATGTGCGATAACAGTCAAGTTTGCCTGCGCTGAGAGCTTCGTTCGTTTTGGTTTACTGGTTTCTAATGCCAGCTGGTCTGGACAGTAAATAGGTTTTCTTCGGTTTTCTACTTTTTAAAAATGTTTTAAACGTCCCCTTCGGTCCATTACAGCTCTTAACCATATCTTTGGTAATACATTTTTGTACACGTACAGTCAAAGCTGCCCATCCCCCACCGTCCTGCAGTACTGCTGAGTCAAAACAACCCAGTTGTTGGGTCATCTGTCGCGGGGATTTTTGAATCATCAGCGGGAGGAATTCTAGACGGCACTTTTCAAGCAGACTGTCTTCGGCGTTTTTTCTGGTGAAATAAAGGTTTGTATTTGTCTTCATATCATTTAATCGTTACCGACTGGAAAATATGCCTTTCTGAATCTAAAATATCACTTATATGATGGATCATAACAGCCGGCCTGTCTGCATTTCTTCAATTTCTGCAACTTCAATTTGTGAGCTGATGTGCGGTTTTTATTACAGAAAGAGGCAGATAATATATTTTATACGGTAATAATGGCTAGTCAATTAATTATTAATTATAAAAATTTTCAGATATTCTGCCTCATCCAAAACTCTGGCCCTTGATTGAATAAATATTTTGGATTAACTCCCCAACCCACCACCCAGACCCCAATATTCTGTTTCACATTTATTAATTTGCATTATCTGTCCTTTAGGTTGGAACAAATATGGTGGAGTACCTCCAGCAGGCTGAAGCATCAAGACCTTACCCTTATGTACTGTCACTTGAAAATGGACACATTGACTCCCAGGCATTTGTCATCCTCGCAGGAAAAGCTTTGGAGCAAAGCACTCTCATTGGGGCAGTAGATGTGTGCTTCAAATCATTTTATGTTTTTGACGTAAACTACCCAAAACAGTGTTTCTATTGTTGGGAGTTTATTCAAAATGTTTATGAGTTGGAGGGAAGTGAATCCCCAACAGTGAAATTTTTACCCTCAGCACTACATTCTTGCAAGTAGATTATAAGAGGTTCTTTGAACAAGCAGTGGTTCAAGTACATGAGGTAGCATTTTAGTTTTAGTTTTATTTGCAAACAGGTTTTTTTTTTTTTTTATAACCAACATACTGGTGATTATCAATTACATTATTGTGAAAATGTTTTACTGGCAAAATGCTGTAAGTTTTATTTTTGTGTTCATACTGTAGACTAAAAACAACAGGTTCATAATTTAGTCTAAATATACTGAATACATCTACCCAGTTGATATAGTTGAATAGTTAACATGCTTACAGATTCAGTTGACAGAATCCAAGAAAAGTGGGAAAGGTCATGTGTGACATCAGACCTAAACACAGACAAAAAACAAGATGTTACAACTGTACAGCAACAAATGAAGTAAGCACATATTTATTTGTTGAATATGAAATAATTTAATTAAATAATTATCATTTTAGTATGGTTTGACTATCACACAAAATTTAAGGGACTGTATCTGTTTTTATGGTTAAGGCGAATGTGGTGATATTTGCTTATACCTTTGCTTAGCACCTTTGCCTGTACTGCATAACATTAGGCAATAACGTGCAAAAATAATTAAACCAAAAAGTCTAATGATGGTTAATTTACTTACAGACACCAAAAGATCTCAAGTCACCATCAACATCCTCACTTTCATCAGAGGAAGATGACCATTTGGTGACATTATGAGAAACTTGCCCACCAAAACACAAAAAAAGGATTCAAAGTCAAAGTCAAAGTCAACTTTATTGTCAATTTTGCCATATGTGCCAGACATACAGAGAATTGAAATTGCGTTACTCTCAGACCCCAGGTGCATACACGTAACATTAAATACAAAAAGTACAATTTTAAAGATGCAAATAAATACAATACAATTATACATATAATATATAGAATATATAGAAATATCGTGCAAAAAGAGCTTATGATTGTAATAAAGTGACATAAAGTGACATAGTCTTTAGAGGTAGTCTGAGGGTAGTAATTGGGTAGTATGAGGTAGTTAGCAGAGCACCAATACTACACAAAGTGACTGGTGCCGGTCGGTGGGGGGGGTGTGTGTGAGTGAGTGTAAGTGTAAGTGCGTGCGTGTTTGTGTGTGTGTGTGTGTCCCAGATCAGGAATATCGTGGGGCAGGAGAAGGGAGTGGGGGCAGAGCCGGGAGAGAATTTAGCTTCCTGACGGCCTGATGGGTGTCACAGTACAGGAAGTTTGTGGAGCAGAAGAAAGGAGTGGAGGCAGAGCCGGGAGAGAGTTTAGCTTCCTGACAGCCTGAAGGATGAAGCTGTCCTTCAGTCTGCTGGTCCTGGCCTGGAGACTCCGCAGTCTCCTCCCTGATGGCAGCAGGCTGAAGAAGCTTTGCATAGGGTGGGAGGGATCAGCTGCTATACAGAGGGCTTTTTTGGTGAGACGGGTGCTGTAGATGTCCTGGAGGGAGGGAAGAGGGACACCAATGATCCTCTCAGCTGCTTTCACTATGCGTTGGAGAGTTTTTTGGCAGGAGGCATTGCAGGCTCCAAACCACACACTGATGCAGCTCGTCAGGATGCTCTCGATGGTGCCTCTGTAGAAGGTGTACATGATGGGGGCTGGTGTTCTTGCTCTTCTTAGTTTGCAGAGGAAGTAGAGACGCTGCTGTGATTTCTTAGCCAGTGCAGTGGTGTTGTTCGTCCACGAGAAATCCTCAGTGATGTGCACACCCAGGAACTTGGTGCTACTCACTCTCTCCACAGACGCACCGTTGATGGTCAGAGGAGCATGCTGAGTGTGCGCTCTCCTGAAGTCAACAACAATCTCCTTCGTTTTCTCCACGTTCAGAGAGAGATTGTTGTCTCTGCACCACACGGCCAGGCGGCTCACCTCGCTTCTGTAGTCGGTCTCATCGCTTTTGTTAATGAGACCCACCACAGTCGTGTCGTCCGCAAACTTGATGAAGAGGTTGGAGCTGTGTGACGGAGTGCAGTCGTGGGTGAGCAGAGTGAAGAGGAGGGGGCTCAGCACACATCCCTGAGGGGTCCCCGTGTTAAGAATGATGGTGCTGGATGTGTTACTGCCGACCCGTACTGCTTGTGGTCTTCCGGTGAGGAAATCCAACAGCCAGTTACACAGTGAGGTGTTGAGCCCCAGCTGGACCAGTTTTTGTGTGAGCTGTTGGGGGATTATAGTGTTAAATGCTGAACTGAAGTCTATGAACAGCATTCGGACGTATGAGTCTTTTTTGTCCAGATGTGTGAGTGCTGAGTGGAGTGCAGTGGAGATGGCGTCATCGGTCGAGCGGTTGGGCCGATACGCGAACTGAAAGGGGTCCAGGGAGGGGGGCAGGACAGACTTAATGTGTTGCATGACTAGCCGTTCAAAGCACTTCATGAGGATGGGAGTAAGTGCAACAGGACGGTAGTCATTAAAGCAGGAGGGAGATGACTTTTTTGGGACCGGAATAATGGTGGTGGCTTTGAAGCAAGTTGGGACGACGGCCTGGTTGAGAGAGATGTTGAAGATGTCTGTGAAGACATCAGTGAGTTCCACTGCACAGTCTCTCAGTACGCGACCAGGAATGTGGTCAGGACCCGGAGCTTTGCGTGCGTTGATCCTGCTGAGGGATCTCCTTACACTGTCTGGGGACAGAGTCATCACCTGGTCACCAGGAGGGGGTGGGGTCTTTTGTGCAGTGGTGCTGTTTTGCACTTCAAAGCGAGCGAAGAAGGCGTTCAGCTCGTTCAGCAGGGAGATGGTGCTGTCACAGGTCTGTGGTGGGGGCTTGTAATCTGTGATGGTCTGTATGCCCCGCCACAGGCTCCGTGTGTCTCTGCTGTCTTTGAAGTGGTTGGATATTCCCCTGGAGTACTGTCTCTTAGCCTCTCTGATGCCACGGGACAGGTTGGCCCTAGCCGTCTTCAGGCTTGCTTCATCTCCAGTTCTGAAGGCAACGTTGCGAGCTTTCAGCAGCCTGTAGACCTCCCCTGTCATCCATGGTTTTTGGTTGGCACGGACAGTGATGGTTTTAGTGACTGTTACATCCTCAGTGCATTTGTTGATGTAGGCTGTAACAGTCTCTGTGTACTCCTAGAGGTCAGTGGTGTTATTGTAGGTGGCAGCCTGCTTAAACACTCCAGTCTGTGGTGTCAAAGCAGTCCTGTAAAGCCTCTGAAGACCCTTCCGGCCACACTTGTATCTGCTTACGAACCGGTTTGGTGACTTTAACGAGTGGTCTGTAAGCAGGCATTAGCATGACAGTGATGTGGTCCGAGGCGCCGAGGTGGGGGAGGGGGAAAGCTTTGTAAGCTCCTTTCTGGGTGGTGTAAACAAAGTCCAGCGTGTTATTTCCCCGTGTTGGAAAGTCTATGTGTTGTTGTATTTTGGGAAACACACTCTTTAAGTCTGCATGATTGAAATCCCCAGCCACGATGAGAAAAGCATCAGGGTGGGCTGTCTGCTGCTCACTGATGTGCTGGTACAGTTCATTCAGTGCCTCACTCCTGTTGTTGCCATTGGAGGAGGGAGGGATGTACACAGCACACAGCAGTATGGCTGTATATTCCCTCGGTAGATAGAACGGCCGGCACTTAATAACCATAAACTCCAACACTGGTGAGCAGTATTTGCAGACCGCAACAGCATCGCGGCACCAGGCGTCATTGATGTAAACACAAAGTCCGCCACCGCGGGTCTTACCTCCCACGACAACAACTGTTAGCTGGTCGAGTTGAATGCACGGTCCGGGACACTGTCGCTGAACCATGTTTCCGTGAACACAAAAACACAACAGTCCTCTACATTCCTCTGAGAAGAACGTAGTAGTCGGATGTAGTCCAGTTTGTTATCCAGTGAGCGTACGTTGGCCAGAACGATGGAGGGGATAGCGGGTTTGTGTGGGCTAGCCACTAGCCTAGCTCGGATGCCTCCGCGCTTACCCCTCTTCTGCTTCCTCTCACGCCGTTTGAGGCGCCTCCATTGTGGGCGAGGTGCAGGAGTGGGGGTCGGTGATTGAGTAGGCCTCCGGAGCAGACTCAGATCATTCAGCTCTTCGGCGTCCGCGGAGTTTAACTTAAAAAGTTTGTTCCTGCCGATGTTGAGCAAAAATGTTCGGCTATACACGCGCTTAAAGACAGATAAACGCGACAAAGACGTACAAAAACACTGCGACTTACAGGACGAAAAACACGAAAACACCGTTTTGTCGGGAGAGAGAGAAGCCGCAGCGTGTGCACGCGCCGCCATCTTGCATTATATATTTCATTTTGGAGGAAGTCGATTCATCGACTTCCTCCAAGAAACCTAAGAGCACCTCCTCCCTTGCCAGTGTTCACAAGACCAAAGATCACAGATGCCGTCAGAGCTAGTAAGCTTGATCTGATCTGTGTCAAAAATAAATCACATCGAAGTCAGATTTGTTGTATCTGTTGTCTAGGCAACTATGTTACATAGTAACAATATTATTTGTTTAGCATGCTGAAAAAAACTGCTAAAACCAACCTAGGCTGGTTGGCTGGTTTTAGAGGGGTTTTGGCCACTTTCCCAGCCTAGTCAGGATGGTCTTAGCTGGATAGGCTGGGAGACCAGCTAAAACTGGCTACTTCCAGCTTAAACCAGCGAAGACCAGCCTAGGTGATTTAGTGATTTATTGCAGCAAGCAGCATAGATGGTAGCTTTCTCTTGTTAAGAGGTGCTTTCCGCTGACACTACAACAGTTAAGCTATCAAAATAAACCACGTAACATATATAATAAAGCTGTCCCTGGTGAAAAAAACAGCTAAAACCAGACTACGCTAGTTGGCTGGTTTTAGCTGGGCAACCAGCCTAGTTTTAGCTGGTCAGCAGGGGTTCTGGCCACTTTCCCAGGCTGGTCAGGCTGGGAGACCAGCTAAAACCAGCTACTTTCATCTTAAATCAGCTAAGACCAGCCAATGAGCCTACACTCTAAAAACAAAGGGTGCTATATAGCACTAAAAGTGGTTCTTTGGCTCGTAATCATAGGGGAACCACTTTTAGTGCTATATGGCTCCTATTTTAAAAGATGCTATATGGCACCTTTGTCAAATGGTTCTATGTAGAACCATCAGATGTACCATGCACAGCAAAATCCCCAGTGTTAATTTAACACTCTGAGTGTGGACACATATAAACACTGAAGCAGTGTTGAAGGTAATGAGATAATTAGGTGATTAACAAAGTGATGATTGATCGTTATTGAAGACACCTGATGTTAATAAACAGAATCACCAAAGGAGAAAACCAAAATTTTTAAGCAACCATTATAGTGGTCAGTGTTTGCATTAGTTGGGCTCTTGACCCTTAAATCTTGAATACTAGATTTTGTTTGGCTGCTGTATTTGAGTTGAAACAGCCAGACAAGCCAAAAGCTCAAGTCACCAGGTGATTATGTTTTAACATATTCATGTTTGATGTAAATCACCTAGAGTCTAATCTCTAAGTTAGGTTTTTTTTTTTTTTTTTTGCTTATTGTAATAGCCTTGACAATCCACAGAAGATCCAGCACTTCCTATACATTTTGGAAAGATTTTTTTTACAACCTGTTTAAAAAAAAAGGATTTCACCTAGACACACATAGACATCAAGAACCAGCCCATGAATCTCAACAATGGTGACAAACGGCATATTCAGATAAACAGATCAACTCTGAACTCTCATAATTTATTCATGCCGCAATGCATGATGGGAGTCATGGATGAGTTCTGATTGGCTACAACACGCTTTTTGATGGTCACCGTTGTTGTGATTCTCACACTGATTCTTCATGTCTGTGTGTCTAAATTAAGATAAACTTTTTTCATCATCTGTCTGATTATGGCAAAACTGATTGATCTTTTGTTCAGTTTTTTTTTTGTAACCTGTAAGGAAACTCTATGTCAAATATTCAAGTCACTATATGATGATTAAGTCAAGCACAGTCAATGCCATCTTATTGACTTTTGCTCTTTGCTTGTCTGGCTGTTATAACTCAGTAATTGCAGCCAAACAAGACCTAATATTGATGATTTAAGGGTCAAGAGCCCAACTAATGCAAACATTGACCACTATAATGGTTGCTTAAAAATTTTGGTTTTCTCCTTTGGTGATTCTGCTTATTAACATCAGGCGTCTTCAATAATGATCAATCATCACTTCGTTAATCACCTAATTATCTCGTTAACTTTAACACTGCTTCAGTGTTTATATGTGTCCACACTCAGAGTGTTAAATTAACACTGGGGATTTTGCTGTGTAGTATCCTCTTCTCTTTCCTCTCCAACCCACTTCTCATCCCTGGATACTAATGCAGGAACCGACACCCTATACTCTACTCTAACTTCTTGTCTAGACAATCTATGCCCTCTCTCTTCCAGGCCAGCACGGGCTGCTCCTTCAAACCCTGGGTTATCCGATGTTCTTTGTAAACATCAGTCCAAACTCAGAGCAGCAGAGAGAAAGTGGCACAAATCAAAGGATCTGTCTGACTTGAGTATGTATTAGTCTTTGCTCTTATCTTTCTCTGCTCATGTCTACACTACCAATTCATCATACTTCCACAAGATCAACAGTCCCCTATACACACGCAACCTCTTCAAAACTTTTAATTCACTTCTCTGTCCCCCTCCACCACCTCCCACCACTTCTAAAAGCTAATGATTTCACCACATTCTTTACAGACAAAACTACATCTATCAGTAGTCAGTTCTCAGCTCCACACAGACAGGAACTAACACTGACCACACCCAGGCTGGTCCTTAGCTGGTTTATGCTGGTTTTAGCTGGTTAATGCTGGTCCTTAGCTGGTTTATGCTGGTTATATATACTGATTGATTCAGCATTTTGAACAATCAGCTGAATAACTCAATGACTTACTTATTAAGTGACTTACCGCCACCTGCTGGTAGTTTAGTATGTTTAAAAGTATGAACCTGTGTAAAATATTTAATCTGACTGGTAACAGCCCTATGGAATGTATTGATAAATTGAAATGATTTGGCATGAAAGGATATGCATACATTTAAAAAAAAAAAAAAGGCCCTTATAAAGGTAAATAAAAATATTCAGATTTAAGTATGTAAAAGCTGATAGAACACTGGTGAAAATATTGCATCAGAATAAATTGTTTACACCACCAAAAATCTAAAAGAATATATTTCATGAGATATTTTGTGTAGAATATTGTCTGCTGATATGAAAAGTTCACTTCATTTTTTAAACTTTTAAACACATTAAATATTACATATATCAGAATCAGAAAGAGCTTTATTGCCAAGTATGTTTGTGCATACAATATGCATGTAATATAATGTGTATTTCCATTACAGGTTTAGGTCATGTGGTACAAGTCATAGCTCTCAGAAGACTCCTAGTTCACAAGTTGTAATTACAAGTTCGACAAGATTTTTACAAGTTGGAATCTCGTAATTACGGGAATTCCGATATGAAGTGAACACATCTTTAGTTCCAACACACCTGTCTGAAATGTTCAAGTGGTATGTTATTAATTGGTTTGGTTATATTGTCCAGGTGTGTTAATTAGGGTAGAAAAACTCTGTAGGACAATGGCCCTCCACTTGCTAACACAAACCAAAGTAACAGTAATTAAAGAGTTCACCATAACATAAATTCAGTTAAATTCAGTACAAATTCAGTATTTTTTGCCTTCATGTTGTTTGATCATTGTTTTGTTTTCAGTTTTTTGAACACAAAAGGTGATATTTGAAAATCATAACATATTTTCAAGTATGGAAAGGAAAGGATGTAACGTGTAGCCAAGTATGGTGACCCATACTCATAATTTGTGCTCTGCATTAAACACATCCAAGTGCGCACATACAGTAGTGAACACACACCCGGGGAGCAATTGGGGGTTCGGTGCTTTGCTCAAGGGCACCTCAGGCGGAAAAAAGGTGGAAAAGGCGCTGTTCATTCACAATCCCTAGCTTCAATTCCTGCTGGTGTGGGAGTCGAACTGGTGACCTTTGGGTTACAAGCTTGACTCTCTTACCATTAGACCATGACTGCCCCACTGATCAGGTTTTAATGGTTTGTTGCCCAGTGGTCCCCAAGTCCTGTTTTCAGATGAGATCAAATTTTGCATTTGATTTGGAAATCAAGGTCCCAGAGTCTGGAGGAAGACCGGAGAGTCACAAAAGTCAAGCTGCTTAAAGTCCAGTGTGAAGTTTCCACAGTCAGTGATGGTTTGGGGAGCCATGTCATCTGCTGGTGTGGGTCCATTGTCTTTTATCAAGTCTACAGTCAACGCAGCTGTATACCAGGAAATTTTACAACACTTCATGCTTCCTGCCAACAAGCTTTTTGGAAATGATGATTTTATTTTCCAGCAGGATTTTGCACCTGCCCACAAAGCCAAAACTACCAGTACCTGGTTTAATAGCCATGGAATAACTGTACTTGAATGGCCGGCAAACTCGCCTGACTTAAACCCCATTCAAAATCTATGGGGTATTGTCAAAAGGAAGATGAGGGAACAGAGACCCTGAAATGCAGACGAGCTGAAGGCCAATATCAAAGCAACTTGGGCTACCATATCACCTCAACTGTGTCAAAGGCTGATCGCCTCCATGCCACGCCGCCTTGATGCTGGAATTAGTGCAAAAGGAGGCCCAATAAAGTACTGAGGACATAATACAGTAGATTAACACACTTTTCAGAAGGCCAACATGTGTTTAAGATCCTTTTTTTATTGGTCACATGAAATATTCTAATTTTGTGAAATACTGGATTTGGGTTTTTTTGTCTTTAATCAGAATCAGAAGTCAGAAGTCAGAAAGAGCTTTATTGCCAAGTGTGTTCACACACGAGGAATTGGTCTTGGTGTTAGGAGCTTCCAGTACAGAAAATACAAACATAGTGCAGACATACATAAAGTTAAGGTAATAATAAACACTAATATTAAAAAAGAATATACAATAAATTATAAATAACAGTGGTAATAAAAATATACAAAAAAAAAAAAAAAAAGATGTCCATAGACAGAACTATGAATGTGCATATGTGCTATATACAAAAGTTTTGTTAAGTAAATACACATGACCAGTACTGAGGTGTAAGTGTGGTTCAGGTGGGATATGGCTTGGGGGAAAAAACTGTTCTTGTGTCTGGCTGTTTTGGTGCATAGCGCTCTGTAGCGTCGGCCAGAGGGCAACAGTTCAAAGAGAGAGTGGGCTGGGTGTGAGGGGTCCAGAGTGATTTTCTTAGCCCTTTTCCTGACTCTGGAGGTGTAAAGATCATGGAGGTTGGGTAGAGGAATACCAATAATCCTCTCAGCAGCCCTGACTGTCCGTTGTAGTCTTCTGATGTCTGTTTTGGTAGCTGAACCAAATCATTAATCCATAATCATCCATAATCATCAAAATAGAAACAAATGAAGGCTTGAAATATTTCACTTTGTGTGTCGTGAACTAATATAACACAAGTTTCACTTTTTGAAACAAATTATTGAAATAAATGGACTTACCCTCGATATTCAAATTTTTTGGCACATACCTGTACTCACATACCTGATGTCACTGTCATCATCGCATGATACGCATTTCACTCATAAAAATGTATAACTTCACTCATAAATCATGTATAACTTTATTTAAATGTGTTTTTTTCTGGATTTTGTCAGTGAGCAAACATACAAAATCAGCAGGGGATCAAACAGTTTTCACTGTATGTCGATGTAATATCTTGTAGTGTAAATCTAACAAATGTATATGGGCAATACAAAAAAAATCAATGTTTTTTTTGCACAGGCCCATATGTTGCTATTTTTTTTCAACTACATGTCGAGTTCACCTCTGTTTATTTAAGACCATTAAGCAGAGCACTGCTTAAAGTTCCAGCCCATCTCAAAGTAAAGACAGATGTGTGAGCATGTTGACCATGTTTTTTTTTTTTTTACTGTTGGTTGGGGTGCTTTCTCTTTTATATTCACACTCATTTTATTCTTGTATTTAAATTTAATTCAAATGTACAACCTAAAAATGTTGGGTTGTTTTCAACAGTAAATTCCCCAGTGTTAAATTAACACCGCTCAGTGTTCATATGTGTACCACCAGCATTGTGTTAAAAGTAACACCGAAGCAGTGTTAGAGTTATTAGGTACTTAAGGGGTTAATTAAGTGGCAATTGTTTGATTATTAAAAGACAGCTGATAAGCAGAATGAAAGAAAAACACAAGAACTACAACTGACTTCCGGCCACAGCCTTAGATGAAATCAACTGAAAAGGCTTAAAGTCAGTCTGGTTTGTAATAAGAGAGATTTCATCTCTCATTAGTCTACAGTTCTAAGAATAAACAGTATTAGATGTTGTTTTATTAAAAACATTGTTTAATGGATGGGAAAATATATGGACTGAAACAATTGTTGGGTTACAAATGACCCTAGATTGTTTCAATGCAAAATGATGGGTTGTTTCAACACACTATTAGGTAATAATGCAGCCTAGTTTAATTTTTACCCAACAGTTTCACTTTCTTTTGTCTAGAGCTTTCTTTTTCATGGCATGGAAACCCCCTACAGGATAAAGATGAAATCAGGTGATTGTAAAACACTTTTAATGATTCCCTCCTCCCAACTACTAGGATCACTGTGCATTAGAAGTAAAGTAGATTGAGTTTGGGTATTTTGCATGTACATTTTGTGTGTACTTTGCATTACATAAATATTAATACAATTTCAATTGTTATTACAGTTGGTGAATTAAAATAACAGACTGTTTTCTATCTGAACTATACTTTGCTCTTGAAATGGGTGCAGCAGATGGAAAACAGTGGGTAATGCTTGTAGCTGGTTCAAACACATGGGACAATTACAGGCACCAGGTATGTGGCCTACAATGACACTACTTTTTGACATACTGTTTATTTTTCTTGTGAGTCTGTGTCTGTGATAATTACAAATTGTTTTCTAAAGTTTTCTAAAATGTTGTTTAAATATGCAAATGAAGAATTATTTAATGAAATATGTGCTAATTTGCATACATTTCTAGTACAAAAATCTAAACGCTGAAATAATTTTTCAAAATTCTTGTTTAAATGTTTTGACATATTACACAGCAAAATCCGCAGTGTTAATTTAACACTCTGAGTGTGGACACATATAAACACTGAAGTAGTGTTGAAGGTAATGAGATAATTAGGTGATTAACAAAGTGATGACTGATCATTATTGAAGACACCTGATGTTAATAAGCAGAATCACCAAAGGAGAAAACCAACATTTTTAAGCAACCATTATAGTGGTCAATGTTTGCATTAGTTGGGCTGACGTTCGGAGGACATTCATCTGAGCCAGATTGCGAATGTTCCTATTTCGTTCCTCATCCATACTCATCTATCATTTTCATGCGTGGGCTTTTATCATCAGATCTGGTGACCCCTTGCAACTCAGACAAAGTTCATTAAATCAGACACAATTAAACTAAAATATAAACCTATATGGTTATTACTTAAAACTAAATCTCTTTTACTGAACTGTGATAATGGAATGCAAAATGAAAAAAAAAAAACAAAAAAAAACATTTGTTGTTGCAAATTAATATTAAGCCTATTTATTTATTTTTACTATAATATAACTATAAATAATATATATATATATATATATATATATATATATATATATATATATATATATATATATATATATATATAAATAACTCTCTATTCTTATTCTATTCTTTAACAGAAAAAATTACCCTTTAGAACTTGCACTCTATTCATTTTCTAACTGCTTGTTTTCTTAAAAAAAAAACGAACACTAGAATGCATTCTTTTTGCATTCTATTTATTTGTTTTCTATTTATTATATAATAAACAAAAAGGCCTCTAAGCTTGCTCTATTCTTTTTCTATTCTATCTGTTTTTTTAGTTATTATATAATTAGCAAAAAAAAACAAAAAAAAAAACAAAACTTGCCACATATACTGCATTTCATTGCTCTTTTGTTGGTTTTGATTGCTGTTTTTGAATGTATTTGTTGTTTGTAGAGAGAGACGCTCAGCATGCAGGCGAGTATGCACATACACACAACTCCAGCTAACAAAAATAAGTCCCCTAAATGGCCTCTGCGAACGTCCCCCGGACGTCAGCGTGTAGGGTCCCCTTTACGTCTAGCGGACGTCCGCGAAGACGTCCTCCGGACGTTCACAGGAATGTATAGGTAGATGTAATAGATTTAAATTAATTGTATAATGAAGTTCATGTTAAAATGTAATAACTTTCATTTCTGGAAAAAAGAAAATAGGAGTGACTTGAACACAGGCTACAATTAGGCCCTATGCATTTCCCATGCATGAAGAAAATTAGGTTGCTCTAAAAGTATGTTATAGAGAATGCAGCCAAGAAAACATGAAGAATGGAAAAGAAGATAACACAGGTAAGACAAATAAATTTATTCTACCTATGTACATATCAAACTGTTGGTAACCCAATAAGAAAGTTATTTAGGAAAATTATTATTTTTGCGTGCTATACCACGTGCAGACAAAAAAAAAAGTGAAACAATTTAGCCACATTGGAAGATTCTAGCAAGTGTAGATCAAATGAGCGCGTGATCGAATGGCATCACCTTAGGGAACGCGCACGTATCCATGACAACGCTCAGCTGAGCAGTGAGTGACAGTTAACGGTCCTCCCGGGTTATTTCTTCAAACACGGCCTTTTGTTTTCGCTTTTGTCGGTCGAAAAGGTATTTATACTTTTATATTTGTAGACATTAGCTACCGTAACCACTGTGTATCTCGTAATGCTGAAAGGTTCACATTTTAAAACGTTTTCTGAGGCTTCCGGTTTGGCTGCAGACCAAAATGGCAGGCTGAGCACTTAGCTCTCGCAAGTCAGCGTTATATTTACCTCCGTGTAATTATTTTTGATTAAAAAAAAAAGCGATTTTCCTTCATTAATATGACGGGAGGAAAGAAAGGCAGAGGCAAAGGGACGCAAAGTACAACGAATAACTATCCACACCGTGCAGGGCTAGACGAGGAGGACGACATGCGGGGAGAGGAGGACCGACAACATGGAGGCGATTCAACATCGGAGAATGTGTTCACGGGGCTTGAAACTATAAGCAAGCAGATCAGCAAACTGAAGTCGGAACTTAAAGAAGATTTAAAATCATTCAAAGACGAAATTAAACATGATATGAGAGAGGAGTTCCTTGAGTTCAAACAAGAAGTTAACCAGCAATTATCAACAAACATGCTAGCCATGCAAGAACACAGTAAGAAAATCAGCGAGATGGAGACGCGGATCGATGACGCTGAAACATGGAGTGCGGAGGCCAATGTCGCCCTTCAACAGGCTATAAAAGATTAGCAGAGACTAGAAGACAGACTGAACGATATTGAGTCGAGGGCTCGACGAAACAATATCAGGATCCACGGTGTACCAGAGAACGCTGAACAAGGCTCGGTGATGGAATTTGTCGAAAAGATGCTTCGCTCCGAATTTGAGCTTGGCGACGTGGACTTGCAAATACAACGTGCACACAGAGCCCTGGCGCCCAGACCGGGCCCAAACTCGCGTCCGAGGTCCATTATAGTAAATTTCCAGCAGTACAGCACCAAGGAGATGGTTATCCAAAAAGCCTGGCGAAAGAAAATCATGATGGAAGAGAAACCGTTCTTCACCAGCGCAAGGCGTACACCAATATTAAAAAGGCTCTCAAAGAAAAGGGCATCCGTTTTCAGACGCCTTTCAATTGGATACGCATTTACTGGGAGGGCGGTTTGCAGGTGTACGGCAGTGCCTGGGAGGCAGCGCAGGAGCTGCGTCGGCGGGGATACAGCGTGGAGGTGCCCGAGAGACCGCCCGGTAAGAGCCATCTGTTGGAGCGTCTCCAGCGGGCTACATCGTGGCAGCGAGTGGGATCAACCACAAGTGTGGGCACTGCCAGAAGAGCTAAAGAACGCCTACGGGAATTTGAGCATGGACATAGCAGTGTTTAAAAACCTATGTTAAAGCGACCCTTTACATAAAGATGTTCAGTGTAAGTGCGCCGGCTGGTGGGATGAGGTCAGCTGTGCCATCGGACACACGTAAGTGAATTGCGATACAGTCTGTAGCGGACTTATTGGGGAGGGGGCCCTTTCCTGAAGAGAGGTTTTCCCCCTCCTCAGCTGAAAACTGGAGAACGCTCTTCAGACTTTGGAAGTCCTTATACTTCTCTGTTATAATGCTCGTTCTAAGCAGTTCTTGGCTTGTTACTGTGTTACAGTTTATCTTATTTAAGGTTAGCCTGTGGAAACAGTGGTGTAAGAATGACTCGTTTTGATGATGGTACAGTCTACAGAGGTTAAGCTAATGTCCTTAAACGTGAACGCTTTGGGTAACCCAATTAAAAGGTCAAAAGTAATGACCAAATTTAAAAAAGAGAAAGCAGATATTATTTTTATGCAAGAAACTCATCTTTCTCAACAAGAACATGAGAAATTGAAAAGATTTGGTTTTAAAAATACTTACTACAACTCATATGAGCATACGCACAGAAGGGGGATTGCTATTCTTGTCGCTAATAAATGTAAATTTGAATCATATAAGGAAATAAAAGAAAAGGATGGGAGATATCTCATTGTTAAGGGTAAAATTGAAGAAGAGATAGTAACATTGGTAAATGTGTATGCTCCACCCGATACTAGTAAACTGTTCTTCAAATCATTAATGGATGTAATTGTACTGGAGGCAGAGGGTATCTGTATATGTGGTGGAGATTTCAATGTGGTATTAAACCATCATTTAGACACAACTAACAGCAAAAGAAATTTAAGCAAAATATCAAAATTGATTAACACAGCCTGGGATGATATAGGATACTGTGATGTCTGGAGACATATTAATCCATCTCTCAAAAACTACACTCACTACTCAGCTCCTCACCGTACATACTCTAGGATTGATTATTTTTTTATGCCAAAAAGTGACTGTTATAGGGTGAGAGATTGTAGCATTGGAGTAGCTGATGTCTCTGACCACAGTGCTTTGTACCTGACAGTTCAAATAGAAGGAAGGAAGAGAAAGACAGGTTGGAGGTTGAATGTGGGTTTGTTAAATAACAAAGCAATTGTAGAACAGATAGAACTGAATATCAAAGAAGATATGATGATAAACGATAATGGAGAGGTAGACCCGTCTATATTGTGGGATTCATTGAAGGCTGTGATGCGTTGGAATTTGATTGCATTATCAGCACAAAATAAAAAAAAGAGAATTAAGGAGTATAATACCCTGACATCAGATTTATCAAATGTGGAGCAACAACATAAAATCAACAGGGACCCAGATCTACTAACGCGTATGCAGCAAATAAGGAAACAGATTAACGACCTGTTAGAACAAGATGTTGAGAAGAAGGCTCGATTCTATAAGCAGACATACTACGAATCTGGCCCTAAAGCAGCCAAATTACTTGCCCGACGCCTACAGAAACAGCAAGTTGAGAGTACCATTTATAGAATACGAGACCCACAAACAAATAATTTGATTCATCATCTGCAGAAAATAGAGGCTATTTTTCTAAATTACTATAAACAACTGTATACGGATACCTCTAATTCTAAAATGGAAGCGACAAGAAATTTTCTTAATGAACTGGATTTACCAAGTATAGGCAAAATACAAAACGATTTCATTACAGCAGATTTCACACTAGAAGAAATAAATAATGTGATTGGAAGTTTAAAAACATCTAAAACACCAGGTAGTGACGGCTTTCCTGCTGAATGGTATAAAACCTTTAAAGAACAACTAGCCCCACTCCTGTTAAAAACATTTAATTGGATTAAAAGAGAGTGTAAACTTCCACCTTCATGGAATGAGGCAACCATCTCAGTACTTCCAAAGGAGGGTAAGGATAGGGAATTTAGTTGCAATTATAGGCCTATTTCAATTCTTAATGTAGATTATAAGATGTATACAGCAATTATAGCAAAAAGACTAGAGACTATCCTTCCTGAATTAATAGACGAGGACCAGACTGGATTTATAAAAAGCCGTCAAACACATGATAATATTAGGAGGACGCTACATCTGATAGATAAAATAGAAAGGGAAAATAAGACGGCAGTATTACTAAGCCTTGATGCCGAAAAGGCCTTCGACCGGGTCAATTGGGAATTTCTTTATCAAACTTTGGATAGATTTGGCTTCAATAAACATTTTGTAAACATAATTAGATCTCTTTACCAACAACCAACAGCCAAAATAAAAATGAATGGGTCATTATCTCCATCGTTTAGTTTACAAAGAGGAACTAGACAGGGTTGTTGCCTCAGTCCCACTTTATTTGCTGTTTATATTGAACCCCTGGCCCAGGCAATCCGTCAACATGAACAAATACAAGGCGTTACAATAGGACATAAAGATCATTTAATTAGTTTATTTGCGGATGATGTCTTGATCTATTTAACAGATCCTGAGGCTTCCCTTCCCGTACTAATGGAAATCCTTGATGAATTTAACTTCTTTGCTGGTTACAAACTAAATATTGCGAAGACACAACTTTTGGCATTTAATTACAAACCTTCTGAGGAAATCAGACATAGATATAATTTAAGATGGGACATGGAAGAAATAAAATATTTAGGGGTGATTATTACAAAAAACCTGAGTAGCTTGTATGGTGCAAACTATAAGGTGATTAACCAGAGTATTATAAGCGATGTGGAACGGTGGTCTACCTATCCATTAGATTTTGTCAGTAAGATCAACGTCATCAAAACAAACATATTACCTAGATTGCTATACCTATTTCAAGCTTTGCCAGTAGAGATACCTAGACACCAGTTTACAATCTGGGATAAACTTATTTCCAGGTTTATTTGGGATGGAAAGAAGCCCAGAATAAGATACTCAACACTCCAGTTAGCCAAGCATAAAGGAGGATTGGCCCTGCCGAATCTCAAAGATTACTTTTATGCAGCTCAGTTCCGTCCCCTTTTTCTTTGGTGTAACAACAATTATTTTGCTAGATGGAAGAAAATTGAGACATATATGGTGGGTTATCAGATTCAGTCAGTTCTTGGAGAAAAAGAAATCCCCTCAGTAGTCAAAAGTCAATTGGATTCAATAACTTCTGGAGCAGTGGAGTTTTGGTTTGAATTTGCTAGGCAATTTAAATTAAGCAAAGACCAAAAAGTACTTCGATGGATAGCCTTTGATAGTCAATTTAAACCAAGTGAAAGTGATGCCACATTTAAGCAATGGGCAACAAAAGGCATTAGAGCAATATGTACAGTAGTGGAAAATGAGGAATTACTGACTTTCCAAACACTCAAAGAAAAATTTTCTCTTACTAATCGGGACTTATTTAGGTATATACAATTCAGAGATTACTTTAACAGAGAAATAAAATGGAAACTTCACACAAAATGAATCCAGTTGTGAAGATTATGATGAATGCATACAAATCAAATAGTAAATGTGTAAAAATAATCTCCATGTTTTACGTAAGTATTATGGAATGTAAGGCCAACTCAACATTATACCTTAAATCAAGGTGGGAAAAAGAATTAAATGTAGAAATTCTACCAAGTCAAGTCAAGTCACCTTTATTTATATACCGCCTTTAACAATACAGAATTGTGACAAGGCGGCTGTACAGTATTAAATAGGAAACAGTACATCAACAATGCCAAAGGCAACAGTAAGCACTCACATTTTAGGTAAAGGTAGTTAATCAAAAACAATAAAATAAAATGCAATATTGTGTTAAGAGAAAGTGTCCCCAACTAAGCAAGCCAGAGGCGACAGCGGCAAGGAACCAAAACTCCATCGGTGACAAATGGAGAAAAAAACCTTGGGAGAAACCAGGCTCAGTCGGGGGGCCAGTTCTCCTCTGGCCAAAGGTCCCGTGGTCTTGTGCCGACAGCCGTCTAGGTGACGAGGTCTTCACTGTGGATCCGTCTCTGGGGCTCATCTAGTTGATGTGGACTCTGCTGACATTCAGGGCTGTAGAGGTCGTCTCTAGGTGCTGATCCACCATCTGGGCTGGGTTCGGACTGGATCCGGGGGACTGCAGTGACCATCTGATCTGGATACGGACTGGATCTGGTGGTTAATGTGACCTCGGAATAAGAGAGAAACAGACTAATATTAGCGTAGATGCCATTCTTCTGACGATGCACTGAGTACATCGGGTGTTATGGGAAGTGTTCCCGGTTCCGGTTGACCTAATTAATGCAGCCTAACAATCCTTTAACGGATTTGAATTATAAGAATATGTTGATGTGTTATGTGTAAGCAAGGTTAAAGAGATGGGTCTTTAATCTAGATTTAAACTGACAGAGTGTGTCTGCGTCCCGAACATTGTAGGGTAGATTGTTCCAGAGTTTGGGCGCTAGATAAGAAAATGATCTCCCGCCCGCGGTTGATTTTGATATTCTCGGTATTATCAAATTGCCAGAGTTTTGAGAACGCAGCGGACGTGAGGGACTATAATGTGATAGGAGCTCGCTCAGGTACTGAGGAGCTAAACCATTCAGGGCTTTGTAAGTAATTAGCAAGATTTTAAAATCTATACGATGTTTAATAGGGAGCCAGTGCAGTGTAGACAGAACCGGGCTAATATGATCATACTTTTTGTACCAGATGTATGGTTTGATATGTGTGAAATTCAACATTCCTCCACAAGCTCGCAACAATTGAGGGTATTCAATTGGAAGAATTTAGTACGATTTTTTATTACACCTAAAATCAGCAGTAAAGCTTCTTCTACACCCCAACAATGTTGGAGACAGTGTGGCTGCTTAGAAGCACACCATACACACATTTTTTGGAGATGTGAAAAACTGAAGCCATTTTGGAAAAATGTACATTTAACCTGCTTGGATATGAGATCCCATTTTCATGCATTGTCTTGTACTTGGGTCATATTTCACTGGTTACACTTCAGGAGGACCGATACCTGGTAAAAACACTCCTTACAGCAGCAAGGAAAACCATAACTAGAAACTGGTATAAGCCTGAGTCACCTAAACAGCAACAATGGCTTGATGTAATTCAGGAAATAAAGACGTTGGAACATATGACTGGTGTGATACGTTTGAAGGTGGACTTGTATGCCAAAAGATGGCAAAAATGGAATCTTTACTTCGACAAATCATAAGGGCACTGGCTCTCAGACTGTACTAGCCAAAGTTTTAGGCATATATGTCAACTGTGCCTATTCTTTTATACCCAATTGTCTTCCCTTTTTGTATGCACCATGTTTATACTTCTTCGACAGTATTCTCACCACAGGCTCTGTTCTTATTTTCTTTTTTTTTTTTTTTTTTTTAGTTATTTGTTTGTTATTGAAATGGCATGTCATATCTGACTCGAATTAGCCTTTTCTGCTATTTGGAAAATTGCATTTGATTGTAAACGGTTGTGACGTACTAAAAATGCAATAAAAATTAAAGTGGAAAAAAAAAGAAAGGTACT
This sequence comes from Cirrhinus mrigala, assembly GCA_036247105.1. NCBI lineage: Eukaryota > Metazoa > Chordata > Actinopteri > Cypriniformes > Cyprinidae > Cirrhinus > Cirrhinus mrigala. The sequence goes on from JAMKFB010000915.1 coordinate 902,881, forward strand.
TTGCCCGTGTTGATATGAAATTTGTAATTTATCCTTTTTCCATCTTCTTTCTGCCTTTCTGCAATCTTTTCTTAAAGCTTTAATGCTGTTATTAAACCATGGCTGCTTTTTTGATTTGGTCTTTTTGGGTCTGAGAGGAGCAACTACATTTAAGATATCTAAGCAAGAGGAGTTGAAACTGTTAACCAACTTATCAGCATTTGTATCCTGTGCTACCAGGGCACTACTGTGAGAAGGCAACACTGCAAAAGCTTCAGTAAACTGCGAGGCAGTAAAGGAATTAATAGATTGAGAAAGGTAGGTAGAAGACTGGTTTGCAGGGCTAGAAAAAGCAATCACACTGTCAAACAAAACCAGCCAGTGGTCAGACAATCCAGTTTCACTAACAGTTACGTTATTAACAGAGAAACCTGATGATAATACAAGATCAAGAGTATGACCCAGCTTGTGAGTGGGACCTGAGACATGTTGAAAAAGATTAAAAGAGTCCAAAAGTTGTACAAAATCTCTTGAAATAGGTCTCGAAGGACAGCACAGATGTACTGCGGTAAAGTTGGTTTTATATTCGCACATTCGGACTTCCGCGTTCAATAACTTCATGTTTTATTGTGCAATAAAGTAGTTATTTGCTAATTCTATTCAGCGACATGATTTTCAACCTACTACATTTTTCACAATCGATCAAAACAGCCAAGCATTCTTTAAATGGCATACTTACCGGCAAACGTCCATTGAATGTCCAACGTAGTGTGGCAAACAAGATAGGGACTGTCTAAAAAGTTGCGATTTTTTTTCATTGCATGCAAACAGACAACTACATTTTAGCCAACTACAGATGTACCAGCAATTATCACCCAAATTATGTCTTCTAATGCTATAGATTTTTCTTTAGCAACAGTAAAAATAGGATTATAATAACTGTGTTTGAAAAGATGTTTAGGAAATGAAAAAATAATGAATTTACATGAATTGTAATTTGGTAGTTATCCATACAAGTGGAAAATCACATGAAATCTCCTGAACATAATTAATGGGTTCATTTTACAACCGTTTTATTTATTTATTTGCTTTAAAATTAACAAGAACTGTGTTGGTTTTAACAATGATATCTGATCTATTTCAGTAGGTTTTGAAAGCATGGGTGGACTGCTCCAAAGCAAGTTGGAACATGTTGTTTGGATGCTACAGAACATACTGCAGCACGTCTTGCTTTTTTTCCACTTCTGTTTCTCTGGTTTCAAGTGTGATAAAGACTTAACAGTTTAACAGTGTTCTACAAGAGTTCAATGAAAAGAATGGCTAAACTTTTATGTGTCCCTGTTGTATGAAATCTTCATTTAATATTAAACTCTCACAATATCATAATTTATGGGCCTTCGTTGATGTTTACAGTCCTGCAAAAATATTACTGTCCATAGTACTAATTCTGTCAGATTACTGACAAGTAGGCTACTCAGAAAGCATGACAGCAAACAGGATGTTTATTTTGGGTGAACACTTTCAAAAACTAGTGGAAACATTCTCCAAGATGTTTTATAAATAATTTTTATTTTATTTTCATATTCAATTTCTTCCATCACTGTTTTACTGTTTTTTTTTTTTTTCAATGTCACAGCATTTTTGAAAAGAGGGTCACACCATTCCAAAACAAAATGCTAAATATTTATTTGACCCAAAAGAACATACTACAAGTTTTTAAAGTGTTATTATTTACTCTAGATGCTCAATTTCTGCCATCCCTTCGGGTTTCTTCATTGAGACACCTTCCAGTTCAATATCTTTTGAAGGTAGACACTGACATACCCAGTACACATTGTATAATATTAATTTTTCATTAAAACACACAACACTTCTGCAACATTTTACTACAGCAAATTCTAAAATGTTTAGCTCAATTGAAAGAACATACTACAACTCTTTCTTTCTTGTGTGAGTTATTGCTTTATGCTCCCAGCGTGTTGCATTGGTTTCTTCATTGACACCTTACACAGTTAAATAGGTCTGGAAAAATCAGATCAAGTCATCCAAGGAAGATTGTAAATTCTTTATTTAGTCTCAAAGACCAAGCTACAATTCTTTATTGTACAAGTTTTTGCTTTATACCTAATAATGACTTTTTGTATATCCACTGACACATGGTCCACTTCAATAGCTAAAGAAAAATGGGTCCTAGTGCTCCAGAACGAGTTGGAAAGTTGTGTATTTGACCCTATAGAGCATACTCTTTAGTATACATATACAGCTGCACTAAAACAAACTCAGTATAGCCCACCTACCACAGCACAAACATTTGTTAATGGAAAGCCCTATTTTTTCACAGCTTTTAAGCAAGCCTTGATTATGTCATTATTCACATAATGTGAAGTATTCAGCTGAATGGCTGGCATTTTTGGCCAACATGTTATTTACGTTTTAAGATGCAAATCTGCATGCTTTGCTGAAATGTGAACATATGCATGTAGTGCACCAGCAGACAAGATGACTTTCCAGGGGGCCCAGTTTATGAAATGGGCCCTCTCTAACTGCTATAGTGGAGGATGGTTTCTTACAATTTGATTGGATGCCAGTGGACTAAGACAAACAAATGTCAAAAAAGGCGATCCCAGGAGAGGGCATTATAATTGCTCCAAAAGATTCACCTTTTTACCCATACCCTCCTTTTACTTTCATTCTAAGGCCTAGGCTAAGACGGCCATACATTCCTTTGTTTGACCTACAGATGCAGCATGCAATTTTGTTGGCCATGACTGTAACAATGGCTAGAACAAAGGGGATCAAAGTTTTCACACCCCTAAAATATAATTGCTATTCCTTTTTTATTTTTTTATTTTTTTTTTTTTTAAGTATTACATATCTAAAGAGTTTTGAGATTTGGCTTGTGATTGCCAACACAAGAAAGACAGTTGTAAAAAAATAAAATAAACATGCAATGAAAATAATAAACATCCTTCCTCCAATTTACATATTTTTTCTTATTGTATGATCCATTTGGATCATTTGATGTTGTTAAGATGATATTCCTTAGCTGGTGCCCCGAGGTAAAAGGACAGAGAGGTCATCTGACACACACACACACCTGAGATGATGTGGGACAAACCCCACCGCCTCTAGTGTCTTGTGTATGGCATACCACACAATTAGCACCGTGTGAAGATCACTACATATCTTTACTATCTATACATAATTGATAAAATAATATAGCTGCTAGCAATAGCAGCCTCCAAAATAACTTTAGGCCCATTAACGAAAATGGACTATGCATAAATCAACCAACCTAGGCTTACTAATCCATTGTTTCACTGTAAAATTGATAAGTTAAGAATACTCAAAAGATTTGAGGAGACTTATTGCCCCAGAACTTTTCAAAAAAATATATATATTTTTTTTCTTAAGTTTACAGAGCTTTAAAATAGAGCTTTTTGTGACAAGTGGGGTAGAGGCTAAGAGCCATGGAAGCCACCAAGTCTTACTTCCATGGATTTTAGTTACACCCCACTCATCACAATGATAATTATGTACAGCTTTCTTAGATACAAATCACATTCAACTACTACTATCCAATCAGGACAAACTGGAGCAATCATCTAATTAACAGCAGGTGTTAGATAAGCCAAAACTTTAAAAGGTGCAATATTGTGGGTTCTTTAGAGCAAAACAAAAGAGTAAGAAGATTAAGGACAAAACTCATCAAGTCATGGGTAGACATAAAAAAGGACAAGTAGTAAAAAGGACAGATGTGTGGGCAGAAGCAGGAGGAAAGGAAGCTGTTGTGTTTCAGTTTTTGAAAGCTGATATTTTAAACAGGGACCAGGGATATTCATCTGACATATGGTCAAATGTATCCATTGCTTTATTTGGTGAGGACACAAGAAAGAATCGGCACTGGTTATGGGTCATATGGACCAAAAACAGAAATGGTATTAGGGACCAACTAGCCATGAACAATCCAAGTGAACAAACAACACTGGAGCCAGGAGACATTATGACAAACAAAGGTAATTTTTTTTTTTTTTTTGTCTGCCTCTATAATTATGTCATCCAATAGCAATTGTATATAGTGGACCCACAACATATTAAGACGCTTTAACTGTGGCCCAACGTATTGTTAAACAATTATTGATTAATTGCTTTAAGAATCATACTATAAAACCAAATAGTATTCGGTTTAACCATAAATAAATTTCTAAATCATACTCATTCAAATGAATTTGCCACAGTTTAACTCAACTCGAAGTGTAGGAACATCTAGAAGCAATATGAATGCTGAGCTAAATTTCCAGTGTCCCAGAAAAGGGTATGAGTACTTATGCAATGTGTTCTTTTCAGTTTTTTATTTTTAATAAATTTGCACAAATGTTATCAACTTATTTTTGCTTTGCCATTATGGAGTAGAGAGTGTACATTGATTTGGGAAAAAGTAATTTAAAGTAGTTTAACATAAGGCAGCAACATAACAAAATGTGAAAAAATTAAGGGGTATGAATAATTTCGCAAGGCACTGTATTAATCATGGACAAAAATATTCAAACCATTGTTGTTACCTCACCAGACTTTTATTTCCATTTACCATGTGTTCCAGCATTTATGTATTCTTATATTGTTCAGATTTAATTAAAATATATGCTGACCATAAATATCTAATTTTCATGTCAAAATATTCATGAGTATACACTTACTGTTCAATCTGATCTACCATAGACACAGTAAAGAGTTGGGAAGAGGACACTGTGGCAGATATTGTCCAAAATAACATGGACTCACAGGAGGACACAGCAGACCTGGAAAGAGAGAGTGTAACTGAGGATAGTGGTCTAAATTACATCGGCCCAGAGGATACCAGAGTGAACCTGGAGGGAACTGAAACAAGTGAGTATGCACCATTGGGAAATGCTGGTCCAAATGTTTACAGGACAGTACCAAAGGTGTGTAAACAGTTTACCATCACTCTTAATAGAAAGGAATGGAACAAAATAAGACCTTTGAAAGGTTCCACTAAATTGAGGCCACCCTGGACCCACTACCTCTACAATGCATTTAAAAAGGAGAATCTCTGTTGCACTCTATCTTTTAAATATCAAAACATAAAAGGTGCCCACAGCAGGAAAACAAAATGTCCATATTTACACATCGTGGCAATTTGCACATTCCCATCATGCCAGGCAAAATACAAATTCAAACTGAAAACTAAGCCTGAAAGAATGTGCCAAATGGTAAAGATGTTGGTCAGTCAACATGGACAAATAAAACATAAAAAGTGTGAGAAAAGATTTAGGCCAGCAACAAACCTCAAAAGAGGAGCAATTGCTAGAGCAATTACACGTGGACCTAGTCATTATTTCTACAAAAAAGTCAAAACCACACCCAAAGAAGAACTTTTGTGTGGAAATATGTCCAGCTGCCTCAACAGGAACGTGCTAAAGGTAATCCGCTCAGAAATTAGGAAGAGGAAACTACTCCACACTGATGTGTTGATGGAAATACATCTCATGCAGGGCATACTAAAAGGATGTGACACCAGATTTTTTAAACTACCAGGATACATTCAGCATTTTAGCATGGACCCCTTTGGTGTTCATATGTACACTGAGCTTGGAATTAGTATTCTTGTCGATCATCTACGCAGTAGGCTTCCTGTGTCCCTTTATCTGGATGCCACTGGAGGAGTGGTCTCAAAAATTGCAGATCAGCCGAAGCGAATCCTATATTACTCACTCACTCTTCCAGGAAAGGGTCGGGATACTCCCCCTTTACCAATCTGTGAAATGCTATCAAATGAGCATTCGGTACCTCCAATCACATATTGGCTCATGCAATTTATATTGCATCTGTCCAAATACACACAAATTCACATACACCAGGTTGAGACGGACTACAGCTGGGCTCTCATGCAAAGTGTTCTGCTAGGGTTCAATAGAGAGGACATCACAGCCTACCTAGAAAGAGCTTTTGATATTTCCACTGGCAAAAAAACACAGGATGACATGAAGCCTTACACTGTGCTGCACTTATGTTCTGCTCACATCCTCAAAGCAGTCAGACAGGCAATATCAAAGCAAACGGACGACCAAGGTCTTAGAGACTTTGTCACGTTTGCCTTTGCAAGACTGCAGAATGCCTGCTCACTAGCTGAAACAAGACACATCTTTAGTGCACTGTGTTCTGTCCTGACAACTCCGAAAAGCAGTGAAAATGTCAAGGCAAGCCTGCAAATTCTTGAAAGTGTAATTGCTAAACCCCAAGAAGGCAAGCTTGATGAAACAATGGAAACTGGAGACATGGAAAAATGGGACTGTGAAGACATAAACAATGCTGCTACTACGATTGTGGGTAGTTCACCATTCATACCATATTTCAGACAGATCTTTGAAGAAGCCAAGGAACACTCAACAAGTGAGACTTCTTTCTCTATGGACAACAATCCATACTTTTGTCCTGGTATCATCGACATGCTCTTTGACCACTATCTTGCAATTTTTCCTATGTGGAGTGGTTTGCTGTTAAGGCATCTAGAATGTGCATCACATGATCAGAAGGACATAAAAACAAAATCACACAAAACAAGAGACACCAATTGCCATGTGGAAAACTGGTTTGGAATTGTAAAACATACCATCATGAAATCTAAGAAAAAGCTCAGACCAGGAACTTTCATCAGAAAAATGCATTGCTCCCTGCAAACAAGATACACCGAACACATCGTTCAGCACTCTCTCCGAAGATCTGTTGCTAAAACCTCGGCCACCAATGGACATCAGTCATTCCCAGGAAACATGGATGAAGAGAAGGAAGACACAAGTATCAGGGAAAAAATCCAAATACTTTTCAGCACCAAACAACATACCAGGTCCACAAAAAACACAAAGGACCCAAAAGTGTAGAAAGGACCTGACAAAGAGCCAGGCAACAGATTCAAACCTGGACCATCATTTTCTACCTGCAGAGATACTATCTGTAGAAGATGAGGTAATACTGTCATTAATGTAAACATTTAAAACTGTGTACTACATTTAATCAATGAAGCAATGAAAGTAATTCATAAGGTGGATGTTATTGTAGGTTGAAATGCTATGGACAAAACCCTCAGATCTGAGATCTGATCTGGTTGTTGCCATTCTGAGGTCCCCTGATCACAAACAGGAGTACCTCTTGCATCATAGTGCATTCCAATCTTTGAGGCCCCATGACTGGTTATTTGGAGAGGTATGTCTATCAGGAATAAAATATGAATGCCAAATAGTGCACCATTTGGCAAAGACACTCAGTGTAAATGTATGTTCAATTTACAAACTGAATTAAGTTGTTAAATTACAATGTGTATGTGCATATTTTCAGACTATTGAATGCTATCTAAGAGCAACTCTTAATGCAAAGGGTGCATCTGCTAAACTCTACCAACTGAGTCATTACACTACAGGTGTAATTTTAAATGGCACAAGAGAGCAGTTGGCCCAACAAAGATTAAGAAAAGTGAGTGAAACTCTGGTTATGTTTCTGAGTATTTAGGTCATACATACAACATTGATTGTATTTTTGAATGTCATACAGGTCAACTTTGAGCAATATGATGGTGTAATCGCTGCTGTGAATGTCGACAATGTACACTGGAGGTTTGTGGTAAGTAGAAAATAAATCTTGTTTGAAATACGTATTACACATGAAGACATTCCAATATTAATGTTATTGCACATTTTAATTAGTTATGTATTCTTTTGTCTTTTTAGTATATCCATGCTGTATCAAAGAAAATTTTTGTGCTTGACCCTCAACGTGGAAGTAATGAAAAGGAGGCAGCCACACAGGCCTGTAAAAAATTTGGGTACATTAGCTTTTTTTTTTCAAACAACCTGTAACTTTTCTGCTCTGTCAAAACACTCTGTTGTTGGTGTATTTGGGACTTTGCAGAAGAACACCAAAATCACAGTGCATTGTTTTTGTGCAACAACAGGGAATTCTTCAAAATGAGGAGAAATCGGGATTCAATAGAAGACTGGGTGGACACCAAATGGCAGCCTGGCACAATAGACCATTCATTTCAGGAGGATGGTGACAGCTGTGGAGTGTTTGTGATGCAGGTAATAAAAAAAGAGTTGTATACTTAAGCTTTTCAGCTTTTTCCACATCAGACTTTGTTTCTAATATTAATATTTGATGGTTTTTTTTTTTTTGTGTAGATGGCCAGGCAGGTTGTGGAAAACTTTCCAGAAATTCCAGAAAATATTGGTATAGATCCCAGCAAGGACTGGATGTGGAACTGCAGGAGAAATATGGCAAAAGACATTTTACAAGCATCAGGTATTTTAGTTTTTTTATGTCCTTTGTGTATTTCTTTGACAGACCATTTTTTAAAAACGTATCACTATCTTCATTTTAATAATTGCAGTCTCAAGGGAAGAATATTGTTCCGCCTGTGGGCAAAAACCTAACCCAAACAAGGACGAGATTTGGGTAATCAATATGTCATGATTTCACTAGTAACAAAATAGGTAGTGAATTTAAAAAAGAACAAATCTAACAACATGTGTCCTTTTTGTTCTCAGATTCAGTGCGAGTTGTGCCAGAGGTGGTTTCATGTAAAATGCCTCAACATAGTTGTCCCATCAAAAGACCAATCATGGTTTTGTGTTTTGTGCATATAATTTATTTAGAGATGTTCATTGTTATGCTAAATGCATAAAAAACAGTTCATTTTCCATTTGTAATGTTTGTACCATGTGGCTTTATGTTGACAATAGTTTTTTTGAAGGATAAACAAAAATCTTTTTGGCAATTCAACTTTCGTGTTGGTGTGTGTGTTTTCTGTTTCAAAATTATTGATTTGAAATTACTAAAATGGCTACACAAAAATTGCTAAATAGTACTTTATCAGACCATTTAGAGAATCTTTGTAAAAGCAGCACCATGCAGAGAGACAACATTAACAGTGTCTGTATTTTTTCATAAAATTAGTGTAATCAAATTTAATTAGGTTGAATCATTTGAGCTCTAGTACATTCAAGAGATAGCAGCTATTTCATAATCTATCTGTTGTTACTATGGTGTGTCTTTTTATCTTACAGCTTTAACCCTATGATTATTCAGGTAAAGATAGTCAAATCTAGCCTAAACCAAAGGTTCTCACCTGCCCGCAGGTTGCAGTCCTTCAGGAATGACGTAGAAGACCCCTCTTTTGGTTGTTCTTGGTCGAGGTTTAATTTGTAGTTATAAGTAAAATCTCACAAGAGGCAATGGTAACAATAAAACTCTTATTTATTGGTTACAATACAAAGCAGTTTAATGCAAAAATAAAATAAAAAAAAAAAACACTTCTAAGTAAAACAACACTTTTCGTTTCCTCTTTAAGGTCTTCATCTGCTTAAACTCTGCTTGGGGTTGCAACATGCTCTCTTCACCCTTGTGTACCCTCTTGTTAACCTTTGTGGTTGATAACATAGCAATAACTCATAAGCACGTCTTACACAATTGTTTCTTACTCATCCTAACAAAGCAAATTTTGCAATTGCAAGCATTCTTATCTCAAAGCATATGGCATCAACTTAAAATAACCCTATACCATAACTTTGAAACAGGCAAATAGCAATATTAGTATCCAATCCAAAACACTGTTTTTACCTGTATCTTCAATGGTCTATATATGGCTGCATTGGCTAAGTTTTGATTTTTGTTTAAAGTTGATTTTTAATGCAATACATGTGATGTAACAGTGTATTTATGTAACACACTGAACACTAGTGTAAGGTTGAAAATAATCAAAGACTTCTGCTTTCCTGTCCCAAACATATATTGGGTAACAAAAGGGCCATTTGGCATTCCTGTAGGCCAATATGTGTACATAGGATACAGTACATTGGGGGTCTAGCACCTTTTGCCCAGTGGGTGAAGCTGTAATCTGCTGATTGGTCAGTTTGGATGTCTCACATTGGGTTTTAGTCACATGGTCAAGGAAGGGATAAAAGAACATTGTAACTGTTGCTCTGTCTCTTTTCTTTGCTGGAGCTCTTCTTGGAGCTCTGCCTTCTGTCCCTCTTTTTCATCCTCTCTCTAACTCCCCACCCCTCTCATTCTCTCTGGTAACATTTTACATACATGTTGGGTACAATTAACTGGTAATGTTTTACCACCCTTCCTCTATTTTGTAACCAATTTAAGTGTAACCATAACAAAATACTGTTATGAATTATTATGTTATTAAATTATGTGGTAACTAGTCTTAATTCGAGGTTAATATTGAAGTGCTACCTATTGCGATACAGTATAGTCACTTAATAGCAACACTCTCCCACATATGTAGCTACTGTAACTGTGCTTATTTCTGTTGTTGGTATAAGTGGCAGTGGGTGGTAATACACTAGAAATGTACAGTTTAATCTCATCGTGCTGATAACGTTTCTTTAGTCATTCGGCAATCCTACAGCCTGAGCCACCCTTACACTAGCAAAACACAAAAATCTTTATATCTTTAGGGTGTAGAATATACAAATAATAAGTCTAGCAGGGACAAATAATTTTTTACTTAGAAATTTGTACTAACATTTTGCATTGGTTTGTTCAATGACACATCAACCAGTTCAATAGTTTTTTTTTTAGTAAAGAAATATTTTGTTAAGATGCTCCATTTCTACTAGCAGTGTGCTGTGTAGATTTTTTTTATGTATCATTCAGTTCAATAGCTTATCTTTGTATGGCTGAAGTGCTCTGAAACATATTGGGCTTTACAGAACAAACTACAGAACAGAACTCTCCAGAGGCCTCATTTATAAAACTCAGGGTAGGGTCTATGCATCCCTGCCTCTTCTGAATTAACATCCTGCGAACCTGCTTCTACAAATCTAAAACAAATGATTCGCAGTAGGGGCTTTAAAGTCCCGTTTTGAATCAAATGATTCGCGATACTCGCTTTAAAGTCCAATCTGAATCAAATGATTCGCGATACGCACTTTAAAGTCCCGTTTGAATCAAATGATTCGCTATACAACTCATCCATCTTTTTGCCTTCTTGTATGAAGTGTGTCTACGCCCAGTCGTTGGCAATGACGCAGATTGCGTAGCTTCTTCTTAAAGAGCGCGCACCGCCAACTACTGTTCTTAATCTATTGTTCTATTCTATTTATTAATCTAGTTCATTTCTGGGTCACAGCCCTGCAGTGTTTATCTTAAACCCTAGTTAAACACACCTGAAAAGAACAGACAGTGCTGAAGGCCAGCTAGATCTTCAAATATAAATTAAAATGTATCTAACATGAGCATACATAAAAATGTGAAGTGAATTAATAGAACATAAGGCACTTGCATTGGTAATTACACACACAAAATATCAGATAAGAAGTAGAGATGACAGTCCTCTAATGGTTTAACAAATAATAGGGGAACAAATGTGAGCACAGGTGTCATTTATAAGGCCTGTGAAGGTATCCTATTTGGCATGAGATTGGGTGGGTAGAGGGACTAAAAGGGCTTAGCACTTGCTCTGAGGATGCAGCACAAAAACAAAGAAAACTTTCAAATAACACCTGATTCAGCTATGAATCAGAGTATTATTTGAAAACTACAGTGTGTTGGAGCAGGGGTGTAACAAAACTAAAGTCTGTGGCCTGGATTAGACGGCATTTCTTAAATTTCGAATATACTCATATTACTGTTGTTCTTCATGGCTGTATATTCTTTATGCATTTTTTTTGGTTTAACAAATATATGAATAAAATAAATAAATAAGTAAAACATCATTCTGTATAACGTATAAGCTAATTTAAGTTCCCACGGAGACCCATGAGTCCCTATGAGCCAGTGCGCATTCAAGTTGCAGTCCCCATATATATATATATATATATATATATATATATATATATATATATATATATATATATATATATATATATATATTATATGGTGCGATTTGTGGAAAAAAGCAGAGGGGGAATGCTTTTGAAAACTTTTTTCTCTCTCCATAGGCGGAGGTTGACCAAACTGTTAGTGTAATCTGTTAACAACGCAAATTATATACCCCCCTTTTTAGGCAAGTACCAGATAATGAGTGTCACGACATGAAATGTTTTTAATACGACTGAAACTGTCTAACGTCATCACAATTTAATATAAACATTGTAAGTTAGGCCTATTAATTGTAATGATTTCATTTCAAACAACGAATAAATTGTATAGATAAAGCGAGCAAACAACACAATATGAAAGGAGCTTTTTGAAACTCCGAATCAGTAAACCACGCGCGTCGCAAAATGATTTACTGTTTCGAAGTGCTTCAATCGGATCGCGAATCAGTTGATTCAGAACGGAACTTTAAAGCGCGTATCGCGAATCATTTGTTTTAGATCGGGACTTAGAAGCAGGTTCGCAGGATGTTTTTATCCCCACCAGGGATAAAAATAATTCAGCAGAGGCAGGGATGCGGCAAATCGCACCCTGCTTATACATAAAGCGGCAGCGCTCTGGGCCCATGTAGGCTGTAAACTGATCCTCCATCCCCTCCCCCGGCGGTAATGGTACGGACCAACCGCGAGCGCAAAACACACACAAAAAAATGGAAAATCAGAATAACGAGTCATGTTTTATGTTTGTTCAAAAATCTTATTCGGATGCCACAAACTTGTAGACTAGAAAATTAAACAGAAAGACAATTATTCGTTTGTGAGGTATTTGGAAACAAAACGGAAAATGAAAATATGAAGCCAATTTTTATCTGGTTAATTTTGATGGTGCAAATTGAACAAAGAACTGCAAACCGTTACACGGACCATTACACGTCGTTCAAATGCAGATATAAAAAAGTCAACAAAACCAAATCGAAAAATTAAAGTTTTTTTGAACAAAGCGCGTTTTGGAAGCTCTCTGCTGTAGCACATGAGAAGTTGGCACCCCAAAAAAAGAAATAATGACCAAAACTATGCCATTCGTTTGTGCTATGTTTGTGCTGATTTGTGCCGCAAAAACGAACGTTTGTGCTGGTTTGGTGTTTAAGATATTAAACATTATTTTTTAAAAGTGTGACGTCACTTTCCACCCCATGTTGGCCAAATCGCTCCAAACCGGCGCAGTTCGTTTGTGTTCGATTTGTGCCCGTTTGTGCCGTTAAAATAAATACTGTATCTGTTTTCCTTCCCTAGATATAAGAAAAAGATTTTCGGTTCTGTGACGTCACTCTCCACCCCATGTAGTCCAAAATCTCTCCAAACCGGTGCCGCTCGTTTGTGCTCGATTTGTGCCGGTTTGTGTCGCTAAAATAAACTGTTTTTTTTTCTAAGGGAATTAGATACAAATACAATATGGGCCAGAGAGGTCACTCTCCACCCCATGCCTTTCAACCCTCTCTTTAAATATAACGAAAATTGCACTCTCCACCCCATTTAGCGCCACTGCAGAGTTTAAAAAAAAAGTTAGTGTTCATGCTGCCTTTTAATTTTAAATTTAGTCAGCTCCAATTTTGCAGTAACTTTATATTTCAAATTTACTAAATTTAAATTTCAATGCAGAACACTAACTTAAACAAAAAAAATCGTTATAATTCGGTTGTGTTCGATTTGTGCCATTAGAATATTAAACATCGATTATTAAATATTCGTTAATATTTTTAACGGCAAAGTGGCTGTATTTATTTTCGTTTCTTTAAGTTATTTTAGAAATATGTTTGGAACATTTTATGTTTGTTAAATTCTTTTTTTTTCTTTGCCGACCAAGCCGCCAGCAGCAGACAGTGAGCTGATAGCCTTCTCAAAATCAACACTTGCCTAAAGTACAATTTATAGATATAAAACAATTAATGCATTTCACAATATTAATTTAAACATTTCACATATAAATGTGCGCTTTTAGGTGCATTTTAATCCACGAGGAGTGTGGAAGCTACAGCGCGCAGACATGGAGGCGCCGGCAATATCGCTTGCGATTTTTTTAATTAATATCTACGTATCTATCTACATTTTTGCTAAAGGTAAGAGTAACACATCATTTGGAACTGCAAAGAGTCTACTTTGATTTGTGTGCACTCACAACATCAACAAAACATTCGTTGTCATTAAATTTAGATTTTTTTTCAACATGCATTAAAATATCTATAAATATTTACAAATATAGATTTACCTTATTGATTAGCGATTGTGATTAGCTACAGTAGCATCTATCAATTTCTTGTAGTCTTTTTCCAATGACCGGTAATTTGTCCTGCCATGCACACATTCAGTAGTCTATAGCTTAAGCCTATTTTATCTACGAGCCCCTTTTCCACAGTCCGTTATGTCCTTTTTCGTTTTCTTAAGCAGTGCGGTAAATAATCGTTTATAAGGAGGACAGAAAAACTTTATCGTATTAGCTATTAAAATGCAGTCATGCCATGCAATTACATTTAGGCTACATGTTTCCTATAGATAATGGTATAAGTACTTAAGTTTTCTTACTTTAAATATCCATTTTAAGACGAATTTTAGTCACAACCAGGATTTCTGGCACAAATCGAGCACAAATAAACACGCCATTTTGTGTGGGGAGCGCTTTGAATTAGGCTATATAATTATATAAAGGCTATACAATTTATTAATATTAGCGAATGTTCGTTAAGAATCGATGTTTAATTTAGTCGAATTTAAATATGAAGTTAGTGAAAACTAACTTGAAAAGACTAAATGAAAAGACTACATTTTAAATTTTAACGCAGCACGAGCACTAACTTTTTTAAAAAAACTCTGCAGTGGCGCTAAATGCAGTTGACAGTGAAATTTTCGTTATATTTAAAAAGAGGTCATGGTTACATGGTTTCTTTTAGCGGCACAAATCGAGCACAAAGGAACGGCACCGGTTTAGAGATATTTGGAAGGCATAGGGTGGAGAGTAATGACACTGTCTCAAATTGTTTTTGTTATTTCTAAGAAGGGGAGATATATTTGGCGTTTATTTCAACGGCACAAATCGAGCACAAACGAATGACACGAATGTTTATTTTAACGGCACAAACGGGCACAAATTGAGCAAAAACTACTCGCACCGGTTTGGAGCGATTTTGGCAACATGGGGTGGAAAGTGACTTCACACGGTCAAAAAAATAATGTTTAATATCTTAAACACAAAACCAGCACAAACGTTCGTTTTTGCGGCACAAATCAGTACAAACGTAGCACAAACGAATGGCATAGTTTTGGTCATTATTTCTTTTTATGGGGTGCCAACTTCACGGAGGTCAAATACCTCGAACGTGCTGCAGCACAGAGCATCCGGTGTACTAAAACGCGCTTTGTTCAAAAAAAGTGTAATTTTTCGATTTGGTTTTGCTGACTTTTTAATATCTGCATTTGAACGACGTGTAATGAAAACAAAAATGAAAATATGAATGAAATTCGTTTTTGTGTTCCGGAGAAAATGTAAATATTGCATAAACCAATAATTTATTCGTTTGTTTGTTTTGAAAACAAAAACGAGAAAACCAATTATACGTAGGTACACGGACCAGAAAAACGCATTAACAGAAAATACGTTTTTTTTTTTTTTTTTGGTTTAAGCCCTGCTTTAAGCGTACAGAACATCGCACATGACATGCAGGACAAAAAAAATGAAATCGTCTGCACGAATTCGTTTTCTTATTTTACTAAATAGTGCGCACGAATATTCATTTCCTCATTTTACTAAGTCGTGCACACGACATTACTAAATCGTAACTAGGATTTAGTCGGAACAAATCAACGATTTTTTTTTTAAACTAGGGACCGAATAATACTGTGCGCATGATTTAATTTTTTCCTGGCAGGTGTGGGGCTCCGTAAGCCACTTCAAGCATAAAAATATCCTCTCTCATTACGGCGCGGTTGTCTTAGAAGTAGTTCATAGGATAAGTGAAATGTGAGAAAAAAATCATTTTAGAACATTAATCCGGCTCCACTGCACTACCTTTGCGTTCACGTCTCGTGTTTTTTGTAGTGTCTCGAAGCACTGCCTTATAAAATATCCTGCAACGGGGTCCCCACAAGGGTCGGGGACCCCACGCACCGCGGGGGCTGCGGGGGTGTCCTGTACGCCACTGCATTCATTATTGTGCACCTATAGCACTCTTCACTGTCATTAAAACATAGTGATCAAGCGCATCCACTACAAATATGTGTAAATTCATATAATTTTGTTTTAACTTGTGCGTATGTGACAATGTAATTTCGGTGCTGATATCCATTAATGAGAGTGGACTATTTAATGCAAATGTGTATATCGACATGAAAACAGAGTTTAAAATCGTTGATTACTTTATTAATTTATTACTTTATGAAAAACTTGCAGAACTGTCCATGGTACTGAACCCATCATATTATTAAAGAGACTTCACACAGGGTACATGACATTAAACAGGATGTCTATAGGGATTAATACATCAAGAGCTTTTGGTAGAGAGGTAGCCTCAATCTGAACTAACTGAAATTTTGGACCATTCATGACAATTTGTATCATATATAACTGACATTTTATATAAATTACAGGTTGGCGTTTTAAATTGTTCAAATTTCACTGAACATAAGTTTAAAAATGAATTTTAACAAGACAAGGACCTTTAAATATGCCTTCTCAAAACACCTTCAAAACCTTTTCAACACAAAAATATTTTTTAAATGGAAACTTGGGTAAAACAATACACATTCATTCACATGTATTTACCCATGTCAGAAGAGTATAACACAGTATTGCACAGCTTTAAGCAGGCCATGATAATGTGGGGACTCAGCTGATTGATTTTGGCCACCAAATCATGGTAACACATTTCTGAACCCAAACTGTATGCTTTGTTTAAACGTGAGCAAATGTGTTTGTACTAATGTGAGACAATTGCTCCTCTGTCTTCCTTTGAAAAAAAAAAATCTGTACACAAGTGTCATAATGGTGCTGACACTTTGGACATTAGTTGATGTATATTTTCTTGCAATTGTCAAAGTACATCCAACTGCAAATACACAAAATAAAATATTCAAACTGGGCAATGTTGCAGAGTGTTCTTTTAGTGTTTAATAAGGAAAACATTACTCTTTATTATACATAGCATTGCAAATTTGCTTTGAAAATCAAAAATTAAACATTTTACAAATTGTCCCAGAAGATATTATCTGTTCAATCCAGACTTATTGAACCGTGTAATGTGTAAATGAAGAAAACAACGTTGGGGAGATGTAATTTCCAATATAAAGCAAATAAATGTTCTGTAACAGTCCACAGAACATTTTCAAAACTGTTGAACTGAATAATTTGTCATTTAGGAAATTAATGCAACAGGTTGACAGTAGTTGTTGACCATATGATGCAAAACAAAGAGTGCGTTTATTAGGGTCAAGTTAAGATTTCCCAACATGTTCTGAAACAGTCCATTGAACCCTTTGGAAGCTATTGAACTGGATGCTAGAAGAATCAAATGCAGCACACTTGCAGTGTCAATTGAACACAAAGAGCAAATAATAGTACATCCAAAAGCTGTAGTGTGTTATTTAGTGTAAAATGAATATTATACAATTTGTACTGGATAAGTGAGTGTCTTCTTTCAAAAGTTATTGAACTGGAAGCTGTGACATTGAAAAAACCCATAGAATACAGAGATGGTAGAAATTGAACATCTAGAGTAAATAATTGTGCATTAAAGACTTGTAGTATGTTCTTTAGGGTCAAATAAATATTTAGCATTTTGTTTTGGGATGGTGTGACCCTCTTTTCAAAAGTTATTGAACTGGATGCTGTGACATTGAAAAACCCCATAGAATACAGTGATGGTAGAAATGGAACATCTAGAGTAAATAATTGTGCATTAAACACTTGTAGTATATTCTTTAGGGTCAAATAAATATTTAGCATTTTGTTTTGGATTGGTGTGACCCTCTTTTCAAAAGTTATTGAACTGGATGCTGTGACATTGAAAAACCCATAGAATACAGTGATGGTAGAAATTGAACATCTAGAGTAAATAATTGTGCATTAAAGACTTGTAGTATGTTCTTTAGGGTCAAATAAATATTTAGCATTTTGTTTTGGATTGGTGTGACCCTCTTTTCAAAAGTTATTGAACTGGATGCTGTGACATTGAAAAACCCCATAGAATACAGTGATGGTAGAAATGGAACATCTAGAGTAAATAATTGTGCATTAAACACTTGTAGTATATTCTTTAGGGTCAAATAAATATTTAGCATTTTGTTTTGGATTGGTGTGACCCTCTTTTCAAAAGTTATTGAACTGGATGCTGTGACATTGAAAAACCCATAGAATACAGTGATGGTAGAAATTGAACATCTAGAGTAAATAATTGTGCATTAAAGACTTGTAGTATGTTCTTTAGGGTCAAATAAATATTTAGCATTTTGTTTTGGGATGGTGTGACCCTCTTTTCAAAAGTTATTGAACTGGATGCTGTGACATTGAAAAACCTAGTGATAATAGAAATTAAACATCTAGAGTAAAAAAAAAAGCATATTAAAGACTTATAGTATGTTCTTTATGTTAAAATAAACATTTTCCACCTTATTCCAGAATAGTACGTTGAGCCCTTTAAAAACTATATAACTAAATTGTGTTTTATTGAAGAAACCAATACAACACATTATGAAGTAGTAGAAATTGACCACATAAAGACAATTATTGCACAATAAAGAGTTGTAGTATGTTTATTAGGGTCAAGTTAACATTTTCCAATGTGTTCAGGAACAGTCCATCAAGTCTTTTAAAAGCTATTGAACTTCATCATGTGTCATAAAAGAAACCTCAGTAATTAACACAGTACTAGCAAACAAAACTACACTTGAGGCAAATGTTGTTTATTAAATATATAAATCATAAATGTGTCACATATCAACATGCTCTGGAACTTTTTAAATAAAAGCAAGCAGCGCTTTTCAGCTCCAAAGAGTCTTCAGCAACTTCCCATAAAAGATTCATGTAATTTGTAGACGCTCCCTCTGGTGGTGATGACGTCACATCATTCCATAGACATGAACGTGTTTTTCAGCCTTCTAAAAACATCGACTTCTGCAGAAAAATGGATTGTAGATACAGCTTATTATAGTCAGTAATGAAAATTAATTGTAAGTATCCTTTTTACATGCATATTAACAAAGCTATTGAACACGGAAGTCCGAATGTGTGAATATAAAACCAACTTTACCGCAGTCATAACTGACCGATCATTCAGTCGAATTAGTTCAGAGGACATGTATGTAAATGCCATAGTCGCAGTTGTCATAAGAGATGAGAAGATAGCGAATTGTCGTTCACTATTCCAAGTGATGATGATTCGAAGAACAGTCAGAAGTAGACAGCAGGCAGAATTCAAATAATGGCAGTGAATGGGCACCAAACCTTTAAAAGTAAAAAAAAAAAAAAAAAAAAAAAAAAAAACAACATGCACAGACAAATCCAAATTAAGCCCTGCGGCTCGTGACGATACATTGATGTCCTAAGACATGAAACGATCAGTTTTTGAGAGAAACTGAACAGTATTTCTATTTTTTTTTTTTTTTTTACCTTTGATACTCTGCAATGTCCAACTGTCCTGAGCACGCTCTCAGCATCCGGCGCGTTACACGTGTACGCGCTCTGGTGTAGTATACAATAATGACTGATTGCAGAACAGCAGAACCATACGTCACAGCAGTCACACGGCAGCAACGCCGCGGCAGCAGGCTCAGACGGTAGTGGGCGGAGCCATCGTCTTGGACAGGAAGTGGGTGGAAATAATGAGAAGAAGAAGAAGAACGTTATGGCGGACGAAGAGTTCACGGTAAAAAGTTGTCTGTGTAGTTAATCGATTGTTGAATAAAGTTAATGAATAAGTTACATATAACGTTGCTATTTATATATTTTTTGTATAAATGGGCTTTGCTATGTACTTACTTTATCACATATACTATCATAATTTACAGCCTGGTTTCACATACAGGGTTTAAACCAAGCCAGCATTAGGCTATAGTTCAATTAAGACATTTAAGTAACGTTGGCTTTTACAAATGTGCCTTTGGTAAAAAGATTGCATGTGGCATTTTGAGACAAAGACAATAGTAATGACATATTTTAGTGATATGTCATTGAAAGTGTCTGTGCGGGCATTCATATTATCTTGAGACTAGGCTTAAGCCTGGTTTCACTTTGTTTGGTTAGTTTTAGTTTTTTATTTTAATTTGTTTTGGCACTGCTTTTGTTTTGTTTGTTTGTTTTTTTGCATTGGTTACCCTGTTTTTGGCACTGATCAACATGTTATGTATTTTTTTCCCCATAGAGACATATAACAATCCAAAAAGGAATAACATTACCTCATTTGCAGCAATGCAAAACTTGCTGCAACAATTTTCACTGTCCTTTTTGTGAGGCTGGTGTCTTCAAACCCAACAGACAGGCCAAAGTAAATGCACATCTTCAGTCCCACGTCAAAAAAGCTGTTATCCATGGAGGTATGAACATCTTAAGTTATTTGTTAACATACATTTGCAAGAAATAGTATATAACATTTTGTCATAGTGGCATATGCCATCTTATCTTCATCAAAATCACTACACAAACTCAATATACTTAAGGTAACGGTTTGAAACATTTTAAATACACAGCAGAGATGTTTAAGTTGGTTTGGAGTTACACTTTGCAGTTTTTATTTTATATAAAATATATATATTTCAGATTTCACCATTCACAGATGTGGATTGGCATGCAGACCAAAGCTACACTACCACTGTCTGTACTGTACCAGTACAGTTTTAAGGAAAGATGATTTTTTGAACCATTTAGATGTCTGTAAACCTGTGCAGCATCCGCGATCACGCAATATGGCACCAGCCACCTCTGGAATCCCATCGGCCACCGGCACACTGCACATGACACCAGCCACCTCTGGAACCCCATCGGCCACCGGCACTGTGACTAATCCAGCAATTTCGCCAGACACCGTTGTTTCTTCAGGCAGGGTTTGTAGGCGGCCTGTGATCAAACAGAAATGTCCAATATGTGGTAAGGTCATGAATAAGAAAAATCTAAAAAAACACATCGACCGTAAACACACAGACACACCAAGTCAGGACATTAATAGCAAATTTCATTTGGCAAGCCAATGTATCGACAGGAAAAATGGAGTATACACTGTGCGCAAGGTTACAAGTGGTCACAGCATTCCACTACATGTTCAGTACAGTACGTGGGGAGAGCAGCAGAAAATGTACTGCGAATCAGATGAATGCCAGGTGAACATGAATGTAGCACAGAGGAGTGGGCTCTTATCGTATCAGTGCATACATATCAGATCCGTAAGTTACTGCACATCAACCGCTGAACCAGTAACACTAAAAGAAAGCGTTTTAACAGAAATGGTGAAAGCAAGGTGGTTCGGTGAGGAGAAAAAGAGGCTTTGTCTTGCTCATCAGCAGCTGGCCAATAATAGCTGCATACCACTATCTGTAGAAACCTCAGTTGGCTCCTTTCCGACCAAAAAATTGATTTCAGTTTTTGAGCCAAAAGTGTCATATTATAGCCGGTTGGGGCGTGTCATTGTTGTTTACAACAAAAAGTTAAACTCATGGCACTGCCCCTGTGCCAAAGAACGCCGTTCATGTCTACATAAATACATTGCCAAATGGCATCTGTTTCAAACAGACCGTGAGCTTTTCCGTACTGTCTTCAGCACAGAAGAATTGCCGCACCAAAAGGAACAAACTCATTTAGAGAAGAGCAATGTCACAGATGACCATCCTTTGTATCCACCACAAGATTCGGGACTGAAACAAATGGTGGAGTACATTCTTCAGAAAAAGAAGATACCTGCTGTCTTACCAGACAATATCCGTGTAACATCACCTGGAAAAGAATACCCAAAATATCTTTTCCCAGACGAAGCTATTTGTCAAAGGTGCCCAGGTGTCGTCCCCCTATCTGACCCTATTCTGATTACAAAGAGGGCTAAAATACTTACCAGCTGGGGCATTATTGAAGGTAGGATGTTGTTATAAAATGTGGACATGTGCAATGCAATTACACGGTCTTCTGATTTAACACTTGTTTTAAATTATAGATGTATCTACCTACTGTAAGCAGTGTCCACTTTGTGGAATATTTTATCGATACCAAGAGTGGAAAGACCAACTTCACAACTTTAACGACTACAACATCGTTGACATACCCCTATGCCTGACATTAAGAAGTCTTCTCCAGGTAAATTTAGGTCTATGTATGATTGTGATAATAACCATACTTGTTAACGTCACAAAGTGTCTAGATGGATATATTTATAAAAAAATTTCAGGCCCATACTGCTGTAAGCAGAACAGTTGAGGCTTTGGAAGATACAACAGGTGTAAAGTTTCCATCAGGAGACACAGTGCTCCATGCATACCTGCACTTTGAGGCCCTTACTGATCATGACTACAAGTTTTCTTGCGTTACTTGTGGTGATCACCCCCCTGTGGTGATCATGGATTTACACAAAAAAGGTGTTTTCCAT
Organism: Cirrhinus mrigala; assembly: GCA_036247105.1. Taxonomy (NCBI): domain Eukaryota; kingdom Metazoa; phylum Chordata; class Actinopteri; order Cypriniformes; family Cyprinidae; genus Cirrhinus; species Cirrhinus mrigala. Next base: position 925,313 of record JAMKFB010000915.1, read on the forward strand.
TTATCAGGTATGCAATACTCCTCGCTTGGTAAATGCATTTACATTCACATTTGGCAGACACCTTAATCTAAAGCAAGTTGCATTGTATTTCTTATATGTTCATTGCAATTCGATTTTTTTTAAAGTGTGATAATCTTGTCATAATACACTATGTATGTTCTATCCTAGTAAGTGACATTCAAGGTCCTGTGGAGAATTACAATGGGAATGTCAACCTGGAAGAGTTTTGGGAGTCCTTGTCAAGCGATATGATTGGTCGTGGATTTGTTGCAAGTATGACCACACTTTTTGTCTTCATTACTGGAAAGCTTGTAAAAAATGCAAATGTAAATACAATGCTATTTTTTGTGTTTAGGTGGTAGACATAATCCATTTGCTGTATCCCCAACATATGAATTTTGGGCTCCTTGGATAGGCAAGCGCACACGGTGTTCAAACTTTGTACTAAACACAGAGTTCGAAAAGATTCATGTCTCAAAGTCTGTATCCGAAATCTCAGAAATTACGGTTACGGAAGACAGACTCAGAGAAGAACTATTTAAACAAAAGGTAGGGTTCGTTAATTAAAAACACCCAACTGTGTTTTTTTTTTTGTATTAACTTTATGCTTGTATTAAGCATTTTTCTGAAAGACGTGAAGATACCAAATACCGCCTTTCTCTGTATCTGTCAGCACCCAAAAAGACAAACTACACACAACACAGAACAGTATGAATTTAAAAAACAAATAAAATAAATAAATGTAAACAATAATGTTAAGCTCAAGTATGAAAAACAAATAACACTAAATCTGGTGGTGTGCAGGTGGACAAATAGATTAAACTTCCCACTGCCTCCCTGAACTTCCTGGGCACTTTCATTTTTTTTTTTTCAGCATCTCCTAAATAATCAAGCTTTGGTTCACATAGAGTTTCTCTTGATTTAGTTTTGCATGTCAAATCGATCTTATAGTGTGTTGTGTTGAGCCTTCAGGAATTGTGTTTTTTGTATGCTGATTGATGTCATCTTGTTGCAATCAGATTTTGGCTTTATATAATTAAAAAAACAGTAAAAGTGTAAACGCTGGATGTGTCATGCACGACGCCACAATGGTGTTGCTCTGTGTAAACATATGAAAACATGCAAATAACATCAGCATATAGGCTAACTCTAGTCAAAGGAAGTAGGGATAATAACTAATGCTGCATTATTGTTTTAATTATTTTTAATATATTATACTGTGTATCTCGGTTTGGCTTTGTGTATTGGTTAACCTTAGCTTCAATATCAGTAATGTATCTCTCAATCCAATTGCTGTATCCTTTTAAAAGAAAAGTTTGTGGAATGCTACATCCTTCCTCTGGCCATTTTTCTACATCCAAGACTGAAAATCGTGGCAACAGCTAGAGGTTTGTAGTCCAAGGCATGTTTTTTACCTTTACTTCCGGGTTTCTTCCCACCGGAGCTTTGCTTTCAATTACAATATGGAAGGTGCGTGAAATCGGCAAATTAAAAACGCATTTTGAACGCTCCCAAAATTCAACAAAACAGTTATTTAATGTTGAAGGATAACTCCACTTCCAAAATGAAAATTTCTTGATAATTTACTCACCCCCATGTAATCCAAAATGTGATTATTCATGTTTTTCTTGAGTCGCAAAGAAATTTTTTTTTTTTTTTAAGAAAACATTCCAGGATTTTTCCTCATACAGTGGACTTCAGTGTTGCTCTACAGATTTAACGTTAAAAATGCAGTCTCAATGCAGCTTCAAAGGCTATATGTGTGTGTGTGTGTATATATATATATATATATATATATATATATAAGAAATTAGTATTTAACAGTAGTTTTGAGAAATGGTCTGTTAGTGATGGTGATTTTAGTTACATTGTCCTGCCATTAGATATGAGACTGTTTTTATGAGTGAGTCAGCAGTTATTTTTACTTTCTACAACAGCTTGTGAGATGCAGCCAACATTTCCAATAATATACCTATATACACAGCAGAGCTAGTTGCAATATCACTGGATTCAGGGTGAAAGAAGTCAAATCAGAAAGAGTTGTATTTTATTGAGACTCAGCAGCAGATTTACAGAGTATTAATACCAGCAAAACAACTAGAGATGACGGTTCACTAAACCTTATCCATAAAGTTTATGAATAGATGTTCAGTTTCAGCAAACATAGGAATGAGGTAATGAAATAGTTGACAAATGAGCAAAATAAATAAATAAATAAAAAATAAAAAGTCGGAATGAGAAAATGGAGATTTACCTTGGACAAAATTAACGAAAAACAATAAAAGCAACATTGGTAGTCACTGGCAAAAGATTTGGGACTAATAAAGGAAGAGAACATTGTAGTAGTCAAAGAGTAATTAAAGTTCAAACAAAACAGAAGAAATTTAGACAAAACTATAGTTAGGACACACAAGACTTAATACATTTTTTTTCTTATGGGTAAAGTGAGCACAGATAAATGTGAGGTTTGTAAATGCAAAGAAAATATAGAGCCATATTAAACTAGGAAATATGAAGAAAGGAAAAAAAAATAAAGAATGTATCATCAAATTAGGAAGAAAATGGGATATGAGTATGGTTGAGCACATAGTGCATATAATGTGTCATTTGGGATGCAAGAAAATGAGCCACTAATTTCATTGGCTTTGTTTTTTTTACATTTTGTGAGAACCCAAACTCTTGCTCTTTTATCTCTGACAGATAATTACAGTAAGAACAGTAAAATCTGATGTTAAGATATGTGACTCTTGGGAAGTTTGTTTGTTTTTTTTTTAAACGCTTCCTGTATTTTTTTTTTTTTAACAAGGCGAATGCCAAAAGCAATTCATTTGCTTGTATTTTGCATCTGTGAGTACTTTTAATTTTTTATTGCCTCTTTTTTTAATATTCTTTTCTTACACCACCTCCTATTATTAAAAAAAAAAAAAAAAATTTAGGGGTGTCACATCCTTTTATTCAAAAATGCTTCAGAAGAAAATGAAGAAGAAAAATATTTAATTTAAAGTGTTACTGAAACTGCCTTTGCATCATAAGACCAATGAATTGTGTACTGAGTCTAAAAAGATCATCTCTCTCACGAGTGACTTGAAGCGAGTAAAAAAAATCAAACACAAACATGGATTTAATATTTCTTAATAAAAAAAACATGCTTTTAAATGATTGGCATTGACATATTTAATAAAAATAATGTCACTCTGCCTGTTCTTTACATAATGAACACAACAACAACAAAAAAGCAGGCAATGTTAGAAGTGGTTTTTACAGTGCTGGCCAATGCGGGGTTCAGTGTGGCTGAAAAATACACAAAAACATCAGAGCTGTCTGTAATTTCCAACACCAACTATGCTTTCTAAAAGTAAATCACAGGGTAAAAATAGCTCAACTGCGACAGGGACGCAATGGCCTCCAAAACTTCCCACAGTATTGGTAGCCTCAGCAGAACTAAACATTCTATGTCAGCTGATCTTGAAGTAGGAAGATCTTGTTAGTTGGAAATGGCATTGAGGTAGAAAACAACAAAAAAGTGGGCAATAGGCCTCTATTATACCTTAACTCTTCATTCATGCCCTTCCAAAAACTTTCTCAATGACTGGACAACATTTGTTCTGAAAATAAGGTACCTTGTTTTCATTCTCCACTTCCAAATATGGCGTCTACAGTGACTACCTCGCCAAAACGGTTGCTTTAGAACAACATAAAGTGCAAAAAAAAGTACATTGTAGGAATTTCACTTGTATATGAACACATGGTAGCAGCAATGAGAAGAAATGAATTGTTGTCTTTCACCTCGGAAAGAGGACGTTGTGATGAATGTAAAATCAACAGACATAAATAGTCTAATATGTAAACACTGTACATGACATGACACACTTTACCCCACCAGTAAATTCTGTAAAAAGTGCATCGCAGTTCCTCTGTCTTGCACCCCTCCCAGTGAGCTCAAATTCTAGGCAAGAAATGTTTCACCATCATGGATGTTGACACTTGATTTCCATTTTTTGTTTTACCATTCTTACTTAATCTGATGTACATCCCAGGATGTGCCAGCAATTCGTACACACTGTAATTGTTTGCAAGATTTTCTTTGAATGTACATTCATCTGTGAACTGCACAGACAATAAAAAGGAAATAGACTGTCTCATACGTCATAACCACTAATCTTTTTTTTAGCAAACCCAGGCTTCACACGAGACATGAGGTCCCTTTTTTCACAACAGTTTCCGCCCAAGGACGTCCTGTGTCCTGCACATAACTGAGCTGCAAATAACAGCTATTATATAATAGTGTGTGACATGGCAAACAATTCATATTTCAGTATGTAGCATACCAATTTGTCCTGGATATGATTCCATTTTTCATGTTAAAAATGTTGTTGAGTATCTTTAAATGTTGCTGGGGCACTGGCTCTGCTGAAACTCAAAGTCTGCTGAAAACAGAAAGTCACTATCGGTATGTTCAAAAAGTTAAGTGACTGTTGCAGCAGTGAGGCTCCTTTAAGAGAGCAAAGGTCTGGGAAGGCTTAATCTTGGGTTGTTCACTTCAGAGAAAGTTATAGTATGTTGTACAGGTTCAGCATTGATTTATGTGAAGATAGTTGTACTGTTTGCTGCTATACTTAAAGCTTTGTAAATGCTACGACAGTTTCGTTATTTAAATCCTACACTAATTCGTGAAATAAATGTTTGCAGTCCTGATATGCTATAAACCTCCTGCCATACAGAAAAACAAAATTAAGACTAGAGTATCAGATGAGAATATTAACCTGGATTGGTTATGATTCTCAGTTCCTCCCCGCTCAGATGGATAAAAGGTTTCAAAGCTGGGCACAAAAAGGAATAACTGCTTTCTGTTCTATTACATCAAAGGGGGAAATTCAGGATTTTCAGAACTTAAAGATCAAATATGATTTGGAAAAACAGGATTTTTATAGATTTTTACAAGTTCGACATTATTATGATATGAAAATCAGAAGAGTTACAAATGACTATTCCCCTTTGATAAATATGTTTATTAAAGTGTATAATACAAATACTTGTGAAAAACGATTAATATCTGGCTTATATAACTGCATTCAAGATATTAAAGGGCATTCTACTCAGTATATCAAAGAAAAGTGGGAAAAGGAAATGCAAATTTGTATTCCAGCTGAAGAATGGTTGAACGTATGGCATTCACAGTGTGTGACTAGTAATTCTAGGGCTCTAAGGGAATTTTGTTGGAAAAATACAATTTGTTTCTTCATTACGCCCAAAGTAAAAGCAAAACAGAAAGGAATGACAAATCAGGGCAAATTTCTTCTCTTCTTACTTTTCCTTCAGCCTGAGGCTAATTCATTTCAATTTGATGTGAAAGGACTTTTACATTTGTTAAAAATAGAACTTTTTATATTAAAAACAAGGAAGCAAGCCCTGTCCAGATTTAAAAAGTAACCTAAAAGCAGCACAAAAGTAATGCAATGCATTACTTTCCATAAAAAGTAACTTAAGTCAGGCTCACACTACAGGATTTTTAAAATCCTAACCGGTTGCAGCACACACACAAGGAGAATCTTTGCAGATTATCTTCCCTGAAACATGCACACACTACAAGATTTGAAAATTGTGGCATATCACACACTACAAGATATTATTAAGATTATCATGATGGAGGGAGCGCCTCACGTGATCTTATGCAACAGATGGTCATTTCAGCAACTAATGTTTACAAATGTTAGTTAGCGTGCTAGCAGCTTTATGCACTCACTATGTTGAAAACTGAGACGATCTCACTCCAGAGCTTTCCTTGCTCCATGCGGTTATGGTATGTTTTCAGCATATAAAGCTTTTAATATTAAGCATACACAGACGATTTAAGGCTGCTCTAAAGCGGGTCTGTGTTGGCTCAGAATTCAGTGTAAAGACGCAATGCCGCATTAAAGCGGACCTAAAATACGCCGGGTCTGACCCACCTCGGTCCCTAGTATCAAAGGCGTCGCAATGCTGTTTTAATTTAGTGTAGATGAAACGCGAAACAGTGCCGCTTTGAGCAGCGTCGTTGTCATGACAACCCAAAGGACGTCTGTCAGTTCGAGCCAAACACATGTAGCCTACAATAAGCTAGCTCCATTTTAGCTAACTTTAATTAAAAGAATGTCTACCAATAGGGGAAACAAATAAGAGAAAGAGATGATGTGCATTTAAGTTCAGGGCCATATGGTAGGTGAATGTATTTTCTAAGCATTGATCATTAATTCTATGGCAAACTTCACGAATGAGTTTACACAATGTCGCCTCGCCGATACCAAACAATTCAGCCACAGTTCTGTACTCACAGGGTGTAGCAAACCACCAAATCACAGCGGCAAGTCGCCGTCTGAAATCAATTGGCTTTCGCCAGTTTGTAATCTGCTTTTGTAGAGCTGGTTTGAGGTCATTAGCCAAGGACGTAAAAGTATCCCGACACATCCTAAAATGCTTAACCCAGTCAACATCACTGTAATTCTGTACCATTACATTGTCCTTGCGGGCGACATTTCACCCACACACGAAGGTTTAGCGACATCAGCTGTCTTCCCTGAAAAGCTAGCGCTAGGATCAATTTTCTTTTGTTGTGTCTGAGCCTGAGTGACTTCCTGGCTCTTTGAAACAAATTTCATCCTCTTTTAATTGTGCGGCGATGTACCCGATGTAGTAATTCATAATTTATTTTACGTGTTCCTTCCAATTTTGTTAAGAAAAAGAAAATAACTGTCAATACCACAGAAGCTAAGACTGTGGCAAACCGCCCAGTGCAGATCCACTGTAGCACGCGCAGGAAATTTAAATTTAATACCGTTACATTTTAAAATTTTGTTTTATATTATTTGTTATTTTTATATTTGTTATTTAATTTTATAGCATTTGTTTTTGTTAAAACTAATTTTAAAATTGTAGTTATTTTAAAAGATGTACTGTATGTTTCGCATTATTTTAATTCCTGTGTAAATGCATTTATGCCGCTTCAGAACAGCATTAAATGGTCTGTGTAAATGCACATTTTCGTGGTTTTATGCCGCTTCAGATTTGGTTTCTGTGCCGCCTTTGGTGCCTAAAGATTTTTTTATACAGACAGCGTTACTAAAAAAACATAAGCAGCAGTTTCCTCCATCTTCACTATCCAGTGGACCGTACAGCAGCTGTTTTGCGGTCGTGCATTGGCTGTTGTGAAAGTACTGACGTAATCATAGCTGTGATCATGCCGATTTTAAATCCTGAATATCAAACACGTTTGATATGATTGGGGCTGCCCCGATTTGTGTGAAAGCAGATCGGGAGGTGCAAGATTCGATCTGTGAACGTCTCACGTTACCAGATAATCCGTGCCGAACATCGGGACCGATCGAGATGCTCAACAAGTATAATGGAGACTCCAGGGAAGCGTGATAGATCCAAGTGTGAGCTTTATTACACAGATCGTAGTCAAGACAGGCAGGGTCGATCTCCAAATGAACAGTAATATGTAGGCAAAACAATAGCGTAATCCAGAAAAACAGGCAGAATGTCAAAATACCAGTGAGCAGTCCAAAAAGTGACAAATAAACAAGGCAAAAACTATGGCAAGGAACAAGGCAAAACTATGACAAATAAACAAAACCGTGGCAATAACAAAACAAGGCAATGAAATAGTAAAAAAAAAAAAACACTTGGTAGAGTCCGCACAGGCAAAACAATACTTCACGGAGTCTGTTTGGTTTAGGCCTCCTTATATGGCCACCAAACAGGAAGTAACCCATGAAGCAGCAGAGGGAGCGGTAACGGAGTCAATGGGTGAGGGCTCCCTCTGCTGGCGTGGCGTTACAACAAGATTTTAGCTCCGATTCTCGGGGGGGGGGGAATCGGGCTAAAAATCCTGTAGTGTGAGCCCGGCTTAGGTAGGTAATGTAATTAGTTACTTTCTTAGGAACTAACGCCATATTTTAATGCATTACTTTTCAATGTAACTATCATCAACACTGTAAATTGCTATATAGAAATTACTTAACACTGCCCAACTATGACTGTTCATTGCTTCATCTTATTAAGAAAAAAAAAGCTTTATATGTTGCCTAGATATTGTTTATTTTATTAATGCACTATAATCCTCATGAGCAACAGATAGGTTCATTGTAAAGCCATGTTTAATAAGTCATTTTTGCTAGCAGCTGTTCATCTACTGGACTGTTGACTTTTCCAGCAAGTTGCAGGACCAGGTCAAGCTTCTGCAGGTCATCATGGACATCTTTTGTATTATTCTCATAGAATCTGTTATATAAAACATACAGCTCCGTGAAAAGAGTCTGGGACCAGTTTCTTGCAGTTTTGCCAAAGTTGAGTCACCTTCAGTTTTCTGTTTTTGGCTTGTGGCATGTTGTCTGGAGTTGAGGAACATCTCCTTGGAAGGGATTCACAGTCTCACTAAACTACATTAGATGTGTGAGGAGCTGCATGTTTTCAGGGAAAAGTATGACCTGCAAATCATTACTAAAAAGAGAAAATATAATCAATTGTATTTTTACCTCCTGCTTGGTATGGTTCCTCTCAGACATTTTCTGTGACTGTTATTTTGCAAACCTCAGCTAGTTTTGGGCAACAGACTTTTATAAATTGCATGTTAAGGACATGCTTTGAGCAATTTGTATTTCTGCCTATCCATGGTGCCCAGAAGTGGAAAGTTGGTGGAACTGCAAATGGATTGTTAATGATCCTTGGAAATATCAAAGCACAAGACACATTCATTTTGACATACTGGTTAATGTAAACATGTTATACTGTAGATCTGTCGCTGTGTTTGTGTGCTGCACAAGTCTGCAGTCATTAATAAAGGGATAACATGTTGGTTTGTTAGTTGTTGTTTTTTTTATATTCTTGCCTCCATTTCTTGTTAAAAATCCTTTCCACTGAAAGTGCCTCCCAAAAACTTTCCATGTCAACCTTTCCATTGAAGTCTTATTGATGTTGTGCAAAGGACATACTAAAGAAATAAATGTAAAAACAAAAAGCTAATTCAGGTGGGTAATATTAATATCTAAATCAGCCAATTCCATGAAAGCATTTCATATGGAAAGCTCCCTTCTTGTTAGCACTGAGGAGTTCTTTTTTATTTACTAGTCTTTTGTACAAGATAAAATTTGGAGAATCTGGGAATAAAAACATTAGTTCCTTTGAGTTTCCAGTCACAATAAGTGTAATTTAGTTTAAATATATTTCTGTCATGACAACTCTCGGAGAGATTGGCATGGTAATGTACGTTGCAATATTAATGTATTTGGTCTTTGCAGAATAGATCTGCTACAGGCTTGCTACTGCCAATACATCCACAACATGCTGATGAGAGTATGTAAGAACTACTGCTGCTGCACATTTAACACATGAATAACCACCATATAGCATACATGAATCACCCCATTGCACATCTATACAGGTGGAACTGGGGAAGGTGAAGGGTTTCTGAAGCAAGTTTTAAACTTCTATAGCTAATACTAGTCATGTGTTTGAATGTTGAGCAGTGAGCTCATTGGCTACTGATACAGGAGAGAACCAATCAGCTGTGATGTGTGATAATGATGTCATTAGGTCAGATTGCGTTAGACCTATCGGACTGCGCCATCTAGAATTTCATGCCAGAACTCTGTGTATGTATTAATTTAATAGTTGCTTGTGGTTAAAATAATGTACACTCCAATGAGAAGACACCAGTAATCTCAGTTATCTTATAAAAACATTTTACATTGATGTGTCATGGAGATTTTAATAAGATGGAAAGACCTGTTAAATGAAGAAAAAGTTAACATTATTCTTATATGTATTTATTTATTATTTATGAATGTGTTCACAGAGACCACTGCCATTCACAGTCTCCCCAGCTGATCAGTTTCCACTGACGTCATCTTGGCAGACACAAATGTTATGTAGCATGGTGCAGGCCACAACAACATCAGCGACAGATGAAGTGTCCACTTCCAGGGCAAAGAAGAAGATGGCCCTCTTTATGTGGCCCTCAATGACACAGCAGGCTTTGGCATGATAGGCGTTAAATCTGTAAAGCCACAAAAGCGATTATTTATATACTATTTAAATATAAGAAACACCTCGTCGTACTCGTTAATTAGTTGAAATCTTTTTCCAGACCTTTGTTGTGTCACTCCTCTTAGATCCTGTTTGTAGGGTGTCACCAGGGTAATGGGTCTCTCCAAAAAGGGGTATCGTCCCTCACCCAGGAGGAAGGTCTCTGAGGGGATAAAAATAGTCCAAAAGTGGCAACTCTCAGTACTGATGTATTGGTATGGGTATGCTTCACTGTTGGGATATTTCTTTTTGTGTACATTTTCATATCTGGATATAAATAGCTGTTTATTGACCTGCTGCTTTTAGACACAATGTCACACTTACAGCTGTAGCCTATAATCAGACATTGAGTAAAGATACAGTCATGTTGATATTCAGAAAAGTAGCGTTTGTTCATGTAATATTTATTCATTGTAATGTATGTTTACAGGTCCAAAATGCATGTTGTACTCGAACAGCCTAGCAGAAGTAATGTAGGGCATTGAGTATCTTTACAGATGTGTAGGTTGAGGAGTGGAATTTTCCTTCACCGTTGTCCAGGATTCAGGGCCGAAGGTGGGTAAAAACTACCTCATCACCTACATACAGGTGAATCAGCGCCTCATCCCTCCACAATGAAACATTGAAAACCTTTTCCTCCACACTTCAGGTGAAGGTCCAGAATGGGTCCCATGCCATCCTCACACCACACATCTAGAAAATAAAAATTGACAGGTGAGTTTAATACAGTTCTGTTTGTCAGTTATGTTCCTAAAGATCCACAACTATAATTTTTTTTTTCCCTCCTCTGAAAAATGTCCTCTTCTTCACCAGTCATATTGGGGGAGGTTGGAGAGAGGGCTTCTTTGGCGAATCTCTCTGCCTCCTCTGAGATGTCTTGTGGAACTGTCTTGAATTTCAGTGTTCCAAGGCCAATGGACAAAAACTCATGTCCATATGTATTTGATAGTGTGATAGGGGACCCCCTCGAAACGAGATTGGACTAGTTTTGAGGAGCAATTGGGGGTGTGTGTGTGTGTTTCAGTTTGATGCATTATTTTGAAGAAATAAAAATGGATGAAAATATCAGACTCAGTAATTGTGCAATGCAATTAAGAATTTTTAATGTAGAACCAGGAGTTGCTCATAATTAAATCATCTACAGTCATGCAATCAAAGTGTTACATAGCAGCACAAAGAAGAAATTTAACATTAATCAAAAAATAAACAACAATAAACAAAGTGTTGTTAAATATTGCAAAATAATAAATGCAAGGTTGAACATTACTTATAGAAATATAAAAAGGTTAATGTCAAATGAATTAAATCAAATTATCTAGATTAAATGAAAGAAAAGAGAAACATGAGAAAATGGTAAAAAACAACAAACTTAACCAATGTCCCATTTCAAAATGTAATCAACACTGGTTTATTCACTGTATTGGATCGAGGGATTCAATACTCTCAGCTGGATCCAGGGATTCCATGTCTCTTTTATCTAGGGATGCCACACTCTGATCTAGATCAAGTGATTTATTACTTTTAGCTGAATCCAGGCATTCTATGGTAAGCACACGTCTGTGAATATGCCTGACTTTTATTTTCAATGGGAGCTGCTTTACCAAGTCGTCAGTGGCACCTGTGTAGAAATGAGCTGGCACAATGTAGTCGTCCAGCCCACTTTCGAGAAGGATGAGGGTATAATTTTTTTCCTGACACCCGAATTATTTCGAGCTTTGCCTCCAGGATCTCCCTCTTAATAATTTGGAAAAAAAATAAAACAATTCAGATGTAGGGTAAAGGTTAGTGTTATGGTTAGATTGTTACTAACAGAGACTCTTCATAACCAATGTCATGAACAGAGATTGAGCAAGAAAGCAGCAGCATAACATATCAATGTCAGAGGCAAAAAATAAAATAAGAATTCTCATCTTACTTTTTTTTATTTTATTTTACAGATTTATTTCAATTTTTTTTTTTTTTCTTATAGTTGTGTCAAACTACTAAAATGTCAATAGAAGTCACTTTGAGTTTTTAATTAGTCAACATTTCTACTGTCCATTGAAGAGTAACTAGTTAATATGTGCATCCCTATTCTGAACATCTATGTGGATGAGTGTTGTGCACTTGTGTACCTTGACAGTCGTGAGGTTGGATGAGACAAATTTTCCTTTGTCATCTGGTGTAATGTTGGCCTTTAGGTGGGTGAGCTCTACTCTTCTCTCCACAGTGAAACATCATGTAGTGTGGATCCGCATCTGATGCGCAGGTCCAGGATGGGCACCTGTGCCGGAGTCACCCTGGCCACTTCTACCTGGAAAATGTCACACAATTGAGGAGAATACCTGATTGTTTCTCAGTCCAGGTCCAGGAATATTTTGAGTGTAATCCTTATAATGTATTCCAAATCAAGGTTAATTAAACTAAATTGTGTTATATAAGGTTGTTAGGGGACTCCAGGATCATGATTAATCAGTCAGAGCTACAGAAATGTACTGTAATTTTTACAAATGAAGCTTTATATTATGATGAAGCTACTTTCCATGACGTTTACATCCTGCAGTCATTGCGAAATTAGGTTCCTCCAATCTAAAACACAAGAATCAAAAAATAATCGATAACAACAGTGAGGAATCGATTCTTGGAATCGAATCCCATCGATTCCAGAACCAGAAATCGGAATAGATTAAAAAAGTTAGGAATCAAACAGCCCTAGTGTACATGTGCATGTCTTTACCTACTGATTTCTGTCTGTGATGAGGGCTGACACTCACATATATTGCCCAGTCAGAAACCTAATGCTGCGATTTAGACCCTCTAACTCAGACCAGGTGCTACTTGGGACCTTTGAGCTCTGTAAAAAAAAAACATTGGTCATGTCACTGTGTAATATTAGACAGGTGGTATGTGTATTTGATAACATTAACTCACCTGTACAAGTTGAAGATCTAAAACCTTGTTGATTCTGTCCTCAGTCAAAAAGTATGTGCCATATGAACATGACATATGAATGCCAAAAAGTGTTCAATTCAGATGTTTAGACACAAAAACTGATAAATTCAAGGGGTCATGACATTTTATTATTATTTTTTTTACTATTTTAATGTTTCTTGAGGTTTACTTGTAATGTTGATAAAGTTTTTTCCCCCCACACACACAAAAAGTGGAAAAATTATTATTTTCTACCTTTATTCTGATGCTCTTGTAGGGTTTTAGGTCAAATTTAAGTGAATCAATTGGGAATTGAATCCAAAGGATTCAGAATCAACTTGATCAAAAGTTTACACTTTTATCAACTGTTGTCCACCGAACGTTCAACTTAGGATATCTTACCAACTCTGGGTGTTCATATTATCCCCATGGCCATCAGATTATAATATAAACAAATTATTCATTTGTCATGAGCTAGGTAGCAAAATCTAGGGCACAGTCATTACCTTGTGAACAGAAAAGCAAGACAATGTTCTTTTCAATGAAACAAGAATTTATTGAACTACTCTAAGATACATGAACCAAACTACTAAACTGACACACCTACATACACTCACACACACATGCATACAATTCAAAGAATGAGAATTACTGAGTTTGAATGGAATCCCAAAGTATCTAGTATCTGCTACTAGTTCTTAAATTGCAACCTGAGAAAACCACAAAAGCAGAGATTTTGCTTTAGCTGCTCAAGGAGATTTAGCACCAGTTCAGCAAGAGATTAAGGAGACCTTGTTTTACTTGCATTCTGGCCGAAACGGGTTTTCCTCTGTGGGCTCGTCTTAGCAGAGGGGATTGCGCCACCTCTGGTTGGCTGCCTGGTTCTTTGGGTGACGTCTTTGGGAAGCCTTCGGTGATGATTGGACAGTTGGAGAGGCTGGATGAAGCTTCGGTTGGTTGCTTGGTTACCCAGATGATGCTATCGGAGCTCAGGTGAGCGCTGGCGAGGTGTTTCTCTCGTTGCGAGCGGCTCACACTGTTTACGCCGTCGGGGTGTTTCAAGCTGCTTCCACTGTTCGGTGTTTCACGCAGTTTGGTCAGTTTAAGCTTCGGTTGACTGCCTGGTTACCGAGCGTGATGAGCTGGAAGTTCTTTGAAAGTTAGAGTTGGGGTTGGCAAGGACTTGGAGAGTTTCACAAAGCTTTAGCCGGTTCTGTAGAGTTCTGGATGGCACAGTCGCGTAGTGGTCAAGCCGGGAGCGCTGGTGAGAGCGAGCTGAAGACGAAAGGCTAAGGGCGAAAGGCGAAGGGCTGTTCTGGAAATTTGAATTTAACCGGGCCGACAAAGTCCGTCCCATAAGGCTGTTTCTCAATCATTTGGATTGCAAGGCGGGGCTCCTCCCCATACCATTGTTCGTTTGTACATAGTTTAGCATAATGTCTTTTTGTCACGTGGAGGCAACTTTTCTGCAAGAGTTTGTTAAATCTCTTCAGTAAGTGTTGTAATGCAAACCTTATACATAACATCAACTTTTCATTCACGTCAACATCTTGGAAATAAAATGAGCTTTTATCTAATACCAAACGTCAGGTATCTTGCATACACATTAATAACTTTGTCTGCCTAACGGGTTATACACACATTGGTTAGCTTCGTAGGTTACATTAAACACACCAAGCATATAAAAGACATAGACAACACATAATTATGAATTATTTGCTCTACTAGTAACAGAGATAAATTATTGTCTTTTAGGATTGTTTGTATAAGTTTGTGTATTCTTTGTTGGAGGGAAAGAACATTTGGACGTATCTGAGAGGGAGAGAAAGGAATGCTGCGTCACTTTGTAGTGACCTGCCTACCCTGCCGGTAGGATGTGTCAATGTAATTCTGTCTTTTCGTGTTTATTTGATTCGATCAATTTATGCATAGCTGGTCACCAGTTGCCCTGGCCATCTATCACTATTTTATTGTTCTTGTGGTACTTGTGATGGGTCTGGCTGATCGCTCTCTTTCTGCGTCTCTTCCTATATCAGCAGAACGATCAAGGAGCACCATTAACCATGTGGTTTGCACGGGGGTGTCTTGTCCCTTGGGGAGATAACGCAGGGTTGATCCAGACAAGGAGGTGTTATTGCTGGGATCAGAAGATTCTAATAGTCTCTTGAGAGTCCATAGGGATGGCTGTAAATGAAGTTTATTGTTCAGGCTGGTCAGGGGGGCGCAGCTTTAGATTCCCCTGGAATGTAGTGATGCTGTTTCTCTTTTGGTGATTTGTTCAATAGGCCTTACACTCTGTCTAAAGAATGAAGGCCAGCTGTAGGCCAGCAGTTTTTCCATCACCAGCCAATGGCATGGGCATCCTGGTGATGTTTGTACACCTCCTCAGGAAGTTGTGCAGGACACAGGTAGCCTTGACACAGGCATACACATTGCCAGGGCTGATCTCAATGACTTGTCTGTACATACACCACTAAGCTGTGAGAATACCAAAGGAGAATACCAACAATCAGCCTTTCCTGTGACAGTCAGTAGTTGAAAACTGTGCCTGCCGGAGAGATTGTGTCCTGGGAAAGGCTGCATGAGGTCTCTGCGTAGTGGAAAGGCCTCATCACCCATAAACGTGTGGCTGTGGTCCTAAATGCTCTGCACCTGGCAGCAGAGCATCCTGTGCCAGGCCAAGGGTCCCATCTCGGAGTTAGCCAGTGCAACACCAACGCTTGTCCTCCCATAGCTGCCCAAATCCACTATCCGGAAGCAGTACTGGCCATCTACCACTGACAGGAGATCAACTGATTAAGTCCCCTTGTAGTCGAAGAACAGGGTCTCCGAGTTGTCAGGGGCCCTGATCATAGCATGTTTGCCATCAATGGACCCAAGGCAGTTGGGAAAGTTCCACCAATGGAGGAAGTCAGTGGCGATGGTTTACCAATACTCAGTGGTGGGGACTGGCATGACCTCTTGCACCAGAGTGTCCCATATTGCCCTGGTGACCTCTCCAACAATCCCTGCCACAGTGCTGAAAGCTATGGTGTGGTAAGAGTCTCCATGGACAAGAATCTGCAAAAAACATAAACTAATAATTATTTCAGCAAAGTTAACAAATAAAAAATCTGTAGTGAACAGAAGCTAAGTACGTTTACTTAAGTACTACTTATAGCCTACAAATTTGAGGTATTTGTACTTTATTTTAATATTTTTTCATACCACTCCTCTATTCTACTTATAATAACCTGCATTTTCGGAGGAAAATATACTTTTTACTTTACTTACTTTTTTCACCTCAACAAACTTCCTTAACTAACTCCAACATACTCCACGTAATAATAATCTAATAATATAATAGTATGATAGTCAGTTCACTTTCAATCCAAAGTCAGTTTTGATCCCAAGTCAGTTTTTCTGCTTATACTTGCATTTAAGTACTTAACGGGGTCATCAGATGCAAAACTCACTTTTACATGTTGTTTGAACATAAATGTGTGTTGGCAGTGTGTACACAACAACCCTATAATGAAATATCCAGCTAGTGGATATTTAACATTTTAGAAGGAAATGCACCCGGCGATCTAAATAAATGCATCTATGTACGTGCAAATCATTTGTGATGCAGCTACAGAAGTGAGTATAAGGGTTTTTTTAATGCATCTTTGCAAATCACTTTTCTTAATGATGTGCTAGTTAGCAAGTTTCGTGGCTAAAGTAAACAGAAAGGCTCCTCACCCCACAGTAGAGAGGGGCGGGGTGAGCAAAGCTCATTAGCATTTAAAGGAAAATACAACAGAATGGCTCGCTCTAAAAAGGACTAATTTTGACAAGGTAAAAAGGGTGTTTTTTACACATCCACTGAGAAATTTTAACCAAAGTATGTCATAGACATGGTTATGGGACTTGTTTCTCTCGTGTTACTCCTGTCTCTGTTCCTGTCTCCATTAATGATCATTTTCCTGTTCTTGTTAAATTGATTGTATATTAGGTTATATATTGTATAAGTTTGTGTTTGTTCCCTTGTGTTTTGTTCATTCTACTATGACAATTATGCCAATAAAATTTTGATTTCATGATTGTATTTATGCCTGTGTGTGACGATAAATGAGCGTGAATGATTCATTTCTCAATGAAACACTATAGTATTTATACAGACTAGTCTATTAATTAGATTAAATAAAATAAAATTTATGTTGAATTCAACCTTTAAATTACATCCCAATAAAAATCCTAGTCATATGGCATAATCAAAGGATTATTGTCATGTCGAGCATTTACAATAGGCTATCATTTACATTCAGAAAGTTAAGTAATGAGAAGGGAAATGAAGGGGAAAAAAACAAATATAAAAATATAACCAATAATAATAATAATAATAATAATAATAATATGAAGAAAGACGATCACTTAATGGACTTACAAGACTGTGGGATGGATAAAAATGTTTTCTTGTAGGCCTGTTTTATTTGATGTACTTTATGTAACATTTATTCATGATAAACTTCTTTCGAATGCTGTCTACATCGTGGATAGACAGTATTTGCGTAGACAGCATCACCTGTGGTTAATATAATAATTTAATAATGTATTAATTTCTATAATAATTAACATAATCATTTCTCAATTCAAAATAAAATATTAATAAACCCATCTCTAATAATCCCGGGTTACTATGGTCACGCAGGTTTGTTTACGCATTAAACTCTTGGCCACGAGAAATGGATGTTGTTCCCTCAACATAGCATCTCGAGGCCACAACATAATATGATGTTCCCACGAGTTAATATGTTGTGGCCACAACAAAATTAAGTGAACCAAACTGGTCCCGGTCACCGTACAAAACAGTGGAGATAATGGTAGACTGTGGCTGCAGTGGAGTCAATCAGATTCCTGGGTACAAACATCTCTCAGGACCTGAAGTGGGACTCCATTGTGAAAAAGGCCCAGCAAAGGCTGTATTTTCTCTGCCAGCTGAGGACGTTCTACCTGCCACAAGAGCAGCTGAAACAGTTCTTTTTCAGGATTTTTGGTGCCCCTCTCTACCCAACCTCCTAAAACTTTAGATCTCCAGAATGAGGAAATAAAGGGCCAAGAAAAATCACTCCGGACTCCTCACACCCAGCCCACTCTATCTTTGAACTGTTGCCCTCTGGCTGACGCTACAGAGCACTGTGCACCAAAACAGCCAGACACAAGAACAGTCCCCCCCCCCAAGCCATACCCCTCCTGAACAACACATAACACACCTCAGTACTGGACATCTGTAAACAACTCAGCAAACCTTCTTCACCAAGACCAATTCCTTGTGTGTGTGAACACAATAAAGAGCAATAAAGCTCTTTCTGATTCTGATAATTAAAGCTAAATGTTATAAGTAATAATAATAATAATAATAATAATAATAATAATAATAAAAATAAAAACAACATTTAAACAAACAACATTTTTTTTTCTTCTTCTTAGGAGGACAACCTCATACAGTTGCCCAGCACCACTCTGAATTAAGCTTTGACATTTGTAAAGAAGAGAAATAAACATGTAGGCACATATAAGGTCACAACTGAATGTGCACATACCAATGGCGACAGTATATTTGTCAACTAAAAATGGTGGTGACCCAGAGTTTGAAGAAGGCCTGTAATATTTACTGAAGAAATTCACCCTCTCTCAAACATATGGGCGGCCATGTTTGTTTGTTAATCAAGCAACAATACAATATAAGACAACTCTACTGGCCATAACAGAGGAGACCCAAAGAGCTGCTAAAGAGGCCCTCTGTCCACCTTCGCCACACAGGACTGGTGAAAATGATGATATCTTCACAAACTGTAGTAATTACACAAACTGTGTAATTTAAAAGCTTAATTTAATATCTAGTACATTTATCTTGATTTACTTACTATAGGCAACTGTAAGGTATAAGGGGCTTTTCCACTGGGTGTAGCTTTTGGAATGTTCATCCTGCAGGAATTGGGAATGATTTTAATTATAAGAATTCCTTTTGGGGAACTAAATTAGATCCTACTTCAGAATTGGGTTTAACCCCATTGCATGCCATAAAAAACAAGACATAAACATACAAAAATGCTAGTGTGAATAACACTGACCTGTCACCCTTGCATGTGGCATTGTGTTCTTTTCTCAGCCTCGATAATATGAAGCTCTCCTTTTTCTTTTCCAGTCTTGTAAATAATATGACCTAATGCTGAGTACACACTTAAAGCTTTTTTAAATCTTGTAAGATCTTCAAAATGTGAAAGACCACAGACATGAGGGCAAAAAAAATCCCAGATTTAACCATAGTGTGGTGTGCCACGATGTGACAAACACAGCACACCACACACACACACACAACAGATTTTCAACCGTAGTCCCGACTATGAACATGGGAAATCTCACAAAATCTCTCAAGACTTCAGAATAAACACTACGGATGATAGTTTTACAGGACACGTTGTATAAACACTCGTGCTGTTGCCACAAATCAACAAGCTGATCCTCCATCTCTGCTGTCCAAATCCTTTTGTGCTGTGCCATGAGTACGTTTGTTATGCTTCAGTCTTCCGTCAGCTCGCTTTCTGATTGGATAAAGTTTTGTTTCACGTGATGATCTCCAGATTGTACACGTGTTTGTCCTCGGGGTTTCCCCCACACATCAGGATGAACTGAATATCATTCAAATGAATTGAATATTAAATAATTCAATATTCTATTGATGTTGAATATTTATGATTTGCGTTTGGGGCGCCTCCAATGTTCTTAATGTTCTTAAGCAGATTCAGCCACTTTTAACCCACCTCACATCACAGGAAAATCTGATAAAATAATCTTTGGAAACCCAGGATTGTTGAAAGGGGAGAAATTGGCCCAAATCAGCCCGGATTATCTTGTGGTGTGTACCCAGCATTACAGTGATGCCTAACAGTAACGGTACTTTACTAATGTGTATTCTTCCTTCAATGCCCACAAAAGTAGGACTCATCCAGATGGTAATGTCTCAGATTCCTCATGACTTTTGTAGGGTATCAGAGTGAATCAGACAAACTGAAGATTTAATCAGAACATTGTTGAAACCAAAGAGCCAAATTCCACAAAGACGCCCAGGCTAACCACACCGCGTCATAAATCTGTCCGTGATACCCTGGCACCAGCCAGCCTGAAGTAAGCCTAACCAACCAACTTTGAACAGCTTTGAACAACTTGCAACATCAACACAAAAGAACGCAATTACTGATAATTCCAACTCAGAAAGGAGATTGTCAATTTTGGGGGAAGGAACCCAAAATTAATGGTCAAAGATACAGCACATCAGGACCATCACATGAGGAAACTTTGTTGGGTGGTGCTCCCCCACCCAAGACAAGAACCAGACTGAAATTCCTTTAAAGTTCTTTTGTTCCTCAGAACATGCACCTAGTTCACAGAATGACAGAGAGACTGTCCGTTTTACATAAATATGCACCAAAATGATGCTTAAAAGGACTTATAAATGAACATCAGTCCATTGCACAACTCCCTACCATGTATGTTACCCACACCTTTGTCTATTATGTTCTAATCACTCGTTGTGTATGTCCTTTTAATAACTATTGAATAGCTTAATGGTTTATATTTGTGTTTGGTATGTATGAGTTAGAAAATTCACACTTTGAACGTTTCCACCAATCAATCCTTTGTAAAATGTATTATATTCATGTTATAGAAATCATGGCCAAATTATACAATGCAAGAGCGGGAAAATTCGGACCATGTGACCAATACGATAATGTGTTGATTTATGTTTTGGGAGGAGAAACATAGCAATATCCCGAGTTAAGACAACATCTAATTGGTCAAGACGCCATTTTGGGATGTGTCCAAAGCTGAGTTTAAAACCATAGGACACCATGAAATTTTGCTTCTAGCTATTAATCTTATCCATCGCTCCTAGACATGCTTTTTAGCTTTTATATTTTTAGCCATTATCTTTTAGCCATGCTTCTAGCCATTATTTTTGCCATCGCTCTTTGCGTTCTTGAACACTTCCTGGTTTGCATGCCAGCTACTCCTCTAATACGAAAACATGAGGAGCTTGTCACATTTCTTTGTTTTACTTTAATCTTTTTCTTTCTGTTGAGAGTTTCATGTTCTACGTTAAGCTTTCCGCTAAGCCGTGTTTTAGACTTTGTGCCCGCCTGAAAACTTCAACCAGCGCACACGACTCCATCCTCCAGCCAACGCCCAAGACTTCACTTCAAACGACCACGAAGTTCCAGCCAATCGGCAACCTTGGGGAACCCCTTTTTGCAACGACGTCTTCAAAGGGAATTGCTTAACTCAAAGGCAACGCAAGTACCTCCAGATTCTAGCTGAACTGGTGCATTTGATATAAAGTTTAATAACCTCATTGAGAAACTCGATGCGAGGGTTAATTAAGTGATTGATGGTTGTTCAGGTCTAATCAATTGCATATACGTATGCTATAAACTTGGGATTTCATGTTTTCACTCTTCTAAACTCATTCTTTCCTCACTTTCTCTCTTTCTTCCACCAGTATGAATGTGTAAATGCGTGTCTGTGTTGATTAGTTTGTATGTCTAAATTCTTATTCATATTGATAAGAGAAGTATCTTGTGTTTTGTACTTACAAATTAATGTCTTTAATGTCTGCTGACCTTGTTACCGTGCTAATAAACGGTCTTCACTGTACTTTGGATAGTAACATCCATTGCAGAGTTGATGTTATACGGCTCGTTCCATGAATCACTGGCCGATTCATTGATCCGCCGTAGAACGGAGATTCTGTTCAAATTCCCTACAAAATCTTAAATAATTCCCTTTGAGCTAAATTGACCTGTTTCCCTTACACTATTGTTGAAGGCCTTCTTGATGAATTAGTGGAAGCTGTAGTAAAAAGTAATATCTTTGTCAGTAGAAGGTGAGAAGCTATCCACTGCAGTGTAAGTTTTAATACTACAGATGCTTCAAACAATGTTTAAAAACACTGATCTTCTTGATAAAATTCAGGAAGCCACACCATTGCCACCTGGAATGTATATGTCTCATGAAGATGGAATGTATTTTAAACAAAAATGAGGTATTGTCAGAAGCGGGAGAACTGAAATTGTCACTGATTCTGTATGTGGATGACATTGAACTAACAAATCCTTGAGGTACAAATAGAAAGATCCACAAGCTTCGTGCAGTGTACTGGTTACTTGCCGATTTATCCAGCAAGTATAGATCCAGCCTACATGTCATGCAGCTAGCTCTGCTATGCAGAGTAGCAGATGTGCAGAAGTGTGGATACAAAAGTGTTCTGTCATCTTTGTTGAAAGATTTGCACACTTTTATCGGAAAACAAAATGATTCCGCGTTTCCTGAAATCTTTGTATTCCAGTGTAAAACATGGTGTGTGTTTACCGCAGAGCCTGACAGACGCCTCTGTGGGCACAGAGGATGATTATGGGGAGCGTCGGCTGTTTCTTAGCGGCCGCATCGCTGAGCCGGAGCAGGAACTGGACGCGGCCTACGATGACCTCACCAAGTCCGAGGACGCCAACATCCTGTTGCGGAAACAATTAAAAGAGATCGACATTGCCTGAGCGAGTTACTGCTGTCGGCCCATGGTTTTGGGTTCTGGCTGTAATTTGGCTGTGATGGATCATGAGTTGTACAGCTATCTTTGTGAGGGCCAGTTTAAGTTCTAGATCCACAAGCTTCATGTGTTGTACTGGTTACTTGCCAATTTATCCAGCAAGTACAGATCCAGCCTACATGCCATACAGCTAGCTTTGCTATGCAAAGTACCAGATGTACAGAAGTGTGGATACAAAAGTGTTTTGTCAGCTTTGTTGAAAGATTTGCACACTCTTGAGCAGGATGGTATTACTATTTTCATTGAAAGTCTCAGTCAGTGTATCAGGGGCACTGTGCTGTTTGTGGCAGCTGACAATTTGGCTGCTCATGGCTGCTTTGTGCAGTCTTTCCTAGGACATTATGTTTGTAGATTTTGTTGCTGTACTGCAGATCAGATACAGGCCAGTGAAGTTTCTGATCTTCTGATCCATGATCTTCATGTGCAAAATGTTGTGTTCTCAGCAAGGTGCTGCAGCATTTTCATTCCATTACTGGATATTCTACGTGATTTGTTGGATTTTATCAGAAATTGAATGATTCCTCAAAAGTATTTCTGACAAACACACTGACAGTTTCCTGAAATCTTCGTATTCCAGTGTAAAACATGGTGTGTATTTACAGCAGAGCCTGACAGACACCTCTGTGGGCACCGAGGAGTCTCCCAGGGAGCACCAGGTGTTTCTCAGCGGCCGCGTCACTGAGCTGGAGCGGGAACTAGACACGGCCTATGACGACCTCACCAAGTCCAAGGATGCCAACAGCCTTCTGCAGAGACAATTACGAGAGGTACGACAGAGCCTTTGTCCACAGGGGAACACATCTGCCCGAGCAAGTTAGTGCTGTCAGCTCACGGTTTTGGATTCTGGCTGTAATTTGTCTGTGATGGATCATGAGTTGTACAGCTATCTTTGTTCTTGCTGAACCCCCAGGGTGAGTCAAAGACTATAGAATACCCAAGACCTGTCACTCATATATGTTCGAATGGGGAAAGATGCAACCCTCATTATGGCCACGAAGCCCCCCCTTCTCAATGAAAGAGCCAATCGTTGACTAGTAAAGTCAGCGTGTCACTACAGCTGCCGTTAGAAGTCCCGGTTACTATAGAAACAGTCGCGTTCTGAGACGTGCGCTCAGTACTGCGCATGCGCACTGGCTGATCTAGCCTGAAAAATAAGCTTTTTTTAATGCTATTGGAGCACAAGGAACTATATTTATGAAGCAGTTCTTATCAGATTTCATTGGTGATTTCAAATATGAAATTTAATCGTAAGCTTGGTGAACAGTTTAGGAGAATTTGATGTTTCCCCATTCAAAGAGATAGGAGCTGCACTTGCCTGCCTGAGAGGCGTTTCAAAGATGGCCGCCGAGTGAAATGACTTGCCTTAAAGGGACTTTGGGTGAGTTTTTTAGGCGACCGTTATTTTAGAATGTATCGCCTTATTGTTTCCATGGCAACGCAGCCGCAGTAGCGCTGCATGACACATGTATCACTTTTGTATCATTTTTCCTTTTTTATTATTAATATTCACAAACGTGCTCACTGTATTATGAAATATCTGATATTCCTATTCTGAAATATGTGCAAGTAAATGTATTTAGAAGTTTAAATGCTTTTATAATGAGCGTGTTAGTTGATCTATGCCGAGTGATGGGCGCCGCCGTGTTAGTTTGCGATGAGTCTGAGCTATGGGATTTACAAGACGCAAATTCATCCTTTCCTCCCGAAAAACATTAAAGTATGTCTTTGGTGAGCTGGGAGAAGAGCAGAGTAAACTTTATAGTTACCTACTTGATGTGTATATTATATCAATAAAACATGTCGTCAGATAACATTTGTAAGGATCATTGTTGCCGCTTCCATAGACATCGGCGTGTATTTTGTAAACTATAAATGCATCGTTTTACTAGTACTTGTGGTGTTTTAATGTCTGGAACCTAAAATAAGCATTATACGGTTAAAAACACAGAATAGTTGCGATAATATGTCAAGCGCTCAGCGCGTCTGATCTGGCTCTGCACCAGCCAAAGCAGATTTGAATTCAGCAGTTGATCACGTGATGCGCTGAACCTTCGAATCACACCGGTGTGAGTGTACACTTCAGGGACCAGCCAAGAACAATCACACCGGTGTGATCATATGTGTTAAAGGGTTAAAGGCCTGTTTGAGGGTCAAGACTTGGTTTTAGGGATCAGGTTATAATTGGGTAAAGGTTTGGTTTAGGGTAAGGGTTTGTGTGAGGCACTTAGTTCTGATGGGTAGGTTTAGGGTAAGGAGCTAGAGGTCGCAGTTTGCCTCAGGTTTTTTTTTTTAGTTTGTTTTTATTTTTACTTCTAAGCTATTGGATATTTTGTGATCTACCAGAGATTTAAGCACTTTTGCTTACCTTGTTCCCTCGGACTGCAAATTTTTCTAATTCCCTTTAATCCACAGGCAGAGGTGGAGGTCTCGCATTGCTTTTTAAAGGCGAAGTCCACTTCAAGAACAAAAATTTAGAGATAATGTGCTCACCCCTTGTCATCAAAGATGTTCATGTCCTTCTTTCTTCAGTCGTAAAGAAATCGTTTTTTTTAGGGAAACATTTCAGCATTTTTCTCCATATAATGGACCGATATGGTGCCCTGATATTGAACTTCCGCGATGCGGTTTAAATGCGGCTTCAAACGATCCCAGCCGAGGAAGAAGGGTCTTATCTGGTGAAACGATCAGTTATTTTCATTAAAAAAAATAACATTTAAATGCTTTTTAAAATCTCAAACGCTTGTCTTGCCCTGCTCTCCTTGAACTCTGTGTATTGTGGCTCAAGACAGTTCGGCTATGTTGAAGAACTCCAATTGTATTTTCTTCCTCAACTTCAAAAATAATTTTAAAATCATTCTACATCACTGCTGAAGTAAAACTGCAAAGTGAACGTGCAAAGAAGATCAAACACCCTTAACAAAAAAGGTAAAACAGTGATATAGGACGATTTTGAAGTTGAGGGAGAACATGAGATGGGAGTTTTTCGACATACACTAACTGTCATGAACAGCAACAAAAACAGTCCAGGCAGAGTAAGACAAGACGAGCGTTTGACATTAAAAAAGTATATCAATTGTATTATTTTTATGAAAATAACCGATCGTTTCGCTAGATAATTTGTGATCTACCAGTGATTTAAGCGCTTTTGCTGACCTCTTTCCCCTCGGACTGCAAATTTTTCTAATTCCCCTCGATCTACAGGCAGAGGTGGAGGTCTGGTGTTGGTTTTTTAAAGGAGAAATCCACTTTCAGAACTAAAATTTTGAAATAATGTACTCACCCCCTTGTCATCAAAGACGTTCATGTCTTTCTTTCTTCAGTTGTAAAGAAAATATGTTTTAAATATTTGTAGAACAAACTGAAAAAAGCAGAAATTTTGAACTGTCCAATGAATGCAAGGAGAAGTCTCATAGATGGCAGGTTGTGATAATCTATACATTAATAAACTATAAGCAGAATGGCTCTTTAGATCTGGTCCTTCTACTGTTTTTCGGGAAATCACTACAGAGGAAGCGTCAGGTCTTGACGCTGGGTCATAGTACAACATTGTACCAATAAGCCTGTATCTATCTTCCAGTTGTTGCAAAGCATGTGGCAGCACTTTTTTACTGTCCATGGCACTGACTTAGTGAAAATCTCCAGATATATTGCTCCAAGTGACCACATATCAAAACATCTGGAGGCCTGTTCAAATTTAGTCATTTTGGAGCCATATAAACAAAGGGTTCTACCCATTGGCCTGTAAATCTGCTTCCTTGTCGCAGTACAACCTTGTCTCTGATGTTGGCAAGGCCTCAGTCTCTCAATACAGCCTTCTTTGAAAACTGGCTGATCTGTGTAGTTACAAAATAAGAGTTAAAAGAGTGATTCTATACATGCTTTTTTAAGAGTATGTAACAGAATTGACAGTCATGTGTGTGTTTTTCTCTGTGCATGACTATCAACTCTATGACATACTGTCAAAATTGTTGCCCTACCTTGGTAACAGAGTAACAGAATTGACACTGACTAACAAATTATTAAAAGTAACAAATTCTTAGAATAATTAAAACTATAACTACTTAAACAAAACAAAAAAAAGGACTTTGTACACCAAATGTACCTGTAACTATTATAACAGAATGATCTACAACATTAAAACAAAACAGTTTCTACATGCAATTAAAACCAAAATCATAATTTTACACTGTTATTTATTTTTTTGTTTTCATTATTAAAAAATCTGGGTCACACTTTATTTTAAGGTCAAATTCTCACTACTAACAAACCATTAACTATGATTTTTGCCTCAAGAAACTCATAATTTGCCGTTTACAGATTTTTAGCAAGGTAGTTTAGATATTGGGTAGGAATATGGTCATGCAGAATATGTGCTTGATAAGTAAAGAGCCAATATGTTAATAATTAATAGGCATGGCAATAAACAACTAGTTAATAGTGAGAATTGGTTCCTATACTTAAATGTTACCAAAAACACTCTTACCAAAATATTGGCTTTTCATATCTTGATGGATGACATTTTTTGGATGGATGTACTCAGTTATTTTGTTGCCCTTGATACTTCAATCGTAATTGTCATCAAGAACAGGAACAGATACACAAACTCATCAACAGCAGGTTGCACACTTCAATACACGACAAGAGACAATGGCAACATGAGGGCTACTTATAGCAAACAAAGAGGGCCACATGACTTGAACAACCAATGAGAACATGAACACCATGAACTGGGGAACCAATAGCTGGAATACATACAAAATTGTGTTTTGTGCAAAACACAAACAGCATGAATCAAACACAAAATAAAAGACTTGAAAACAAGAACATGAAACAAACCCAAACACCACGTTACACTATGAAGCATGGAATAATAGAATAAAAAAAGGTTTGACTTTATTTTCATAATTCCGAGATTATATCCCACAACTCTAAAGGAAAACAACTCGTCATTCTCTCTTTTCCCCTCGGCTCAGAGTTTATATCCCACACTTCTGTCGTTTTTCCCCTCAGAATTAACAAACTAGTCTTGTTAAATCGAGTTATGAAGTCCAAATTAGGACATATAAACTCCTTCTCACATATGTCAGAAAAAAAGTCAGAACTGTGAGGTAAAATAAATAAATAAATAAAAAATTATGTAAAAATGTTAATAGTAAAAGGTTTAAATAATATTTCATGCTGTAGCTGTAGGGCTAATACTATACATCCCCAATGAACAGTAGATGTGAATATTATGTAGACCTATTGTTTAAATCAAATTTATGCTTGAAAAGTAATCATAGCAGTTTTCATCCATAGTATGTCATAGTATTAAACGTCTGCGTTTAGCTTCAAATGGTGTCTTTGATGACAGTATTCTATAAAAAATTTTTTTTTTTCTCTTATTCCATGGATTTTGCGTGTTTACCTCCACTTGTTACCAGTGTATTTCTGCAAACACTATGCGCGTACAGATGCAAGTGACGTCACTGTGACCCCAAAGAATGTGATTTTTCCTTTCATGGGAATGTTGTACAGGTAGTACTCTGCCATATTCAGTTATGTCCTTATAATTCTTACAGTCTATTAGTGTTTACATATTTTATGGATTGTTCAATAATTGCATTTTTTATCTTGCAGCCATGCACTATAATGAAATGCTCACCGTGAGCATGCAGCAACAACAACAACTGAAGGACAGGCTGTGTACTCATTCATTGTTCCAAAGGTGGAATGCACAGCAAAGCCAGTGAAAACAGACCCAACATACATTAATTAACAACAATTTAAGGCAAATAAATAACTATCATATAGTAAATATAAGCAAAATAAATATGTATAAGAATGACACTAGTGTAAATTGCACAATAAAGATAGATTGTTATCAATAATTCTATAAAATAGCAGAGTAACTATTGGTATTTTGTCTTGTTATAGACAGTCGATGACTTTATCAGCCTAATAATCCAATAATATGTTAAGTATTAGGATTTTTCAAAAATATATTGTACTAATTTTAACATTTAGGCTCTTACAATGCGTTTTAATATATTTGTGTGAAATACAGGATAGATTTTTCTCACATTGTCCCACAGCAACATTACAATAGTGTAGATTAGTGTACTATCTTTTATAATAACAATAATTTGTTCTATTTAGTGTCCATTTTATTCATTTAACACATTTAATATTTGGGTCTTCCAAGTTATTTGACATATCTGAACATTTTTTTAAAAAGTAACGCAATAGTTACCTTCCCTGGTGTCACGGGGCGTTGAAGAATAACAACATCAAATGCAGATCCATACTTTTGAATATACTTTACTAAGAAAATGAGCGTGGAGCAACACATAACATAAAATAACCAACGAAGGATAGAATAGAAACAGGAGTTTAAATACACACATGGTAACTAATCAGAAACCATGACAACTAATGAGAAATCAACAGACATGACTAGAGCTGAACTAAACTGAACATAACTGTGACACCTGGTAATTAGTTAATTTTATAATGTTGTAACTCAGTTACTATTTGTAAAACGTAACTAGTAACTATAGCACTGCAAAAAATATTTTTCTTACTTACATTTTTTGTCTTGTTTCCAGCCAAAATATCTAAAAATTCTTAAATCAAAAAGGATTTTCTAGACAAGTAAAAAATACTATTTTTTTTTTCAGTCAAAATTAAGTGAGTTTTTGCTTAGAACAAGCAAAATGATCTGGTGGTGTAAGCAAAATAATCACTGCAGAAAGTAGTAACTTGCCCCACACTGTTCAAAAGTTTGGGATCAGTAAGATTTTTTAATGGTTTTTAAAGATGTTTCTTATGCTCATCGAGAGTGTGTTCACTTGATCAAAAATACAGAAAAGAATGTAATATTGTCAAATATTATTATAATGTAAAACAATGTTTTTCTATTTTATTACACATTAAAATTTTTATTTATATCTGTAATTAAAGTTGAATTTTCAGAATCATTACTCCAGTCTGGCACGTAGTGAGTGGAGCGGAGTGAGCGTTTTCCATTCATTCCTATGGTAGTTGAGCGTAAATGCTCGAGGTGCATTATGGGCTGAGAGCGTCAAAAAGGTGGGGCATTCCTCAACTTTATGCAAATCTCGAGCGCAAAACGCCAGGCGACAACCAATCGCTGTGAAAAGTAGATTTTGACGTCTGCTTCCAAGTGTTTGTGGAACTGCTGGATTACTAAGCTGAACTCGCATATAATTGAAAAAGTCATGCAAAAGTAAATGCACTTTGCATGCTTTAATTATATGCTAGTGTTTAGTTTGTGAACCGCCCTTAAAAGTAGAAGATAAAATGCAAATAGGGTGTAAACAGAGGCGTGCCCTGCCCGTATATTCACACGCCCCAAAGCAGTGTTGTAGTGTTGCCGGCGGCACTGGGCGCAGATTTGACGCTGTAGTGGAAAAACACTGTAAGAGTCACATGATCCTTCAGAAATCATTCTGATATGCTGATTTATTATCAATGTTGGAAACAGTTGTGCTGCTTAATATTTTTGAAACCTATAATTCTTCTTTTCAAGATTCTTTGATTAATAAAATCACAGGTTCCAAAAAAATATTTGATCATTCTAATAATAAATCAGCATATTAGAATAATTCTGAGGGACTTAAGACTGGAGTAAATTCAGCTTTGCATCACATGAATATTGTAACCATTATTGTATATTGTAATAACATTTTGCAATATTGCTTTTTTTTTAAATATTTGATCAAATAAATGCAGCCTTGATAAGCCTTCTTTAAAAACCAATACAAATATTCCCAAAAATTTGAGGGATAGTTTACATATAAAAGTTACAGGTGATAGTGTTTTTACTGACAGAAATGCTAAAATAAATATGTATGTTTGTTAAGAAAAGTATGTTTGAACCTAATTTGTGTCTAATACTTGTGTTAAAAATGTGTTGAATTTATTTTATATATATATATATATATATATATATATATATATATATATATATATATATATATATAAATACATTACATGTGTCATATTGATTTATTAATTTCACTAAAGAAGCCTCTTCTTTTGTAAATTATTTTAATATTCTAAAAATTATTCATTTAGTTCATTCAATTTATTTATTTCCTTTTTTTTTTTTTTAAATGCTATGTTTATAAAGAATGCATTAATTTTGCCCTGGTTTGGGTACGTTATGTTGTAAATGTATGTAAAAGTTGGCAATTATAGCAACTTGTTAGTCGTGTAAGAAATGTGAAAATGTGTTTGAGTTTGTGGGAAGAGGCTGAGGAGAGATCGGTGTTGTTGAGAGAAGGACACAGATTTTCTTTGATGCATTTCTTATTCAAGCCGAGTAAAGTGGTTCAAACGATTTTTGTTGCTAATACAGAACAAAAAACAAGGAAGATTGTGGATTTAACAAAATATATAGTAATTTAAATCATATCAATATTAAAGTTAACGGCAGTGTTCATAAACACGCACACACATGATTTTAATTTGGCAGTATTTTACCTAGAGAAAAATGTTGGATTATGCAACAGACATCACACAACTGTGTATTCACACAGTTAATTAATAAACATGTATTTTTATGCTATAACATGGGTTTTCAAAGTCAAAGACAGTAGGCCTATATTTATTTAGAGCCTTTAACAAAACAAAATTTATATTATATTACAAAATAAGCAGAAATTAAGTTGTACCAAAGAGGACCACAGGGAGAATGCGAAAGACCGCTAAACCAGCTGCCTTGCTTTGACTGCATATGCTACCACACCGGTCTAATCATCCATCTTCCAACTTCAAAATTGTCCCTTTACAAAAAAAAAAAAAAAAAAAAAGGTAAAACAACAATGTAGAACGATTTTGAAGTTGGAGGAGAAAATGTAAATTGAAAGAAAACTGTACTGAACCAGAGATGCACAGAGTAGGCATGCACATGGCAGAGCTAGACAAAATGAGCATTTGAGGTTAAGCATATAAATATATATTTTAGAAAATGACAGATCATTTTGCTAGACGAGACTTTTATTCCTCGCGCTTTAGAG
Source organism: Cirrhinus mrigala (assembly GCA_036247105.1). Lineage (NCBI taxonomy): Eukaryota > Metazoa > Chordata > Actinopteri > Cypriniformes > Cyprinidae > Cirrhinus > Cirrhinus mrigala. Next base: position 956,933 of record JAMKFB010000915.1, read on the forward strand.
CCCTTTGAAGCTGCACTGAAACTGCATTTTTAAACTTCAACCTGTTAACCATCCTGGAATGTTTTTCTTCGAAAACTTAATTTCTTTGTGCCTGATGGAAGAAGGATGACATGAGTAAGTGAGTAAATTTACCTCACAGATCATGAAAGTAGGCTGCAGTTTGTCATTCATCATAACAAAGTGTGGAGATGACGTAAATAGATTAAATGTGCAATGTAGAGCTTCAGTCATTAAAATAGAAATTTGTGAAATGGTAACGAACTAAGATAAGTGACATCTCTTTAATGACTATAAAGGGAGTTTGTAAATGTGAAATTGAACTTATACAAGAGTTTTATACATTTTTGACAAGCTCTGTTGTGCTCTATTTCAGTGGTTCCCAACCATGTTCCTGGAGGCCCCCCGACACGGCACATTTTGCATCTCTCCTTTTTCTGATACCCATTTCAGGTCTCTCTACTAATGAGCTGGTGATCTGAATCAGGTGTGTTTAATTAAGGTGACATGGAAAACTGCAAGCAAACGAATACTGCATCCCAGTGTGCCTACTTACACTACACCCTTAAAGTATGTACTCTTTTGGTGAAGAAAAAGTACACACTTTTCAGTTTGTCCTAGAAGAGTAGGCAAGCTTTGATACATACTATCATGTCACACAACTGCGTCTTTACCCTGTCACAGTAAACTGGCCTGTCAATCATCTTGTCACAGTTAACATCCTCCACAATTAATTTAATTTAACTTCATTATTGGACAGTATTGGAGAGAAAAGTAGCACGTTGCTCTGCCAGTTGCAGGTCTTTCATGCCGAAAACTGTGCTCAAAGTTTCTGCATCACGATGCATTTAAAAGTTAACGACCAAACGGATGTTTATAAAAGTTCACATTGCTGTTGCAGATGAAATATAACACAGATAACATTAAATAAATATTTTTTTACCAGGTAAATGTTGAATATTAGTAACTCAAACCCCTTTTTCTAAACATCTCTACCTAACCACCGGTCTCGCACATCCGCCATGTTTGTAGTTTTTTAAAACATTTTTTATTCATGTTTGTTGTTCTGAACCGAATCCTTTGACAAAGCGCAATGGATTGTGGACAATATTAGCCATTAGAGTGTGCATGGATCCACACTTCAAAAAACGACCTGAAAAAGTAGACCATCCGGGGACTTTGGCATACCTTTTTCAGCCTACTGTGCTTTGGGACATTGTTATTGTAATCTCACATACTATTTAGGATGGATAGTATGAACATTGGGATGCAATTTCATTTTTAAAGTATAAATTGAGTCATTTAAATCATTTAAATTTCTAAATTCAAAACTTTATATTTAAAACATTAATCTAATGACTTTGTTATGAAGCGCATTAATACCACCTGTGAGTCTTGTCAAGAAGTCTGTAAGTATTCCTTAAAGGAACACTCCACTTTTTTTGAAAATAGGTTCATTTTCCAACTCCCCTTGAGTTATACAGATGTGTTTTGCCGCTTTTGAATCCATTCAGCCGATCGCCGGGTCTGGCGGTAGCACTTTTAGCATAGCTTAGCATAAATCATTGAATCCGATTAGACCATTAGCATCTCACTATAAAATGACTAAAGAGTTTCGATATTTTTCCTATTTAAAACTTGACTCTTCTGTAGTTGCATCGTGTACTAAGACTGGCAGAAAACGAAAAGTTGCGATTTTATAGGCCGATATGGCTAGGAACTATACTCTCATTCCGGCGTAACAATTTATTTTGCTGCCGTACCATGAGTGCAGCAGGCGCAATGATATTACGCAGCACCTGAACGTGACCGGCACTAAGTTTGTGTAGATGCAGAGTTGCAGCCGGTAGGGCTGTGATGGTCGCAATGACAACCGCACCACCGCGGTGGTCAGTTGCCACCGGCAATACTGCACGTGATGTCACACAATCTATAACAAGCATAAAATACAGTTTCTTTAACAATTTCTCTGCTGTGGTCGTTTTTAGTGTCCCCGCCGGCAGCAGCAGCGAGTGCAAGTGCCTTCGCAGCTACTGGAAGAGATCCGCGTTCAAACGCACACAATAGGCTAAAGCTTGCAAAGCTCCGGGAAAACTAATTACCATGAATGTGTCGGGAGGAAATATTAATATTATTAATAAATTATTATTAATAAACTAGTGTTTTCTGAGCCAGTGTCGCAAAGATGACGATCCTGAGACGCCATCTGCTCATTGGAGATGCGCCTTTAGAGAGAAATGCATCTCTACGGATTTTATAATGAAAGAGTTATTGTTTTTTATTTTAATTTTTTAGTTTTAAAGTAGTAAAGTAATAATTTTAAGCTTTCTATAGATATACTTATCCTGATTGTAAGGCAAGTATTCGCTGAGTTTCGTTTCATTTTTGTGCAGCGCTCCTGTTCAACACCGAGACATCAGAAAGCGCACCTTGTGTTTTCTTTATTTTTACAAATGAACAACATTTTGTTGATAATGTGAGTGCACGCAATTAAAATTAGACCCTTACAGTTCCAGATGATATATTACGCTTACCTTTATGAGCAAATATTATGGCGTATTTAATTTCATTAAAGCAAAAACCTTAATTTAACAAACAAAAAAGTGTTCCAAACATAATTTTAAATTAGCTTTATAAAAAACCGAAAAGAAATATAACTACGTTCCTATTAAAAACAAAACTGAGCTATTTTAATGAATGCAACAGTGTAATGGGAAAGAGAGAGAAAAGACTTGTGCCGGTAATTTTGTTTGTTTAATATTTACCGTTCTTATTTTGGCTACATTCTTATGTAACTGATATATGAAACTATAATTTCTTTGTTATTTACTTTAGTGTTTTGTAGGCTGAAATAAACACGCACGTTTGTTAATAATTTTTGAGCCTCATTTTTTTATGTTTCAAAAAAAAAAAATAAATTATATATATATCTCAACACTGCGCCACCGACGGTAGTTGGTGCCACCGTCACAGCCCTAGCAGCCGGCAGAGTTGATGGCTGCATAATATCATTGCGCCTGCTGCACCCATGGTACGGCAGCAAAATTCCTTGATTATTACGCCGGAATGAGAGTATAGTTCCTAGCCATATCGGCCTATAAAATCGCAACTTTTCGTTTTCCGCCAGTCTTAGTACACGATGCAACTACAGAAGAGTCAAGTCATTTTATAGTGAGATGCTAATGGTCTAATGGGATTCAATGATTTATGCTAAGCTATGCTAAAAGTGCTACCGCCAGACCCGGCGATCGGCTGAATGGATTCAAAAACGGTTAAAAAACATCTGTTTAACTCTAGGGGAGTTGGAAAATGAGCCTATTTAAAAAAAAGTGGAATGTTCCTTTAATCCCACATTTGTGCTCTTCTGTACCATGCAAAGATGAATTGTTGATTGCTGATTTCATTTGACTGGTGACTTATTCTTACTGATTGTATTGTATAATTTGAATTGAGTTTAATTAAACTTTCAAATAAAAGTATAAGTCAATGTTTTTGGCACAGAAGATGACACATTTAGAAAAATGGCATTACAAAGGTTAAAAAAAACCCTTAAGGAGTCAGTTATCTCAATGTCATAAGGTTAATTTCTGTCATTGATCAGATCGATCGCGTTCCTAATTTTTTTCGTTTGTTTGTTTTGTTTTAAGTAGAAGCACTAGTGCTCCTGAAAAGAAATGTACGCATAGAGTCCTTAAGAATGTAATGTTGCCTTTTAAAAACTAATTGCAAGTGTTTTTGCAAAGTGTAAGCTATTAAAGGTAATCTGCAAATCATGCAATACTGTACTAGTAAATGAGTGTTTTGAGGGCTTGGCTAAACTGGCCAATTAGAGACAATTACTAACCATTTTGTTTTTATTTTGTTTGTTTGTTTGTTTGTACAGAATTGCAGGTGCCTGTCTGTTAATAAATGTCATTATGAATTATAAAGGGTTTTATAATTAAATACATCCAAAAAGTCATCTAAAATTAACATTATCAAGCTAGAGTCGCCCCAGTGAATTTAGGCCATCTCCTTCACTGCATAAAACTCACATTTTGGAACTTGTTAATTGTTTTGTTTTGCTCCCATTTCTATGGTGGATGATATACCATAGAAATATATGTTTGCTTATTCAATAAAAAACAACAAAAAACTGTTGAAATGTTTAAAACAAGTTTTATTGCATGACATTTCATGTATTTTGGTATTTATAACTTGACTAATAACGATGCTTTTCACACTAGAACAATATTATGTCTATATTCCAAAATTACAACCACATAAAGTTAACTTGTATATATGTAATCCAATAATTTTACACATTTTACCAATTTTTATACATTTATGCAAAAAAAAAAAACCCTATTGTGCACTATTATAGTCTTTTCTTCCAAATTATTCAATTTTTTTTTATTGTTTATTTGAAAGGTTTGACTTCGTTTGTACTTTAGTGTTACCGTGGTATTACTATCACCACCCAGAGTCAAACAGGTGGTGTACACAGGCCCTGTTTGACCTTATCATAAAAACTGAATGGCAGACCAAAGGTCAAACATTAAAAGGACCTCAGATGTCCGTTGGATGTCTTTGAAGACTTGTAAAGGGGGGTTTTTGGTTTGGGTAGATGGATGGTTGGGTTATATACAGTATGTATAAGTATGGAGTAGTATCTTTAACCACATGGTCTTTCCTCTGTATTTCGACTCATGTTTGAGTGGGAGTTGATGCAGAAACTCCTACAGTTGAGAGGAAGTGGTTTCGGTGGAAGTGGGTTGAAATGAGGAAACAGCAGCTCGCTTTCTTCTCTCTTACCTGATCATAGTCTGGTTTGTGGTGAGAACCCAGTTTGTCACAGTGACTACTGACGCCTCTTTCGCTTTTGTCTTCACTCAGGTCCACAGACTTGGTTTCAGTGCAAAGCTCGGGGTAATGGGAGTGGAAGTTCTCGTAGCCTCCTGGAATGACAAAATGCGCCGTTGTTATGACTCGTCAAGGATTGTTGAGTCGTTCAGCTTATCAAGAACTTCACGTGTAGAAGTTCAGAGCAGATCAGAGCGTGAGAGACAAAGAAGAAAATCCCACCAACAGGGGAGAGTTGTCGGGAAAATTCATCGAAATGTCCTAGTTAAACTCCAAATGTCATTTTAAAAATCCCTGTAGATTTGAACGCACTGTTATCATTGAGAGGAGTAATAATATGATATAGTACAGCAATAAATATTACTGTGATGGTTCTCATACTTCCCTTTCTGACTCATCCATCCTTTGACGCACAAACACAATTTATCTTTTGAAAACCAGACAAATATCTGCTCCGCCAAACAAAATACTTAAGCTATATATATATATATATACATATATATATATATATATATATATATATATACACATATATATACATATTTAATCAATATTTTTTATTACATGATTTTATTATTCTTTGTTACAATAAAATCGCTATTACATAGTAAAAATGCATATGAATATATATATATATATATATATATATATTTTTAGACATTAAAATATATATTTTTTGTTTCTTTGTTATTATAATAAAATACAATTTGCTATTAAAATTGGCTATTAAATATTATTTTATGATTAAATTATTCTTATTACAGTAATATATATATATATATATATATATATATATATTTTTTTTTTTTTATATATATAGTTTTACATTTTTATATTATTTTATTACAGTACAATTACGTAGCTATTTTTTACTATTAGATATATAGATATAGATATAATTATTATTTTTATGATATTATTTTATCATTCTTTATTTCAATAAAATCGCTGTTACATTGTAAAATGCTTGTTTTATATATTTTATATATTACTTATTAATATATATAGTTTTACATTTTTGTTTGTTCTTTTTTATTATATTATTTTATTATTTATAGTATAATAAAATACAATTTGCTATTACATTGCTATTTTTGGCTATTACGGATATATATATATATATATATATATATATATATATATATATGATTTTACTATTTTTTTATAACAAAAAAATCGTTATTACACTGTAAAATGCACTAAATTGATATGAATATATTCATAACTATAATGTTATTGACTTTATTATTCCTTATCACAATAAAATCGCTTTTACATTATGAAGTGCATTTTATATATATATATATATATATAATTTTTATTACATGATTTTACTATTTTTTATTACAAAAAAAAACGCTATTACACTGTAAAATGCATTAAATTTGTATAAATATATATAGTTTACATTTTTGTTTGTTCATTTTTATTATATTCCATTATTTTATTATAATAAAATACAATTCGCTGTGTGTGTGTGTGTGTATATATAATTTTATTATATGATTTTATTATTCTTAATCGCTATTACATTGTAAAATGCATTAAATACAAAAATACAAAGCGCTATCACGTTGTAATACACACACGCACACAAATTTTTTTATTTAGTTCTAAAACATCATTAGTCTAAATAGTTTTTAATTGGTATAAATTTATACATTCAAACTATCGAATTCAATAAACATCAAATTATTTAGTTTGCTTTATCTTGAAATCGTCGTCCTAAACATAAACATGGCAGCTTAAAATATTTTAACACTTCCTTTAAAGAAAACTTTCAACAAAACGATCTTTACTCACCTTTTAGGAAGCAGATGTTCGCACTACTCGCCAAGTGCGACAAACTATTAATGACAATCTGAGCAATACTGTCTTTTTTCAGTTTTTGTAAATGAGGTGTGCGGTCACTTTTGATGATAAGGTGATTCACGAAGAACTTTTCTGTTCAAGTTCAATATATATATATATATATATATATATATATATATATATATATATATATATATATAATATATATATATATATATATATAATATATATACAAGGAATTAAGAAAAAACAACAATGGTTTTCAGTTAAAAAAAGTAAAATTCATTGAAAACAAAGTCACAATAAAACTATATACACCATGATGAAGAAATAAAAAATATCACTCCCACTCTTGTTCATGTTCCTCATCATCCTTGTCATCTGTGTAATACTGCAGAGAGTGAGGGAAATTAACCAAACCATGGAAATACACTACAGAGTTATAGAGGGCACAATAAATGTATACATTGAATCTTCTGCATCTTCTTGATCAGGAGGAGCAGGACGATGCTCTGGTGGAGGTGAAGATGAAGGTGGATGTAGTCGGGGCAGTGGAGGAGGAACATTTGAGGATCTCTCCTCATCCCAATGAACTGTACTCTGTGTCCTGCAAAACAGCACAACACAATACAACAGCTGTCAAACCTAACATCACTTAATAATTAAAGTCTAAAAATATATGCACAGCTTAATGAGAAGTATAAACTTAGAGCCTATTTTAGAAAATTTGATTTAATTTTTATTAGTACTTGCACTACTGCTGCCGCCACGGTCCTTTGCCACTGTCAGCACTCCAGCTGTTGATACAAAAACTGCTTTTTAGACTACTTGTACAAAATTATTTCTCCTTCGGCCAAAGCCATTTTCCTGACAATTTACCAGGTTGTGTGAAACACAATGTCATCGGCAAAAGAGAGTCTGACATGAACATGGAGAAAAACATATTTGTATGAAAAAAGTATGAATTAATGAACATTATTTGTTAATCATTTAATTTAATACTTATTAATTAATATAATTTAATATTTATTAATTATTGTAATTTACTATTTATTTTCAATAGGTATTTATTAATTATATTATTTTTTTGAATTGTGCTTAATGATATTTCTACTTGTTTTCTTATTTATTGACAATAAAACAGTGTTTAGATTTTTTCCAACAAGCTCTTCAGTACACTAAAGGCCATTTCACCAGAACAATGCCTGGTTGTGTAGAAACTTAATGACAAAAAACAAACTTATTATGTTTTCTACATTTTCTAATTATAATTGATCTGCTTTATTTTGAAAGATGTATTGCAGTACTACAAGCCCCAAATTAAGTACTTTTTTAGCGTCTCTAATGAGTTTGGTTTTGATGCTGAACTTCCACTGCCAGGTCTGGTGGAAACGATTCAGTCACTGTCTTTGCTGGTCAGAAAACAACTTCATGAGGCTGAAACACCGAAGACCATAAAAACCAAGAGTGTCCAAACTGTTTCTGCTGGGGTCGGGGGCCTGTACCATGATGGTAGTTGAACAGATTCAGAGTTACAGGATTAGTTTCCAGTTGACAAAACCAAACCACTCCAATCCGGCTTTGTTGGTACCATGATGCTGATCATTACCTTACTTTGTCAACTCGGGCTTTGATTACTGAGTTTGTGGAACATGTGCACGTTATTGTGTGACATCACTGGCGAAGAGCCAATCACAAGCCTTGGTTTGAAGGTTAAAGGGTTTGCTAAAGTTTAAGAGATTGAAGAATATGATGAATATAAACACATTTACATTGAAAAAAATAGTTGCTCATGAAAGAGGACAATTAAAAGAAATGATCTTGCTCTATCAGTGCCGTCACAAGTGAAACTTAAGTTAGTTTATAAAGTTGAAAATATACAGCGATAGACTAAACATGTAAGGTCACATGTAGTCCTTTTGAAAGCATTATCTATTGATTCTACAGCTTATTTATATGACATATGATATATATACAGTACTGTGCAAAAGTCTTAGGCCACTAGTATTTTCACCAACAAAAAAATGGTCAGTTATTTCTATCCTTTGCTGGAGTGTGTCAGTAGGAAATATCAGTTTACATTTCTAAACATTCATTTTGCCATTAATTGTAATAATCCAGTGAGATTTTTGTTTGCACAAGGAGTCTGACAACAGCCAGTGCTCCACACAGAGATCTGATCTCACCATCATCCAGTCTGTCTGGAATGACATGAAGAAACAGAACAAACTGAGACAGACTAAATCTAGAAGAACTGTGGCAACATCTTCAAGATGCTTCAAGAAACCTACATGCAAAGCTACCTGAAAACTTATGCACAAATGTACCTAGGGCAAAAGCTGTTTTAAACGCAAATATGGTTTACCAAATGTTGATTTAATTTAGTTAATAGAAGTTAATTGATATATAAAATCTATTTATGGCATTATTTTTGACAGTATCCTCATTTTACAGCATTTTTACACAAGTGCCCAAACTTTTAACAGTACTTTCCAGGTAGGTTTCTTGAAGCATCTTGGAGATGTTGCCAAGGTTTCTGGATTTAGTCTCAGTTTGTTCTGTTTCTTCATGTCATTCCAGACAGACTGTGAGCACTGGCTGTTGTCAGACTCCTTGTGCAAACAAAAATCTGACTGAATTATTATTACAATTAAAGGCAAAATGAATGTTTAGAAATGTAAACTGATATTTCCTACTGACACACTACAGCAAAAGGTAGAAATAACTGACTTAAAACCATTTTTTTGTTGGTGAAAATACTAGTGGCCTAAGACTTTTACACAGTTTTCTCTCCGTTTTGGCCTTCCGTCCACGTTGTAGTGTGGACTGTGAAAACGGAGGCTTTTGAAAACAATGACACATATTTACTTACGTGACACATACTGTACCAATAGATATCTGTTTATACCGGTAATTATGCCTGTTATGTGCTATTCACTTAAACTGCTGCTGTAAAGATATTTACCTTGTACACTCTTCCTATTACAGTCTTAAAAAGATGACAGAAAATGTACTCACAGTTGCTGTAAACATGAGGGCAGCTGCTTTTTTTGATCAAACATGAGTGAGCACGACATGAACTCATCAGTAAATTATGAAATATTTCCGTAATTAAAATGATCCTGTAAGAGGAAACTTGAAAACTTATGTCTGTACCATCTGTATCATCTCAGTGAGTTTTTTGAGGTTTTACACATGCGCAGTACGGCGAATTTAACGCTTCCTATGTTTCAGTGTGGATGAGAAACTTTTGGAAAACACTTGAAAACTCTAGTGTGGACAGAGAGCATTTTAAATGTACCCAGATTAATGATAATGTAGCCCAAGTAATTATCATAAAACCCAGACCTTTTTTTTAAGTACTAGTGACCTTTAATTTGGAGCAAGAGAAACTGGGGGAGTGACATTTTTGTGTCACACTTTTTGTTTTTGTGCCGACATATAGCGCCATTGCGTTACGGGCATCCCAAGTTCGAATCCCAGCTCGAGGACCTTTCCTGATCCTGCCCCCTTCTCCCTCTCCCACTTCTTTTCTTGTGCGCTATGATCTGTCCTATAATAATAAAGGCACAAAAAGGCCAAAAATAAATCTTAAAAAAAAAAAAGACATGTCACTTTGCTCACATCTGATTGGTCTCATTTCAGTTTGAGATCTCTAAACCAGAACATAAACCTGCCCTGGAGCAGGTTAGAGGAGTGTAAGCTGCTATGGCAATGAACACAGCTAAAAGTCCAGCAACTTTCATGGTACCTAAAACCCAGCATTGATGCAAACTAAACTGAAACTTTCCTGGCTAGCCAGCTAACCCGGCTTCATGGTACAGCCCCCAGACTCTCATAACTTGATTTTATTTCACACACACACACACATACACACATTACCAATAATTTTATACATAAAAACAGATTTTAAAAAGAACAATTCTCCAATCCTCCCTCATTTGCAGGATTTGTTAACCTGCACATACTTAAGACTAACACAGAACGAAAAACATCTTAATTCAATAAACACAAATACTCCTAAAAATTATGTTTTGAGATATTAGGATTTTGCACTTACCATAAATGAAAACAATTAAATCATAATTAGGGCTGTCAAACGATTAATCGCGATTTACTCGCATACAAAATAAAAGTTTGAGTTTGCCTAATATATGTGTGTGTACTGTCTAATTATTATGTATATCAGTACACACAAATTAATGTATATATTTAAGAGAAATATTATTTATGTACTATATATATATATATATAAGTTCTATAAAATTTAAAATAAATACATATACTTGTAAATATTTCTATAAAACATGAATGTGCTTGTATTTATATAAACATAATTACACACACACACACACACACACATATATATTAGGCAAACTCAAACTTATTTTGTATGTGATTAATCATGATTATCCGTTTGATTGATTGATTTCTACAAATCCATAAAAATGAAACACAAGGAATGAGAAGACCATAATGAGGGTTTTTAATTAAGAATATATATATATTACAACTTATTAAAAAAGGCAGAATAAAACCATATACAACAAAAATAGAATTAGAAACAATCCAGAATATGATGAAGACAAAAATAAAATACATGCGAGAAAAAAATATCACTCCCACTCTTGTTCATGTTCCTCATCATCCTTGTCATCTGTGTAATACTGCAGAGAGTGAGGGAAATTAACCAAACCATGGAAATACACTACAGAGTTTTAGAGGGCACAATAAATGTATACATTGAATCTTCTGCATCTTCTTGATCAGGAGGAGCAGGACGATGCTCTGGTGGAGGTGAAGATGAAGGTGGATGTAGTCGGGGCAGTGGAGGAGGAACATTTGAGGATCTCTCCTCATCCCAATGAACTGTACTCTGTGTCCTGCAAAACAGCACAACACAATACAACAGCTGTCAAACCTAACATCACTTAATAATTAAAGTCTAAAAATATATGCACAGCTTAATGAGAAGTATAAACTTACAGCCTATTTTAGAAAATTTAGCATGGGTTTATATGAGTGAGTGACGACCCTGCTCATGGACCAGCTTAAACCAGCATCAAAACATACCTACCAGCATATGCTGTTTTTTTTCACCAGGGGAACCGTCCTGAAGCGTTGTGTGTCACAGCTGTTAGCGTGTCACCGGGGGACACCATGAATTTAGCAATAAAACTGACCTGATTTACAAACACTGAGTTTCTGCGTTTGTGTGTGAAATAAAACACCATCAAGAATATTAAAGATCCAAATCCAAGTTTCCAGCGTCTGGGTGTTTGTCACGTAGAAACAAAGAGAACATCTAAACAGAAAAACAGTGTAATTAAATGTATAAGCAAATATATCACAATATTATTGGAATATCACACGCAATGACGCGCTGGAATAAAACAGATTTGTATGGATGCTCCCACATAGACCGCGAGCATTTGCACACACGAAAAGCTTTTTTTTTTTTTTTTTCCAACCAGTCCAAATCTCTTTAGATTTTTGCAAAAAAAAAACACGGGCTGTCCAATAAGATCTGAGCATTATATCACATGGCCACAGCAGCTGCTGTTGCACAAAAAGGATTGAGTGGTGGCGCTGTTTCGAAAAACCAATGTATTTAAGAGTATTCTGAGAGAGGCGAGGATGTGTTCTTGTTGTCATTGTATCTGAGAACAGATGATTATTCTCACATGTTCTTATTCTAATTTCTATTATATCTCCACTGAATTATGTGATCTGGAGGAGAGAACTGTCCATTAATAAAATATTATATATATATAAAAACTTACATGTATATATATATATATATATATATATATATGTGTATCTATGTGTATATATATACATACATATATATATATATATATATATATATATATATATATATATATATATATATATATATATATACATATATAATGTGTGTGTGTATAATATGTGTGTATATGTAGATGTGTATATACATGTGTATTAGGGATGCAACAATACAGTTAGTAGACAGTTCAATACGTACCTCAGTTTTTTAACAACGTTTTTCGGTTCAGTTCTGATATCTTGCCTCTTCAGTGTGGAGTTTCTTTGCCACAAATTAACAAAATACTCCCGTAAACCTCTGTACACTGGAAAAAGTGTGGTTTAGTAAATGTCTGCTTTATTTTTTTTTTTCTTTTGTATTATTTTTTTAGATTTTTAAATAGAATGGGTTTCATTCATACTGGGCGCCCTCGTGCAGAAAGTCCACATATGCATCAATGTGTAACGGAGACTCGTGAGAAGCGTGATAGATCCAGATGCGAGCTTTATTGAAAACAACGTAGTCAAGACAGGCAGGGTCGATCTCCAAACAAACAGTAATACATAGGCAAGGCAAAAGCGTAATCCAGTAAATCAGGCAGAAGGTCAAAATACCAAGAGAGCAGTCCAAAAGTAACAAATAAACAAGGCAATGAAACAGGCCAAAAACTATGACTATGGAACAAAACAAAACCGTGGAAAACACAAAACAAGGCAATGAAACAGGGAAAATGCTTGGGAGAGTCCACACAGGCAAAACAATACTTCACAAAGGCCTGTTTGGTTTAGGCCTCCTTATAAGGCCACCAAACAGGAAGTAACCAAAGAAGCAGCAGAGGGAGCGCTAACAGGGTCAGTGGGTGAGGGCTCCCTCTGCTGGTGTGGCGTTACACAAAGAACCATCACTGATTACGTTCCGTTCCAGCTTCTCTAATGGATAAAGGCATCGCTATTGCTGTAACTGAATAAAAACAAGATATAGCGTTAAAAGTTTTGAATGATGAAATGTAAGAACAATAAACATTCGTCTGCAATAATATATGGTTTGTCTGTGTTTTTCAAGCCATCTCGTGTATTTTCATAAGTTCATTCATTGCTAGTCGACATACATAGAATACAAGTATAGAATTTATTGTCTGCCTCATTCTGTGATAAGAATCCACATCAGATCACGTAAGGAAGTTATTTTAAACACTCGACTGATGTTGTGAATTAAAAACAAGTTACAATGTTTTTTATAACTTTTGTTTTTATAACTCTTTTGTTGGACAACAGGTTAAGAACGGCTTATCATTGCATGTCATTATAATGGAAGATGCTCTGCGTGTGTAGCCTTTTTAAATATAAGCAAGGAAGCTTTTATCATCTCAGCACGAGAAATCGCGGGCGCACACACAGCAAATTCTGAGAGAAATAAAACAAGGAAGTTATTTAAATGCAAAACCGAGAAAAAAAGCAATTCACATCCACGTATTGAACCGTGGATGTCGTACCGAACGATTTGATATTATATTGAGTATTGTGACATCCCTTATGTGTGTGTGTGTGTGTGTGTGTGTGTGTGTATATATATATATACATAATGTATTTCAGAAAGATTTCTTACAAACTATTGTGATTTATTTAAAAAAAAAAAAAAAAAAAAAAAAAGGGGGAGAGGAAAAACAAAAACTTTCGGAAGAAGTTTTTTGTTCAGGCACACACAGACATCAAGAACCAGCGTATGAATCTCAACAATGGTGACAAACGGCATATTCAGATAAACAGATCAACAACATCACAAAACAAGCTACTAAAAAGCTACTAAAAAGTCACATAAAAACAGCAAAAACAAAAGAAATTAAAGCTGCAAGCAGCGATGGGCGGGCCCTCGCACCCGGGCTCACCGCCGATGAGTGGCAAATGGTGGGCACTATGCTTTTAACAAAGTAAATGTAGGAGAAATATGTCAAAGTCATTGATATGTGCTAATCTTCCTGCTGCCAGCTGGTGGCGCTATGCCTATAACTGAATATTGGCATGCAGATGTCTTCAGGTCAGCGCTTTTATCAAACATAAAGTTTGGTGCAGATTGAACGTGGCATGCTTGAGTGTAAGACATGACATGTCCTGCTGCCAACAGGTGGCACTATTACAGAATATTGGTCTTTAGATGTCTTCAGGCCAAGACTCTTGCCAAACATGTCAAGTTTGGTGCAAATTGTACATTGCATGTTTAAGTTAGTGTAAAACAAGTCATTTGCTGTTGCCAGCTGGTGGCGCTATGATTGTAATGGAATATTGGCCTTTAGATGTGTTCAGGCCAGGACTCTTATTGAACATATGAAGTTTGGGGCAGATCCGACATTGTATGGCTGAGTTACAACAACTTCCTCTTTCATGGGATTAATAGCATGCATTAGCACTTGGTAAGTGTTTCTAGCATGTTTAGCACAATATGGCATATTTTGCTGTGCTTTTAATAGTCCATCACAGTGTTAAACATGTCACTTCCGGTTGCCAGCAGGTGGCGCTATGACTATAACCGAATATGGGCATGTAGATATCTTCAGGCCAGGACTCTTATCAAACATGTGAAGTTTGGGGCAGATTGGACATTGTTTGCATAAATTAAAATAACTTCCTGTTTCATGGTTTTAACAACATGCTTTAGCACTTAGTAAGTGTTGCTAGCATGTTTGAGCATGTTTTTAGCATGTTTAGCACTCAATGGCTTATTTTAATGTGTTGCTAATGGTGCATCACAGTGTTAAACGTCACTTCCTGTTGACAGTAGGTGGCGCTATGACTATAACTGAATATTGGCATGTAAATGTGTTCAGGCCAGGACTCTTATCAAACATGTGAAGTTTGGGGCTGATTGGACATTGCATTCCTGAGTTACAGTAACTTCCTGTTTCATTGCATTAATAACATGCTTTAGCACTTAGCTAAGTGTTGCTAACATGTTTTAGCATGTTTCTAGCATGTTGCTACCCTATTTAAGACTTGTCGATACTTTTTAATATATTGCTATGCATCCATAACAGTATTAAACATGTCACTTCCTGTTGCCGGCAGGTGGCGCTATGACTATAACTGAATACGGGCATGGGCATGTGTTAAGGCCAGGACTCTTATCAAACATGTCAAGTTTGGGGCAGATTGGATATTGTATGCCTGAGTTACAGTAACTTCCTGTTTCATTGTATTATTAGCATGCTTTAGCATATTAGCTAAGTGTTGCTAGCATGCTTTACTATGTTTGTAGCATGTTGAATATTAAGTTTGGGGCAGATTGGACATTGTATGCATGAGTTACAGCAATTTCCTTTTTCTTTGTATTAATAGCATGCTTTAGCTAAGTGTTGCTAGCATATTTTAGCATGATTCTAACATGTTGCTAGCCTATTTAAAACTTGCTAACGCTTTTTAATATGTTGTTAGGGGTCCGTAACAGTGTTAAATATGTCACTTCCTGTTGTCAGCAGGTGGCGCTATGACTATAATTGAATATGGGCACTGACATGTGTTCAGGACCGGACTGTTATCAAACGTGTGAAGTTTCAGGCAGGTCGGACATCGTTTGCCTGAGTTACAGCAACTTCCGTTTTCATGGCGAAACATCGAACTTTGTCAGGCCGCCAAGGACACGCCCCTCGATGAAAGATCTTCGCAATTTAGCATCGCAAAGGCCTTATGATAACACTCAGCAAATTTGAAGATGATCGGATAAAAACTGTAGGAGGAGTTCGTTTAAGTACGAGGCCTGAAAATGGCAAAAACTGCACAAAAATCATACAGGAAATTCAATATAACGGACTTCCTGTTGGGTTTCGGATGTTGTGCCAGGAGACTTTTTTGTAGGTATTGGTGTGTTACACGTGTGTACCAAGTTTCGTGCATGTACGTGAAACGCAGCTCGAGGCGCACTCCGTTGAAATTTTATAGGTGGCCCTATCGATCCATTTTGCCACACCCACTTCTGAAAACCATATCAGATGTAAATTTTCGCCAGGTCTGACGCGTGTGCAAAGTTTCATGAGTTTTCGAGCATGTTTAGGCCCTCAAAAAGACTTTTCATTTTGGAGAAGAAGAAGAAGGATAATAAACGGAGCAATTCCAATAGGGTCCTCGCACTGCAGTGCTCGGGCCCTAAATATTAAGAATAAAAGAAATTACAAAGACAATAGCGGGTATGCATGTGACGTCATCGTCAACTAGAGAGGCTGCGGCTCTGGCAAAAAGACTGAGTGGCAGCATTGGTTTTAGCGTGAATGCTGTGAAAGAACACACAAAACACCTCTAAAACCAGAACGAGCTTTGCGATTGACTGTACAAAGAGATTTGACAGGAAACCTGAGGTATATTTTTACAGACTGCCAAAAGCTACAGAAAAGAGAAGCAAATGGATCGCCGCAATTCAAAGAGACAAATGGACTCCAGGTGGCGAAATACGGATTTGCAGTTATCATTTCATGTTAATATGTTGAATATAGTGGTAAAATCACACCCTATATATTGTATTGTCATATTTAATATTGACAACTCATCAATTAAATATTTACCATCTTAAATTCTGCATAACTGGATGTTTTTAAATAAACACTGACAAAAACTATATAAGATTTTGGGCTGGACCATATGACCATATATATAACATTGATATAAGTGATCACCGGGGTTTAGACCAGCCTATTTTGTATTTACAAAATGTGTTCACAGGCAAATCTGCTTTATTTATTTCCCCAGCGTTGAAATCAGGCACATGTAAATGTCAGGAAACACGATTCCTGACTGCATATTAATATCCACAGACCACTGGACATTTGCTAAGTTGTAAGGAAAATGAAGGAAAATGATGAGTCCAGCAAAATGATTATCGTTTTGTTTTACTTGCGTTTTTGCAGCTTCCCTATTAAATCCATTCATGCAGCTGCTTCTTTTGCCACTCAGTCTGAGGGGGCGTATTCCAGCGGGAAAGTGACGTCAATGCATACCCTCTATTCAGCTCATAATTTGAGTTTTTATTGGTTACAACATGCTTTTTTGATGGTCACCGTTGTTGTGATTCTCACGCTGATTCTTCATCTCCGTGTCTTAAATAAATACTTTTTAAAAAGTTTTTGATCAAACATCTGTCTGATTATAGATGCTATCTTGTTCACAGGGATGATATAATCAGTAAAGAAAACTTAACACAGTTATACACTTTCCTCTGGTTTGTCTGGCTGTTATAACTCTATTACAGCAGCCAAACAAAATCTAATGTTAAAAATGTAAGGATAAAGAGCCCAACTAGTGACATAAAAAAATGATTTTCTCCTTTGGTGATTCTGCTTGTTAACATCAGGTGTCTTCAATAATGATCAATCATCACTTAATTAATCACTAATTATCTCATTAACTGTAACTCTGCTTCAGTGTATAGCAGTAAGTTGGGTAATACACTGTAAAAAAAACAACCTATAGAATCTACTCAATAAAATTAGGTAACAATTGCACTCAGTTTGTTTGGGTAGATTCTATCCTATGTATTTGAGTAAAGAATACCCAAAATTAACAGCTATGACAAACTAAAAAAAAGTAGGTAAAGTCTACACAGCAAAAAGCCCAGTGTTAAATGAGTTTATTTGAGTCCATACTCAAGAGTGTTAAAATGAACACTGAAGCAGTGTTAAAGTTAATGAGGTAATTAAAGGAGAAGTCCATTTCCAAAACAACAATTCATAAATAATTTACTCACCCCCTTGTCATCCAAGATGTTCATGTCTTTCTGTCTTTACTCGTGAAGAAATTATGGTCTGGGAGTCACGTGACGCGTTCGAGGTGGATGGCAGCATAGTTTAGCACCGCTTGCATCAGCACAGTCTATTTATCTTTATAGATAATCCTAAATGGGTAATTTGACAACTTTTCTTCTCCAAAAGTGAGGGAATAGTTTCAGGTTCAAGAAAAATGGCTTACAGGCGGAAAACAGTACAATCGAGCATTAAAAAGGCCCTGAGAAGGGGCAATGACAGCGTAGCAGTTTCTCCAACGGGCGCTGACAGACCCTCTGTGAGCAAGGGAACTGTTGCCGAGGATATTGCTAGTATTTTTAACATACTAAAACAAATGTCTGAGGAAATGCAAAGCTTGAAAGACATCCGCAAGGCCACTACATCTAAGGAAGGTGAACTATCAGCACTAATGGAAAGAATCAGTGATGTTGAAGCTAGAGTGGAATTTCTGGAGGCGAACGACAGGGATCTACAATCCAACCCACCCGCTCGGAAGGTGGAAATAGAGCAGCTTCAAGACAAGCTTACGGATATGGAAGATAGAAACACGCAATAACTTGAGATGTGTTGGAATACCGGAGGGCAGCGAAGGGACAGACGGAACGCCTTTAGAGATTGTAAGAAAGCTTTGCACAATCGTCAGATCAAATTTGCTCTGCTCTACCCGGCGACACTCAAGATTGATTGAAAAGACAGTCCTAAGCGATTTAATGATCCCAAGAAAGCACTGGCCTTCATTCGTGGTATTTAAGCATGTGTTTTTTCACTGGCCTTAAATGTCCGAGTGGACATCTGTCAACACTTAGAATGACATGATGTGGTTTCAGAGTGGCCAGGTGTTTTTTTTTCTTCTTTATCCTTTTCTTTTCTTTATTCCCTTTTTTTTTTTTACCCATTTTACGTGACTGGAGATTGTTTTACCCTGGACTATAAAGGTAATATTATTTTGAATATATCTACGTTATGGAAGGCGCATTAACGGACTTTTGCTGAACTGGCCGAAACAAATGGATAATGATCGGACGCTGGGTTTCTGGGTGCTGCCGTAACTCACTTCTAGCACAATATGCTGAAGTTCCCTTAAAATGAGGGGGAATTATTAGTGTTTCAGTATTTAGATTTTAGTTGTCAGTTATCATTTTCCCCCATGCTGCTGGACATCGTTTTATTCTGGAGCTATATATATTACAACCACTCACTGTTTAATGGGCTCTTGTTGAACTGGGCCTAGATAAATAGATAATGTTGCGGCATTGAGTTCACGTACCTTGCTGTTTTTATTATAAGGTTCTACAGCAATTTGCTTATAGCATAATCCTGTACATGTTATAATGCCTATATTTATTTATCATTATTTTTAGTATTTTTATAATAAGTATTATTTCTATATTTGTACTCCGTAGTCAGTTATTTGTAGCAATACTGTGCTGCGAGTAGTAATGACTATGTACCACATTCAACGGGCAGTCATGGACAAATGTACTAGTTTACAGTTTTGTCTTTTTTGTTTTTATTTGGCTTTTTTAATGTTTTTTATTTGGGTGTTGCTCGAGTTTAGTGTGTACCATTCTGTTATGGTTCCTACAGTAACCAGTAATGTACCTCATCTAACTGGCCAAGTCAATCCAAAATAGTTGTAATTTACGTCTCACCACATGGAATGTTAAAGGTCTGGGGAATCCTATTAAAAGGAAAAAGGTGCTTTACAGTCTCAAATCTAGAAAACTCAACTCATTTATCAGAACAGGAGTCACAAAAATGATGTAAAGACTGGGTTGGCCATGCTTTTTATAGCATCGGTTCAAGTCAGAGTAGGGGTGTAATCACATTGTTGAATAAAAACCTGCAGTTTAAATGTATATCAGAGAAGTGTGACACAGAAGGAAGGATTATAGTTACACTGGCAGAGTTACAGGGTGGACCTCACATTTTGGCCAATACGTATGCACCAAATGTTGATGACCCTAATTTCTTTGCTGCTTTAGAAGGTATCCTGAGTGATTTTGGAGACTATCCAATCATATGGGCGGGAGATATGAATGTGGTACTTGACACTATCTTAGACCACAGCCAGCCAGGCAGCATGCGGCCCCCTAAATCAGTCTTTATGCTAAAGCAAGTGTGTACTTCTTTGGGCCTCACTGATGCTTGGAGGTTGCTTAATCTATCAAGCAGAGAGTATACTTTTTTTTCATCTCCACATAGCACATATTCACGCTTTGACTATTTTTTTTATTTCTAAGAACATTGTACCTTCTGTGCTCAGTTGTACAATTGGCAACATACTGATTTCAGATCATGCACCAGTATTTTTGGACCTAGCACCATTGGATACTATTAAAAGATCATATAGATGGGGGTTCAATTCCACTTTGTTACATCTCCCAGTATTTAAAGATTTACTCAAAGACCAAATTGATTTTTATCTATGTACTAACCTAAATTCAGCTCCATCGGTAGGGGTGGCATGGGAGGCACTTAAAGCATATGTTAGAGGGGTCATTATACAGTATGCCTCAGCTAAGAAAAAGTTGGAGCATGATAAGTTGTCTGTACTGGAGGGGCAGATTAAAGAGGCAGAAACTAATTTTAAACAGAGAATAAACCAATCTAATCTTAGACTCTTAGCACAACTAAAGTATCAGTATAATAATATCCTTACTCAGAAGGTGGAATTTGACTTGCTCAGAATTAGACAAAAATCCTTTGAATCTGGTGAAAAAGCGGGGAAAATGCTGGCTAGATATATTAAACAGAAGGAATCCTCCGCCTTAATATGTGCTATCCAACCCCCTGGGAGCTGTCTTGCAACCAAGGCCATAGATATTATCACAACCTTTACACTTCTTGCAGCAGCTCCTCTGAGGAAGAAACAAAACACTTCCTCAGCACACTTAACATCCCCTCTCTCAATTAGAATCAAAGGGAGCTTTTGGATTCTCCTATAACAGAGGATGAAATTTGAGAAGCAATCAAGAATGTAACAACAGGAAAGGCTCCAGGTCCAGATGGATTTACAGCCAAATTTTTTAAGTGTAACTCCTCAGAATTAACAGCCCCTGTTAAAAGACATGTATGATGAGGCTTTTGAAAGGGAGGTGTTACCCCCAACTTTGTATCAGGCTGTGATTTTAGTAATTTCAAAGAAGGGGAAGAGCCCAACTGATTGTTCCAGCTACCAACCGATTTCACTGATCCCTCTAGATACAAAAATACTTCCTAAAATTCTTGCTAACCGTTTACAAAAAGTCATCTCGGCTATAATACATCCTGATCAGTTCGGTTTCATTAAAAATAGACACTCCTCTGATAATATCAGACACTTCATCAATGTTATGTGGGCAGTTAGGAATGATATTTGATTGGATATTTATAAAATGGGTGAAGCTGTTATAAACACCCAGAGGCTGCTGTCCTAACTAACGGTGTCCTATCTCCATATTTCAGGTTGGGTCGAGGTACGCGTCAGGGTTGTCCACTCTCCCCTTTGCTTTTTTGTTTGGCATTGGAACCCTTAGCGGTAGCAAGAGAAAACGCCAGTTTTCCTGGGGTAGTTGTAGGGGACTCTGTCCAGAAACTTATGCTTTATGCTGATGACTTTTAGCTTTTTGTTACTGATCCAATCAATTTACTTCCAGCCCAATTTAGCATGATAAATAATTTTTCTAAATTGTCTGGGTACAAGGTGAACTGGTCTAAATCAGAGGCTCTTGCCCTGACTGCTTACTGTCCAAAGTCACTGTTTCAGATGTGTGCACTTGATTGGCCTGATAAGGGCATTACATATTTAGGAATTACTTTTCCTCACCAGTTCAAGGATATTGTTAAAGTCAACCTTGACCCCTTATTGGAAAAAATTTCAGCTGATACAGTGAGATGGGCCCCCCTTTTTCTTTCTCTCTGGGGTAAGGTCAGTGTACTAAAAATGAACTCCATACCCCAAATTAATTATGTTTTAAGCTCCCTACCTGTCTCTGTCCATTCAAAATATTTCAGAAAATTTGACAGGATATGCAAGCAGTTCGTATGGAATGGTAGGAGACCTTGTATGCGGCTAGAAAAACTCCAGCTCCCGGTTGAGAGGGTAGGACTAGGTCTCCCAAAGTTATCTCTGTATCATTATGCATTTGGTCTGAGGCACCTGGGACAATGGATGTAACCTCCAGAGCGAGACCCCCCATGGTTAGCCATGGAAAAATCTGTTTGGCCCTTAATACCATTTGAATCCCTGTTGATAACAAAACTATCATTACCAATATGTAATCATCCAATTATTTCCATCTCCAAACAGTTTGGAAGAAAACCTCTTGGATTTTGGGCGTTGACCCCTTTTTAAGTTCCTCATCTGCTATCTGGGCCAATCCAAAATTGTTAATAGGTGGAACGCCAGTGTTATGGACGAGATGGATAGATAAAAATATTAAGACTCTTGAAGATCTTTATGAGGATGGTGAATTAGTATCTTTTGAAAGACTTGAACAAAAATGTAGCTTGTCTAATGATCAGTTCTGGAGATATCTACAGATGAGGCATATGCTCACAAGTATCTTTAGTCCCCCCTCACATATTCCCCGGGGTGAAAGCACTTTCAAAATGATTCGCAATATTATGGGAACCAGCCATGTGTTACGGAAGCAGACGGACAACTGAGGTAAGTGTATTAACAGCAGAGCGGTAGATGAATGATGACGTGCAGCAATAGGTAAGTTTGATAGTCCGGAAGTTCAGAGTCCTAGAGTGGATGTCTACGAGATGGATGATGAATGTTTCCTTTTCAGGAACGACGGGAGATGCACTGCAGGTCCGATGACGCACACACACCGTTTGCTGACAGCTGACAGACTTACGGCACACACACCACTGATTGAATACGGCTTGACTTGACAGATTGGAATGAAACAGAGACAAAGGTAAGTATATTGAGGTAAGAAGGTAGTTGTGATCTTGGAGAGAGTCTCACAACGAGTCCACTTCAGATAAACGAGCCCAGACAATGACTGGTGAGTGGTGCGTGCTTATATGTGTGTGGTGATTGAATCCAGGTGACGGTGATTAGAATTCAGGTGATTGTGAACGCTGCGTGTGAGTGGCTGCAGAACCTGTCCAATCCGTGACACCATGAAGCTTCTAAATATTATCCCTTGCTTATTAAAATATTATCTCTGCGGTTATGCTAACCTGGGAAAAAGATTTGGGATGTGCATTTGAAGACAAGGATTGGGAGAGAATTGCTGAGAATTTAAAATTAACGTCTAGAGATATTAGAACACGTCTCAAACAATTTAAAATTTTTCACAGATTCTATTGGACACCCAGGAGGTTGTTTAGAGCAGGGTTTAAGGATAACCCGGAATGCTGACGATGCCAGAAAGCGGAGGGCAACCTGTTTCATGTATTATCACAATGCTCAGAAGTGGTGCATGATTATATTGTAAAGATATCACAGACCCAGTATGATCTCTGCCCAAGTTTATACATTCTTGGCGACCCTTGCCCTTTAAGTCATGTTAATAAGGCTGAATCACAGTGGATACAGAGTTGTATCATGCTAGGCAGACGGGTAATCGTGAAAAGCTGGAAATCTTCCGGGAAGCCTCCAATTTTTGAGTGGCTTTCGGATTTAGGGCGTGGGAGGATTGATATTTATTTTGTCAAATGGGGTAATTTTTTGAATGTTTGTAATCCATAGTAGTAGCAAGCATGTGGCGAGAGGAAAAATAATAATGGCTTTGATAAATATAATATAGCTTCTAGTGGAACTCATGATACTAGCAACACCCCCTGCTGTTTTTTTTTTAGTAATTATATTTATTTGTTATATTACCATTGTACTAACTTTTTTCTCTCTCTTTTTCTTTCGTTGCTTTTGTTAATTTGTGTTTCGTTTTAATGGATTGTTTGTATGTCAAATACATGATTGTTTATACTCAAAAAAGAAAATGAATAAAATATAAATCATAAAAAAACAAAAAAAAGAAATTATGGTCTTTGAGGAAAGTATTTCAGGATTTTCCTTCATATAATGGACTTAAATTGTGCCCCTGAATTTGAACTGCCAAAATGTAGTTTAAATGCAGCTTCAAAGGACTCTAAACGATCCCAGTCGAGGAAGAAGGGTCTTCTCTAGTGAAACGATCGGTCATTTAAAAAAAAAAAAATTTGTATACTTTTTAAGCACAAAAGCTCGCGTAGCACAGGCCCTCAGATGCGCATCCACGGGTTGTAGCTTTTTGTTTGTAAACAGCATTTGACTTACTTGCACTTTCTTAGTCTTTGCGCGTTCACTTTGTAAACACTGGGTCTGCAGATCCGCCTATGTTCGGCGTGACGTTTCAATGTGATTCAATAGTATGTCGTGAACGCGCATGCCAGAGCCTGTGCTACACGAGCTTTTGTGCTTAAACAGTATACACATTTTTATTTTCCGAAAAAAAATGGCCGATCATTTCGCTAGATAAGACCCTTCTTCCTCAGCTTTTTTAGAGCCCTTTGAAGCTGCATTTAAGCTACATTTTGAAAGTTCAAAATCGGGGCATCAATCAAGTCCATTATATGCAGAAAAATCCTGAAATGTTTTCCTCAAAAACCATAATTTCTTTACGACTGATGACAGAAAGACATGAACATCTTGGATGACAAGGGGGTGAGTAAATTATTTGTGAATTGTTGTTCTGGAAGTGGACTTCTCTTTTAAGTGATTCATTCAGTGATGATTGACCATTATTGAAGACACCTGATGTTAACAAGCAGAATCACCAGAAGGAGAAATCAAAATATTTACATCACCATTATAGTAATCCTCCGCATTTAGGCCCCGTTTACACGAAGGGAAGACGCAGATATTTCCCTGCGGTTTGGCCTCTCATTTACACGAAAACCCCGTTTTTATCACAGAAAACGATTATTTCTAAAAACTCCGGCCAAAGTGGAGATTTCTGATAACGCCGGTTATGTGTTGCCGTGTCAACTGGGAGAAACGGGGTTTTAGGTTCTCAAACGTCACATTATGCGCCAGAAAATGCTTAACGTCATGTGAGCGCCCTATTTACAGTTTGTTTGGCTACGGATCAACGTCGATTCTGAGGATTTTGATTGGCTTGCATGGCTTTATTCTTTTCCCTATACTGCCGCCCATAGGTTTGGCATAGTTATTATGGCGCTCGACGGCGTATTTATGCGGGTTGATATAAATGACAAGTTTTTTGAAAACGATGTTGTGTGCACAATGTTATTATTGAAAACGGAGGGGAGGAAATATTCGTTTCTCTAAATACCCGGCTATGTGTAAATGTGGCCTTAATCCTCCGCTGCTGAGAGAGCTTGAGAGATTTACCCCCGGTTTCACAGACAAAGCTTAAGTCTAGTCCTAGACTAAAATATAAAAATGAGCTGTTTCAACTGAAAGAAACTTGCACTGATCAAAAAATATATCAGTGCCTTTGTTTTGTCTCAAGATGCACTGAACACCAGTAATGTTTTTTTTTTTTTTTTTTATAAGCATGTTTATAAAAATTACTTAAATGGCCTAATTGAACTATGGGTTAATCCTGGCTTAGTCTAAGTCCTGTCTGTGAAACTGGGCCATAATGTGTTTTATTTCAGTTGATTTCATCTAAGGCTGTGACTGGAACTCAGCTAAACTTGTTGTGTTTCTCTTTTTTCTGTTCTTGCTGTTTTGCTTTCCTTTTCCTGTTTCTTCAGTGATTTTGCTTGTTAACAGCAGGTGTTCATCTCTAATGCTCAATCATCACTTAATTAATCACTTAGTTTTCTTAATAATTTCAACTCTTTTTAGAGTGTATTAAAGTAACACTGAATCAGAGTTCATTTAAAGGGGTCACTGGATGCAAAATTCACTTTTACATGTTAAAAAAGTCCAAGGCACTCGAATATTGTGGAATATAAAAAGCCTTTATTCACATGGCTTTAAAGTTTTAAAAACAACAAATGTGCACACTGATGCGTTGCGGCTAATCGACTCGCCTTCATCAGGGTGTCAATTTACAAACACTCAGAGTTCATTTAAGCAATCAGTTCATCACATGACATAGTCACCTGAACAGGTATCAAAAACAACAACGAGGATTACTAATCATAATCACACCAAATAGATTCAAAACAACTCAAAACACTATAACAATTCACATTATTTCAATACAAAGTATAATAATAATAATAATAATATTATGAAACACAACATGAATCCAAAGAAACAACCCATACAACAACAACAAAAAATATTTTCAAATATATTTCAAAACATACAAAGAATGGCCAAAAAATATATTTGTTATATATATTTCAAAATATATTTATGTACATATATTTTCTACTCATTTTCTTTTGGCCATTTTTTGAATAAACTTTAAAAAAAATTATGGTAAAAAAACAAACAAACAAAAACTATAAAATAAAAGTAGAATATTCTAATTAAAAAATAATATGTAAAAAAAAAAAGCTTTTGTGGAAATGTCCATTAAATGTTTTACAAAACAGATATTGCTTGAATTATTCTAATGAGATACCTTAACTTTAAAATAAAATGTAAAATACTAAAAAAAAAAAAAAAGGTCATATGACAGGCAGAGGATTATTAAACTACTCCATAAACAACACTAGCAGCTTCACACATTACATGACCAGATTAACCTGATTTATTTCATACAGAAGTTCTTATTGAAAATTAACAGGTTCAGATTTTTACTGAAAATAATAAAGTTTAATGTTACCATGATGGAGGTCAGTGTTTGTTTTAGTTGGGCTCTTGACTCTTATGTTTGTATGATAAGTTTTAATATTGCGGCTGAAGCTCTGCATTTATTTGTTATAGCAAAATAGCAGTGAAACTATTATTGGAAGAAGTTGTCATCATGTAGTGGTTGTTTCATAATCTGGTCTCTGATTATTTAATATTTGTTATTGTTTTTACACAGCTGTGATGTTTTGAAAGATTTTATAAAGACATGCAGAAAACATTCTGGCAGGGTATTTGAGGCACACACAGACATCAAGAATCAGCATATGAACCTCCACAATGGTGACAAAGTATTCAGACTCTGAACATCACAAAACAACCTATAGATGCACAAAAAAAAGCTTTTTGATGATTGTCACCATTGTTGAGATTCATGTGCTGTTTTCTTTATGATGACTTAAAATCTGAACCTCATATTGGTAAAATGTTTCTACCACAAAAATGCAGCCTTCAATTTTATACAGTATTAATAATTAACAAAGCTAGCCTCTTAATGATTTATACTTAACAGCTACTTGCTGATGTCTATAGCAGCAATAAATAGTCAACATCATCTGACATCATTTTTCCCCCTTGCGTTCGTCGTTTTAACAAACATGTTTTAGAAACATAGAGTTAAAGCAGACACAGGAAAACTAACACTTTAATCAAGGTTCAAGAGCCCAACTAAAGCAAACACTATCACAGTGACATCAAACTTTACTGTTTTCAATAAAAGATCAACATCTGAAACTCAGTAATTCTTAAAATGAACTTTTGCACGAAATAATGTTTGACTGGTTTGTAATAAATGAAGAAGCTCAGATCTTGAGAGATATGATAAAATTTATTATTCTTGCTGCAAGTCATTTGAGTTTATTCATTTATTTATAAAGTGAAGGTGTTTGATCATAATAGTTCATGAAATATCTGTAAAATAACAGTGTTTGTTAAAGTTTAAATACAATTTTTGCACTTTAAGTTAAGATATTTTACTTGAATTTTACAGTTTTTGTTAAACAGTTGTTGCTGCAAGTCATGTGATCTTTATTGTGTTGTTGTTGTTTTAATAGTGTGAGAAATTGTGCCTTTGCACCATCTGGTGGTGATTTTATATATTATTATCACCTTTATTTTTGTAATTTTAAAAACATTTCTATTAAATTGAAGGAAAAAAATACTATATGAACAATTCTGTTCATTTGTAGAAAAAGGAGAATTATGATGATAAATTGTTACAGATTTTAGTAATTTTACAGTTTTGCATACAATTTAAAATGACTGGGTAAATGAATGGAAATCACATCCATTACACACACACACACACACACACACGCACACACACACACACAAAAGTTACAAAAAAGGAACAAAAATTTCCAATTCTCCATTTAAACCTGGAAACTGAGTTGCCTTTAAAGTATGAGTACAGAAGACTCTGTTGTAACCTTTTTATCCTATCTTCTTTCCTTATTGACTTTGAAACATGCTCTATACCCACTATTTTCAGTGTACTGGGGTTCACTTTTACATGTTGTTTGAACCCGAGGTGTGTTGTCAGTGTGTTTACACAACCAACCTATGATGATAAAAATCCACCTAGTGTTTTATCTATTTATTTATTTATTTTTAATCCTGATAAATGTTAACTCCTTTCTCATGTCACAGATACTTGGAATTATGTAGTTCTCCACAGGCCCCTCCCACAATTGTTGATTGACAGTGTCATCACTCTTGACCCACCCTGAGTGAGCGGTCATTAGCCCGCCATTGTTTCAATGCCAGAGCAGGTGTAGACAAGAATGTCTCCTAAGCCAGCCCTGCAGAGTTTTGCTTCAACCCTAATCTCACACCCCTGAACAAGCTAATCAAGGTCTGAAGGGTTACTAGGAAGCTACAGGCAGGTGAGTTTTATTAGGGTTGGAGCTGAACTCTGCAGGGCTGCGGCTCTTCAGGACTGGAGTTCGCCACCCCTGTCCTAAGCGATTGAGGTGTTGTGTTGTTGGAGGTAATAATGAACAAGTGGTCATCATTTACTCACAACATCTGAGCTGCTGAAGACGCAGAGGATTACCTTTGTTTTTGAAGGGAATCCACCTTCAAAATGCGCCTTGTTTTTGAAGGGAAGGTGTGTGTGTGTGTGTGTGTGTGTGTGTGTGTGTGTATATATATATATATATATATATATATATATATATTTTTTTTTTTTTTTTTTAATGAGTCTTTGCAAATCGTCTTCCTAAATAATGTGCTAGCAAGTTTCACAACAAATGAAGCTAAAGTTTACAGTCTCTCAGAAAACGCACCAACACAGAAGAGAGGGGCAGGGTGAGCAGAGCTCATTAGCATTTAAAGGGGCATGCAGTGAAACAGCTTGCCATGAACAGAGCCATTTTTGACAGTATGTTATAGACTTTTCATAAAGACCATAAAGAATCATATCAACTTGTGGAAAATTGGCATCTGATGACCTCTTTAACAGTCAGGATTTTGCTGTATGCTTTGCACAGATTAAACATTTCAATGATCATTTCTGTTTTTTATCTTTTTCTGATGATGAAGGCTTCAAAGCATCTTCAACTCCTACGTATGTTGCCCCACCTGCTGCTCCAACAGCGGCTCCTGCTCCTAATACTTTTGCTCCTGTAGCTAATCCTACTGCTGCTGTTCCTCCTGCTACTGCTGTTCCTCCTGCTACTGCTGTTCCTCCTGCTGCTACTGTTCCTCCTGCTGCTGCTGTTCCTCCTGCTGCTACTGTTCCTCCTGCTACTGCTGCCCCAACCAATCCTATCCCTGTTACTGCAATTCCTACTGCAGCTCCAATAGCTACAGCTTTGCAAAAATTTCTAATAGCGAGATTTTTCTGAGTTTCCTCATACATTGTCTTATCATAACCTTTGTTTAGATTAAGTTTTTTTTAATTTTTCTATCTTCTCCAGAAGCTCAGTGACCTGATTTGGATATTTTGAAATGTTATTACTAAATACATGATATCCTCCCTTACACTGATCAACCAGTGACTTAATTTTTTTCCCTTTTTTCACATAATCATCTATTGTTCCTTTTAATAAATCTCCATGAGTAAAAAGCACCATGGTATATTCTGATACCTTTTCTCCAAAATTCTCCTGAATCCACTTCATGCCTTTCTGGTCTTCTTGTGTGAATCTATCACCCAATTTAATCACAAGAAGAATCACATGAAGGCCATTACCAGAATAATTAAACAAGTTTTCAATTTTTTTTTTTAAGTCACTCTCTCCCATTCTTGTATCACAGAGTCCTGGTGTGTCAATTACTTTAATTTTCTTCCCACGCACTTCCACCAAACCTTCCTGGGAATTCTCAGTCACAGACTCGGAAGAAAAATCCTCCCTAAATTTTGTTTCTCCCAGGATGATGTTTCCTGCTGCACTCTTTCCAACTCCAGTCTTCCCCAACAGCAAAATTTGAATATCTGCTACAGAGAGTTGATTGTTGATTTTCAAGTTCTTTTTATAACAGGGGTTCATAACTCTGGCCCGCAAGATGCATTTTCCTCCAGAGTTTAGCTCCAACCTTGATCAAACTCACCTGCCAGTAACTTTCTAGTGATCCTAAAGACCATTATTAACTGGTTCAGGCATGTTTGATTAGGGTTGGAACTGAAATTTGCAGGAAAATGGATTGTGTTGAGAACCCCTGTTCTATGATGTGCTGTTCTGTGACAGAAATTGTATTTCCACTGAAAAAATGTTATGAAAAACACTTTGCAAAGTGCTAAGTTAATGTTAAATGAACATTGATCAGAGCACATTTGGTTCAACTCTACAGAGTGTTGAAGTACCACTGAAGCAGAGTTGAAGTGAATGAGAGAACAATTGAGCATAAGTGATGAACACCTGTTAACAAGCAGAATTACTGACCACATCACCTGATCATTTTTTTTGTTTCCTTGCTTGCTTTGCTATAACAAATCTACTTCATAAACACACAGTTAAAACACTGAAAAGCTAATGCTAAAAAGTTGCAAGAGCCCAACTAAAGCAAAACTAAACAAAAATCAAAACTAAATCTCTGTGAATCTCAGTCAGAAGTTTTGCATGACAGAAATAAAGCCAAACTGGTTAGTACTAAGTGAAGCTGGTAACGCTGTTTGCAGAGTTGTTTAATCCTCCTCTGCTGAGATCTGAAGAGATTTAATGTGTTTTATTTCAGTTGATTCCATCTAATGCTGAGTACACACCACAAGATAATTGGGCTGATTTTGGGCCGATTTCTCCCTTTCCGACAATCTTAGCTAATGTCCCGATTATCTTGGTGGTTATCGGAGGACAAACACACAATTATCATGTGAAACTAAACAATGTCCGATCAGAAAGCGAGCTGATAAAAAAAGATGTAAGCATGACAAATGCATTCATGGTGCAGCACAAGGAATTGGACAGCAGAGATGGAGGATCAGCTTGTCGATTTGTGGCAACAGCACAAGTGTTTATACAGCGTGTCCTGTAAAGCTATCTTCCGCAATGTTTATTCTCAAGTCTCGAGAGATTTCACGAGATTTACCGTGTTCACAGTCGAGACTCCGGTTGAAAATCTGTTGGTGTGTGGTGTGCTGTCTTTGTCACATCGTGGCACACCACACACTATAGGAGCAAAATGGTTAAATCTGGGATTTTTTGTCCTCATGTTTGTGGTCTCTCGCATTTTAAAAATCTTTTAGTGTGTACCCAGGTTAAGGCTGTGACAGGAAGTCACTTGTAGTTGTTGCATTTCTCTTTTTTCTGTTCTTGTTTCTCTTCAGTGATTTTTGCTTGTTAACAGCAGGTGTTCATCACCAATTCTCAATCATCACTTAGTTAATCACTTACAGTCATGGCCAAAAATATCGGCACACAGCAAAATCCCCAGTGTTAATTTAACACTCTGAGTGTGGACACATATAAACACTGAAGCAGTGTTAAAGTTAACGAGATAATTAGGTGATTAACAAAGTGATGATTGATCATTATTGAAGACACCTGATGTTAATAAGCAGAATCACCAAAGGAGAAAACCAAAATTTTTAAGCAACCATTATAGTGGTCAGTGTTTGCATTAGTTGGGCTCTTGACCCTTAAATCATCAATATTAGGTCTTGTTTGGCTGCAATTACTGAGTTATAACAGCCAGACAAGCTAAGAGCAAAAGTCAGTAAGATGGCATTGACTGTGCTTGACTTAATCATCATATAGTGACTTGAGTATTTGACATAGAATTTCCTTACAGATTACAAAAAAAACTGTGAACAAAAGATCAATCAGTTTTGTCATAATCAGACAGATGATAAAAAAAAAAAGTTTATCTTAATTTAGACACACAGACATGAAGAATCAGTGTGAGAATCACAACAACGGTGACCATCAAAAAGCGTGTTGTAGCCAATCAGAACTCATCCATGACTCCCATCATGCATTGCGGCATGAATAAATTATGAGAGTTCAGAGTTGATCTGTTTATCTGAATATGCCGTTTGTCACCATTGTTGAGATTCATGGGCTGGTTCTTGATGTCTATGTGTGCCTAGGTGAAATATTTTTTTTTTTAAACAGGTTGTAAAAAAAAAATAATTCCAAAATGTATAGGAAGTGCTGGATCTTCTGTGGATTGTCAAGGCTATTACAATAAGCAAAAAAAAAAAAAAAAAAAACTAACTTAGAGATTAGACTCTAGGTGATTTACGTCAAACGATGAATATGTTAAAACATAATCACCTGGTGACTTGAGCTTTTGGCTTGTCTGGCTGTTTCAACTCAAATACAGCAGCCAAACAAAATTTAGTATTAAAGATTTAAGGGTCAAGAGCCCAACTAATGCAAACACTGACCACTATAATGGTTGCTTAAAAATGTTGGTTTTCTCCGTTGGTGATTCTGCTTATTAACATCAGGTGTCTTCAATAATGATCAATCATCACTTTGTTAATCACCTAATTGTCTCATTACCTTCAACACTGCTTCAGTGTTTATATGTGTCCACACTCAGAGTGTTAAATTAACACTGGGGATTTTGCTGTGTAGAGTTGATAGTTAACCAATAAAGAAAGTACATAAGAGAAAAAACAATTTCTTTTTACTACTTACCCATTGCAATGGTGACACCCTCAGAAAAAACTATAAGACAACCAACATTTCATATGAAATGAAAATACTTAATGTATAGTCAAAGAGCATGGAAAACAATATAAAAGTACACTTACCAGGTTTAACAACAATATTTTTCCTTTTAATGTGCTTTCTATTGTCTGACTTTGTGTATCGAGTCCTGATACATGGTGAAAAAAAAAGATATATTTAAAATTAGTTAATGGCATAGTGACTGAGCATTTTTACACTGACTTAAGTCAAACTACATTTTTTAAGCAAAGTAAGAGCTGCTTTGGAATGCACTGCATAGACAGTTGTTAAATGTATTATCACATGCATTCATGAACATTATTTCTGGTCAACTTGCGTTGACAAGCCATTAAAAAAGTAAAATTCCTTCCAAGCAACTGTGAAACAGGCAATTACAACAAAGCTTCATTAATTAATTAGATAAAAAAAATAGTCAAATAATTTACAAGTCAAAGATTTATTTCTGTGAACTTCATAAGAGCAAACCTTTAATTTTAACTATTTTGAAAAGTCTGATTAATTGGAAGACGTTGTTGCATCAAGTAATGGGTTTAAAGTTGTTTATTGTAGTTAGGAATACCATAGCCGTCATTTAGATTATAACTTAGATTATAACTGAGCAAGAAATTAGACTTTGTTTTTACAGCTTTATAACAGTGCATCATGGATACATCTAAAACCTTACTGGTGTTGAATAATTACAATCAAATATCCACTGATCAAATGTCCATCATTTGGCGCATTAGTTAGGTCAAATGTCGTAACTGATGTGCTCAACTTTTTATCTGTTACATCAATGATGAATTATTAATAATACAAATAATTTGTCACTAAAGTGGAATGTAATATAATTTTATAACATGGTGATTGCAATTAACAGAGCTAAGCAAAGCTGTGATTAATCAGTATGACTCAGAGTCATGCATATTCAGTGACACTTAACATGTCCATAGTCATACAAGGCCTACACTCAAAAAAATGATTCTTTAAACCTACTTAATTCAATTATGGACTGTGGTTCCACACAACCAAATTGTTTTTGATGAACATGAATGGAATTTTTGAATCTAGCAAACTCTTTTGTGTTGTTGACAACACAGCTGAATGAGAAGAATTTATGTGAAATAGTAATGTCCAACCAACTCAATTTATACACTTCCCTTGTAACTAAACCGATAAAGTTCCAGTGAACATGTTTTGGGTTATTAAAAACTGGCCAAATGTGTTTCACTTTATCAACTGTAAGAGGTCTGTTTCAGACAACTCATTTAAATTATGGACAGTTTTAGCATTATATAACCAATAACCTAACCTTTGAAACTTCACAGTCCAAAAGAAAAAAGAAAAAACTACAATATAACAGCTAATAATAATTTTAGGTTCATTTTCAAGCATAAGTAAACCCACAGCTACTCAGGAGACACAAAGACATCAGTTCCCACATATGAATCACAACAATGGGTACATCAACAAAATGCTCATGCTGCAATGCATGCTGGGTAAACAACATAGTAAAAAACTCCATCTGCACTGCAGTATGGAAAATTATAGTCACCCACTTGTTTTAGGATCAGATGATAAGTTTCATGACCTAAAATCGCTGAGCAGATGCATGTAATTTTTTTTTTTTTTTTTTTTTTCCCTCATAGTTGAAGCTTTATGGTGTGGTGAATCTTTAAATAGGATCTTTTTTTTAGCCCATCAATAAAACCAAAGAAAAGATCACTTCAGAATTATCACACAAATGAGCTATAAGCAAAAGTGTCAAATAATCTGTTGTTCGAATATCTTAGATTCACACTGCACAAATGTTATGCTGTGAAACAACATTACAATGGCTTAGAAGCAAAATAATTGTAATTATTAAAAGGGTCAAAGAGACAAACTAAATTAAACAAACCTTGACCACAATATGGTGGCATTATGGTTTTTTTAAATTATTATTATTACAATTAAGCCAGTCCTGCTTAGTAATGAGTGAACCTGGTGATGCTGTTTGTGGAGTTGTTTAATCAGAGTTTAGAGATTTAATGTCTTTTATTTTAGTTTCATTTATCTGTGTCTGAAGTCAGTTGTAGTTTCTTGTGTTTCCTCTTTCTTCAGAGATTCTGCTTGTATAACACAGCTGTTCAATCACTAAATGCTCAATCACCTTTAATTGATCACTTAATTATCGAAGATTTTTGAACGTTGAAATAAATGTTTAAGTTAAATGGAAAACTTAACAGTTTAAATTAAAAGAGGCCACAATACAATAGTGGATTTGGGCGAAAAAGAAACATACTTGTGTTGTTTTAACAATAAATACCTGGGTAAAACGAACAGTGGCATTAAACCATTTTTTTGAGTGTACAGTAACTAGGTACTAAACCTGAATCTACCCCTAAACCTAACCTTAACACATGTAAGTACCTCGTTCTACTCAGTACTTTCTTAAGTAGGTACAATCATTGTCTTTGTCTTCCATAAGAGTAAACACAATAACTCATTATTAGTCCTATTGCCAGTCCCACTCCTCCTCCCAAGATGGTCATTATGCTTATGTCTTCCCTTCCTGAATATGTTGCCAGAGTTGGTTGTTTGTTGTCTTCTATTTCTTGGCTATTCTGACTGACTGTCTCTTGTCTCTTTTTCTTTTCTTCTTCTTCTTCTTCTTCTGTGATCTTCCTCTGAGTCTCCTGGTACATCTCCTCAGTGTAGTATTGTCCTTCATTCTTCTTCACTATTGTTTTTATTTTCTCCAGCAGTTCAGTGACTTGAGTTTGATTATTCTTTTCCACATTACTGAAAGCCTGATATTCTGTCTCGCACTCATCCAGTAGTTCTTTCATTTGGGGATTTTCCTGCAGAAATTCTTCTATTGTTTTTCCTAATTTATCAACTCCAGTAAATAAAACCATTGTGAATTTTTTAGCATCTTCTCCAAAGTTTTCCTGAATCCATTTCACTGTGCTTTTCTCTTCTTTAGTGAATCTCCCAAGTTTGATCACCATCAGCAACACATGAGGACCAGGAGCAGACATTCTCAAACTCTTCTCAATCTCAGCCTTCACATCTTCTTTAGTCATTGAGGTGTGAAACAATCCAGGTGTGTCAATCACTGAGATGTTTATGCCTTTTACTGTGTGTATCTCACACCTTGTAGTTGTAGATTCTGATAAATAACCCACTTCAAATCTCGCATCCCTGCCCAGTATAGTGTTTCCTGTTGAACTTTTTCCTGATCCAGTTTTACCCAGAAGAACAATCCTAAGATCTTCCACTGTGAACAACACATTAATGACTAGATCAGAATAAATAGATCAGAGTTTGTCCACCCTGACAATGTGTTAAAGACAAATAAGCTTGAACAGTATTGTTCAGCATTAATATATATATTTTTGTGTATTCTAGTATAATGTATATACGATTATAACTTTATTAATATTTTGATTTAGTTTAAATTTGGAATTTTCCATTTAAATTTTTTACAAACTTTTATTTCAGCTTAAATTTTCAACAATTTAGCATTTCAAGTTAAATTAAATGAAAAGTAGAAAAATAGCAACTAGCTGAAATCAAACTTTTTTTTATGTGTGTGTATATATATATATATATATATATATATATATATATATATACATATACATATATAATATAAAATATTTTATGCTTTTCCTATTTGTACAATAATAATAATAATAATAATAATAATATAGGAAAAGCCATAAGAAAATTACATGTCCATAACAAGTAGTTATGGACATGACTACTTATTTAAACAAAAGATTTAAGGCTTTGTTATTTCTTGTTTCTTTTAACATACGGTAGTGACCTATTTCTATTTTAAAATGAGTAAAATGTTTTAAAAAAAATTTCCAACAAAATGATAGTCCTCTGGCTGGGCTTTCTTCTGTGCAACCTAACGCCTTTCACAGAAATATTTATTTCAGAAATATTAATCTGCATTCGGCCTGTTTTATTTTGCTGTATGGATTTAAATTCAAGTGGTGAAGCTGCGCAAAATCAATCATAACTTTCCATATGCTCAGTTTTGGACAAGCGATGGTCAGTGCAAATACTGTAATGCAGATCAGCTGAAGGTACCAAGGATGGAGAATGTAATTTTTATTGTACTGTATCATAGCCACGGGAACGTTTCATTTTGCCAGGATTTAAGTTATAAGTGTGTACAGCCGCTTACGAAAAGTCGGCTTTTGAAAAGTCCACCGATTGGTCACCTACACAGCAAAATCCCCAGTGTTAATTTAACACTCTGAGTGTGGACACATATAAACACTGAAGCAGTGTTGAAGGTAGTGAGATAATTAGGTGATTAACGAAGTGATGATTAATCATTATTGAAGACACCTGATGTTAATAAGCAGAATCACCAAAGGAGAAAACCAAAATTTTTAAGCAACCATTATAGTGGTCAGTGTTTGCATTAGTTGGGCTCTTGACCCTTAAATCTTTAATACTAGATTTTGTTTGGCTGCTGTATTTGAGTTGAAACAGCCAGACAAGCCAAAAGCTCAGGTCACCAGCTGGTTATGTTTTAACATATTCATTGTTTGATGTAAATCAGTTAGAGTCTAATCTCTAAGTTAGGTGTTTTTTTTTTTTTTTGCTTATTGTAATAGCCTTGACAATCCACAGAAGATCCAGCACTTCCTATACATTTTGGAAAGATTTTTTTTTTTTACAACCTGTTTAAAAAAAAAAAAAAAAAGTATTTCACCTAGGCACACATAGACATCAAGAACCAGCCCATGAATCTCAACAATGGTGACAAACGGCATATTCAGATAAACAGATCAACTCTGAACTCTCATAATTTATTCATGCCGCAATGCATGATGGGAGTCATGGATGAGTTCTGATTGGCTACAACACGCTTTTTGATGGTCACCGTTGTTGTGATTCTCACACTGATTCTTCATGTCTGTGTGTCTAAATTAAGATAAACTTTTTTTCATCATCTGTCTGATTATGGCAAAACTGATTGATCTTTTGTTCACAGTTTTTTTTTTTTGTAATTTGTAAGGAAATTCTATGTCAAATACTCAAGTCACTATATGATGATTAAGTCAAGCACAATCAATCCCATCTTATTGACTTTAGTTCTTTGCTGGTCTGGCTGCTATAACTCAGTAATTGCAGCCAAACAAGACCTAATATTGATGATTTAAGGGTCAAGAGCCCAACTAATGCAAACACTGACCACTATAATGGTTGCTTAAAAAGTTTGGTTTTCTCCTTTGGTGATTCTGCTTATTAACATCAGGTGTCTTCAATAATGATCAATCATCACTTTGTTAATCACCTAATTATCTCGTTAACTTCAACACTGCTTCAGTGTTTATATGTGTCCACACTCAGAGTGTTAAATTAACACTGGGGATTTTGCTGTGTACTAGAACGACTCAGGGAAAAAATATTAGCATTAAAAATTAATAATGTTTAAACAAAAACTGCCATTTTATGTTGTATTTTACACTGGATCCCCAACTAAGCACACTTTGTAATCTAGAGTAAAAAAAAAAAAAATCTTTCTTGACCTGACTCTCTAAACAAATATAATGGAAGAAGCCAATAACATTATTATTTGCTCAACATGTAACCTATAACACTGTGCATCAGCGATATTGTGATCATTATTTTGATAATGTTTAATCTTTACATCTTCCCCTATTGTTTGATCGAGACTTATTATTTGTTATTACCAAAATGAATAAGACAACATATAACACACATAGCCTAAATGAAAGACCTATGGATTTTCCCCTTTACTTTCAAACGAATAGGCCTACTTAGTTTTTGGATCAAAAACACAACAACAATAAAAATAACACTCGCTTATATTAAACTTTTTTCAACAAAACAATTAAGACGGATGACATGAAATTAGCGTATATCTATACCTAATAAATTAAGGTATTTGGATTTTCCCCTTTAAAACGAGTGCACAGTTTAATGGTTCATTACTACTATAATGCACAACAACAAATGTACAATGTACAATTTTTACAACAACAATAGAACAAAGACAAACTCACTTATATATAACAATACAATACAGGCTATATAAATATTTTTATTACTGAAGTGGTTGTGCACACTTATAACTTAAATTCTAGCACAATGAAACGTTCCTGTGGCTATGATATACAGTACAGTAAAAATTAAATTCTCCATCCTCGGTACCTTCAGCCGATTTGAATTACAGTATTTGCACTGATCATCGTTTGCCCAAAACTAAGCGTCTAAAAAGTTATGACTGCTGTGTATTTACACTTGACTGAACATTGATCTGTGCTTATTTGCACTGTCTAGTGGGTAGCGCAGCGTCACCACTCGGATTTAAATCCATATTGCAAAATAAAACAGGCTGAGTGCAGATTAGTATTTCTGAAATGAATATTTCTGTGAAATGGGTTAGGTTGCACAAAAGAAAGCCCTGGACTGGACTGGGCCTATCATTTTGTTGGAAAGAAAAAACAAAAAAAAACAAACTAATTTTACTCATTGTAAAACAGAAATAGGTCACTATCTACATGTTAAAAGAAACTAAATATTAAAATAAAATTACATTAAATTGTTTTAAAGCCTTAAATCTATTGTTTAAATAATTTCTAATTATTTGTACTTGTTATGGACATGTGATTTTATTATTGCTTTTACTATTTCATCTTACTTCTTTATTTTTGTTCTTTTCTTTTGTTTATTAGCCTATATTTTATAGTAATTTATGTTATTGCCCTTGTTTGTTGTTCTAAAGAGTGCAATTAAAATAAATAAAGGACTATTATTTTGTTGAACGGAGCAGTGAAATAACGGATGACGTCACTGGTTCAGATTTGGTTGACCAATCGGCAGAAAGGGGCGTCTCGTGACCGCCCACATGTGGAAAATGAATTTTGAAGTCATTTGTCCGTTTTCTACCATTGAACCAAAAAACAAACAAAAAAAACGAATGAAGGAGCCGTTTTCTCGTTTCTGCTTATTTCATTTCAAATTGACAAACAGATGATCAAAACATACACGGACCACACATACATAAACTGATATCACTACATTGGCAACTACACAGTTACTGCTATTTAAATAAAGCAGCATGCAGAATATTATCAATGTTAATTGCTTTCCTCAACCTGAACACAGATTCTACGTTTTAGCACAATGGTATCCCCAAAACTCAGAAACCCTTTAAATACCAACAGATTACTACAAAAGCTTTTACTGAAAATTAACAGAGGTATAGACGTTGTTTAATTTAAAATGGTTTGTTTGTTTTATTCACCATTAAGGTAATCAGTGTTTAATCAGATAATGTAATCATCTCTACCTCTGTTGATCTCAATAAGAGCTTTGTACAACAAAAACAAAGCCAAACCAGTTAGTACTAAGCTGGTAATGCTGTTTGTGGAGTTGTTTAATCATTCTCTGCTGAGATCTGGAGAGATTTAATGTGCTTTTTTGCAGTTGATTTTGAGTTGAGTTTACAAATTGTAATTATGAGTTCAGGAGCACGTGAGGGCTTTGGTGTTGATAGTGTTGCCATAGAAACACAATTTGGATTCAGAGTAGAATGTCACGTGTTGTCATCTCGGAATTACAACATGGCATAAATGCAGCATTACTTTAACACTTTGAGTGTGGAATAACATATTAGCGTATTAAATTATTATATTATTATATATTATTATATATTTCTGCACAAATAATTTCTTACAGTGTGTTTTAAAGTAACATTTTTAATTGTCTAAATGTTTAATAGTTTTAGTGAACGATAGTTAATTATTTTAAATCTAATATTACAGGAGAGATCCAAAATGCCAGCTTAAAGAACAGTCGTGTTAATCAGGTGGTGTGGGCTATTTCACTAATTTATCATTATTTTTTTAGCTGAGGACTTCATTATTTTCTGTGGTGCTTGCTGCACAGTTTGCTATGAGTTTAGACTCCGACTTTTTGAAGCAGTCGGTCAACATGCCTCAAAGGAACACTAAAAACTCAAGCAAATCAGAGACAGAACATAACCGTCAAGGTGAGGATAATGCTACTGTCAGCTCAGATGCTAATACCAGTGTTTCCTACAGCACGTTATTATGGAAATCACGGAAATCATTTCAAAACTGATCGATGAAAAGTTGAGTCCACTGTCACAACTTGCAACAGCAGAACGAAAAACATGATGACCATGAAAAACGAATCACCGAAACCGAGAACTGAATCTCCGCAGTGGAAGATGCTGCTGCCCCAGTCAAAGGTAAATTGGAGACGCTAGAGACAGGAGTTCAGGAGCTAACAGATCATTTGAGAAAGAAGAATATATGAATTGTTGAGCTTCCCAAGAATGCAGAAGGTGATCGCCCTGTTAAGTTTTTTGAATCCTGGCTCCCGAACTTTCTGGGCATTCAAAAAAAATCTGGCCGCGTGAAGATTGAAAGAGCCCACCGTGTCCCAGGCAGAGCTGTCAAGACAGCGTCCCCGTATCCGAAGGCAGTCCTGATTAGATTTCATAACTACGCGGACAAGGAACGGGTCATCACAGCTGCGAGAGAGATGGGTAACGGAGAGCAGGCTCTGATGTTCGGAAACTCTGAGGTGAATATTTTCCAGGATTTCTCTGCTGCGGTTTTGCGTAAACGTAAGCAGTTTGACGAGGGTAAGAAGCATCTGAGGGTGGCTGGTGCCGCTTATGCACTGCTTTATCCTGCCTCCCTCAAAGTCACACACCGGGGAACTACCAGTGTGTTCCAGGATCCATTTGAAGTGGACAAATTCTTGTCATCACAGGAGGGAATATGCCCATCTGTTTGATGAGGACTTTGTTCCCATTCCTTTAGCTTTCTTTTATTGTCATGCATGGCAATGAGAATGACTCAGGTATGTGTGCGCATATGTCATCAGAATTTTTTTTTTCATCTCTGATTCACTCTGTTTTATATTGGGCTCTCTGTCTTATGGATATGCTGTGTGTGTTTAAGGTCCACAGGTCTGTCAGTGCTACATATTAACTAATTTTCTTCTGTTGTTCAGAATCTCCTTTACACTGAGTTGCGTTATTTGAACCGTTTCAGAGTAATGACTGATTCCAGTTTGAGTACAGTTTGCACTGTTCATTGTATTATAGTTACGTGTTCTCTGTTTTCTTTTTGTTTTGCACCTTTCAGCTCACACCTGATGTTAACATGGGACTGTATTTTTGCTATGGGAATCACTTTTGTTCGAGATTAGTCTTTTTTTCTTTTCTCATAAATGCTTAAGTATGCTTAAGATTTGTTCCTGGAACGTTAATGGGATACACGCACCTGTGAAGAGGAAATCAATTCTCACATTCCTTAAAAAGGGGAATGTTGATATAGCCCTCCTACAAGAAACTCGTCTTGGTGATAAAGAACATCTTAAGTTGCAACAGTGGGGGTACAATCATGTTTTTTTCTCTTCATTTACGTCAAGGAGCCGAGGAGTGGCCATTTTGTTTAAAAAATCTTTACTCTTTAGGTTGTTAAATTGTATCAAAGATAAAAATGGACATTATGTTGCAAGGGGAAGAAATTGCCATTATGAATGTATATTTTCCCCCGGTGATCAGTGTGATTTTCTAAGAAGTGCATTTGTCAAACTGTCGGAATGCAAGGTCACTCGTTCTGTTGTGAGAGGAGATTTTAATTGTCAGTTGAACCCACTTATGGGCAAACTTCCTTCGGGTTTGGCTCCCTCATTTCAGGCTAAATTCATTGATTCTATATGTGAGGATTTGGATTTGGTGGATGTGGGGCGAGCACAGCATCCTGCTGATAAAGAATTTACTTTCTACTTTAAACAACATTGTTGCCAAGAAAGAATAGACTTTTTTTTTTCCTAAGGGGCTGTTACAACTTATAGATCACAGCGCCATTGGAAATATTATAATATCAGATCATGCTGCTGTCTTCTTATATTTAAAGTTACAGAGCCCTTTTAATCAAACTAGGTATTGGAGATCCTTTTACTCTTAAGGATAGCAAATTTTGTTCTTACTTTGTCAAAATGCAGATCATTTTTTGTTATCAATTCTTTGCTATGGGAAAAAATTAAGGCCTTCTCAAGGGGTCTTATCATTTCTTATACATCTAGTAAAGAGGCAGAGGCAAACAGAACAGAAGGATATTCTAGATGCAAAAGTTAGGCGGACAGAGGGGGATTATGTCCAGAATCTGAGGCCAGCTAAATTAAAAGAAATTACTGCTTTAGGGTCCTTGCATGTAAGGTCTGCTGAGAGGAAAGTCAAGTTTGCTAAGCAAAGGCTCTATGAACAAGGTGATCTTCTAATATCTTACTAGAAAAAAAGCAGACTCTCAAACGATATCTTCAGTCAAGGATGATCAGGAGCATCCTTCTTCTGATGTTACAATAATCAATAACACATTTGTTAACTTTTTTTTTAAGCTTTTGTACAAAGCAGAGTCCCCATGTAACTCACTAAAAATTATGGATGCGGTTTTTTCAAAAAATTGAGTTACCCTCTAAAGGAAAGGACGTGACGCCAAGTATGGTGACCCTTACTTGGAATTTGTGACCCTTACTTGGAATTAGTACAGTAGTGTGTGTGCACTTTGATGGGTTAAATGCATTCTGAGTATGGGTCACCATACTTGTCCTCACGTGAGTAGTGAACACACACCTAGAGCCGTAGGCAGCCATATTGCTATCGCTGCAGCACCCAGGGAGCAGTTGGGGGTTCAGTGCCTTGCTCAAGGGACTCAC
Source organism: Cirrhinus mrigala (assembly GCA_036247105.1). Taxonomy (NCBI): domain Eukaryota; kingdom Metazoa; phylum Chordata; class Actinopteri; order Cypriniformes; family Cyprinidae; genus Cirrhinus; species Cirrhinus mrigala. Next base: position 1,000,738 of record JAMKFB010000915.1, read on the forward strand.
CTCGGTCATGGTATTGAGGGTGGAGAGAGCGCTGGTTATTCACTCCCTCCACTCTCAATCCCTGCCGGACCTGGGACTCGAACCCGCAACTTTTCGATTACAAGCCTGACTCCCTAACCATTAGGCCACGGCTGTAGTAGTAGGGACACTCGACACGGCTGTCTCCCCTTGTCTTCCCTTCTTTTTGCTTTGGTAATAGAACCTTTGGCTGAGGCAGTTAGGTCAGATTTGGGCATACATGCCTTGACTCTAGCTAGTAGGCAGCATAAGATTAATCTCTATGCTGATGATGTCCTTGTTTTCTTATCTAAACCAGAAATATATAATACTATAAATATAATATATAAAAATATAATACTAATCTTTTAGGTGTCATCAAAGATTTTAGTGTCTTCTCAGGTTACAGGATTAATTTTAGTAAATCTGAAGCCATGCCCCTAGGTAATATACAAGCTGTCCCTTCAAGTTAACTAACTTTTAGTCAGATTTCCCAAAAATACAACCTTGATGGGCGGGATTTTTTCCACTATTTACAAACAAGAAATTATATTCAAAAGGATAAAACACTTCAGCTTTTTGAGATGCACTCATCTAAATCTATAAGTTTATTTTATAGTGTGCTATCGGAATATGTTGGCACATCTACTCATTTTCTTAAAACGATTTGGGAAACGGAACTTAATATTCAAGTAGCAGATGAAGATTGGAATATGCAATATGTTTGGAAAAATGCAAAAAACCTGAGTATATGTAATAAAGTAAGAACTATTCAGCTCAGGATTCTTCACAGAGCTCACAATTCTCTTTCCCAGCGCAGTAGATTTAGGGCTGAGTTCTCTCCTTTCTGTCCCAAATGCAAGACAGAAATAGGTAGTCTTACTCATTGTTTGTGGTTCTGTAAGAAGATACAGAGGTTCTGGTGGGGGGTTTCTGAAAAACTGAATAAATTTTGGGTGTTTCTTTGGTTCCAGATCCAGTGTCTTATCTACTGGAAATGTCTCCTCCTGTAGGTCTTCAGTTCAGTCATAAGTTCAAAATTAGGCTTTTTAATTGCCTCATTTTCAGCACTAAAAAAATGTATACTTGTACAATGGATCTAAGATAAAGTTCCCACTGTTAGGATGTTCTAGATTATCTGATTAGTGTACGTGATAAGAGTGGAGTGTTTCATAAAATTTAAGAATGTTTTCTGACGTATGTTGATCTTGACATTTGCTTCCATCCTGACAAGAGGGTTTATCTAAGGGTGTCATGGCTGGTTTTGTTAGTTGTACTATAATTTGTATTCATTGTCAGTACTTGAATATTTTATCTTCCCGACTTACAGTGAATTCCCATGTATGTGTATACGCACATGTAATTCTTGCTTTTTGTGTGTGTGAAATGTATTATAATTTTATTTTATTTGTTTATTTATTTTTTGTTTACCTGTTGTTGTCTTTATGTTATTATTTTACAAGTATGTTATTTCTTTATAAAGTGAAAATTAATAAAACATATTTAAAAAAAAAATCTAATATTACAACCATACACTAACCTGAGAAGCATTCAAAATGCATTCACAATTAAATTTTAAGCATGTAATTGTAATGACTGCATTTCATTTAACAAGATATTTTTGATGTTTGTTTTACTTTTGATATTAAGAAAGACAACTGTATATTTAATAACATCAGCCATAAACAGTCAAGAAGCCTTTAAAGTTTTAAACACAAATGGGCATGAACAGTATTTCACACAGTGATTTTTTTTTTAATCTTAAGAACTTTGACATTTGTATTACTGTTAATATAATCACTAGAAATACATTCATTAACAATCTATATATGCAATTCACAATAAAAGTTTAAGCAAGTGATGATGATAATAATGACAGCTTTAGTTTTATAAAAAATAAAAAAATATATATAAACCCAAGGAGTTTACTAAGGATGAATAAAAAAACTTACTTGATGATGATTTGGTTAGAAGTTTTCGTTATTCTCTGACCAGTTTTCTAACCGTGATGTGCTGCTCACTGATGAGGAGAGGTTGTGTATGTATATATACTGTATATCAGTCTAAAAAAAAGATACATTTCCCCTCCCTCTCATTTTGAATGAACAAACATCCCCACTGAAAATGAAATGGTGTTTCCTGTAAACGGAGGCTGTTCTTGTAAGTCTGTGTGATAGAGCTCCCTCCCTAGAGGAGCTTCATACTTCTCCTCCCTCTCATTACAATGAGTAAACACCCCTATTGAAAATGAAACAGTGTTTCCTGTAAACGGACACTGTTCCTGTAAATCTGAACTGATTTATAAATTGTTGTACATAATTAGTTCTAACATTTAAATATGATCTGCACCCCAATAAAATATTAACAGACCATAACATCACCTAAGCAATCCAAAATAGCCCTTCAAACTCATTAAACTGGTTATGTGTTTTATGTATTTCATGTCGCCTCGGGTATGATTAAAGAAACATGTTTTTCTGAAACAAGACTTTCTGCATTTAACAAGTGAAAGTGGAAGTACAAAGTGCTGTAGGCAACATCTTTGGTTTTCACAAATGAATTGGCACTTATATACATGCTCATATATACTATATAAGAGACTTATCAAAATACAATAATGACAATTCAGTTTTGATAGAAAAAAAGCCATTTTACAAAACCAAACCAGAATATTTATTCATTCAGAGTGGCAGTTTTGTTGAGGTGTCATCATTTATTGCACTGTATTGTAGTAGTAATATTATGTGATACTCATATTAAAATTAAAAAAAAGGTTTCACAGGATTATGTTCTAGTTAGGTTTGTATAAAATATTAGCTGTTCTGCTATTTGTCCAACTTGATGAAACTCTAAATAAATAGTGACTGGAACCTTGCATCATGGAGTAGAAGGATGACATCCAAGATGATAAAAAGTAGAAATCTTTTAAAAATCACCTTTAAAACTAATGGGTCACGCCCTACTATGCTGCTTGAAAGGTTCATACACAGCAAAAAGCCCAGTGTTAAATTAACTCTTCCGGTAGTTTGACTCCGCACTCAAGAGTGTTAAAAAGAAACACTGAAAAGTGTCAAATTTACACTGAAGCAGAGTTAAAGTTAACGAGATAATTAGTGATTTAGTGATGATTGATCATTGTTTTTTATGTCACTATTATAGTGGTCAGTGTTTGCATTCGCTGGACTTGATCCTTACATTTTTAACATTAGATTTAGTTTGGTTGTTGTTACTGAGTTATAAAAGACAGGCAAACCAGAGGAGATTAGATCATGTGGCCTTGATTATGTTTTGACATAATGCTCATGTAGTGACCTGTTAAATTGAGTTAAGTTTTCTTTCCTGATTACCTCAACCCTGTGAACAATATAACATATATAATCAGACAGATGTTTGTAAAAATTTATTTTGATCAAAAACTTTGCAAAATTTAATTAGGACACACAGACATCAAAAATCAGCGTGAGAATCACAACAACGGTGACCATCAAAAAAGCATGTTTTAACCAATCAAAACTCATCTATGGCTCCCATCGTGCATTGCGGCATGAATAAATTATGAGTTGAATTATCTTTGTAATTTCTTTTATTCTTACTATTTTCTTTTTTTTTTTGCTGTTTTATGTGACTTTTTTGTAGCTTGTTTTGTGATGTTCAAAGTTGATCTGTTTATCTGAATATGCTGTTGTTGAGATTCATACGCTGGTTCTTGCTGTATGTGTGTGCCTAAACAACTTTTTCAGAAAATTTTACAGCTTGTAAAAAATCCTTCCAAAATATATTCGGCAGCGGTGCTGCACGAGCCTATGGCGACAGCCCACCAGAAAGGGCGGGGCCGTACGGATACATATAAGCGGCCGTTTTGCCATAGGATCCTCAGATTTCTTCTCCTTCAGCGTCGGACTGCTAGATCTTCGCTCTTCGAGACAGAAGCCCTTGCCGTAGAAAAGCCTCGCAGCGGATTGGGATCTCTCTGCTCGGCTGACTCGCCACCTTCATTTTGGCTTGACGCCAGCTGCAGCCACGATCTCTCTCCCCTGCTGCCATCCGGCGATTTAAAAGAGCTTTTTTAAAAGAGCAAATTTAGCGGCATTGTTTCAAATGCTGCGCCGTTTCTGTCACTCGTGCAAGGCTCCCTTGCATGCCGCTGACGGTCACGGAGAGTGCTTTTCCTGCTTGGGGAAATCGCATGCAGAAGCCCCGCTCAACGAGATGGAATGTCCTCATTGCGAGGATATGAGTCTCGCCTCTCTGCGCTCACGGATAGCGTTCTTTTCAGAACATGACTCCGCTCCCTCCTGTTTCCTTCTTCACAGGTGCCTGTGAAGAAAAAAAAAACAGGGCAGAGGATGAAAGCGCTGTGAGTTGAGTGAGCTCACGTCGGCCCAGCCCCCACGTGCCTCACCTTCTCCACAAAGAAAGGATTCTTCGGTCCTTTTTGCCCGCCCAGACCTGTGTCCCTCTGCAGCTGCGAGAAATCTGGTCTCCTTCGGTGGGAGCGAGGATGACATGCTGGACAGCATGGCGCCGAAGACAATGGATACAAGAAGCTGCCTCCCTTGGACGAATCAATGGCTGTCCATCTCTGCCTGCCCACTGCAATTGGTTGGAAAGCTAAAGCTTCACACCCATCCAAGCCGTGCAGAACGACTTTGGCCCTCGCCGGACGTGCCTATGCGTCGGCTGGACAGGCTGCCTCAGCGCTACACTCCATGGTCATGGTGGTTGCCGCCGCCGCCGCCGCTTCAGCTCAGCCATCTTGCCAGATCTGAAGGGACAGCATGACGGTGGTGTCCTATAATAATCGCCAGGGGGGGCTTTCCTCCAAGCGCCTCTTCACTCTAGTGGAGGGCCTTCTGGAGTGGGCTCGGCTCAACCTTTGTTCACTGAGGGTAACGCACGTACCTGGCAGACTGAACCAGGGTGCGGATATGCTATCACGAAGCAACGTCCCCTCTGGGGAGTGGACGCTTCATCCACAGGCGGTCCAGAAGATCTGGGAGGTCTTTGGCAAGGCTGAGGTCGGCCTCTTCGCCTCAGAAGACAACTCTTATTGATTGATTCTCTCAAGCTAGAGCTCCGTCTACAAGACGCCTCGACGCTCTTAAGTGGTCTGTCTTTTCTGCCTGGTGCTCAACCCGCAGCGAAGAACCAGCCTCCTGTGATATATCGGTGATATTGTCTTTTCTACAAGAGCTGTTGGATAAGGGGCGCTCCCCTTCCACGCTTAAGGTCTATGTGGCTGCTATAATGGCTTCTCATGCCCCGATAGCAGGCCAGTCAGAAGGCAGGAACTACTTGGTTGTTCGATTCTTGAAGGGATTGAACGCTATTACGTTAGTTTACTCCTCTTTGGGTCTGCAGTGTCCCATCAGAGTATGTGCCCACTCCACCAGAGGCATGGCCTCCTCTTGGGCGTGGTCTAGCAGTGTATCTATTGTAGAAATTTGTGTGGCGGCCGGCTGGGCCTCACCGTCCACCTTCACTAGGTTCTATAACCTGGATGTCCCCACCCTACAGGCAAGGGTCCTTTCTGCATAATGGAGTTAGTCCTGTGCATGAGTGAGTTAACATGTCGGACTAAGTAATGAGAGCGACTTCAGGCTGCACATGCAGGCTGTATTGATTTTCACTGTACGTTATGCCCCAAGGGGTGCCTGGGCAGAAGTCTACTAGTCGTTCCTCTACCATGGTACGGCGTGTATGGAACGGTTCCCATTGCAGCGACATGGCACGGCCAGTAAGAGAGATAAATTAATACTGGGCTTTTTGCTATGTAATTTGGTTGTGGGAGTCCTTAACATGTACATCTACATGCAGAGCTGGCACTAGCTATAGGCAGAGCAGGCAATTGTCTAGGGCCTCAAGCTTTGAGGCAGGCCTCCTCTATATGCTAGTCTTCCAGTCAAGACAGACAGCAAAATACTAGGCACACTGTTCAATGAATATAGTTGTCTTGTCACTCACATGCAATTTAACCAATTAATGTTCTCAGGTGCTGTGTAGCAAAGGGCTAAATAGGCATGCAAAGAAGCATGTGTGTGAGTGTTGTCATCTATTTTGGAGTGATTGCAGTGTATTGTAAATATAAACTTGTTCTGTTGATCAGCGTCAATTGACTTGCCCAAACACTGCTTCGAATTTGAGCATAGAGTGAATTATATTGCGTAGGTAGCTGACTAGCAAAATAGGTAAAAAAAATTAAAAGCAAAGAAGTTTGTATTAAAGCAAACACACTAGCAACCATTTTTATGTTTCTAAAAAGTACCACAGATATATTTATATTACTGCTCAAACATGACATTTAGTTTCAGTTTCAACGCTGACATTGCCAGAAAGGCCCTACACCTTAGAAGGCAGAAAAAAAATACAATCTACATTGACTACAAATTATAAAATATTTATTAACCCTCTGGGATCTGAGGGGGTTGGGGGCCCTGAAGAAGTTTTGACATGCACCGACATTTGTATTTTTTCAGCATCTTAAAACCATATTAATGGCTAAAGCACAAACTGGGCTACAATAATATGTGACCAGCATGAGTGTTGTCCTTCTGGCATTATTTGATGCACATTATCTGTTTCGTGTTATTGATTGTTTGAGCTTTCAGAAGAAACAGTGATGGAGGACTATTTTCCTGTTCCTGGTTAAGTGTCTTGCTCTTGTATAAAGTGTGAACCATCCCATTCTCATTTCAATTACATTGCATTGCATATAACAAATGTACAAATGTTATGTATTGATGTTTTAAATCATAACAGAATTGATTGAACAACATGAACATCACATGGAATTTGTTTTGGTTAATATACTAAAGTGTTACCAAAAACACTCTTGCCAAAATATTGTCCTTTTAGATTTTGATGGATGATATTTTTTGAATGGATGTACTCAATGGCCATTGAAATGTCAAGGGCACCCAAGTAATTGTCATAACCTACAAGCTAAAAACAAAGTAAATAAAAATGGAACTGCAAACATGAAAGCAGACATTGATTTATTATCTAACTAATGACAGGGGGGTTGGGGGGGCCATGTCATTCAAGATGTTCATGTCTTTCTTTCTTTCTTCAGTCGTGGATTGCCATTGTGCCCCCAATTTTGAATTTCAAAAATGTAGTTTAGATTCAGCTTTAAAGGGCTCTAAAGGAGCCCAGCCGAGGAAGAAGGGTCTTACTCGGAAAATCCGACTCGAAAAATCCGAAGACTCGAAACAGGTGAACTAATTCCAGTACAGAACCAAATCACTCCCAGAGACGACTAATTCTTCACGAGTCATTAAAGAGTCATTAAAGATTCGTTCAAAATGAATGAATCATTCAAGAACGACCTGTGGATGCGCATCTGAGAGCCTGTGTTATGTGAGCTTTTGTGCTTAAAAAGTATACAAATTTTTTTTTTTTTTCGAAAAAAAAATGACAGATCGTTTCACTAGATGTAACGCCAAGCCAGCAGAGGGAGCCCTCACCCTAGGACTGCCTGCACGCTCCCTCTGCTGCTTCTACTGTTACTTCCTGTTTGGCACTATTTAAAGACTGGCCATGTGCTTTAGACTTTGTGAAGTATTGCCAGTTTCACCTGCCTTACCGAGCGTTCTTTGTTACTCTGTTTGATTACCTGTTGCTGTCTTGCTTTGTTTTTGGATTATTGAGTTTACGGATTACCCCTGTCGGATTGTTTGCTGGATTGGACTGACTTCATGGCATTTGACCCACTGCCTGTGTTATCACTCTGCTGCTTGGATTACGTTTACGTTTTGGACTGCTTTTCCGGTTATTGACCCTCTGCCTGTTTCATCGTGTATGTTTGCTGTTGTTTATAATAAACTTCTGCAATTGGATTCTAACACCGCCTCAGCGTCCACGTTACACTAGATAAGACCTTTCTTCATTGGCTGGGATCATTTAGAGCCTTTTGAAGCTGCATTTAAACTACATTTTGGAAGTTCAAAATCGGGGGCACAATTGAAGTCCATTATATGGAGAAAAATCCTGAAATGCTTTCCTCAAAAAACATAATTTCTTTAGAACTGAAGACAGAAAGACATGAACATCTTGGATGACAAGGGGGTGAGTAAATTATTTGTATATTGTTGTTCTTGAAGTGGACTTCTCCTTTAAGAAGACAGTAGGAAGAAAGAGAAAGAAAGCAAAATTAATAAATAAGCAAAAAATAAATACAAATTCAAAGTAATGTAAATAGTCTTTTATAAATACTTAGGATTGATATTAGGTCAGTGTTGCTACCTCCTCTTACCCCTCTTCACCCCCAATTTTGTTTAGATATTGATTAAGGTGTATCATTGAGGGTGGCTTCAGACAAAGAGGGTCAGCGGATTCATGATTGTTGGAAGTTTATGAGAGATAACCAAGGGGGGTGTAATTATAATGTATTATTTGTAATGGAAGTGGACTGGTTTTCCATGGAAATGTACTCTATTAGTAAGTTTTTCCAAGATGTAATATGTATGGTATTCCTTGACTTCCAGTTCATGAGGATAGTTCTCTTGGCGATAGTTAGAGCCACTAAGAGCAACTGACTGTTTATATTATTTAAGTTGATTAATGATACGTCCAGTGGCGCCCCTCCCACCGGCAGCGATGTCACGCACGAAAATTCAGCATTGGGCACCAGTTGACATTAAAGTATTTTTTTGAAGATATTTCAAATGTTTGCTATATAGTTGAAAACACGTTACTTGTAAAAAAAAATCATTGTGAAAAACATACGTCACATTTAATTATCACATTCAGAAATAGCTGATGTAATCTAAAACGCCAGTAGCCTAAATCAAAATGTTTACACACATTATAAACACAGCTAGGCTTTTATTTTATTCCCTTCTCTCCACACCAAATTATCCACAACATTATCCTTCACAAAGACTATGACAGCACAGTGAGGCACTGGTCACGCTGAATGCAACAACTGACTATTTGCACCAAATTCATCATTGGGCAACACATACTGTGCACCTGAGTCATAACTGGATTTATCAGTTGACATTATGCTCCGGAGAAATGTCTTGATCACTTTCAGTTTCTAGAACGAATGATAAATTGTATGGCAACATCTGGTGACGATTTCTGCTGCCATTGAAACAGGTTGTCAGAGAAGTGCAGCAGCGGACCAGGGCACAAAAACTTATAAATATATTTCACTTAAATTGCATCTGACAGAATGTGCGCTGTGGCACGAAATATAGTATATTTCTTCAAAAGCAGGTTGTGGAGACATTGGAGACAATGTAGTTTGTACAAATCCGGAACAGAGTTTAGTTGAAAGAGGGAGAAAAAAACGGCCGGTTCCGAGTTTCAGCGGAGCGCAGTGTCAGTGACAGGGAGTGATTGACGGCTAATATCTAAAATCTGCATTAAAGTTAAGAATGTACAGATCGAGTTTCATTAGTTATATAATGTTGGAGAAAATGGCGAAACTGTCACTGTATCCGCTCACAGCACTCTGGGCAGTGGTTAGGCTAGCGAAAGTTTTGTAAAGAAATGAAAACAAGTTGCACCACAACAATTTCTCGCACTCGCACAAATGCTTCCAAATATATTTTGAGGTCGTGCAGAATACATTTTGGGAGCATATGCAACCAAAACGGTCGCAATTTCGAGCCCTGTTTGTGATGTCGCTCATTTCGCAACGACTACAGATCTGTGGACGATCCGCTCAACGCAGCCGTATATGAGTCTGACGATACACTTGCAGTAAACAGTATGGTTGTTTTTTTTTACTTAAAGTAATGCTGCAATTTACAGTTTAAATAAAATTACATTATATAAAACAGGTTCTTTGTGTTTGAATTTTTATTTATGCATTTTCAGATACAAATTGCTATATTGTGATATATATCGTTATCAAGGTAGAAAATTGCTTCTACCGTGATATAGGATTTTGGTTATATCGCCCACCCCTTAATTTGGAGAGTAGTTTTTTTGAGTAAGATATATTAATTAGCTCTGAGATGGGAGGGGGAAAGGTCTAGATTAATTGTACGAAAGTCGATTTTTGATTGAATTGATGATTTGATTTGTGAATATTCCAAGAAACAAATACTCTCAATACCGTATTTCTGGACAAAGTGAGAAAATGGTGCCAGGTTATTATTATAAAGGATATGGGCAGAAAAGGGCATCACACAACTTCAGCATGTGCGTAAATTAATTGGCTTCTTGTTAGCTACACAGCAAAATCCCCAGTGTTAATTTAACACTCTGAGTGTGGACACATATAAACACTGAAGCAGTGTTGAAGTTAACGAGATAATTAGGTGATTAACGAAGTGATGATTGATCATTATTGAAGACACCTGATGTTAATAAGCAACCATTATAGTGGTCAGTGTTTGCATTAGTTGGGCTCTTGACCCTTAAATCTTTAATACTAGATTTTGTTTGGCTGCTGTATTTGAGTTGAAACAGCCAGACAAGCCAAAAGCTCAAGTCACCAGGTGATTATGTTTTAATATATTCATTGTTTGATGTAAATCACCTAGAGTCTAATCTCTAAGTTAGGTGTTTTTTTTTTTTTTTTTTTTGCTTATTGTAATAGCCTTGACAATCCACAGAAGATCCAGCACTTCCTATACATTTTGGAAAGATTTTTTTTACAACCTGTTTAAAAAAAAAAAAGTATTTCACCTAGGCACACATAGACATCAAGAACCAGCCCATGAATCTCAACAATGGTGACAAACGGCATATTCAGATAAACAGATCAACTCTGAACTCTCATAATTTATTAACAGGTTGTAAAAAAAATCTTTCCAAAATGTATAGGAAGTGCTGGATCTTCTGTGGATTGTCAAGGCTATTACAATAAGCAAAAAAAAAAAAACCTAACTTAGAGATTAGACTCTAGGTGATTTACATCAAACAATGCATATGTTAAAACTTTTGGCTTGTCTGGCTGTTTTAACTCAACTTTAACACTGCTTCAGTGTTTATATGTGTCCACACTCAGAGTGTTAAATTAACACTGGGGATTTTGCTGTGTAGATTACATTTGTTTGTGAATGGAATGCGCCTCCCGATCTACATATATTCGTATAGTATTTCACCTAGGCACACATAGACATCAAGAACTAGCCCATGAATCTCAACAATGGTGACAAACGGCATATTCAGATAAACAGATCAACTCTGAACTCTCATAATTTATTCATGCCGCAATGCATGATGGGAGTCATGGATGAGTTCTGATTGGCTACAACACGCTTTGTGATGGTCACCGTTGTTGTGATTCTCACACTGATTCTTCATGTCTGTGTGTCTAAATTAAGAGAAACTTTTATTCATCGTTTGTCTGATTATGGCGAAACTGATTGATCTTTTGTTCACAGTTTTTTTTTGTAGTTTGTAAGGAAAATCTATGTCAAATATTCAAGTCACTATATGATGATTAAGTCAAGCACAGTCAATGCCATCTTATTTGTTTTCTCTTTTAGTGATTCTGCTTATTAACATCAGGTGTCTTCAATAATGATCAATCCTCACTTCGTTAATCACCTAATTATCTTGTTAACTTTAACACTGGGGATTTTGCTGTGTATATATATATATATATATATATGTAGTTTTTTTTTTTTTTTTTTTTTTTTTTTTTCCAGTTTGCATTTACTGATACTTTTACTTTCGGTACTTAAGTACAAAAAATTATATTTTTTTATCTTAAATGTACTTTATGACTTTTACTCAAGAAATATTTTAAGGGTTACTTTAACTTCTACCAAAGTCAGATATCTGTACCTTTACTTAAGTATAGCTTCCAGGTACTTTATACACCACTGTTCAGTTGTTATGACAGTTGGTGAATTTAAATAACACACTGTTTTCTAACTGAATTAGACTTTGCTCTTGAAATGGGTGCAGCAGATGGAAAAAAGTGGATAATGCTTGTAGCTGGTTCAAACACATGGGACAATTATTGGGACCAGGTATGTGGCCTACAGTGACAGTATTATTTGATATTATGTTGATTTTTCTTGTGATTCTGTACCGTCTCTGTGAATCAACCCATTGATCACACAGTGTTTCTAGCACATTACTCCCTCATCCAATGTCTTTTTTGACAACTCCATTTCAGGCCAATGTGTGTCACGCCTATCAGATAGTACATCAGAATGGGATTCCTGACGATCAGATTGTGGTGATGATGTATGATGACATTGCTTATAATAGGAAGTAAGAGACTTCTTTCAAGTCATGTGGCTCATTGCTGATGTACAATTATAACAGATTTAACACAAGATTCACATAGATCTTTACTGTCATGCTGTACCATTAAAATTTATGTTCCTTTACAGTAACCCTTATCCTGGCAACATCATCAATAAACGGAACAGACCGAATGTGTATCCAGGGGTTCCAAAAGATTACACTGGAGAGGTAATTTCTTTTATCAAACATAATACAGATGTTTTCGTCTTATATGCAGAGGTGTATAGTCCAGGGGTCAGAAAGTAAAAGTCCTGCCATATATTTGTTCCACCCATGAACTGATGAAATGATTTCACCAGAGGTGGAACCAAGTCCTTCAGTTCAAGTCACAAGCAAGTCTCAAGTCAAATCCCAAGTCCTCGAAGAGTTAAAGGTAATGAGATAATTAAGTGACTAATTAAATGATGATTGTGCATTAGTGATGAACACCTGCTGTTACTGAGAATTACAGAGGATCAGATGTTGATGTTTTATTGGTTAAAATGATGCCACCATCATGGAGATCAGTGTTTGCTTTAGTTGGGCTCCTGACCCTTTTTATAATTCAAAGTAATTTGCTTCTAAGCAATTGCACTATTGTTTCACAGCAAGTGTTTGCACATTGCTGAATCAGAAGCTTTTGGTAGTAGGTTAGTTATCATGTTTTGCTTTTAAGTCATTGGAGTGATCATCATGTAAGGTTGTGTAGGTTTTGAATAATCAGTCCTGTGAAGCTCAGCATTCAAGTAGTTAAAAATTAATACAAATTCTGCTCTATGTAAGGCACAAAGTATTTTAGCTCTTGTTATATTTAGATACACGCAGACATCAAGAACCAGCATATGAATCACAACAGTGGTGACAATCAACAAAATCTGTAATGCTGCAATGCATGCTGGGTAACACCATAGTAAAAATGGCCATCATGCACTGCAGTACGAAGAATTATTGTCACCACTGTTGAGGATCATATGATAAGTGTTCATGTCTAAAAGCTTGAGCTGCTGCAAGTTTTCTCCCCAATATTTCAGCATCAAAAAAAATAAAAAATATATGAAAGTTCAATGTTGGTCTATAAACCAAAAAGTAACAATTACATGCAAAAAGCATGTTACCTATGTTTGAGTAAATACTTGCTGTGAAACAACATTGCAATTGTTTAAAAGCGAATTACTTTGAATTATAAAAAGGGTCAGGAGCCCAACTAAAGCAAACACTGATCTCCATGATGGTAGCATCATCTTAACCAATAAAACATCAACATCTGATCCTCTGTAATTCTCAGTAACAGCAGGTGTTCATTGCACAATGATCATTTAATTAGTCACTTAATTATCTTATTACCTTTAACTCTTCGAGGACTTGGTATTTGACTTGAGACTTGCTTGTGACTTGAACTGAAGGACTTGGTTCCACCTCTGGTGAAATCATTTCATCAGTTCATGGGTGGAACAAATATATGGCAGGACTTTTACTTTCTGACCCCTGGACTATACACCTCTGCATATATGTAAGCACAATTCTCAATCTCTTACAGGACGTAACACCTGAAAACTTCCTGGCTGCACTCAAAGGAGACAGATGTGCTGTGAAAAAGAGAAATCCAAAAGTCATTACAAGGTCTTGCTATAACAAACAATCTTGTCAGTGCATCATATTACAGTTCAGATACAAATATGGATGTGGATGGAAGATAATGAAATTATTTAACAGCAAAAAAAAAAAAAAAACTTAAAAAAGCTCTCCCAGAAGTTTAGTCCATACTCAAGAGTACACAGCAAAATCCCCAGTGTTAATTTAACACTCTGAGTGTGGACACATATAAACACTGAAGCAGTGTTAAAGTTAACAAGATAATTAGGTGATTAACGAAGTGATGATTGATCATTATTGAAGACACCTGATGTTAATAAGCAGAATCACCAAAGGAGAAAACCACAATTTTTAAGCAACCATTATAGTGGTCAGTGTTTGCATTAGTTGGGCTCTTGACCCGTAAATCATTAATATTTGGTTTCAATTACTGAGTTATAACAGCCAGACAAGTAAAGAGCAAAAGTCAGTAAGATGGCATTGACTGTGCTTGATTTAATCATCATATAGTAGTGATGGGTTGTTCTTGAACGATTTGCTCATTTTGAACGAATCCTTGATATGACTCGGGACGAACGAGTTATCTCGGGGAGTGATTCATTCAGTTGCGCATGCGCAACATTCTATTAGGTTCTATACTGGAATTAGTTCACCTGTTTCGAGTCTTTTAAACGAGTCATTCGTTCATCTTATGGGGCTGTCACGTGATGAACGAACGACTCAAACCCGAAAACTTGTCTGATAAGAGGTGAGGTGAGCGAATCATAGACTAAAGACCCAGGTAAACAATGAATTAATCTTTTCTGTTTCTTATCGCATTATAGTTTTGTTTCGTTTGTAGTGTGATCAACGTTTGTATAAGCAGTAGATGTGTTAAGAAGATAAAACGTAACATTTATATTTTGTTAAAATGAACGAAATGACTCGAATTTCTCAAGACTCAAATGTCCGAGTCGATAAAATGATTCAAACTTCCCATCACTATCACATAGTGACTTGAGTATTTGACATAGAATTTCCTTACAGATTACAAAAAAACTATGAACAAAAGATCAATCAGTTTTGCCATAATCAGACAAATGATGAAAAAAAAGTTTATCTTAATTTAGACACACAGACATGAAGAATCAGTGTGAGAATCACAACAACGGTGACCATCACAAAGCGTGTTGTAGCCAATCGGAACTCATCCATGACTCCCATCATGCATTGCGGCATGAATAAATTATGAGAGTCAGAGTTGATCTGTTTATCTGAACATGCCGTTTGTCACCATTGTTGAGATTCATGGGCTGGTTCTTGATGTCTATGTGTGCCTAGGTGATAATTCCATTTTTTTTTTTTTTTTTTTAAATGGGTTGTAAAAAAAATCTTTCCAAAATGTATAGGAAGTGCTGGATCTTCTGTGGATTGTCAAGGCTATTACAATAAACAAAAAAAAAAATTATTATATGTGTTTTGGGTTCTCCAAGAGTCTTTCTACTATTAAAAATCTCTGTTCTTCCTATTCAGTTATTAATATACCTAATCCCTGGTGAAAAATCAGCATATGATGGTTAGGTATGTTTTGATGCTGGTTTAAGATGGTCTTGTGCTGGTCAAGGACCATCTGTTATGTAATAGCTTTTGTTTTAAATATTACAATGGCTACCGAATATATATATTTAAAAGATCTTTCTGTAATACGCCCCCCCCAGGTCACTACATAACGATTATGTCAAAGCATAATCACCTTTCCTCTGGTTTGTCTGGCTGTTATAGCTCAATTACAACATTCAAACTAAATATAAACTAACATTAAAAAATTAAGAGTCAAGAGCCCAACAAATGCAATTATGCTATAATGGTGACTTACAAAATTAGATTTTCTCCTTTAGTGATTCTGCTTATTAACATCAGGTGTCTTCATTAATCACTTAATTACCTCATTCACTTCAACACTGCCTCAGTGTCCATTTTAAAACTTAGATTATAACTCCAGTGAGAGTTCCTTTAACACTGCACTCTAAAAACAAATGGTGCTATATAGCACTAAAAGTGGTTCTTTGGCTCGTAATCATAGGGGAACCACTTTTAGTGCTATATAGCACCTTTGTCAAATGGTTCTATGTAGAACCATCAGATGTACCATACACAGCAAAATCCCCAGAGTTAATTTAACACTCTGAGTGTGGACACATATAAACACTGAAGCAGTGTTAAAGTTAACGAGATAATTAGGTGATTAACAAAGTGATGATTGATCATTATTGAAGACACCTGATGTTAATAAGCAGAATCACCAAAATTTTTAAGCAACCATTATAGTGGTCAATGTTTGCATTAGTTGGGCTCTTGACCCTTAAATCTTTAATATTTGATTTTGTTTGGCTGCTGTATTTGAGTTGAAACAGCCAGACAAGCCAAAAGCTCAAGTCACCAGGTGATTATGTTTTAACATATTCATTGTTTGACGTAAATCACCTAGAGTCTAATCTCTAATTTAGGTTGTTTTTTTTTTGCTTATTGTAATAGCCTTGACAATCCACAGAAGATCCAGCACTTCCTATACATTTTGGAAAGATTCTTTTTACAATCTGTTTATAAAAAAAAAAAAAAATTTCACCTAGACACACATAGACATCAAGAACTAGCCCATGAATCTCAACAATGGTGACAAACGGCATATTCAGATAAACAGATCAACTCTGAACTCTCATAATTTATTCATGCCGCAATGCATGATAGGAGTCATGGATGAGTTCTGATTGGCTACAACACGCTTTTTGATGGTCACCGTTGTTGTGATTCTCACACTGATTCTTCATGTCTGTGTGTCTAAATTAAGATAAACTTTTATTCATCATTTCATTACTTTTTTGTCATCTGTAAGGAAATTCTATGTCAAATACTCAAGTCACTATATGATGATTAAGTCAAGCACAGTCAATGCCATCTTATTGACTTTTGCTCTTTGCTTGTCTGACTGTTATAACTTAGTAATTGCAGCCAAACAAGACCTAATATTGATGATTTAAGGGTCAAGAGCCCAACTAATGCAAACACTGACCACTATAATGGTTGCTTAAAAATTTTGGTTTTCTCCTTTGGTGATTCTGCTTATTAACATCAGGTGTCTTCAATAATGATCAATCATCACTTCGTTAATCACCTAATTATCTCGTTAACTTCAACACTGCTTCAGTGTTTATATGTGTCCACACTCAGAGTGTTAAATTAACACTGGGGATTTTGCTGTGTATAGCATTTTATTACTTCAACAAAAATGGTGCTCAATAGAAACAATCATAGGGGCTTGTATTACTACAATAGTAGTAAATATATTTACTACAATGGCAAAATGTCTTGAATCACTTTTATGCTTTTCTAAGGTCAAAAGGTCTTATGTGGGAAATATTTCCTTATGGGGGCCTTAGGGACAAAAAGATTTTCAGGAAATACACTGTATGTTAATGTTGTTTTTAATCCTTTCCCCAACTGAAGAGTTTAAGAGAGAGTTAGAGATCCTTATTCAGAGGCTTAACAGGTTCTTTGTATGGCAGTGGTGCTATATAGCACCTTAACGACCCCAAAGAACCACTGAAGAACCAGACAGGGGCTTGACCGGTTCTTTATACACTAACGGTGCTATATAGCGCCACAATCACACCAAAGAGCCGCTGAAGAACCGCTGAAGCACCATTTTTTTTCTGTGTGTGGGCTTTTTTGGTGTTTAAATGACAATGAAAGATATAAATGTTTTCTGTTTTTTTGTCACACAGTGAAGGAAATGACACAATATTCATCTATCTGACAGCTCATGGACAATCAGGCGAATTTTGCTTTCCTAACAGTTCTGTAAGTTTTTTTTTTATCAGTATTATGATTTTGAGCCAGTAAACCCTAATATACTGTATACATCTGTAGTCACAAAGTAATGTGTGGAACAATTCCCTGGTGTCAAACTAACACAGCTCAGTGTCGATATGGGTCCACACTACAGAGTGTTAAAAGTAACATTGAAGCTGTGTTGAAGTGAATGACATAATTAAAATTAACATAAAATTAAGTGATGATTGAGCATTAGTGATGAACACCTGCTGTTAACAAGCACAATCACTGAAGAGAAACAACAACTAAAACTCAGCCACACGTTTAGATGAATTAAAGTGAAATAAAACACATTAAAATCTCTCAAGATCTCAGCAGAGGAGGATTAAACAACTCCACAAACAGCATTAACAGCTTCACTTGTTTATTTTATTTATGAAAAAGGTCTAAAAGTTTTTTATCAAGAGAAGTTTAAATGGTTTACTTAAAGTTACCATTAATGTGATCAGTGTTTGCACTAGTTGAGCTCTTGACCCTTGACAGTCTAGTTTCAGGTTCCTGTAATTCTGGTTGTAAAACACATTTGTTATGCCATAAAGCCCTAACAGAAAAAAAGGTAATCATTTAATCTAATGAGGTTATCAGATGTTCTACTGTTTTGTTGCATTTGTTGTAAAAGCCCCATAAATTCTATATTGGTATTTTAGAGGTCACAAATATTACTGTGGAAACACCTTTTGTCGAGAAAAGGGGCTTTAATGCAACTAAATGGGGTGTCACATGACAGGCTGCGTTGTTAGTAGCCTAATGTTTAACTGCGTGTCAGAGGCGCCGACACCATCACTGTTTTTTTTTTCGTCTTATAAAAGTGGAAACAACTTACAATAGACTACTCTTTTTGTGGTCATATAAAAGTAAGACATTTTATTCAAACCTATTCTAAATATTTATTTTATTTGTGTAGGCTACATTCACAATAAAAACTAAACTTTTTTTAATGATGGAAACAAACATGATGCTGCTTTCTCAAGAGCGTATCAAAAATGAAACGAAGTTCTGCATGTAGGCTGCTACTTGTTGCAATTTTTTTTCTTTTGTTTTGGTAATGTATGAATTATTTAGAAAAAATATATATTTTGCCTATAAGCTTTTCTCCGTTGGCAGAAGTACTGCATGTGGGTGAAGTGACCATGTGAATCCTCACCTTCTGTTCTTCATTCTGCTTTTTGCCTGTATAAAATTAATCCCTGGAAAACAAATTTAGGTATTTTAATGAGTCACAGCCACATAATTTAATTGTAATTATCTTGATGGTTAGCGGTTAATAATGGCTTAACCGTCGATTTGTATGTTTGGGGAAATAAAATCAACATTCCTATTTCTAATACAGTTGGTTGTAACAAATTATGAATGGAAACAGCTCAAGAGAAACTTGCCACCAAAATGTTTTTTTCAGGGATGATCATCACGTACACCATTTTATCTGCAAAATGCCAGTTGGATGGAAACAAGCTAGAGACAGCAAATTTTTTAAACATTTTCTCTTAGTCAATAACAAAACATTACAAAAACTGGAAGGAAACTTGGCAAGTTAGAGCAAATAAACAAATTAAGTTTAAAAAAATATTAAGGGTCAAGATCCCAACTGATGCAAACATTGTAATGGTGACATGCAAATTTAGTTTCTCCTGTGATGATTCTGCTTGTTAAAATCAGGTGTTTTCAATAATGTTCAATCATCACTTCATTAATCACCTAATTAGCTCATTAACTTTAACTGGTTAACCTTAGAGATCGACCGATATGGGTTTTTCTATAGTCGATGCCAATGTTTAGAGGTCAGGGTCAGCCGATGGCCGATTTTTTTTTGGCCAATTTTTGGGGCCGATATCTTGAAGTTCTCCCCTTTATTTGCATGCTAAAATGTCACATTAATAATAAGTGGATGCACAACATTTCTAAACTTAGCATCATCATTTATTGAACACTGACTTGAACCATCTCTGATCTTAATTTTGTGCGATGCACAGTATTAAAATAAAATATTTATCCAAAACTAACCAAACAAATCAATAAACTGACCAAGTGTTAAATATAGAAAACAGGTAATATAAAAAAATCATTTACATAAAAGTTTTAGAGCTGAGATTAATGTTGAGATTAATGTTTTAAATATAACATTTTGAATACAGAAATATTAAATGATTTATATAACTGAAAAGATCTGTCAGCAGGTGGTGGCAAGACACTGATTTATTAACACTGAATCTTATTCATTTGATTCGTTTGAACAGCTGATTCATTCAGGAATAAAGCAAGTGACTGTCTTTATGAATGGGAAACTGAATCATTTCACAAGATTTGTTTAAAAATTCATGTTCATTCATAAACCAAACACCGCTGGGTTTAAATGGAGATGCACAGCGGCTCAGTTGTGGCTTGTTTCAGACTATTTTTGACAACGAAAAAGAAGCAAAATCTTACTTTTGATGACGAAATAAAGCAAAATCAGGCAATAGTGTTATTGTCACAAATCAAGCCTCTGTGGCTTCCTCCGATCGCCACCAGATGGAACCATTTCATTCGAAGTTAATTTCCCATAACCCTGAACCCGAAGTCTTGTTTTGCTACTGCTGACATTACCGAGCGTTTATTCCCTGTCTGATTACCCGTTGTCGACCTGATTGTAACTGTTTTCCGATTGTCTGCTGCCTGCCTTTTGACCCACGCTTGTTTACTGGATTATTTCCGTTTTGACTTTCTGCCTGGACTCTGATTCTGATTCTGGTTTGTCTACATTGTTCTGTATGCCGTTGATTGTGTGACACTTATCCGCCCGCCACCCACCCACACCTATGTTTTTCTCTGATTTAACTAACCACACACGATCTTCCTATTACAATTATTCTAATTGTTAGTTATGATGAATGGATGGTTCATTTTAACAGCTGATCTGCACATCGCTGCACACTTATATACGCTTAATCACTCGTGCTTTTAAGCCAAATCCATGCTGAAAAGAATAACGTTTACTGACATCTGGACGAGACCATATAGGTATAAACTCGCAGTATCTGGGGTAAAGAAGAGGACGGTGCGGGCGCATCAGGTGCAATCATCAAATATATTTAAAAGGAAGCCGGCGCCACAGTCCTGACTACATAACTCAGGTTCAGATTTTAGAAAATGCAGTTAATGTTTGCATCATTATTGATTTATCTCACCCACCCGCGACCCATCCACAAGTAATTAGAATGCATTTTTTAATTACCGGACCCGCGGATATAACCACCATCTGTGCATCACTGTCTCCGAGCACGGTGATGTCTGTGAGCGGGGCAGAGTAACGTAGCCCTAAATCAAAGCTGCATTGTTTGTGAGAGCTGCCGCCTTCTCCACCCCACGCACAGAGTGAAATTCTCCGACTCGGATACAGGAAAAATAAAACAGAACTTATAACATTGGGGCTAATATGTTAGCAAGCAAGCTGCTGGTAAGTTTTTGACTACAGTCCTTAAACTTAACTGCAAATAAGGGAACCTGCAGCCAGCTGTAGCATTATGCCAGTTCGCGACTATTCTATGCTATTCGTTTTTTCTTTCACTAAAGTGAAGCAACACTTCATAGTTTACTAGTAATATAGTAAATATATAGCCATGGGGCTTTGAAATATCAGAATTTATGTCTTACATTTTTCTCTTAGAACTGTTACTGAATCTTACAAAAGTTTTGGCTTGGGGTCCTTCATACGCGGCAGCAGCACGTCTACGCACTAATAACACAGGGCTGCCCTCGGATGTCGCGCTACTAAACAGAGATATCGGCCGATGCCGATATATTAAAAAATTACAAATATCGGCCGACCTCTAGTTAACCTGACGCTTTTGAGTGTAGAATAAACAGAAATGTGCCACCTTTCATTAAAGACGACCTCCTGATTAATGAAATATCTAGGAATGGCAAAATCCTAGGAAGAATGAAACTGCTGAGCCCCTCATTACACAGTATAGGATTCAGAAATGTCAAAATCACTTACAAAGATTTCAAAAAGCATGGTAAAAGTTTCCACGTACTGTTTAAGTGTATGAATCTCAACAATGGAAACAATCAAAAGCTTCATGTTGCAGTGCATGTTGGGATAAACTCGGGCTGAATTTTATGATCTGCTTGCACATTTACCAAATGTAAATAGATAAGTACTTAAAACATTGTACAGTATTTTTCTGCTTTTATTGTGGTGATCTAATTCAGTCCTTTTCCAGAAGCTTTATGCCCATGATCTCATTAAAACAATCAAGGAAATGGCAAGAGATAACAAGTTCTCAAAGGTAAATACAAACATTTATATACACCAATAAAAAAACACTAGAGTACTTTTGTAGTGTGACCTGTCATTTTCTTGCAGGTCATAAATGATCTTTCCCATTTAAGGGCAATATTTATTAGAAGAAAGCCTATCATAGGTTACCTCATTACAGAGGCCTGCGAATTAAAACAAAAGTAATTGTTGTCAATTATGGACCTTAATATTGTAACCATGACTATGAACATTATTATAATACTTTGAAACACCATATTCTTATAGACTACACAGTCAAATATTTTGTTCTAAATTTAAACTTTATGTAAGCTAATTACATGCACATTTTCCATCCATATAGGTCTAATATAAACATATTAATAACAAATAAACACTGCTGAGTGTTCATGAGTTTCCACATTAAAGAGTGTTCAAGCAGCATTGAAGTTAAGAAGATAATTAAGGGATGATTGACAATTAATGATGAACATCTGCTGTTAACAAGCAAAATCACTAATGGACAGAGAAACAGTAATTTCATCACTGAAATCAGTTGTAGTTCTTGGCTGTATCAGAAATTGACACCTGTACCCTCAAATAGGGCACTATTTGAGAGAACAGCAATTTTTAGGGGTGTTTGAAACCATAGTGGACATTCTCGAGTGTACTCATTCAATCCCGCATTGCACCGCATAAATGAGTGTACAACCGTCGTTCACTCAACGGCTAGAAATAACCCATAATGCACTTTTAGAGTTGCACGGCGAATGAATCCTGCATCTCACCAGAAAATGGCGCCCGCAGCTCAATCATTAATTCGTTCATTTTACAATGCACAACTAAGCCTGTTTGAATTATGTCCTAAATTTTTTTCCTGTGTTCACATTCCAAGTGCAATAAAAGTCACCGCGTTTCATATCATTCAGATGAAGCTGTGATTTTTAAAAATACAAAATGTAAAACTCTACATTCAGAAGTGACCAAAAAGCGCACAAGGCTGTACTGTTTAGTTTCCTTGGTCCGCTGTTTAACGTCATCCCTCGTCTGTGTTCCAGCCTGCCCAGTAATCCCTTTGGTTTTTGATTTGTTTATTAAAAGTCTGTTTTATTTTGAATTCATCCTCATTTTATTGTTTCCCTGCCTGTGAATTGTGACATAAATACTTCTACTAAACTCTTTTTTTAAAACGTGGCACAGATGGTGATATACATGGGATCTTGTCATTCCGGATCAATGTTCACCACACTTCCCAACAACATTCATGGTAAGAAGGGCAATTTATATAGTTTATAAATATATATATATATATATATATATATATATATATATATATGTGTGTGTGTGTGTGTGTGTGTGTGTGTGTCTCAAGGTAATTAAAGGAACACTTTGAAAACACTTAAGGGGCCATATGTTTAAAGCTGCCGTAGGGAAGCACGCATGCAGCCATATTGCTATCGCTGCAGCACCCAGGGAGCAGGTGGGGGTTTTGTGCCTTGTGGTATTGAGGGTGGAGAGAGCGCTGTACATTCACTCCCCCCACCTACAATCCCTGCCGGACCTGAGACTCAAACCTGTAACCTTTGGGTTACAAGTCTGACCCTCTAACTGGCCACAGCTGGTGTGTATTAGTATGTTTTGGTGTTGGGATGCCGGTTTAATCACTAAATTGGCAACACTTTCACATTGAGTACAACAAAATCAATGTTTTGTTGGTCCTGTCTTGTTTTTATAAATGTGTTCATAATTTCATTGTATGACAGCATGGCTAAAAATGATGGCCACCCAGTTTGGCATGTTTCATTTTTATTTTCACAAATAAAACAATTTCCTTTAAGCAGCTATGCAGTATGTTTACAAAATCATTAACACATTTTTAAATTAAAGTTGAAGATGTCAAGTTTCCCAGTTCGAATGTCACTGCGTTTTATCAACTCACAGATCAATATCCCAGGAGTCGATGATATACTCTGATTAAAAAGTGTTCTTTAATTTTTGAGCAGTGTGTATGTGAGTGAGTGTGTGTATATATTATACATATTATATATATATATATATATATATATATATATATATATATATACATTCTAGTGTATGCTGTGACTTCAACAAAAGCAGAAAAAACAGGTTATGCCTGTTATAATGATGCTGTGAGGAAGATTTCTCTTTCTACTGAATTCTCAGCTGTTTGGATGCACTACACTGAAAAGGTTTGTCTTTAGCATGATTTGAGTCAAAATAGAATAATGCTACCAAATAAAATTAAAAGTAAAAATGTTTGTATTTCTCAGAATGACCTTGATATTAAGGCATTCCAGGATCAGTTTAGTGATCTTCAGGAAAAGATCAAATCATCTTGTGTCTGCCGTTTTGGGGACATGGTAAGACACTTTACACTGCATACATTAATAAATAAAACACTAAATTCAATATTTCGTAATTGTCACCACACAACAAAAAGCCCAGTGTTAAATGAACTCTCCCGGGAGTTTATTTGAGTCCATACTCAAGAGTGTTAAAGTTATTGAGGTAATTAAGTGATTAATTAAGTGATTATAATTCGGTCTTAGTATAAACATAGTTTGAGTCACTGAACTCATTTGGAGTTGAATTTCTGAGTTAGTTTTTTTTTATTGATTTTAGCTGCTATCTGGTTCCATGGCAAAAGAGCCTGCATTTTTCATAAATTTTGAATGTTTTCTTAACAAGCTCTTCTGATCAAAAAGCTTTCAAAAGGTTTCTTTTAGATGCACACAGACATCAGAAATCAGCATATTCAGAGAAACAGATCAACTCTGAACATCACAAAACAAGTGACTAAAAAGTCACAGAAAAATATTAAAAATAAAATAAAATAGAATCAAAGAAATTACAAAGACAATACAGCTCATAATTTATTCATGCCACAATGCATGATGGGAGACATGGATGAGTTTTGATTGGCTACAACGTGCGTTTTTGATGGTCACCGCTGTTGTGAGTCTAATGCTGATATTTGATGTCTGTGTCAAAACTGTGTTTAATACACTTGATTAAGATACCTTTTGAAGGGTTGATATTATGTTCAGGTCATATTTATAGTTTTTTAAGTCACTATATAATCATTATGTCAAAGCATAATCAACACCATCTAAGCACATTTGTCAAGTTATTGTATCTCAATTACAGCTGCAGAACAAAATCTAATATTAAGAAGTTAAGGGTCAAGAGTATAACTAATGTAAACCCTGACCACTATAATTGGTGACTTACACAATTAGATTTTCTCCTTTTGGTGATTCTGCTTATTAACATCATGTGTCTTCAATAATGGTCCATCATCACTCAATGAATCACTTAATTACCTCAATAACTTCAGTGTTCATTTTAACACTCTTGAGTATGGACTCAAATAAACTCCCGGGAGAGTTCATTTAACACTGGGCTTTTTGCTGTACAATAAATTCATATTTTTATTCCATCAGTGTTGTATTTTCTAGTTATTAGTGGTTCTGTTTTGATTTTTCTTTAGAAAGTGGGTGATTGTCCGATCAGTGTGTTTGTGAATAACACTCCTCAAAGAAAAAAGACAAGAGCTAAGAGTAATTGTACGATTCAATAACATCCTGTGTCCCATATGTCTCTTACATAGAGTCTTTCTGTTCTCTATTGTATTTGGAAAACAGCCAATGATGTAATGACAGATCACGAGACTGTCTGTTTCCTTATAAGGATGTCTTGTGCCTTTTTCATCTTTCTGCTGACAGCCCAGTTTTTCACTTCTCTAAATGTACTAATAAATACCAACTACCTTTCCTCAATAAACCAGCCTTGAATGAAATGCACTACTGCTGTGTGTGCCATTCTTGGTTCCAGGGACCTGTATCCTGTGCTGTGTGGCTCAACTCAGATCGAATCTCAAATTTCGGAAATCAAAGAATACTTTTTATTCTACTAATCTCTAAACATAAAGTGTCATTCAAAATCTTGAAGCACCGAATTAAAACAGAAACTGATGAAGACAAAAGACTAGATCTGATCAGAAAACATGAAGCTCTTCATCTATGTAATACAGTACTTCATATATGTAACCAGTTTATCAAACAGTGTTTTACCAGTGTTGGGGTTAATGCATTACAAGTAACGCTAGCTACGTAATCAGATGACTTTTTTCAGGTAACTAGTAAAGTAACATTGCTTTTTAATGTAGAAGAAAATATCTTCTGTTATAATAGTTACTGTTTCAAATAAGTAACACCAGTTACTCGACCAAATGTGAATATGCATTAATCCGCAATAATTAAACATGTTAAATAACACAAATGTGACCCTGGTCCGTAGCACGGGTATCCTTGCTGAAAAAAACAGACCAGCCAACCAGCCTAGGCTGATTTTAGCTTAGCTGGTTTAAACTGGAAGTAGCTGGTTTTAGCTGGTTGTTTCCCAGCCTGGAAAAGTGGCCAAAACCCCTCTAAAACCAGCCTGCTGACCAGCTAAAACCAGCCAAAAATACATTTTATGGGTCAAATTATCGAATGCCAGAAATTAGGATATTAATATAACAATTCAATATAACAGATCACAATGAGATTTGACAAACAAAATGAGTTAGTAACAATAATCAAATAATTACAGTAGGCTAAATGGTAAAATATCATCAAAAAATTGAAGAAAGTTTACAATAGCAGTAATGATGTCTGTGTAATAAGCTATAAGCTGTGCTATGAAGTCGAATAATAATGTATACATCTGTAATATAAACTCATACCTTACCCAAATATCTAAACATGTTGTTTTTCTCAACAAAGCTCAAACATATTTAGAGTCTTTAGTGTTTGGTGCCTCACGCACACACATAGCATTGCAAACGTTGCAGTCTGTTCATTATCAGAATAAAATACAGTCAACTGAACATATAGATACACTGGTCAATTTAAACTATGCATATTGCGTAAAACAATCCGTGCAGTGCATAAATAGTGCGTATGGCGTAATACCATCCCTGAGCTTGGGCCAAACACATATTTGGTCATGAGATGAGGATGTTTTAACGCGGATTAAGTAGCCTACAAAGCCCGGTTAGGCCTACATAATTTAGCATTCAAATACATTGCGAATATGGACACATTTAATTGAATTGAATTTTAATTGAATGAGAGAGGTAGGCTGCGTGAGAACAACGCTGTTTGCTTTCAGTTTGCTTTACCCTAATTGACCATATACATGAATTACTTCCTTGTTTAGACAAGCCAGTTCAGTCATTTCCGGTCAACTGTATTGTGCCATAATAGGAGTGTCCTTTGCTCATTTTCTCTACATAATTCATTCACAATCCAAGAAAATGTCCACGTATACCGTTTAAAAAATCGGCTAAATATGCGCAAGTCATTGCTATGATTGAGAGTAATAACTGGACAAAACATCTGACAAGCTGGTGTCAAAAATAGAACTGTGCTTTTAATGATTCAGACTAAATTCAGAGTAACAAAACTACAGCATTAACAAATTTGTGTTGCTAAATATAGGCTATTTAATAGCTTTTACAGTTCAAGATAAAGCTTAAAAGAGTTAGTTATTATATTTATAGTTATATAAAATATTTATATTCATATTGAGTGCATTATTTAATTCTTATACCATTCATATTTAACTTATTTAATTTGTAGTGAACTATATATATTTAAATAATTCACCCTTATAGACTGTCTGTGTCTGAGCGTATTATTACTATTATTATTATTATTATTATTATTATTTAATGATTTTCTGTACTTGCTATACTATATACTTCAGTGCAGTAAAAGTACTACAATTTATTATACTAGTAATTTTATAATCAATCGAAAAACAAGACGTATTAAAATGGCAGCTGCAGCCATTGAGTGATCCTCTGCTACCATCTTCTGGTTATATGAGTAATTTCATGTCATTTTCATCTTAAAAAGACGTTTTCCTTGAAAAGACATTGTGAATCTTACATCTCACATAGGCTAGGTAGCTATTGTGTTTATTGTTTGTACATTATAACATTTCGCTTTATTTACAGGTCGCTATTAAACCATTAACTACTGGTTTTGCCTCCAAAAACTACTAAATTGCTGCTTATTAATAGTTAGTAAGGTAGTTGTTAAGATTAGATATTGGGTAGGATTATGGATGTAGAATATGATCATCTAGAATAGATGCTTTATAAGTATTTTGTAAGTAGTTTATGCTATATAGACCCACCACTTCTGTGGATATCTTGGTGAAAGTAACTCAAAAGTAACACATTACAATTTAGAGACAGTAATATTGTGACTAATTACTTTTAAAAGACAGTAACTAGTAATATAGAGAGTATTACATTTTGGAAGTAATTTGCCTAACACTGAATTTTAGTTACAGACATTTTGCATTAAACTTTATGTTGGAAATTAGCATTTTTTTGTAAGTAAAATGGATCATTTTGAGGAGCTGGGTTGCCAAATTCAGATTTTTCAGTTTGAGAACAAGGTTGTGGTAGAAAAAGCAAGTCCAAGGCAAGATTTTGTTTTAAAGCAACTAATCAGAATTAAAGCTAACACATTTCCCAGAAAACCACTGGCTATGGCACACAAAAAAGTGTAATGTATGGAAAATTTACGGAGCTATTTCTGCACTGGTTGGGAGAGGAAAGGAGGATACCAGGCGTAACAGGCAATGGATGACAAAACTCTGACCCTAAGTATGTTGGAAATATTGCACATTTAAAAATGTGTGCGCACCACAGTAAACTTTTAATTGGAAAGAAAAAAACTGGTGTCTGTTTCTTCCAGTGTTTAATCTTTTTGAGGATGTAGTTGAGCTGGAAGTTTTTAAAGGAAACCTGGCAACCCTGAACAGAAGAAATGAACTCACTGTCTATATTCAAACCAAGGTGCAATTTCATCCAGAATGTGTATGCACCAGTCTAACCCACGATCTGTGTTATACATTTTTGCAACTTCCTGTCTAACCTTTTCAACCCGAGCCCGTCTAGTCTGTTTATTGGCAATCCACTTGTCCTTTGCCAGATGGTCCACATAGATTTGATAGTAATTCATATTTTCTATGACATAATTCACCCATTTTCTCTCCTCTTCTGTCACGTCATCTAGATTTATGTGGCGCAGCACATCTAACATAGCATCACGCAGTGCTCTGCAAAATACACCATACAACACTGCATTCACATTCACGTAGAATTCATCATCACCAAAGTGAACCACCATGTTTGTCTGAATATCCTCTGCTGTGCTTCAGGAAAGTGTGTGTTTGCCTAATGTATCCATTGCCTGCTGATTATATCCTCGTAGATTATCAATATGATGGCTTTGTATAAACTCAGTCAGCACTTTATAATGAAATTTAAGAATGTCATTGTTGAAGACATGTTCGCCTCTTTTTGACCTTTTCAGTTCTTCCTCCAGCTCACCCTTGAAGGTTGGATTGATGATACGGATCTTTTCTAACATGTCTTTCTTAATAGCCTCCAGTCTTTTCTCTCTCTCTTTCTGCTGAGCTGGAGTTGGAGGTTTTATTCCCCGTTTGGAAACTGTCATCACATATTCAGTGATCATTTCCTTTCTGACCACTGTAGAGAAAAGAAAAAAAAACAAAAAGATTTTTTTCCTTGCAATGATTTAACTCTAAATTAAATTGATTTAATTTTAATTTAGAACAGTGAGAGGAGTAGAAATAATATGCACCTATCACATTTTCATTTTCAGAAAATTCAGCTGCAGCTGCTGCTGGTTTATCAGTCGACTTCTAAACATGGAAAGATAAAAAACGTAAATAAAAATGCTGTTAGTATAGACTGGCATGATGGTGCACTGTGACATGCAATGATTATACCATATTTATACATTCTGTAGAGAATAACACATGATGGACCATGCTGCTGTAGGAAAATGATCCACTCTGAGCCTCATAAAAGACGATTACATCCTTAAAATCAAAACAGGAAACCGACAGAGTAGAGACTACAGGAGTCGCACATGATGGTTCATGCAGGGGAACGGGGAAAATATATCCAGCTAAACTCTGATAATAACAGGAGTGTACCAGGATTTTTTAAGCTCAGTTCATATCAAAGTTTTCAACTTTTAACTTTTTTTTGGAATATTAGGGTAATTTGCTTTACTATCTGTCAGTCTTTGAATATATAATATTTAAATATGACTCACGTTCACTTTTTTTAATGACTCTTTCACAATGTGTTCAATGGCCTTCTCTTTCTCCTTTATCACTGCTTCATTCCCTTCGTACAGAGCCAACACCAGCTCCACTGCCTCTTTAACCGTCCCGACGACAGGAACGATGTCCATGAACCCAATCCACACAGTGTCTTCTTCAGCCGCAGTGGACATGCTGTTACGCTGTCTCTGTATTTAAATCCTGTAAGAGAAGAAGTTCTGTTCTTTTATAGGGCTGTTTCCCTCTGTTACATGAACATTAATAAATATTTGTAAAATCAAGCCACACAAACAAATGGATACATTGTACTGCATTAACAACATGCTAAACCAAGTGGCATTTCGTTTGAAGAAAGCACAAAACTCGTACAAAAATGATTGTAACACTCTCTAACACTCTCTTCTAGTTAAGAAATCTTAACGCCAACTTAAAACCAGACACTTCACTTTCCTTCGTGTTTACATCCAAAATTACTGCACTGAGATCAAGCAAAAATAACAAAATATTTTTACACAGTCTTGCTTCTGTGTAATTGCTGTTTTGGGCTCTGAACATGAGCTGTGTGAAGAGATAATGATTATGATGCAGTTTCTTGTTTTCCTTTGTCTTTGGAGTGTTACACGCTGTTTGTGCATAGATAAGATTGCATCTGCCATGTTGTGGAGATGCAGTGTGTTTCATTGCGAAAGCGAAAGTACTTTGTTTAGCCTTCCAAATCAGGACTCAACTAGAAATCAGTGTTTAAGTTATAATTACAACACTAGCTATGTTTCCATCCAAAAATGCGAATTTAAGTTATGCGCAAAACTGGAACATCGCATAAAACATTTGCTCATAAAGCACCGTTTCCATCCAACGAGACAAAGAGAACAAAATCGTCACTTCCTGATAAACTTGCACTAAATATCACTAAGAAAACTAGGATGAATGAAAATAATAATTTCCATATATATATTAAATATCCTTTGTCTTGCAGTAGGGATGTGACTGTGAGGAAATTTTTCTCACCGATTAATTGACATGTGACAACACAGGCACTACCGGTACACAGAGGGAAAAGGTTGGGGGATAGTTTTTTAGAATTTTCTCTCGTCCCCACGCTTTTCTTAGCTTTTAAAAAAGCTTGAAAATGTCCGTGAGCATTTTACTTTTACTTTCGAATTAGCGTCAATTTGGCATCAACTGATTGAATTGACAACAACAAAACTCACTTAGTCTAAATTAAACAGAGTAATTAATTTATTAAGAACAACAACAACAACAACAACAACAACAAAACTGTTAACTAACTTCCACAAAGTTTAATTATAAAAAATACGCCTACTGAAAATCAGCAAACACGGTGGAACCAAGTACTTAAGAAACGAATGTTCTTCCAATGAGCTTCCAAAATCACCTTTTAGATAAACGACAGCAGTCAACAGGCCTTTTAAAAATCCGAAATACTTTTAAAACAGGTGGTTTTGCATCTCGTTTCAAAACTAAAACTTTCGCCAATGTCTTGCCTTTCTTACCTGACTCGACTCCTGCCTGTTCTCTAACTGAACTAAACTAAAACTACGGCAGGGCCGGTGCCGTGGTGGGAAAGTGACGAAACCGCTGAAGGAAGCATTGCAGAATGACCAAAACATCATTTCTGATGCGGTGCAACAAGATGGGTCCGCTGGCTAGTCAAGTTATCCCATTCCAGCGTGCAAAGTCACATGACTTTTTTAATGCGAATGGAGGAATTTATTCTGTAAAAGTGTTTCCATCATAGTTTATGCACATTTTTTCTTATCGGATAAAAAGTTTATCCTACTCGGTTGTGCGCATACATTTTTATGCGCATTTTTAGAATTTATGCGCATCTTTGCGTTTCCATTCAGAGATTTTTTATGCGATATTCCAAAATGCGCATAAAAATAGGTGGATGGAAACGCAGCTACTGTTTCTGTTTCCTGAACCTGGGAGAGCAGCTTACAATGCCAGCTGTACACAAAGGGTTAAGGCTATAAAGTGGGGCAATTCCAATGTTGCAAGGACAGTCTGTGTTTCTGACTGACAGCTTGTAAGTATGTTTTCATATTTGAAGAATTCAGTTATGACTATTCAAACGCCAGTTTTGACCAGTGTAGAGTAGTGCTTGTTTCTCATTCTACTATCGCAAATAGGAGACAAGGTGTTATGTTTACGTGACACGATGCAACGCAACACGTAAAAAGACAGTATGAGTCGTTAGAATCAGTAGTTATGTCCCCACTGGATGCAACAAATGCCTAGTTCATAATGGGTTTTATTGCCAGTGTTGGGGAAAGTTACTTTTAAAAGTAATGCATTACAATACTGAGTTACTCCCTAAAAAAGTAACTAATTACATTACTTAGTTACTTTTTATTGAAAGTAATGTGTTACGTTACTTTTGCGTTACTTTTTAAATCTGGGCAGGGCTTGTTTGTTTGTTTTTAATATAAAGTGTTCTGTTTTTGGGCAAATGTAAAAGCCTTTTCACACCAAAAGCCTCAGGCTTAAAGAAAAGTAAGTAAGTAATTGTAATTGTCTGTACAATTACTCATTATCTTGAGTAATTTTTGCTTATTAGTATGGATGAATTGGATCATCGAAGGTCGGCAGCAAAAACATTGATCAATAAAATGGGATTAAATACATAAAGGATATTTGTATTATTTAACATATTCAATTATTGCAGGTTTGGGTTGAATTTCAGTGTTTTTATTCATTTTGAGGAACATTGTATCTGTTTTTTTAGTGAGTGAGATGAATTAATGCATGTTCACATTTATTCTAGAACTAAAGTAACATCTTACTCACAATTTCTTTCAACATGGGGACAGGAGAGCTTTTAATCAATAAATGAGGGGAAAAATTAACTGAAAGTAAAGTAATGGACCCGCCCTACTCTGCCTCTGATTGGCTTAATGTTCTTTCCCTCATCCAACCAATCTCACTCAACTTTTAAATGCTGCAGGCAACTGTCTGTGGCTGGTTTTCCCAATGTCTCTTTGCACTCTACGAAGACTCTAAAGGTATGCCTTAAATAAAAGTGTACATTTTCTAGGCTTGTTCCCTGAACTATACCTGCTTAGGTTATACCTTCTTACATCGACGTTACCAGGTGCTGTCCATGGCGGTGGTGCTGAATTTGTTGATATTGATGGTTAAAAAATAGATTATTATCTCTATGCAGGGTCTGCTTCAGTGGGTTATTTGTGAAAGTGGTGTTCTTTATAAAATATGTGTTGATTTCGAATAAAAACAAGGCACTCCTGTCCTGTTAAAACGCAGCAAACTTGTGTGAAACTTTTACTTTCACTTTGCACGTCAAAAAACCTACATTAGACACTGCTTAAGAATTTAACAGCTATTAATTAATATATGTGATCCTGGACCACACAACCAGTCATAAGTAGCACAGGTATATTAGTAGCAATAGCCAAAAATACATTGTATGGGTCAAAATGGTTGATTTTTCTTTTATGGCAATAATCATTAGGATATTAAGTAAAGATCATGTTTCATGAAGATATTATTGTAAATATATCAAAATGTTAAAATTTTGCTAATATAGGTTTATAGCTTTGCTAATATAGGTTTATAACCTATTAGCAATATAACATATTGCTAATAGGTTTCCGCATATATGTAACTACTGTTATTGTTCCTACTGAAGGATTACAAATTTAAGAATCTGTTCAAAATATGCTGATCCTATGCTAGGTTCCAGTATAACAACATGAACTAAAAAAGTTACGTATATTGTGACATTCTAAGAGCAGGCAGTCCAGCTGAACATCTGGCAGGTTTTCCCAAGTTAAGTGTGAATTCTAAGCTCAAGGTACAATGGTGCCTTTTGCTTTAGCACCTATGCATTTGAATGACACTTGTATGCTAAATAGATCAAGGCTGGGAAAAACCTTTTACTGGGCTGATTTCCTGTACTACATTTGCATACTTTGTTTAGATTGATTCCACCTCTATGTACTCCTCCCCCTTGAAACCTATATACTCTGCTGTGCTGAGATTTTGTCAGACGACTTTTTGATGACTGCAGCGCCACGCAGCGAGTATCTGAATAAAGAGAAACTTCTGCTTCAAGATATCCAAAACGTCTCCTGGTCTCTAAGAAAAATTTCCAACACTACAATATGTGTTTTATTGTTATCATATTGTAATATTTTTGTTTTTAATAACTGATATAATTAGCATATCATGCCATTAAAAAAACACAATATTCCATTGTCCCATTTTATGCCTTTGTTGCATGGTGAAAGACAAATAATTATTAAATAAAACTGAATTTTGTAAAAATGAAAACAGATTTCAATTTTAGGCATCATATTAAAGTAATAAAAAAATCTCGATAATGTGTGTTATTCATGCACATTCGTTTCTAATTTATTTGGTGCCATGGTGTTTGCTGGTTTTCAGCTTGTTTGTTTTTTATTTATACTTTGTGTAAGTTATTTGTTATTTTATATTATGCCTATAGCATGATGTAATTTTATTCATTCTGTTAATAAAGTAATAATTCTCTGTTTAATATTAGCGAGTTTGTCGTTGTTGTCCAGTCAATCAATTGATAATGAATTGTCCCTAATTCAAAAGTGAAAGTGAAAGTGAAAGTGAAATGAGCAGCACTTGCATTTACAAGCGATTGAAAAGCGAGGACTAGAGGGAATAGATGAATATACAAATTAATGAAGAGAGTTACATGCGAACCAATACAGATTTGAGCTTTTGTGCCTTTAGTTTAAGAATTTTATTTGATCTATTATTTAAGGAGATTTTACTAAATATTAACATACGCGCTGATATGTATGTACGTTTTGGTCAGTGCAATTTGGCGAATTCTCTCATCAGAAACAAAGTGCATTTGTACATGCGATGTGAATAAGAGATTTATTCATCATACACTGCAGACAGCTTCACTTGTTATAACTGGAGCTTTTTTAGAGTGCTTTCACTCACACTGCACTGATTTCAGTGATATTCTTTGATAATGTAAGTGTTCTTTGTTCCCTGTATAATTTGTTCGTTGTTTGAATAATCGTGGACATACAGCGTTATAATTAAACTTTGAATTTGCATTTAACCTGATCACGTTTAACAAAAATGTAGTCTTATTAAAATATTTTATGGCATAATATACTGGCCGAACATACTCAGTTTAATATATAATTAATCACAAAAATACTACAAAAAAAAAAAAAAAGTATCTTGGGGATGATCGAGGGGCACAAGGAAACTCTTAGACCCCGCCCTGCAGCAGAATGACACCCATATGAAAACAACCGGAGAAACTTAAAATCTGTAGATCCTTCTACTTGTGTGTGATGTTGGGATTAGTTGCTTAAAGTTTGGTGTTTTTTGTGTTGTTTTCTTCTTGCCCTATTTTCTCTGCCATTCTCCCTTTTCTTGTTCCTCTTTTACGTTCTCCGTTTTACTTTCGTTTCGTTTTCTCAACTCATGCTGATTGGTTCATGCCGATGTCAATCATCGTAAAGGGCGGTGTCCAGCTGCTGAAGTCAGGCAGTGCATAACATCTGATTAAATAAATCACAGACATTTACAAAGGGGCGCGTCCGTGTTCAAATGAACGTTTTTGCACCTTAAGACATTGTTTCTGTGATTTCTGCCATAGTTATGAGACCATGTTTCTTACATTTTTAACTTGAAATAAAATGAGCAGAAACAAGAAATCTGCCTTCATTTGTATTTCAATAATATCTTGTATTTTTTTTTAACAAGGGGAAATGGATAATCAACTTTATTAGATTTTCTTCCTTACTTTTCTGCATCAGAATAATAGTCCTCTACTGCTGTAATACAGAAAAAAAGGATGAAGTGAAATCCTTTATTCAGAAAGCCATGGCTAATGACCTCAATATGAGTAATACATTTAAGTGGGAGGCTGAAAAATAAGCAACTTCACAAGAAATAAATGCTGTCAAACAAACAACATGACTGTGAACTGTTTTTTGGTTGCACAGATGAACAGCTGCTCTTATGCTGAGGACACTTTAGCTGACATGGTACTTTTATTGGTGATTCTTTTTATAGAAGATGATGATTAAGTGAATAAAAGAGAAATTACATATGTATGGGATAGTTCACCCCAAAATCTAAATTCTTTGATAATATTGTCATGTGTCAAATATCTTTTGTGTTCTGCAATAATACAAGAAGGAACAAAGTCATACCGGTTTGTAACAACATGAGGGGGATGAAAGAATTTTCACTTTTGGGCTGAAGCATCTTTTTTTAGAAGATTGTGAAGAAAGATTTATGAAACTAAAGAAACAGTACAGAAGACTCAAAAGTCTCTTATGCTTATCAAGCCTGCATTTAATTGATCAAAAATAAAGAATAAAACAATATGTTGTGCAAGTTTCTCAGATTTGCCCATTTCAATAGCAAATCATGATAAAAGTGTATTTTCCTCATTCTCTTGAGCTCCCCCAGAAGACAATAGCATGTACTGCAGCTGATTTTCCTATTGGCTGGAAGATCTAACTGCAGACTGGAGATCTCCAAAAATGGGGCGTGAACTCCAAAAGTGGGGAGAACCTCCGAAATCCCAACCAAAAATTAGACCAAACTGAAAGAATAAAATAGAACAGAATAGAATACGCAAGTGCTAGTATTAATTGGTCATGTGCTGGCGAAAAAGAGGATTTTTTTTTTTTTAAAAAATGTCTAGGCTCTGATCTAATTGAGTACTCTAGGCAGGTCATTCCACCAGCTGGGAAAAGTCCAGGAGAAGTCCATGAGAGTGCCTCTTTGGGATACCACCACAATGCGTCATTCACTTGAAGAACGCAAGCTTCTGGAGGGCACGTAATTCTGAACTAGAGAGTTTGGGTATTCTGGTGCAGAACCAGCGGTTGTCTTGTAGACAAACACCAGTACCTTGAATTTGATGTGTGCAGCTATTGGTAGCCAGTGCAAACTGATGAAGAGGGATGTAATTTGGGCTTTCTTAGGCTTGTTGAAGACCACTCTTGCTGCTGAATTCTGGAACAACTGCAGAGGCTTGATAATAGCCATGAGACCATCAATCAATCAATCACATTTATTAATACAACACTTGTAACAATACAGGTTGTGCTGGTAATTCTGAACTGAATAATTTGTGGATACTGAATGAACAACTGCATAGTGCATGTGAGTGTTAATGATTGACTGACTGTTAAAGTGAATCATTTCATTGTGAAATGATCTGTAACGTTTTCTTTTGTAGAGATGTATTTTTTTAACTATGTGGTTGCTCTGCACTTAATAGATGTCTTAAGTTTCTCACGTTGGTTATCTTGGGCTGGATGAGTGGTAGATTCTGAACGAGCAGCACAGTGATAAATTGTAATAAATTTAATTTATCGATAGTGGTTTCTATTTGAAATTGTAATGTTTGCTGTTTTCTTGTTATAGTTGTGTAATTTAATTGGCTTTTTTAAAAATGTGAGATATATCCCATGACTGTATCCTGACGGTTTTTACAGAGGGAGTTGTTCATATATAATTTGCTTGATTTATACAACATTTTATTCCCCCAAAAACTGACAAAATGAGATGCCCAAAATTCCTTCTGTAAAAAATTTGACTCTAATATGTCAAAAGAATTAAACAAGAATTTTGAAACTGACTTCACTGACTTCATCCAGTGTTCACATTTTTGTACTATAAGTGTATGCAAATTAGTGCACATAAAAGATGGACTGATGAAGCAGAGCAGGATAATGACTTAATGACTACAGACCTGTCGCTCTCACGTCTGTGGTCATGAAGGCATTTGAGAAACTGGTCCTGGCCTACCTGAAAGACATCACTGGATCCTTGCTGGATCCTTTTCAGTTTGCCTACAGAGCAAACAGGTCTGTGGATGACGCAGTCATCATGCATTACATCCTGCAACACCTCGACAGAACTGGGAATTATGCAAGGATCTTATTTGTGGACTTCAGTTCGGCCTTCAATACCATCATGCCTGACCTTCTCTCAGACAAACCTCCATCTGTCAGTGGATTACCAGCTTCTTGACAGACAGGCAGCAGCTAGTGAGGCTGGGTAAACTCACATCCAGGACTATCACAACCAGCACTGGTGCCCCACAGGGTTGCATTCTCTCCCCAATGCTCTTCTCTCTCTACACAAATGACTGCACTCCAAAGGACCCCTCTGTCAAGCTCCTGAAGTTTGTAGACGACACTACAGTCATTGGCCTCATCAAGGACGGAGACGAGTCTGCTTACAGACAGGAGGTTGATCAGATGGCTGTCTGGTGCAGTCTTAACAACCTGGAGCTAAACACTCTTAAAACAGCCACAACCTGCCACAAGAGCTGCTAAAACAGTTCTACTCTGCCATCATTGAGTCTGTCCTGTGTTCCTCTATAACTGTTTGGTTTGGTTCAGCTACCAAAACAGACATCAGGTACAGGAAATGTCTGTGCTCCCATATTATCAGTCTCAAATAGCAAGCAAAGCTATTTCTTCTTAAAAGCAACACTTCTAACAGCATAAGAAAATTACACAGTATAGAAATAAAATCATTCCACTTTAGAAGTTTCATTCCGTAATCTTGTTACAAAAAGCATCTCCCAATGAGGATGTACAATATTTTCATGTCATCTCATAAGAGGAACTCAGGTCTCCTGCTTTAATAAGATCAAAATAAGTTCAAACTTGTTGCAAGCAAAAGAGGACGTTTTTTTAATGTTTCTAAATCATTTGCTAAAGTTTAATTCAGAATAGACACTGTTCAAAGCAATCAAATCTTTCAGCAGTTTCATTATTCTCATTCATTGTTCTCCCTCCTATAGTCCGTCTTCGGCCCACCTTGCCTGTGGAGGCATTTTATTTTTCTTTTGCTTTTTGATCCAATTGTCGTAGTCCCTTTGAATTCTTTGGACAATCTGATCGTCACAATTTTTTCTACTCCTGATTTATTGCTGTTTCCTAGTGAAATTTGCTTAGGGAACTCCACACTCTTAGGGTCACAGAGGCTTGATACAACAACATTTAAAAATGTGTGCGCACCACAGTGAACTTTTGATGGACAGAAAAAAACTGGTGTCTGTTTCTTCCAGTGTCCAAACTTTTTGAGCTAGTTTCAGGTCTGTGGGATTTAAGGATGTAGTTGAGCTGGAAATTTTGAAAGGAAACCTGGCAACCCCTGAACAGAAGAATTAAACTCACTGTCTATGTTCAAACAAAGCTGCAACTTCTTTTTAAGAATGCATATGCACCAGTCTAACCCACGATCTGTGTTATACATTTTTTCAACTTCCTGTCTTACCTCTTTAAACCGGACATGTCTAGTCTCTTTATTGTCTGTCCTGTCCTGGTCTATCCACCTCTTCTTTGCCATTTGATCCACATAGATTTTATAGTAATTCATATTAAATATGACCAAATTCACCCTTTCTCTCTCCTCTTCTTTCACATCATCTGTGTTTTTTGTGCTGCAGCACATTTACCAAAGTACCACTCAGTGCTCTACAATATTCACCATACATCATTGCATTCGCATTCACGTAGAATTCATCCTCACCAAAGTCAGCCACCATGTTTGTCTGAATATCTTCTGCTGTGTTTCCGGAAAGTGTATGTCCGCTAAATGTATTCATTGTCTGTATCCATGTATCAACTGAAATATATTATTTTTTCCATAAACTCAGTCAGCACTTTGGAATGAAATTTAAGAATGCCATTGCTGAAAACATGTTTGCCTTTTTTCGACTTTGTCAGTTCTTCCTTCAGCTCCTGACTGAAGGTTGGATTGATGATACAGACCTTTTCTAACATTTCTTTCTTAATAGCCTCCACTTTTGCCTGTCTCTCTGCTGAGCTGGAGGTGGAGGTTTTGTTCCCCGTTTGGAACCTTTGGCCATATGTTCAATAATTTTCTTTCTGACCGCTGTAGAGAAAAGAAGAAAAAAATTGTTCCTTGCATTGATTTAACTTCAATTTAGAACAGTGAGAAGAGCAGAAATAATATGCACCTATCACATCTTTAGGACATTCAGCTGCAGCAGCTGCTGGTTTATCAGGTAGAGTCAACTTCTAAATATGGAAAGATAAAAAAAAAACACTGTTACTATAGACTTGCATGATGGTGCACTGTGACATGCAATGATTATACATTATTTATACATCATGTAAAGAATAACACATGATGGACCATGCTGCTGTAGGAAAATAATCCACCTCATAAAAGACAATTACATCCTTAAAATCAAAACTACAAACTGACAAAGAGTAGAGAGGGAAAGCCATAACCATAAGGGAAAGCACACACATTAAATAGACAGACTGATTACACACAGGTGCAGGGAATAAGGGAGAAACCAAAACACACAGGGCAGCGGGGGGAGATGATGGGAGAAACCAACTCAAGAGTCCAAGTGTCACACTCGGAGGAAAGAGAGAGAGAGAGAATATCGTTCCAATCGTATATTTATTCGCCAAACTGAGGAAGCAGAAAATGTAAACAAAAGCAGGTGCACATAAACAATGGAACGCAAAGGCAGCCGTGCTGCACAAAAAAGAGTTTGTGATGGAAGCTGTTAGAGTGGAATTCCAGTACAGCAGTCACTGACAAGGTCCTGGAGGTAAGCACCCACTTTGAGTAACTCTGAACGTCAACTAGATTAAAAGCAGTTCACAAAGTTCACTTTCCTTAGATAGAGTGCGGAGAGCAGAAGCAATCCCTCAATGATAACGTGCAGGCAGACAGAACGGGAGCTGAGGAAACATCCAGGTAGTAACCTCGAGACCAGCCGACGAGTGGCTTCCAGAGGTGAGTATATGAAGGGTGAGCAATCAGTGTCCACAGGTGTGTTACATTAGTATTCAGGTGAGGGTGCTCGTGTTGATTGCGTGCTAGGAACCGGTGAGGGTGTGACACCAAGGATGTGACATTACCTCGTCCTCGCGCCGACAAACTGGGAAAACAAATAGTACAAAGTCTTAGGAGGGGGCTTCGGTGGAGGACGGACTCCCGGGAGGAGGGCAAAAGATGTAATCCAGGGAGGTGATGACGGAGGGAGGAGCCAAGGAGGAGACAGGAGGAATCTGGAGCAGGAGGAGCCAGGTGAAACCCAGACCGCAGCCATGATGGAAACCCACG
Source organism: Cirrhinus mrigala (assembly GCA_036247105.1). Lineage (NCBI taxonomy): Eukaryota > Metazoa > Chordata > Actinopteri > Cypriniformes > Cyprinidae > Cirrhinus > Cirrhinus mrigala. The sequence continues at coordinate 1,041,941 of JAMKFB010000915.1, forward strand.
ATGGAGCCGAAGGAGGGAGGAGCCATGGTGGAGGACAGGCTGACGACTCCAGGGGGCCGACCAATGGAGGTGAAGCAGGTGGTGGTAGAGCCCGAGGCGGAGATGGAGAGCCGATGATCATGGGTGACACAGAGGATCCGGAGGGCCAAGGCAGAGCCCGAAGCTCTGGCGACCAAGGCGGAGGTGGAGCTCCGGAGGTCCGCGGCGGAGCCGGAGCGACAGAGGACCGAGGCTGTGCCAGAGGGAGGGAGGAGTTCCACAGAGCCGGTGGGACGGAGCGACGAGGCGCAGCCGGAGGAGTAGAGTCCTGAGGCTAAGGTGGGGCGACGACTGACCGGGGCGGAGCCAGAGGGACGATGGAGCCCGACGGGTCTCAGCTCGGTCCACGGGTGACGGTGGAGATGAGGGAGCTGAGAGCCGGGTTGGAGCCGCAGGGTCAGAGGGCCGAGGCGGAGTCCAGGACTCTGAGGCTGGAGGCAACGTGGAGGGATCCTCCAGCCATGACACCGATGGAGACTGGCAGACCTGCAGCGAACCCACCACACAGATGGTGAGCTGAGGGGCTGACAGGAAGCAGAGGTGGCATGGTTGAAGTAGCATCACTGTTAGACAAAGATAACTGAGGGAGGGAGGGAGGGAGGGTGGGAAATCCACACAGGCTGACAGTTCAGAGTATATATGAAATTCAGTTTATATCCTTAGATAACATCACATTTTGTTTACAGTCCATTGTAGTATGTCCCAGATCCAGACTTTGCTCACCCTCAGCGGTGGTGCAGTGGGTGGTGCTGTCCTTAGCATACTCACGCTCCACTGAAACTTCCACCATCGCGGGAATTGGGGTCCGAACAGTGGGGTCTGGACCTGGTCCATACGATCAACTGCAATCCATTTAAGCCCTAATAGACTATATGACAGATCAGAAAAATCTTTTATTTATTAATTTAACATGAAATCATGAAATAGCTCTCCACATCCATCACATACAACGAAAGTACAGAATAATTAGAACAATAATTTACACACAATAAATAACAGCATCATATCTATACAAATTTACCCCAGAATGTTCTTGGGAGCTGGTGGAAAGTGGGTCGCAACTAGGGCTGCAACTAACGACTATTTTAATAGTCGACTAGTCACCGACTATTGAAACGATTAGTCGACTAATCAAATAATTATTACATTTTTCTAAAATTTAGCATGAGATTGCTTTAATTCTGTGGAAAATGATAGTAAACACAAGAAAGAAGGGGGTACTTCAAAGAAAAATGCATAGTTTATTGAACTTTGCTGCTGATAGGCCGATTCATACTAAAAGTAAATAAAAATGCCCTGTCTAAAACCAATTAGGCACAGTGCTTGGTCAGTATAGACATAAATGCATAAATAAAGAAACTCTATCATTTTTATAAAGGACAGGCACATTTGTTTTATAAGAAAAAATAAATTAAAATCAAGTAAACATTTTCTTCCTGTAAACCAGGGGCAGGCACATTAGCAGCAATAAAACAGTAAACAAAAATATTAAGTGCATTTTGTGAGATACATTCAGTGGTCAATCTGTTGCAAAAGAACTTTACAACTCGTCTCAACATTATGAAATCTAACGGTTTTAAAATAAGCTTTCAGAGTCGTCTGAATTTAAGTTGTAAACATGGACTGTGTGATACTACCTGGACACAAACCTGTCATGGTGGCTCTCTTCTTCAGACTGCATGCATTTAATTTAAAATACTTTTGTCAGGCACAGTCGGGCATAACGTTAAATCCTTTTTTTTTTTTTTAAGTGAAAATACGCTTATAAAATGTACAATGTACATCCAAAACAAAACGTATTGGCTTCCATGTTATTTAAATCTTACCGAGGCGAGTCAAACTCCGTTTCATTCAACTGTCCGACGTGCTTTCTCTTTAAATGTTCGTGCATCACCGAGGTGCTGCCGTGATACACAAGGACTGCTTTGCAAACCATGCAGGTAATCTTTTTATTCACCGTATCCAGGCTAAAATGCTCCCAAACTTTAGATGTTTTGGTACGCGCAGCTGCTGCGTTGGACGCCGCCATTTCTGTATGTTATCGCTCAGCAGAGAAGCTAATGCGCATGTGCGACTCTCGGCAGAGATTGTAATGAAGAGAGATGCCTCACTCGGTCGGAAAAAAACATGTCTGGCGACAACTTCAACAATGAAATTCGTTGTCGACTATTTCTATTATCGATTTTTGTTGACAACGTCGACGAATCGTTGCAGCCCTAGTCGCAACCTGGTGGTTGGGGACCTCTGGATGAGTCCATTGTGCATTTTTAAAGCCATATGTCTGGCTTTATAAGAAACATTTTAAAAAAGAAGCAAAAGAGTTATTGTGACATTCAGCACACATCAAGCTGGATTTAATACACTGGATACTAACACATTTATTTGTAAATTGTTAAGAAAATAATTTACAGCAGAATCAAAATATAATATACTTTAAGCTCTGTGAACAACGATGATTGAATTCAAATCAATCAAAATATACACAGAGGAAGAATGCTGCAAAAAACAGCATCTTAATACTTCAAAATATTTTATATATATAATCTGTAATCCGTTACATTGCATATTTTAGAAAATATAATCAGATTAGTTTTAGATTACTTTTGAATTAACCCGTTTATCACTATTCCAGCCAACACAACAAGGTGGACTGATGAGGAAATGGAACTGATTAGAGCAAACCCTGAAATGTTGCACCAAGATGCATACCAAGCCTACCTTAAAAACTGTCAGAGACTCAGCAGGCCTGCATGAACATTTGGGGCATTCAGAAGAAAGAGGCAGCACCTCCCTTAAGTAAGTCTTTACATTTTTATTTGATCAGAACATCACAAACTTACTCTTTCATGGCCAGTGTGGACCAATATGGCAATTAACTGCAATTACCTTTTATCACCACATCAGTAATGTTGATCTTTTATTTTTAGGTCATCTGGATACATTTGCAGTTGCCTTGCTCCACTCACCTTGTTCCGCTTTGAAGTTTATTATGTAGGACTAAATCATTGTTACTCCTTTATGGGCAAGCATATTTGTTCTTTTCTACCACTCAAGTTTCTTGTAAAATTGTAAATAGTTTATATATGCTTACTGTTCTTACTTTGTACCAGTTATTTTTAATCCATGTTCACTACATTTTTGTGTTGCAACTTTACCTCTTTATCTCTAATTTTAAATGTTCACAGACATGCATATACACTAGATCAACTAATCCAACCAGTTCGACCACCTCCCACCCCCTACATCCACCCAATTCCCCTCCCAAATCCCACCAATTCCTTCCACACCCACCCACCCAACTCTCACCACTTCCCACCACCTCCTTCCACCCAAGTCAATCAACCTCCCACCCCCACCATCCACCCTAAGTTCCTACACCAGCCCTCCTACCCACCCACCCCCTCTTTCCACCCAAGTCCCTCCACCTCCCACCCCCTCCATCCACCCAGTTCCTACAGCTCGCTGCCACCACTTCCCTCTCCAACTACCCAAATCCCACCACTTCCCTCTCCACTCGCCAACCCAATACACTAAGTCCAACCCACCCAAGTCACCTAATCTAATGTCTAATGCCAACCTAGGGCAGTGGTTCCCAACCTTTTTAAAGAAACTCTCAGCTACGATTACGACTTTGATGGGGCTTTTGATTCAGCTGAATGACCTCACAGCAATAAAAGCTAACATTCATTACTTACTTGTCGGAAAGGTCGTTGGGGCAAACCAACAAACCCACAGGCACTCGTTGAAGAAGCACATCAACCTTTCCCAGTACAATGCTCAAGTATTTTCTGCGCTGACTTGTACATACGGTCACACCCTTGCATTTGTCGACGGGTATATTTTTTAAACATTTCGTGCATATCAACAGAAAGGGAAAACCCCCACCCAGTGTTCCATACCGAGATGGCTGCGAGGGCAACTATCAACACGATCCTCAATGTCTTCACTGAAAGTTTGAAAGGACTTCCACCAGTACAACATCCAACAGTCATGAAAACCAATCATAATGACCTTAACCGTATGAACATCTTAAGACCAAACCAATCGTTCATCTTAGGACAGCTCATGCAAGCAGTCCGACAAGTCAACCGAGACCCAACACAAGATTGTCATCTTCATTTCCAAGTTTGGCCACAAAGACGGTGCAACACAAGAAATTTCACCGGTTGTCAACAAAAAAGGTGTTGACGCAATCTCTTGCCATGTTGCCTGCCTGATCTATTGTGGTCACGATATGGCTTACAGGAAATAGTGGGACACAGGGGGATACTGTACTCTGCCAGCGGTATACCCAAGGCTGCTAATTTCCAGTCCAATCTGGACCAACACCCCCAACAATCGACCAACAAGTACTTGACATTTTTGATGGTCTGGTGAGATACTCCCGCGTCAACTTTGTTCAGCTTTACGCCAACACACCTCACGTTCATGGTCGAATGGAAAAACACCCTTTAAGCAGGGTTGTAACAACGTGCAGAGTACACAACCCCCAACATGCTCAGAAAATCCTACAGAAAGCTACAGCCTATGTAGATCACATGGATGACTTGTCCAGAAAAACCATCTGCAGAATATGAGCAAGAGTGGAAGCAGTATTCCTCTTAAAGAAGCAATTCCCTCTCAGAATGGACCCACAAGACTTTTTCAAACCCAGTGCTATCCACCACGTTCTTCGAGAAACCCCCATGCTGTTGCCTTTTAAGGACAACAAACACAAACTGGGCCTCCGTCACATAGTCCAGCCGGTTGCAAGCCACCTGGCCACCACACTTTACACGTTACTGTCCGAAACCAAAGGCAAAGGTGGCTTTAACAACAGCTGGTTGGCCTTTCAAACCGAACTTGAGCTTGAAGAGTTATTTTTTGGAAAGCAACTCTGCCCACAATCCAGACCCTACAGTGTCAGCCTAGGCACAAACTCGACTGATGCCTACAGTCTAACAAGACAGAGGGGTTTCCTCGGCCTAGCACCCCTTGGAAGCGCCAGTGTGGGGGAATAAAAGACCCAGTCCAAATATTGCGGGTTGAAAGGATCTTCCCTTTCACAGATGTACTAGATGCAAGCCCATCAGTCATCGGAGAAGCTCTAGTGAGTCTTGTTATGCGACCTGCATGAAAGGAACAGTAGAATATCTTTCAACAGTCTCAAACAAGCTGCACCTCCCCTGCTGTCTAAAGTGGTAGGTTGCCGCACAACACCAGACCTCTGCAAGGAATTTGGCTACCCTAACACTTTCGAACGGGCAATGGAATTGGGCAAAACTGTAGGCCATGACATCACTGAATGCCTGCAACAAGGGCTCTCTGGTTTCAAGTAACATTTTGGGATGAGCAAAGACATCCCAAGGATAGATAGAACAAGAAAAGCTACATAGAATTGTACGCTCCCAACGAAAAGCTGTCCACAGCAGCACAGGCAGCCACATTGTTGGGTGATGTCTTGGCCAACATCGAAAAATGAGGCCTGTGTTACAGCCGCAACCTCTAAAGGTACAGAGACAATTGGAATGCCTTGGCTGGAACTTTGCATTACCCGTCTGCCAAAAACCTTGGATGAAAACAAGACCCTGACTGCTCTTACCTTCATCAGTTCCATCGGCCTCATCCACAATGGAGACTACGTCTCATTCCCCATGCTAGCGAAACTTCTTGACGATCTACCAATCAGCCAAGTTTGGTTACAGAAACTTCAGATCCTCTCCCCGCTACTCCTTCTCAATTCACCAAAGGTCTACAGATTACACGACTCTGTACCACACAAGGTCCCAATCTCACAACCCAAACTTGACAAACCCACTGCTGCTCTTCCCCGCAAATGGAACCCATTTCCTGAAAACTCTGACCCCGAACAGCAAGACGAACCAGAGGAACAAGTTATTGAAAGAGTAGCTACAACAACATTGATTTAAATAGTATGATCTTGTACCATAATTATGTAAAAATGCAAAGAGTAAGAAAAAAGTAGCAAAAAGTAAGTCACATTCATTGTAATTTACAACATGAAATGCATTAAACATGATTACATCAAGGTTTCCCAAACTAGAGTTTGTAAAGGAACTTAAAGGCAACAATTAATTAAATTATAAAAATGTAAATTAAATCTAATTCAAGGAAAGTCTCTTCACTCAGCATCCATATTTGCGATGCCTCCGGGTCTCAGAGTGAAAAAATGAGAATGACGCCCACATGAAAACAATGGGAGAAAGATAAAACACTAACCTCAAATTATATCTGTAGATCATTCTACTTGTGTGTGATGTTGGGATTAGTTGCTTAAAGTTTGGTGTTTTTTTCCATTGTTTTCTTCTTGCTCTATTTTTTTTCTGCCATCTTCCTTTTCTTCTTGTTCCTCTTGTACATCCTCAGTTTTACTTTCGTTTTCTCAACTAATGCTGATTGGATGAATTTAGTGAATAAATGGCACTAATATTAGCGCTGCCGTACCTGCACATGTGCCATAGAGTTGAGTGAAGTTGAGATGTCTGGTCTGGTTGCTGATGGGATTTTTGAGCATACAGCTGTAGGGGGTTCCTGATATTTTACCTCGAGAGGTAGAGATTGATGCTAAGATCAGACACACTGATACTGGACAAGAAATGGTTTCTTTTGTACCAGGAGAGAGGCCCATGACCCACATTCACAGATGAACACACCAATGAACATGATGATGATGAAGAACATTGTGAAAAATTACTGCTGATAACAGGAACAGGCAGACGAGCTGAAATAGAAATAATTAAAAGTACATAGCAAATGTGTGACAACAAATATTTCATTGTGTTCAGTAATTTGAGTCTCTGTTGGAGTCTAAAAGTAGTGTTGTAAGAAGCAAGTTGATCTCTCATGCCTGTAGGTCCCACTGTATCTCCTAAATTACACCTAATTTACACCTATTTCAACTTAAAAATGTAAGTTGCTGCCCTTAATCTTTAAATATAAAGAAATATAATTAAGTGAATTAAAAACTTTTCGAAGTTTCGATTCAGTTAACCAATTGCTTAACAAAATGTTTCACTGTTTTGACATGCTTGAAATATAGTAAAGTAATTCAAAATGCAAACATAATCCAAACAAAGACGAAACTTGACTTGACTTGAATGAACTTGACATAAACAGACTTGGCTTAACATGAACAGGCTTAGCATAAATCAGACTAGAACAGAGACAGAAACTCACAAACAGCAGGTTTACAACATCAGCACACAACAAGAGACAATAGCAACATGAGGGCTACTTATACCAAACAATACAGGTCACAAGATACAAACCAACCAATAAGAAACAAGGCACAGGACTATAGCAACCAATGAACAAACAGAACTGAGAACCACATGGCACAAACCAATGAAAGCATGACACATTGAACAGAGGAACCAACAGCAGGAATACTCGATGGAAAGGCAAGCAAGACACTAACATCACAGGTAAGAATAAGTGAAGATATGTCAGTATCATATGGTTTCCTCATATGGGCCCCACAAGGAATTTTATTTAATTTAATGACCAACAATATTTTTGAAAGAGTTAGACCAAGCATTGGGAAGGCGCTGTATGTGGATGATGGTGCTGTATGGAAAAGAGGTAGGAATTTAGAAAATGTAGTTAAAGGAGTACAAGAAACTCTAAATGAAGTTAAAAAAAAGGTCAGCAGATCAGGGAATTAAGTTTTCACTATCAAAGATTAAATGTTTTTTTTCAAGGAAAAAGAAAATTGAACAGATTACATTGAAATTATATGATCAACTGTTAGAGTGAGAGTGAAAGAGTTCAAATATCTTGGATTAGTTTTTGATGAGAAGTTGACTTGGAAACAACATATTAAGAAAATTCTAAAAAATGCAAATGTGTAATAAATTATATGACCTCAATAACTAAGTATGAATGGGGAGCTAGGAAAAGTGTAATGTTACATATATATCAAGCCCTAATACATTCTAGTATAGATTATGGATGTGCAGTGTATGGTGATGCAGCTAAATCTCAGTTAAAGAAACTGGAGAACATACAATCTAGAGCACTTAGAATCTGCTGTGGAGCTATAAGGTCAACTCTTCTAGATTCTGTCAGGGTTGAAATGGAGGAGATGCCATTAGGTCTGAGAAGAGAAAAGTTTGCAGTGATGTATTGGGCTAATTTAAAGGGTAGTAATAAGAATCATTGCACACGCTTAATCCTAAATGTCTGTTGGGAATATAAAAAGAATGGAGGAAATAGCTTTGGTTGGAATTATATGCAGTGGGTCAAGGATTATGGTCTAGAGCAGCGTTTCCCAACTCCAGTCCATACATACACTACATATACACTCATTTCGAACTGGAATCATGGCGGAATATCCGATGTCCACTTCGCAGGGCACTTCACGGTTGAATAGAACAATTGCCGTACGTGAAAAGAGATACATACAAAATATGCAGAGCAGGGGGGCGTGAGGACTGACGTTGGGAAACGCTGGTCTAGAGGATGAAGCAATCTGTCCTAATATGCCATTAAGTGGTGTGTCGGTATGGAATATTCCTGAACCTGTTGTTGAAATGAGATTACTGGAGGCCCGGGAAAAAGCAGAAGAAATATATGGTAATAGTTACGGAATTAATGTTTTAATGAGAGAAAATTTGTATTCTTTTGTACAGATTTACACAGACAAATCTAAGGATCCAATTGAACAAAAAGTGGGCATAGAAGTATACATTCCATGTTTTAAAGGGATAGTCCACCCAAAAATGAAAATTTCATGTTTATCTGCTTACCCCCAGGGCATCCAAAATGTAGATGACTTAGATTCTTCAGTAGAACACAAAGATTTTTAAAGGGGTCCTATTATGCTCTTTTACAAAGTCTTTATTTTGTTTTGGGGGTGCACTAGAACATGCTTTCATGCTTGGTGGTTCGAAAAACATTATTTTCACATAATTTACATTATTACAATGGCTTTCTTTCAATGGCTCAATTAGTTCCAGGTTCCACCTTCTGAAAAACCAAATGTACTGTGATTGGTTAGCAGTCCCACTGCGTTGCAATTGGCGAACGGCTTAGCTGGCGTTCAGTCCTGTTATGCCCCTTCCCAAAGCAGCAAGCTAGAATAAAGGGATTCTTACATTTTAAATATGGATGTTTTTCTTACAAAAACACATCGGATCACTAAAGGAGGCTTTTACTGACCCTCCCGGAGCCATGCGAGACACTTTCTATTATGGATCGACTTGTTTTGGACTGATGGAGAAAAACACCAGTCTATGCCGTTCAGTTCTAAAGCTTGGGAGTGCCATGATTATTTTTAATATAACTCTCATTGCATTCGTCTGAAACAAGGATGTCATATAGACCTAAGATGCATGAAGAGTGAGTAAATAAAACACTACAGTATTGTTGGTCCTAACATCAGCCTGGGAGATCGCCTATACATGATATTATCATTATTGTATTTAATTATTTACATGCCTGAAACCAGCTTCAGCATAAGGCTAGTGAAGCTATCGACACTGTATGATTAACCACACACTGCACACGTCTACGGCGCGGCTACAAAGCATCCACGGATGATCGTCACTCTGTTTACAGGTTCGTGTTTACAGCAGCTGCGGCTCTGCGTGTTTTTTGACCCCCTATACCGCACACGTGGACGGCTCTGCTCCAGCACAGATTCCAGAGCAGTTCACGGACACTTGTTCGGTGAGCCGTTCGTTGTAGTTCTTAAAAAGGGATTTTTTAAAAACTAAATATCTCCCTTTGAAGTGGACTTTAAGATTTGAACTTTCTAGATGTTTTTTTTAAATCAAACATACACACACTGGCTAAAGTTCAAAAAGTGAAAAAGCATGATAGGACCCTTGTAACTCAAAGTGTTGCAGTCTGTTAGTCATATAATGGCAGTGAATGGGCACCAAACCTTTGAAAGTAAGTAAAAACATGCACAGACAAATCCAAATGAAACCCTGCGGCTTGTGACGATACATTGATGTCCTAAGACATGAAACGGTTTGTATTTGCAAGAAACTGAACAGAAATCAGCTGCAAATATGGCTTGACCCCAAAAAATTCTAACAAAATGTTTCTCAGTGTTTTACAGTAGTATCAGATGTACTTAAAAACATACTAAAAGTTTACCAAAGTTTGACTCCAAGAAAGGCCCTGTTTTCAAAATGGTGGCCGTCAGGTCCTTAAAATGACCATTACTCCTTTGTATTCCTCCTAGACCAGGAATACTGGTGCCTTATACATGTTTTGGCAATGTAATATTCTAATTCTATGATATTCATATTCTATGATAGATACAGGTGCATCTCAATAAATTAGAATGTCGTGGAAAAGTTCATTTATTTAAGTAAGTCAACTCAAATTGTGAAACTTGTGTATTAAATAAATTCAGTGCACACAGACTGGAGTATTTGGTTATTCAAGTCTTTGGTTCTTTTAATTTTGATGACTTGGCTCACATTTAACAAAAACCCACCAATTCACAATTTATCTCATCAAATTAGAATATGTTGACATGCCAACCAGCTAATCAACTCAACTCCTGAGCCTTTAAAATGGTGTCTCAATTTGGTTCACTAGGCTACACAATCATGGGGAAGACTGCTGAACTGACAATTGTCCAGAAGACAGTCATTGACTACGTTTACATGGACACCAGTAATCGAATTAATAACCTTATTCACACAGGCAATAATATGATTAAGGTGTTTACATGAGTTGCTTTTAGAATATTCCATTCATGTTCCCGTTTTACATGTTATAGTACATAGATCGATTAATGACACACATCATTACATCCACACGCGATGCTATCACACTGTTAGACATTTCAAAGGGTTTGAACACTGTTGCCAGTAAGTTACTGTAATTAGAATTTACAGTAGTAAACCGTATTTCATTTACAGTTGCAAACTGTAGCTGTTTTACAGCCAAATACTATTAAAAAGGTCAAATTCAACAGTATACTACTGTAATTCATTTTAATATAGATTTCAGTAGATTTTATAATTTTATATTGAATTCATTTAAATTTATTTTATTTTTACTCTACATAGGTACTACTGACATTCAATTAAAACAGACACAATAATTACAAAATATCAAATACTTTATTTAAAACAATGCATGTATAACACTTAAAAATACAGTCTTAAACTGCTGGAACAGTGCATCTTCGCCATTTCCCCTGTCTTAGGACGTTTTTCAGAAAAAACCCAGGTGCTGCTCCAAAACATGGCCACCACCTTTGCTCACCATCCACTTTGTTAGTGACAGAAACGTCTTCTCTGAAAAACAAGTAAAAGAAATGGCACACTTTTAAAAGGAAAACCCCACACAGAATACACAAACATCTCAAAACCATAGTTGTTCTCTTACCATGAACTATCAGTGGTCGGCATGCTCGTCTTTCTTGATGCTTCATTGCAGTTGCCTTTAAAACACAAACACAACAACATGCTGTAAATCTTAAATTCCATTAATAATTATAACAAACGAATTCTAAAACTAGAAAGGCAGCTAACAATTAGCTATATAACTTGTCTAACCTAGCTAACATACAATTTTTTTTCTCAATAGACTACTGGCCAACATTATACTAACACCTGAACAAAATTTCACATTAGTTAACCTAATGTTAATATAAGATAAGCGTTGCTCGTTGAAAATTATTTTAACTCAGTGACCTAATTTAATAAGCTGACAAACGCCGTTCGAACAGCGCAGTTTACTATAGTAAAGTTTGTAACCGCCATGTTGACGGGTAAATATTACTAGGTTAAACTGGTGTGCAGAAATCTGACAAACACTAAGACAAACGTATATATATTTTTACCTTACTTGCTGGTCTTAATCTCTCGTAAATTGCATCGACACACAGCGCGGACGTTCTCCGGAACTCTTCCGCTCTCGCGGGTTCATCCCCGGGCAAGCGGCGCGACGCTGCCCGCTGATTCAGCGTCTGAATTTATGTCAGGGTATTAATAAAAAAAACTTTTAGAAACTAAATAATAATAATAATAAAACATTATGCGTAAAATGTAACAAACTATGTCATTATTTTGTGTAATACTCACAATTTGATCGGAACAAATTTCCATGATTTTCCGACTTGGGTCGAAACCTCTATGTCATAGTCTCTAAAAATAAAATACATTATTAACCCTCTAAGCACCAAAGTCGCAAAATTGCGACAAGATGTCATACTCATTAAAACAGACTGTAGTTTCTAATATGGTGTAATATCTCATTTGTATTCCCTACCACTAGATGGCAGACATGCAGTTCATAGCATGCGAGTGAATTGTGAGATTTGTGAGAGAAAATCGCCAAATGAAAAGTAAAAAGTTGTACTGTAAGGATGTGTTGCACATGTTATTCGCCGATTCTGACACTGAAGGGGAATATTTGCCTTTTGGAAATGACGATCGGTCGTCTAATGATCGCGCATCTCCCGGTACATCTTTACAGCGCAATGGTGCTGCCGTCAAAGCGAAAGTGTTCATGAAGCACAAAAAAAGCAATCATTTCGACCCTTTGCCCAACGGGGAAGGGGGTGGCAGGGGTGAACGTGGGGCTGAAAGTAGCACTAGCTCTCTGGATTCAGCGGTGCTGGATCCAGCACCCCACAGAGGTGGAAGTGGCCGCGCTGTGCATGCGGGAGCTGGGAGACGTGGTAGAGGCAGCGGGGTGATCTGGATCATGCGTTTTACTACTGTATATTATGGTAATATAGTAATAATGTAGTACTTTCTCCTGTTTTATTGTTGGTTTCTATTGTTACTATTTTCTAAATATTGTGAAATTCAAGATGGCCGCCCCTCATGACGTCATAATATGCAAATTAGATTAGTATATTTACACCCCACATAAACTTTTGGTCGTGCCCAACATTTTTCTAATTTACAGTAGACCTCTATCTTTAAGCCCTTTCAAGCCACAAGCTTTTGAAATCTTGATGTCAAAATCCAGCATTTTTCCAAAAAAAAACCTGGCGCCTAAAGGGTTAAACAATTATAATGGAACAGTTTACAAACATGATTAGCATGTTGCTAGTATGTTTCTAACATGATAAGCAAGTTGCTAACATGTTTTTAGCATGATTAACAATTTGTTAGCATTTTTCTAACATGATTAACATGTCACTAGCACTAGCATGATTAGCAAGTTGTTAGTATGTTTCTAGCATGATTAACAAGTTGGTAGCATGTTTTAAACATGATTAACATGTTGCTCCCTGCTGAAAAAACCAGCATATGCTGGTTAGGTATGTTTTGGTGCTGGGATGCTGGTTTTAGCTGGTTTATGCTGGTCCTTTGCTGGTTTATGCTGGTACTTGACCAGCAACATGACCAGCATAAACCAGCTAAAACCAGCATCCCAGCACCAAAACATACCTAACCAGCATAGCATGTTTCTAGCATGATTAGAATGTTTTTAACATGTTTCTAGCATGATTAGCATGTTACTAATATGTTGGTAGCATGTGTCTAGCATTAGCAAGTTGTTAGTTGTAGCATGATTAGCAAGTTGTTAGCATGTTTGTAGCATGATTAGCAAGTTGCTAGCACAATTCTAGTATGGTTAGCATATTGTTAGATAGACAGATAGTTTAAATGAGTTTGAGTGGATTAGAAATATAGTACATAAAAGTTAAGTCCGATCAGTTAGAAAATATATAGCAACTGGAGTCAGATCAGATTGAAGAGCTGGACTTTTTCTTGTCTTTTCTACTCAGAGTTCAATCAGAGGATCCAGCTCCAGATCCAAGCCAAAGATGTTGTTTAATTGAGCCACAACTTTGGACCAATATGCCTGGATCCTATGACAGTTCCATATGCAATGAATATAATCTCCCATATCGGACTTACACTTAGGACAGAGTGGCGAGAGAGTTGCATTGTTTGTGTCTTAATTGTGGCGTGATATGTATTCTATGTAAAATTCTAAGCTGAATGGCTCTTGCCCTATTACAAACTGAGAGCCTATTAGCTTGGAGCCAAACTGTCTCCCATTCCTCTTCTGGAATATCCACCCCCAGGTCTCTTTCCCAAATCAGTCTTAGATATGAAGTGCTATCTGCACCATAGGAGCATAGAGCTTTATAGAAATGGGAGATCAACTTATGTGATGGGGGGTTCCGAAGGATTTCCTCAATAACTGAAAAGGAGTGTTTAGAGATAAGTGTAGTGTTTTTGAATATATAGTTTCTAATTTGCAGAAATCTAAAGAAGTGCTGTCTAAGTACATTATATCTCGAAACTAAATTATCAAAAGACATTAGAGATCCATCCTCAAACAAGTCACCCATCCTACGTATACCAAGAACAGGCCATACATTAAAACCTGAGTCTGTAATACTTGGCAGGAACTCTGGGTTGTTCAAAATTGGCAAAAGAGGGGAGGTTATGGCACTCTTGCCTTCCAGCCTTCGAATAGTACGCCATGCCTTAAGAGTATTACGTACTAAAGGACTATTATACAGAGTTCTACATAACTTTACATTATGAACAAATAATACGTTTTGTAGGGGGCAGCTGCACTGTGAGGATTCAAGATCAAGCCACACTGATTTAGGATCTTCAACAAGCCATTCATTAACAAATCTAAGATGACAAGCCAACTGATATAATTTAATATTTGTGAGGTCCAAGCCACCCTTCGCCCTAGAGAGCTGAAGTTTAGATAATATCAATCTGGGTTTCCTTTTGCTCCAGATAAACGAACTTAGCCACCCATTAATCAGGGTATCTTCTGTCCATTCGTTTTTTGATTTAATATTGAAAGAAAAAACATGAGAAAACGGCTCCTTTTTCGTTTTTTCATTCTTTCCAAAAAAACGAAAAACAAGAATTCAGCTTGATTTTTCGATTTTCGTTCAGGGGTGGAAAAATGAATAAACAGCTTAAATACTCGATTTCTACAAGTGGGCGAAACGAAACGCCCCTTTCTACCAATTGGTCAGCCGAAGAGCAAACCACGCCCCCCCGTCAGTTCTTCTGCAGTTTCGCGCAGAATAATAATCCTCTGCTGCTGCAGTTGAACGGATAATTAACACGTTTATTGTAACTTCATTTAAATCTTTTTCTCACGAAACAACCACACTGATGAATGGCTCAACACAACCCCTAACGGGGCAGAGCCTGGACTGGGCTTTCTTCTATGCAGACATAAATTTACTTACGCTTTGCATTAGTTGGCAGGGTTTGATGGCTGTCCTTTTGATGGCAGCCTACCCTGGTCGCCAAATAAGTTTTAAAAAATTAAGATACAAATAATTAGATTAGTCGTACATTAAATATTTTAAACACTAATACAAAAAGGAAAGAATAGGCATTGACTGGACAGCTGGAGGATTATTATTCTGCGCGAAACTGCGGAAGAACTGACGGGGGGGCGTGGTTTGATCTTCAGCTGACCAATCGCTAGAAAGGGGCGTTTCGTTTCGCCCACTTGTAGAAATCGAGTATTTAAGCTGTTTATTCATTTTTCCACCCCTGAACGAAAAACAAAAAAATCAAGCTGAATTCTTGTTTTTCGTTTTTCTGGAAAGAATGAAAAAACGAAAAAGGAGTCGTTTTCTCATGTTTCTTCTTTCAATATTAAATCAAAAAACGAATGGACGGAAGATACCCTGATTCCCATTTAACTCTTATATAGCTTTGTTGGACAATAAAATGGGAATCATTTGCATTGGATACAGTAAACGGGGCAGGACATTCATTTTTATCAGAGCCACCCTCCCCAGCCAAGACAGAGGGAGAGCCATCCACCTGTTCAGATCATCATGATTTTTTCCTAACACTGGTGCAAAATTGGCTTTATATAATTGCTTGAAAGTAGGGGTTACATGAATACCCAAGTAGACAAAACCATCCTCAGAGCATTTGAAGGGAAAGGAGGGAGATTGATTTGTGGGCTTCTTATTACCTAAAAACAGCGCAACTGATTTCGAAAAATTTATCTTGTACCCGGAGAATTGTCCAAACTCCTGAATAATATCTACAATTTTTGGCACAGATACCTCAGGATCTGAAAGAAAGAGCAGCACATCATCTGCATATAAAGAGATTTTGTGCTGCCTACCTCCCAGTGACACTCCAGACACAGCCGCCTCCTCTCTTATCATCTGAACAAATGGCTCTATTGCTATTGCAAAAAGCGGGAGAGGGGGCAGCCCTGTCTGGTGCCCCGGAATAAAGGAAAATTGTCAGATCTGTGACCATTAGTAATGATAGCTGCAAGAGGATCTGTATAGAGTATTCGCACCCACTTTATAAAGTTTTCTCCGAGACCAAATTTTTCCAAGGTGTAAAATAAATAAGGCCACTCGACAGAGTCAAAAGCTTTCTCTGCATCCAGAGACAAAATAAGAGAATTAAAACTTAAGTTATGAGAAAGCTCAATAATATTTAGTAACCGCCTAACATTGTGAGCGGAACTTCTACCTTTAATAAACCCTGTCTGGTCTTCATTAATAATAAGGGGTAAAACCTTCTCCAACCTTAGTGCTAAAATTTTAGACAGCATTTTTAAGTCAGAGTTTAGTAATGCAATGGGCCTATGAACTGCAATCTTCTGGATCCTTGTCTTTTTTTAATATCAGAGAAATATTTGCTTCACGAAGTGAAGAGGGCAGACTATCAGTCAGAAATGAATGATTAAGCATGGCTAAGAGAGGGTCTAACAATATATGCTCAAATTCTTTATACAGTTCGCATGGAAGGCCGCCTGGCCCAGGTGATTTACTAGATTTCAAACTATGAAGTGCGGTCCTAGCTTCTTCTCTTGTGATAGGAGCATTGAAAAGATCCCTTTGATCCTCAGAGACAACAGGAAAAGTCAAACGATCAAAGAATGTTACCATAGAATTACGTCTTTGAAAAGAATAATTAGATTTATATAGCATAGAATAGAATTGTTTAAAAGTGTTATTTATAATAAAAGAATCAACAGATTGCACTCTGTTAAGATCAACTATAGAAGTAATGAATTGTGAATCCAGTTTGGATTTTGTCAAGTGGGCTAAGTATTTACTAGGTTTATTACCCCATTCGTACAATCTCTGCTTTGAGAATAGAACATTTGAGTGAGACTGTTGAGTTAGCAATGAATTTAAAGATGCACAGCAAAATCCCCAGTGTTAATTTAACACTCTGAGTGTGGACACATATAAACACTGAAGCAGTGTTGAAGTTAACGAGATAATTAGGTGATTAACAAAGTGATGATTGATCATTATTGAAGACACCTGATGTTAATAAGCAGAATCACCAAAGGAGAAAACCAACATTTTTAAGCAACCATTATAGTGGTCAGTGTTTGCATTAGTTGGGCTCTTGACCCTTAAATCTTTAAATCACCTAGAGTCTAATCTCTAAGTTAGGTTTTTTTTTGCTTATTGTAATATCCTTGACAATCCACAGAAGATCCAGCACTTCCTATACATTTTGGAAAGATTTTTTTTACAACCGGTTTAAAGAGAAAAGTACTTCACCTAGGCACACATAGACATCAAGAACCAGCCCATGAATCTCAACAATGGTGACAAACGGCATATTCAGATAAACCGATCAACTCCGAACTCTCATAATTTATTAACAGGTTGTAAAAAAAATCTTTCCAAAATGATGCCACCAGCCATCAGTGTGTGCTTTAGTTGTGCTCTTGACCCTTGACCTCCTGCATTAGATCTCTCTTTGTAATGATATATGTAGTGTTGTGAAACAGTGAGATCAGAGCAGCAAAGTGAGTAGTCACTAGCTGTTTTAGTATGAGGGTGTAATCATCATGATTTTGTTTGATCACATCCAAAACATTTTTTTTTTTTAGAGAGTTTAAGATAATCTGCTACTACAAGCTTTTGATTCAGTAACACACAAGTTTTGCCATAAAACAATGTTGCAATTGCTTAGAAGCAAACTACATTAAATTACTCAAAGGGTCAAGAGACAAACTAAAGCACACCTTGACCACAATCATGGTGGCATTGTGTTCTTTCTTTGTTTCTTTTAATTCTCAATAAGAGATTCTGCAGACATAAAATAAAGTCAGTCTGGTTAGTAATGAGTGAAGCTGGTGATGCTGTCTGTAGAGTTGTTTAATCAGATCTTGAGAGATTTAATGTTGTTGTTTTGTTTTGTTTTGCTTTTTCAGTTGATTTTATCCAAGGCTGTGTCTGATGTCAGTTGTAGTTCTTGTGTTTGTCTTTTCTTCAGTGATGCTGCTTGTTGACAGCAGGTGTTCATCACTAATGCACAATCATCACTTAATTAGTCACTTAATTACCTCATTAACTTTAACTCTTTGAGGACTTGGGATTTGACTCGAGACTTGCTTGTGACTCGAAAGGAATGACTTGGTCCCATCTCTGACCTCCTGTCTGAAAAACTCATTTGTTAATTACCAAATTCAGGTGATTGGAACAAGCCATGTTAAATTAACACTGAAGCAGAGTTAAAGTTAATGAGATAATTAGTCATTAATTAAGTGATGACTGATCATTATTGAAGACACCTGATGTTAACAAACACAATCACTGAAGGAGAAAATAATTTTTATGTTTCCATTACAGTGGTCAGTGTTTGCTTTAGTTGTGCTCTGGACACTTGACTTTTAAACATTAGATATTGTTTGTTTGCTGTAACTGAGTTATCTCAACTAGACAAGCCAAAGATGGTTATGTGGTGTTGATTATGTTTTAACGTTTTCATCATTTGACCTGAATATGTGTGTTACCTTATTGATTACAGCATACTGTGGTTGTACAGGATTAAGGAACTGGAATTATCTGCATAATCAAAGATTGTTAATTGTCAAAAAGCATGTTGCAGTGCATTCTGGGTGCCACCAATTAAAACTCATCCATGGATGCATGCATTGCAGCATAAACTATGATCTGAATCGTCCAATCACAGTTGTTGCGATTCATATGCTGATTCTTGATGACACTGTGTGCCTGAATAGCTACTTCTCCTCCACTACATTTTTGATCAGAAAAAAATGTAAAAAAAACTCCTCAGTTTATTTTGAATATTCCCATCTGTGATCAGCACTTAGGCTCTAAATTAGTTAAGATCAAATCTTGATTATGTTAAAATATAACTAATACCACTTAATATACCAACTCAATTATAGCAGCCAAAGAACATTTAATGTTAAAAAGTCAAGTGTCCAGAGCCCAACTAAAGCAAACACTCACCACTATAATGGTAACATAAAAAATGATTTTCATCAGTGATTCTCTTTGTTTTAGGGACCTGAAAACACAAGCTTTTGAACATGATGCCTGTATCATCTCCATGTAAACAACAATAAATGTGAATTTGTGAAAAAGATGACGTCATGTGCATGTGTATTATGTTTTGAAGGATGTTTCTTGATCGCTAACTACTGGCCTGGCATGCGTAACTATTCATTAGCATATCTCCTACACTGTAAAAAACAACCTATAGAATCTACTCAATATAATGGGGTAAACTGATGTAACAATTTGCACTTAGTTTGTTTGGGTAGATTCTATCCTATATATTTGAGTAAAGAATACCTGAATTTAACAGCTATGACAAACTAAAAAAAAGTAGATAAAGTCTACACAGCAAAAAGCCCAGTGTTAAATGAACTCTCGCGGGAGTTTATTTGAGTGTTAAAATGAACACTGAAGCAGTGTCAAAGTTAATGAGGTAATTAAGTGATTCATTGAGTGATGATTGAAAATTATTGAAGACACCAAAATGTTTACGTCACCATTATAGTGGTCAGTGTTAGCATTAGTTGGGCTCTTGACCCGTAGCTTTTTAACATTAGCTTTTGTTCAACTGTTTAGTTAAACTAGCCAGACAAGCCAAAGAGCAAAAGTCATGCAGTGGTGATAATTCTGTTTTAAAATAAACTTAATTTAAGCCACTGAAACCATTTAAAATTCTATATCCTTTATTTATTACAACTGCCTTGTGGTTTCACAGCAGCAATGGTCAATCATCACTCAATGAATCACTTAATTACTGATATAACTGTGAGAGAAAGTAATGAAACATATATATATATTTCCATCTAATGTTTATTGCCTTTAAAACACAAGTTTCTTTCCGAACACGGCATTAGGATGCGGTGGCTTGCGGGAGGGGAGAGGGGGGAGGGGTGCGATGGGATCACGATGCCGGCTCAACATTGTTATGTCTGTCAGCCCAACCGCATATATAAGCGCCTTCCATTTGGGAAAAGCCACACCAATGTTTATCCGGGATTTCTGCCGTCGCCTGTCCCGACTTCGTCTGGCTGCATCAAGTTTTCTTTTTTTACCGACGAAGACTGACGCTCTGCCGGTTCTTGAACAACGTACTGACGAAACGCGCTCTGTAGAAGTTTGTCCGTTTAGGGCTATTATAGAAACATGGCGGCACTAAATGGCGACTTTCATGTAAGGGGACCCGCGGTGTATGTAGATATAAATTGCTCGTTCTAAGGTTATAAAACCATAACGGCTTATTATGTAAGGTCTTTACACACCTATGAAAACATAGTTTTGTATGTTATATTGCATTTCTGCCAATAAAATCTCCGAAATATTACACACTGCACCTTTAAGAATTCTGTCCATTGCCATGTTTCTGTTCAGCAAAAATGTATGTTTATGTATGTATGTATTTATTTGAGTCTAAATGTTTTAGAGTGTCCAAGACTCTCAGTTCTCACAAGCAAAGTTTCATTGTTGTTGTTTTTTTCTCTGTCTGCAGGATGTAGGTTTGTAAGAGGAAGTGGAAAGTGTGTGGCAAGCTTGTGGCATCAGTGTCTTGATCTTAATGCAAGCAGTGAGCAGTATGTTTTAAGAGGTCTACTGGTTTCTCACACATAGCAAAGACCACAAGGGCAATGACAGCTGTAGTGCACTTTAATTCACAATACCATGCAGAGAGGATGAATTTTCTAGATGTGCTTGTTATCGATACTGTACCAGCTCTGGAAACCAGTCTGTACTGTAAACCTAGTGATCGTAATAAAGTACAAGCCTGTATCATGCTCACATGTGTAACAGACACGTTGGTCCACTCAAGGATTATTGTGAGGGAATTCTCCCAGTGCTCCCGATTAGCCAATCCGGGCCCGGTTCGACTTTCTCCATAGCTCCATGGCTGTTTCTCTAAATAATTTAAATAAATCACATATTTGACCATCAGCTTTACGATAGGAATAGGAACGGGGATTCGCACACTGCTCGTGCACAATGAAAATAATGCGCTTCAGTCATATCGTGCTGATAACCGCTCTGTTCAGTTCGTATGTGAAGTTAGTGCTTACAAAAGCACCAAAGCTTTATGATTTAAATAATTAATTAATAGCCTGATTCAAGGTTTCCATTAACCATGGGACAAATAAATATATCCCTCCCACAAACTACACAGACAGGCAAACACAACCTAACTCCTCTAGAAAGATGATACAGATAAAGACAAGATATGCTTAGTTAATGTATGTGAGTGACAAATACAAACTAGCTTGTAAAGATGTTTATGTATATATTTGCATACTAGTTACCTCACATATATCCCTGTTGTGTTCAGAAGACATAATCTATGTGCCTTTTAATCATCGGATGGTTTATTTGATTTTATATCGCTCGTTTTCAGGAGTTGAAGCTCCTCTTTGGCGCATGCGTACTGACACGCTAGACAGAGTGGCTCCATCGCTGTCCTCATGCTGAGAGGTGTCAAATTTCTCCTGCTCAGTATCAGTCATTTCGGTAACACTTTCTATGAAGCACATATTTATAATACATTATAAGAGTATATCTAAGGCATTATGATGAATGCATAATACATTATAAAAAAAACAACCTTATAATATGTCATATTATTTCATGAATAATCAAAACAACAATTATACAATAATACATTATACATTAAGAGTATTTGAGGTTATAACTTTTAAGATTATGATTATTTATATAAATCTAAAGCTTTTGTGACTATTATTTAGTTATTTAATTTGTCATTAAAATGTGACCAAAAAATGGGGGGTGAGGATTCCCTTTTTCAGTTTCAACACATGCCTCTCAAAAGATCCATGCACAGTCCTGCACTTTTGCACATGCAGTAGGAGTTTGCTTCTATGTATTCTGGACTGTGTTGCTAAGTGAGACTGTTAGCAAGAGTTGCTTTAGTAAAACGTATCCTGGATGTGCTTCTTTTACTGTAGTGTTTTCAGAAAGCAGAAATATTTTCTTAATAATAGTGTATTGTGTGTTGGAAGAGATATTTTAAACTGATTGACAGATTGATTGATGGATTAATTGATTGTCCACACATATATCCACACATACTATATATATATATATATATATATATATATATATATATATATATATATATATATATATATATAGTGGTGTGAAAAAGTGTTGGCCCCCTTCCTGATTTTTTTTTTTTCGCATGTTTGTCACACTTTAATGTTTCAAATCATCAAACAAATTTAAATATTAATCAAAGATAACACAAGTAAACACAACATGCAGTTTTTGAAACACTTTTTCACACAGGGCCATGTGGGTTTGGGTTTTGTTTTCCCTTCATTTAAAAACGTCCCTGGTTCCCTGAGAAGGGAACAAGACATTGCAGCGTGACTCGTGTCTGAAGTATACATAGAAAAACTACATGAAATGGCCATCGACAGCATATGACGTCACCGCGGCGCAGCCGTTGCTGCTGGTGCGTCGCTACCGGGCGACAAAGTATAAGGAGGCGCCGATGCAAATAAACATCCGCTTCAAAGTCTGAAGCTTCTCGTCTGAAACATGGCGAAGAGTCCAGAGGACGCAGTGTCTCGTTCCCTTCTCAGGGAACCAGGGATACATACGTAACCTAGAGACGTTCCCTTCCGAGGGAACCCTCACTGTGTCCTCTGGAGGGCGCTATTGGGGAACGGTTATACTCACGCTGCCATGCTGAGGGGAGTGCATGCTTATGACAGCGAGCATTAAGCACCAATTCTGAGAAGAATTGCCCCTGTTAGGACGTGGTGACGGCTGTCAGAACGTTTTCCCCCACGGCCAAAGCCCTGAACTGTTACCCACTTACCTGGGTGGGTCAAAGGCAAACCCAGGGCACAGCTCAGGCTTGGAACCAAGCGATTCCTTCGGGGGAAACGGCTAAGTATCAGGGAAAACTTAGACTTATTTGGAAAAGGAATTGCCACTGCTACCGGGTCTAGTTCCCTTTGCGAACTGACTCTCAGATAGAGAGTAGCAGATCTGTCCGGGGACAGAACCATTCTAGCAGGGGTCACTGTAAGGTAACGTGCCCTGGATAACAGATGGTCAGGAGACATCAGAGATGATATCTGAGTGGAGTTGGGCCCAGGGAGACCGGGGTTTTAATACCAACTCAAGGATGGGAACGAAGAGATCGTGTAACCCATACCTCACAGGGTTTTTAGGAAGAACCCAAAAGCTTGGTGGGTACTTACCACTCATGTTGATTTTTTAGAAAGTGCGCAGAGACTTGCGTGCGCACTTACCACTATTGTGGATTTTAGAAAGTGCCCAGAGCTTAGCGTGGGACACTTACCATGGCAGATGAGATCAAATAGAGAGAACGATTTCCCGCAATTCTAAACTAAGCAAAATAATGTGAGTCAAAATATCAATTGCTGCAGTCTATTCAGAAGTGTTTAATTAATTTGAATGAATTAATATAAATAAAATATATTTAATAAACCAACTTAAATTTATGAAAAAGTGGTTTGATCGAATAAATGACTCACTCATAAAAACATTACTGGATGAATCTCTCCATTTAATGACAAATATATTTTTTTAAAAGTTACTTGTTTCCACCTAGTGGCTAAACGATGCAATCGACACAAACGTTATTTGAAGGGCTAATTACTTTCAAATGATGACGTGCTTTATTTTGATCTCTGCCATAGACATCAATGTTTATATCCAAACTATGACCTTTAATACCAGTATTTCTGTGATAATATGAATGACTGGGTATTTGAAAAGACTGTGAAGCTGTTTCTTACCTAAACATGATGACTGCTCTCTCTCTGTCAGCGGCAGATTTGAACGTTCAGTAAGACCTTTTTAAAAGTTTAACAGACATGAGGAATCTTTGTCATTTAGAAATGAGATCGCGTGGGTGTTTGAATCTCGATCTTTTAATGATCAGTCAACTCTAGTATATTGGTTTGATTGCTAGTGTTCCATAAAAAAATTATAATTTTGCCTAAAACTGATGCAGTAGATTTAATGCGGGTGCTGTTCAGGTCGCAGTCTTTATTATTTTTCCGTCATGGGGTGAGAACGTAATGATTACGAAAACAATTATTTATTTTTTATAATTATTATTTTATTTCAGTTAGTTTTTCAATAAAAGTTGTTAGTTTCGTTTTGTTCGAGTTTTTCATTTATTTTGACGTTTTTATTTTATGTCAGTTTACGGAAATGTTTTCTGATCAATCGTTTTCGTCTTAGTTTTAGTTTTCGTTTACGAAAATAACCTTGCCTAGCACACGCTTGAACAGAACCTGTTGAACAGAACCTGCACAACAAAATCCCCAGTGTTAATTTAACACTCTGAGTGTGGACACATATAAACACTGAAGCAGTGTTGAAGTTAACGAGATAATTAGGTGATTAACAAAGTGATGATTGATCATTATTGAAGACACCTGATGTTAATAAGCAGAATCACCAAAGGGGAAAACCAAAATTTTTAAGCAACCATTATAGTGGTCAATGTTTGCATTAGTTGGGCTCTTGACCCTTAAATCATCAATATTAGGTCTTGTTTGGCTGCAATTATTGAGTTATAGTCCAGGGAGTGTGCAGGCAGCTCCCTGATGGTAATCGCAGGGGAGTTAGTGAGGGGATGGACCAGGACCCCTGGTCTGTTCAGGTTCAGACCTGGACCTTCGAAGAATGAAGGATTTAAAAGCGGCTGAGCATGTCTTCGCCTCCCTGAACTTTTCGACCACCGTCTCGACGGAGGCACCGAAAAGCTCAGAAGGCGAAACTGGCGCGTCGAGGAGCAAGCCCCTTTCTTTCCTCCCGACGTCGGCCAGATTTACCCACAGATGTCTCTCCGTAGCCACCATAGCACCCATAGCCCTGCCCATGTGGGTAGCGGCTTGCTTGGCAGCACGGAGAGCGAGATCCGTGGTGTGACGCAGTTCCGCCTCTTCGTTAGGAGAAAGTCCCTGACCTTTATCCAGGTCCTTCAGCAAGTCAGCCTTGTAGGCTTGAAGCACTGCCATAGTCTGCAACGCACCCACAGCTTGACCCGCTGCTGCGTACGCCTTGCCATTCAAGCGAGATGTAACCTGAAGGGGCGCTGATGGCAATGAGAGAGTCTTAAGAGAGGATGCTTCCCCTGTAGAGAGATAGCAAGCTAGCGTCTCATCCACAGGGGGCATCCACTCATAGCCATATTCTCGCATTCCCTTGATGTACACATAGTTAGCCATTGGGAAACTATGGATGCAGGAAGAAAAGGGCTTTTTCCATACCTTCTCGATCTCTGAATGGAGATCGGGAAGAAATGGAAGACTCACTGGAGCCGGGAGGTTATGATCAGAAAGACAGCGTTCATCAAGGCGGCCCCGCAGAACCACCTTTCTGATACGCTTCTACGGCAAGTCAAGCCTTGCCGTAGCACGATCCATAACCTCCAAAAGCTCCTCGTACGCAGGGCAGGAAGGATGAGAAGACTCAGCCTCGTCTTCATATAACATTTCCTGCTCTTCCTGGGTAGAACCCAAAAGAGCACTTGCTGCAGGATCCGATGACGTCAAAGAAATGCCGTCATCGTCATCCAACAGCTCATCCTCATCTCTGGCTGATGAGCGTGAAAGGGAAAGCCCCTTTTTTAGCTCATCGGCCGGATCCACTTGAGATCCCCACGAACTCAGTTTCCTCCGAGCCTCAGCCGTGGCAGGATCCGAACGGCAGGGAACAGAGGGACGCTCATCCTTTCTCGAAAGGAGAGACAGATGAGAACGGAGCTTTCTCATAGAGAAATGCTCACAATGAACACACGATGCCCCCTCAAGGACATCGCGTGTGTGCTCGTCACCCAAACAAAAGACGCAAAGTTCGTGTGTGTCGTCAGGCGTCAAATAACGTGGACATGGATCCACACACTTCTTAAACATCTTACTAGTGCTCGCCATAATAATAATGGAAGAGGTAGTCTTACCAGTATGCACGCTCAGACAAAGAGAAGCTGAAGCTATATGTAGCTTTAGGGTTCCCAGTGCAGTCTACTAAGCATCCTGTTGAGGCCAGGAGAAGAGCAGGTGTTTCTTACTGTGGTTTAGCAATGGTTATAGGAGGAAGATCCTGTTGTACATGTGCCTCGCTTTGCTAGAAATAGACGTTAACTGTCATGTGTCTTGTGCTTTAGTAACCATTGCCAAGGCTTGAGCTGAAATACACACAGCAAAATCCCCAGTGTTAATTTAACACTCTGAGTGTGGACACATATAAACACTGAAGCAGTGTTAAAGTTAACGAGATAATTAGGTGATTAACGAAGTGATGATTGATCATTATTGAAGACACCTGATGTTAATAAGCAGAATCACCAAAGGAGAAAACCAAATTTTTAAGCAACCATTATAGTGGTCAGTGTTTGCATTAGTTGGGCTCTTGACCCTTAAATCATCAATATTAGACTGCAATTACTGAGTTATAAAAGCCAGACAAGCCAAGAGCAAATGTCAGTAAGATGATATTGACTGTGCTTGACTTAATCATCATATAGTGACTTGAATATTTGACATAGAATTTCCTTACAGATTACAAAAAAAAATTGTGAACAAAAGATCAATCAGTTTTACCATAATCAGACAGATGATGAAAAAAAGTTTATCTTAATTTAGACACACAGACATGAAGAATCAGTGTGAGAATCACAACAACGGTGACCATCAAAAAGCGTGTTGTAGCCAACCAGAACTCATCCATGACTCCCATCATGCATTGCGGCATGAATAAAATATGAGAGTTCAGAGTTGATCTGTTTATCTGAATATGCCGTTTGTCACCATTGTTGAGATTCATGGGCTGGTTCTTGATGTCTATGTGTGCCTAGGTGATATACTTCTTTTGAACAGGTTGTAAAAAAAATCTTTCCAAAATGTATAGGAAGTGCTGGATCTTCTGTGGATTGTCAACCAAAAAAAAAACTTAACTTAGAGATTAGACTCTAGGTGATTTACATCAAACAAGGAATATGTTAAAACATAATCACCTGGTGACTTGAGCTTTTGGCTTGTCCGGCTGTTTCAACTCAAATACAGCAACCAAACAAAATCTAGTATTAAAGATTTAAGGGTCAAGAGCCCAACTAATGCAAACACTGACCACTATAATGGTTGCTTAAAAATTTTGGTTTTCTCCTTTGGTGATTCTGCTTATTAACATCAGGTGTCTTCAATAATGATCAATCATCACTTTGTTAATCACCTAATTATCTCATTACCTTTAACACTGCTTCAGTGTTTATATGTGTCCACACTCAGAGTGTTAAATTAACACTGGGGATTTTGCTGTGCAAGCTTGAGCTTACAGAGCTGAAAAACAAGATTGTGCTTTTATGCTTGACTTCGATGTATGTGTAGATCAGGAAGTTCTGTATATGTCTACACACGTAGACAAAGGACAATAAAGCTCGACTTGACTTGTTAAGGAAACACTTCTTGTAACCCTACTGATAGTAACCCTCTCTGTTATGTTGATTGATTACATTTGGTGATTGGTTTAATCCTCTCTAAACAAAGTCTTTGAGTAAATGACTTTCTTCATAACCTATTATCTGAACTTTTACTCAAGTTTCAAGTGCTGGACCTGATAGAGTTTAGCAAGGACACGTCCAGGATTTCTAAGCAGCCGACAGCGCTCTCAATCTGAAGGTGAGGACGGATCTTTTGATTTGCAATTGGATTTTGTTGAGATGTGTGTTGGAGTACTTTTTTTTTAAGCAAGCTAACAGATTCTCAGACTTACTGTGTTTCTAGACTAAATGTGAAAAAGTTTATTTCAAGTGATGTCCTGCGTTAGGCTGCATACTGTAAAATACTGCACGAATTGCATTGCAAATAGTTATTTAAAACATTGATGAATGTTTCATTGTGAAGATCAAGCCAATCAAAGTCGGAAAGAGCTTTATTACCAAATATGTTTACACTCACTTGACGACAGAAGCTTCAGTGCAGAAGAAATATAGAAATAGTGCAAACATACATGATAGTGCAGAAATATATAGAATTAGAGAGTAGAGATGGAATAACACTAATATAAGAAAAACAGAAAATTAAATTGGCCATCCAAACATTAAACCTGCTGTTTTTTAGCAGGGTTACCACCACCTACTTGCGATAATTCTTTTATATTCCAAGCATCATTTCATTCTGTAATGCATTTAAAATTTCTGTATTCAAAATGTTCTGTTTAATTACGTTATGCAATTGTGGTATGTAAACGCATTTACAGCCTTCTGGGCAACATTAACCCATTAATACACCCGGGCAAAGATGGCTTTGGCTGATACTGATTTATTAACAGTCTATAGTGTCATATTTATCAAAATAACTGAATTTTGAATGAGTGTCTCTTATAGCAATACATGCTACAATACAACTACTAAAAATAATTGGCTAGTAATTCTAAAACTAATAATTATCATATTGCAAAAATTAATAAATATATTCTTGTAACTGAGATGTGCTATTTGATAGTGGCTATTTAACATTACCCTTAAAATTCAAGTTGTTTATTCATTGTTTAGCCCTGAACGTAAAAGCAGAAAATCAAGCATAAATCTTTTTTTTTTTTTTTTTTTTTAAATCTCAGTTTACATGGTACATTCTTAATCGGGGTATTGTCTTAATTGTGTTAATATCGGAATATTGTTGTTCATGTAAACGTGTTGAGATTCATACACTGATTCTTGTGTCTAAGCGTTTAGTAGTTTAAAGTGGTCTGTGCACAATGTGTCTTAAAAACATTTTGTCAGAACCACTGATAAATTACATTATTTTTAGATTTGTAGTCTTTTTTCTTCAGAATCGTGATCTCCAATTTATTTGAAAAAAATCGTCATTTATCCAGAATCATGCAGCTTTATTTTACATGTTTATTACAGCATATAATTAATTAAAATAGAAATTCATATCAAAATGCACATGCATTTTTTTTTTTGTTTTTCAGTTGAATAAAATACTATTTTTTCCTATATATTTCATCGATTTAAAAATCTCTTCTCGTCTTGTTCTCGTGACCCCAGTCTCGTGTCTCGTCTCGTCTCGTGGGATATGTGTTTCGTTACACCCCTAGAATATATATATATATTTTTTTTTATTTTTATAATGAAACATTCATTGAAACAGTGTGAAAGAATGATTATCAGTTCCAAACAGATATATAAATTCTACATTTATTTAAATGAAAAAAAAAAAAAACACTTCACTGGTATCGGATCGGTGTCTGAATCGGCTGATATCAAACCCTAGGTATCGGAGGCAAAAAAGGCGGATCGGAACAATTTAAAGCTGTTGTAGGGGACTGTTGTAGAGAGTACATGAAAAATCAAGTACTTTTC
This sequence comes from Cirrhinus mrigala, assembly GCA_036247105.1. NCBI lineage: Eukaryota > Metazoa > Chordata > Actinopteri > Cypriniformes > Cyprinidae > Cirrhinus > Cirrhinus mrigala. Next base: position 1,071,553 of record JAMKFB010000915.1, read on the forward strand.
AAGTATCTTCTCTTAAGTAAAATTGAAACGGAGTACTTCATACTTTTACTGAAGTAATATTTTAATATAAATATTTATACTTTTATTCAAATACTTGATTTGTTTACTTTGTCCACCACTGCATAAGTGTCTGATCCACTTCGAGAAGAGAGAAATGTCGAAAATAAACTAAAAATGTTTATTATGACATTCTTAGAACATTATCCACTAACATTCTAATAAAGCTTCCTAACATACTAAATGTGGACCTACATTGCTCAGATGTCACATTTTGGTTGAAAGTGAAAACCCAACCTTTGTTTGATGTCAAGCTCCAGCGTCAATAAATATCCCAAAAACACAGACACTGCTCTTATCTTCAAAGCAAGTTTATTTATACAGCACATTTCATAAACAGTGGGACATTCAAATGATTAAAATGTAGTTTTATTAAGAAAACATTGATTGTTTTTTATTATTTGGATAGTCCATTAGGACTAAATCTATGTTTGTTTGGGGTCATTTAATATAATCCTTTTCTTGCAGTGACATAAATCGGCTCATGATGGAGTGGTGCGTGAAGATTTGTACATATTCCCTGATCTTTTTCAACATTCTGGTCATTGTAAGTAAAACACATATTTTCTTGTCTATTGGTTAAACACTGTCTCCTTTGTTTAAAATGTCATATAAATGTAAACACGTGATTTGTAAAGTCATGAAAACCCTGGAAAAATAACTTTTAAATTGGCCATTTCCAGGCCTGGAAAAGTTTTGGAAAAACCAAAGAAGCCAGAAAGTTTTGGAAAACTATTTCTCAAATCTCTGTATAAAATAATATATTTTAATTGTGTCATAGCTTCTGCTTTTGCAGCAGATTATGCTTTCATAATGTGACAATTTCACACAAACATTTGATATTATTTACATTTAATATAGCATGCATGTGTCGGGGTTATGGACTTGTTGTTCCGTGTTTTACCCCTGTCTTTGGTCCTTGGTTTCCTTATATGGTCGTTTTCCTGTTCTTGTTTGGTTAATTAGTCCCACACCTGTTTCTTTTCTCCCTGATTACTTTCCCTGTGTTTATAAGCCCTGGCCTTTGCTCTGTTCCCTTGTCTCGCGTTGAATATGTTGTTGTGTAGTTTATTTTTCTCCTGCGTTCATTCTGCTTTACTATTAAAGATCCTATTTCAGGTTTCCCCTGCGCTTGTGCATTCTTCCAGCCTTACGTGTTACAGTAGGTTAGATGGAAATAAATACACACTGAGCGATTTAGTTGTATCATGCCGTCTCTCCCCTCTCTTGCTCCCTTTCCCTCCTCCTGACTCTTTGGATAATTCAAAGTAATTTGCTTCTAAGCAACTACAATATTGTTTCACAGCAAGCATTTGTGCATTTGCATATTGCTGAATTAAAAGTTTGAGGTAGCAGATTAACATAGATGTTCTGCTTTAAAGGGATAGTTCACCCAAAAATGAAAATTTGATGTTTATCTGCTTACCCCCAGGGCATCCAAGATGTAGGTGACTTTGTTTCCTCAGTAGAACACAAACGAATATTTTTAACGAAAACCGGTGCAGTCTGTAAGTGATTTAATGGAAGTGGATAGGCACCAAACCTTTGAAAGTAACAAAAAACACGCACAGACAAATCCAAAATACACCCTGCGGCTCGTGACGATACATTGCCCATCCACTTCCATTAAATCACACAACAGACTGCACCGGTTTTCGTTAAAAATATTCGTTTGTGTTCTACTGAGGAAAACGCTGAACTAAATTTGCTAAATTTGATTTAACAGGCAGAATGAAATAAAGAGATTTTATAATATAAAAAAAAAAAAATAATAATAATAATAATAATAATAGGCCTAATAATAATAATAACTTGTTTGCTTGAGAAACGGAAAAATGAAAATTAAGCTAGATTTTTCTATTCTTGTTCGTGGGTAAAAAAAACATATATCAATTTTACAATCAGCCACTCCATTAATGCTCACACCACACAGACTTTTGCACCACACCCTTGAACTGCAATTCCCATGCTCCTCCTCACTGATTAGTCAGCCAAGTATTTCCGGTTCACAGACTATATAAACTTCCTGCACTCACACACTCCTTGCGAAGTCTTGATTTGCCACGGCCATCAATTCTGAGCGTTTATTGTTCTCGTTTTGGATTTCTCGTTTTGACCCTGGACTGTTTCTCATTTTGTTCCCTCTCTGTTTGCCCTGACCCGGATTGTTATTTGGATTGTGTTTGATCGCCGCCAGCCCCGACCTCTCGCCTGTCTTTCCACTCTGATTCCCGTCTCTTCTCTATACATCTGTCTGCCGGCATTGACCTGGATTGTATGACTTTGATTCTTGTATTTTCTAATAAAGTTTCCACATGGATCCGCCTGCTTCACGCCCCTCTGTTACAATAATTAGGTTTATTTTCATAGTTTTAGTGAATTCCATTTGAAGGCTACCGTTTTGGTGAATAGTGGTTGCTTTAGTTGGTCACTTGGACATTGACTTTATAACATTGTTGTTATTCAGTGATGATGAATGTGATAAAATGATGATTATTGTGATCCAGTGATGAAGATGGTGATCTAGTGATGATAATTTGTGTGTGTTTTTTTTCAGCTGGTGGGTTTTGGACTAGCTGCTCTGGGAGCATGGTGTATGTTCATTGCTTCAGCCATAGCAGCTTCAAAAACTGGTTCGTCCTTCTGTTGTTTCTCATTTTGAATCTTTTGAATTACATGATATCTACACTAACTCTTTCAGTCTGTAAGCTTCTCCTTGTCTTGACATGTTCTATCTGTCAGGTGTGATGTTTATCGTCCCTGGTATTCTGATGATGCTGGTCGCTGTCGGCGGCAATTATGCCGCATGTAGCCAAAAAAAAACTGCTTTAAATGTGGTGAGGAAAATATTCATTACAGATGCATCATACTTATTCATAGAGCAGATATAACACAAGATGATCTGGAGAGAATTGCATTTGTTGACATTGAAACAAAGCTGTTAAACATTCACAAGCATTTACATTTACAAGCTGTAGCGCATTTACTTTAAAATACAATGGGAAAGTATCGTAGTGGAATGAAAAATAAGTTCTGAGTGAATGACCCTACTAAAAAGTACTTAGCAAATACAGATGTATTGAATAATACAATAGAACTGAATAAAACAACAACAAAAAAAACATTGGCAACAAATTTGAAAATCTGACATCAAGGAAATATGTTTACAGATGAATGATACCACCACAACCACCAGCTGCTTTACAATGAATTGTCGATTCCCTGACATAACACATTCAGTGCGCCCCATTTACCAGATGCATCATTTTAAGTTATAACAACAGCAAACAATAGAGCAGATAATCAACTATCTAGGATCATAGCCCTCTATTAAACGTTAAAAAAAATATCCATCATACTGTTAGCTTACTCAGTAGTGCTGCATTCTAAGTTGAACCGCTTCCGTGGGAGGATTGTGCATCAGATGTCACAATGAAAATGCAAGTTTGTGAAACAAACTGTCCTAAATTGTTATATTAATGCCAGAAAGCCTATGTATTTGGTAGCTGTATTTTTTTTAATAAACCATTATATTTTATAAATAAATTATATTTTTCTGGTATTCGAACACTGGTCAAATTACTGCAAAGAGCTAGTCTTAATTTGTCCATAACTTGGCAACTGACCATGGAATAAGCAGTATAATCAACATCTTATGATGCATTAAAGGATTTTAAATGCCTTAATTTTAAAATCATTTAATGCACAGCAACACGTTGATTATCCCTTACATTAAACACACATAAAACACATATATAACACTATGTTCAGGTTTGACTTGTCAATTTTTGCTATAGTTTGTGTTCTTTAATGTCTAAACATGCATATACCCCCCCCCCCCCACACACACACTGCATAAGTGTATTGTTTAGTAAAAAGACACCAACAGCCAAGTGTATGTCCCAGACGCATAGCTTATAATGGTTAACTTAAGTCGAAAATATTGTCTGATCTGAATAAATATACATTTATATTATTTATACTACACACTATATTTATGTACTAAACAAACATTTCTGTTTTTCTGATGTTCAGTTTTCTGGCCTGCTTTTCCTTCTGATCATCGCTAACATTGTAGCAGGTGTGGTGGCCTTCACGCGGAGTGGACAAGTAAGCACACACAGAGATCATAAACACATGTAACAGTGCAGATTTGAACGCAGTTAAGAGTTTGTTGTGTTGTAGATGTCAGACGATTTGGGAAAGTTCTACAAAGAGGTCTACACTGAGTATCCAAAAACCAGGCGTTACAATGAAACTATAGCCCTCAGATTTATCCACAACACTGTAAGTCTCTCTGTCTCACACATACACACACACATGTTGATTAGGGTGAACATACTTCTAAGTAGCTGGGTTTTGGCTTTATGCTATTTTTTTCATAGCTGCCGAAGGTAATGGTCTAAGACTAATGAAACGAGGTTTGACCAATAAAGTGCAGACATTGTACATAATCAACCAATAACTTTTGGTCAAATCAAAGCAATTACACACCTACAGAATGAGAACCGTAGAGAGCATAGGTCTGTTCGACTTGAAGCAGCACTGTGCAAACCGATTGTTGTAAGAGTGATACAAGAGTAGACGGCTCCTTATGCTTTTGAATAATACAACAATCATTCTGTGAAGCAACATCACCTCCATCCATATGACCAAAAAAAAAAAAAAAATATATATATATAATATATACACACAGGTGCTGAATATCGTAAGGTTTATTTTTTTTCTATAAATTTTTATTTGTAAAACCTACTTTTTCGAACTCGTCCTAGACGGTTTGTCTGATTTTTACCAAAATTGGCTCAGATCATCTTCAGACCATGCTGGCAAAAAGTTATGGAATTCAAGTTGATTAGTCAAACCGTTTTCGAATAACGCGTGAATGATTTCTACGAAAAGCACACAAAAATGTATGTGAGGTTATATCTCTGCAACGGTTTGGCGTATTAAAACCAAACTTGGTGTGTGTCATAACAAGCATGACTTGACGCTACCTGCAGTGTTTCGGCACAGTGCCACCTAGTGGTCAGGAGATATGTAAAATGGCTTTTTTTTGCTTATAACTTCTGAATGGTTAGGCCAAAAATCACAAAACTGGTATCTTTAGATTCGGTGCATCATGCTGAGTCCAACCATATCAACCATACCATATAATTTTTCCATGTCAGCCATTTTGAGTGTCGACCATATTGAATTTTGTCCAAAAATGCTATATTTTATGAACGCATTGACATATCGTTACGAAACTTGGTATGTGTCTTCGGCACCATGCCCTGACAGTACTCAAAAAGTTTGGATGTAGCGCCATCTTGTGGTCAAAAGTTATAACAAAATTTAGAAATCTGCTTATAACTTTTGTTTTAATTGGCCTATTCTAATGAAACTAGTCTTGATATATTCCTTGGATCATGCCGAGATCATTGATACCAATTATGCCATAATTGGATGAACTTCCTGTCCGCCATTTTGATTTATGTTGAAAACCAGTCAACATGTTTTGGCGCTGTACAAAAAGGAGGAGGAGTTTGAACAAGTAGGTTTTGTACATTAATCAAAATGGTGGAAAGGAAGTTTGACCAACTATCGTATAATTGGTATGTATGTTGTCGGCATGACCCAAAGGAATGTTTTGGGATCAGTTTCATTACAATAGGCTAATGCGATCAGAAGTTATTAGCATTTTTGGAAATTTCATTATTAATGTTTAATGAAAAGTTGCGAACTCCTCCTAAACTGTTTGACTTGGATCATCTTCAGACTGTGCTGACAAAAAGTTATGGATTTCGTGTCTTCGATGCTTAGCAGGAAACGGTTTTCATTTAGCGCAATAACGAATTTACTGGAAGGATGCCAAACTGCATCTGAGGCTGTATCTCCACAAAGCTTTGACATATTTACACCAAACTTTGTATGTGCCATTGTCGCCTCACACTGACTACGTTACATCAATTTGGTAACAGTGCCACCTACTGGTCAGAAGTAATACACCATTCATTAAACATTAATAATGAAATTTCCAAAAATGCTAATAACTTTAGTTTACATTGGCCTACTCTAATAAAACTGGTCTTGTTATATTCCTTGGATCATACCGAGAACACTGATACCTATTATACCATAATTGGGTGAACTTCCTGTCCGCCATTTTGATTAATATTGAAAAACTACTTTCTCAAACTCCTCCTAGACCGTTGGTCCAATTTTCACCAAATTTGACTCGGATCATCTTCCGACCATGCTGACAAAAAATTATGGCTTTCATGTCAATAGACGAAATGGTTTTCGTTTAGCACATCAACGAATTTGTTGGAAAGATGCCAAACTGCATCTGAGGCTGTATCTCCACAAAGCTTTGACATATTTACACCAAACTTTGTATGTGCCATTGTCACCTCACACTGACCACGCCACTTCAATTTGGTAACAGCGCCACCTATTGGTCAGAAGTAATACTAAGTAGTAACTTCTGATCGCATTAGACTATTATAATGAAACTGATCCCAAAACATTCCTTCGGATCATGCCGACAACATACATACCAATTATACGATAGTTGGTCGAACTTCCTTTCCACCATTTTGATTAATGTACAAAACCTACTTGTTCCAACTCCTCCTAGACCGTTGATCCAGTTTTCACCAAATTTGACTCAAATCATCTTTAGACTGTCCTGACACAAAGTTATGGATTTCATGTCGATAGACAAAACTGTTTTTGTACAGCGCCACCACAAATTTTAGACTTGATGCTCTGAGTCTGACTCTGAGGCTGCATCTCTGTGAAGCTTTGACATAATGACACCAAACTTTGTGTGTGTCATTGTAACCTCACACTGAACACACCACATTGATTTGGTAACCTATTGGCCACCTATTGGTCAAAAGTGATAAGCCAATAAATTGTATTATTATTGGTTGTATTTATGATTTTTTTTTCAGCCATTTCAGCTGATATCATCCTAAAATGGCTTTAATTACTCATTGTTGAGGTCGGTCTGTTGCTCCTCGTCGTACTTAGCTCCTCATTCTGCCTCTTTTATGCTTGGCCCTGCAATTGCTGCTTCTTCTTCCTCTCTTGAGTCTATGGCAGCCCATAGAACTGATTGTGGGAAAGTTGTGAAATTTGGCACACTGATAGAGGACAGTCCCATCATTGACCATAGCAAATTTCGAGTCTCTGACTCAAACTCTCTAGCGCCACCACCTGTCCAAAATTTCAATCATTTTATGCTAATAACTTTTGAACCATCAGCCACAGAATCAAAATTCTTTTTTCCTCTGAATCCTTGGCTCATGCCGAGTCGAATGAAGTCCAAAATTCAAAAATTGTAAGGTTTAGTTTTTTTTTCTATAAATTTTTGTTCGTAAAACATACTTTTTCGAACTCGTCCTAGACGGTTTGTCTGATTTTCACCAAAATTGGCTCAGATCATCTTCAGACCATCCTGGCAGAAAGTTATGGAATTCAAGTTGATTAGTCAAACCGTTTCCGAATAACGCGCAAATGATTTCAAGCATGACCTGAGATTACCTGCAGTGTTTCGGCACAGTGCCACCTAGTGGTCAGGAGATATGAAAAATTTATATTTTTGCTTATAACTTCTGAATAGTTAGGCCAAATCATGCCGAGTCGAACCATATCCAATTTTCCCATGTCAGCCAATTTGGGTGTCAGCCATATTGAATTTTGTCCAAAAATGCTATTATATTTTACGAATGCATTGACGTATCGTTACAAAACTCGGTATGTGTCTTCTGCACCATGTCCTGACAGTACTCAAAAAGTTTGGGGGCAGCGCCACCTTGTGGTCAAAAGTTATAAAGAAATTTACAAAAATGCTAATAACTTCTGCTTACATTATGCCAATATTGGCCAAACATCCTGTCCGCCATTTTGATTAATATTGAAAACATATTTTTTCGAACTCCTCATAGACCGTTTGAGACCAAATTTGACTCAGATCATCTGCAGACCTTGCTGACAGAAAGTTATGAATTTCGTGTCGATATACAATACCGTCTCTGTTTAGCGCATCAACGAATTTGCTGGAAAGATGCCAAACTACATCTGAGGCTGTATCTCTGCGAAGCTTTGACATATTTACACCAAATTTTGTGTGTGCAATTGTCATCTAACACTGACCAGGCCACATCAATTTGGTAACGGCGCCACCTATTGGTCAGAAGTAATACACCATTCATTAAACATCAATAATGAAATTTGCAAAAATGCTAATAACTTCTTATTGCATTAGCCTATTGTAATAAATCTGGTCTGAAAATATTCATTGGGTCATGCCGACAACATACATAAAACTTCCTTTCCACCATTTTGATTAACGTGCAAAACCTACTTGTTCGACTCCTCCTAGACCGTTGATCTGATTTTCACCAAAATTGAGTCAGATCATCTTCAGACTGTGCTGACTCAAAGTTATGGATTTAGTGTCGATAGACAAAACCGTTTTCAAACAGCACCACTACAGATTTTAGGCTTGATGCCAAAATGATTCTGAGGCTGTATCTCTGTAAAGCTTTGGCATAATGACACCAAAATTTATGTGTCATTGTCACCTCACACAGAACACATCACATGAATTTGAAAACAGCACCACCTATTGGTCAAAAGTGATAAGCCATTAAATTATATTATTGTTTGTATTTATGATTTTTCAGCCATTTCAACTCATATCATCCTAAAATGACTTCAGTTACTCATTGTTACAGTCGGTCGGTTGCTCCTTGCCATACTTAGCTCCTCATTCTGCCTCTGTTGTGCTTGGCCCCGCAATTGCTGATTGCAGCTATATTTTCTTTTAATTTTGATGATTATAAATGACAACTAATGAAAACCCCAATTCAGTATCTCAGAAAATTAGAATATTGTGAAAAGGTTCAGTATTGAAGACACCTGGTGCCACACTCTAATCAGCTAATTAACTCAAAACACCTGCAAAGGCCTTTAAATGGTCTCTCAGTCTAGTTCTGTAGGCTACACAATCATGGGGAAGACTGCTGATTTGACACAAAAGGTCATTGCAAAAAAGGCTGGCTGTTCACAGAGCTGTGTCCAAGCACATTAATAGAGAGGCGAAGGGAAGGAAAAGATGTGGTAGAAAAAAAGTGTACAAGAAATTGGGATAACCCTGGAGAGAATTGTGAAACAAACCCATTCAAAAATGTGGGGGAGATTCACAAAGAGTGGACTGCAGCTGGAGTCAGTGCTTCAAGAACCACTACGCACAGACGTATGCAAGACATGGGTTTCAGCTGTCGCATTCCTTGTGTCAAGCCACTCTTGAACAACAGACAGCGTCAGAAGCGTCTCGCCTGGGCTAAAGACAAAAATGACTGGACTGCTGCTGAGTGGTCCAAAGTTATGTTCTCTGATGAAAGTAAATTTTGCATTTCCTTTGGAAATCAGGGTCCCAGAGTCTGGAAGAAGAGAGGAGTTGGTCCACTGTGTTTTCTGAGGTCCAAGGTCAACGCAGCTGTCTATCAGGACGTTTTAGAGCACTTCATGCTTCCTGCTGCTGACCAACTTTATGGAGATGCAGATTTCATTTTCCAACAGGACTTGGCACCTGCACACAGTGCCAAAGCTACCAGTACCTGGTTTAAGGACCATGGTATCCCTGTTCTTAATTGGCCAGCAAACTCGCCTGACCTTAACCCCATAGAAAATCTATGGGGTATCGTGAAGAGGAAGATGCGATATGCCAGACCCAAAAATGCAGAAGAGCTGAAGGCCACTATCAGAGCAACCTGGGCTCTCATAACACCTGAGCAGTGCCACAGACTGATCGACATGCCACGCCGCACTGCTGCAGTAATTCAGGCAAAAGGAGTACAGTATTGAGTGCTGTACATGCTCATACTTTTCATGTTCATACTTTTCAGTTGGCCAAGATTTCTAAAAATCCTTTCTTTGTATTGGTCTTAAGTAATATTCTAATTTTCTGAGATACTGAATTTAGGGTTTTCATTAGTTGTCAGTTATATTCACCAAAACAAAAGAAATAAACACTTGAAATATCAGTCTGTGTGAAATGAACAGTGTTGGGCAAGTTACTTTCAAATGGTAATACATTATATATTACTAGTTACTGTCTTTTAAAAGTAATTAGTTACATTACAATATTACTGTCTCTGAATTGTAATGAGTTACACTACTTTTGAGTTACTTTTGAGTTACTTTCACCAAAATATCCACAGAAGTATGACTAGGCATTCTAAAATGCCTAAAAGTAGTTTGCTGCTTATTATAGATACAGTGGAGGGTAATTTGGTAGGTCAATATTGAATAAAATGATAAAATCATATTAATAACACCGGTAAATAAAGCGAAATGTTATAATGTACAAACTATAAACACAATACCTAGCATATTGCCTATTTAAAACAGTTCTTTTATAACAAAATAAGAATGAAGAATATAAGTTGCTAAACAAGCCAAAACGAATTAAGCTACTTTAAAGCGAAACTGAAAGCAAATGGTGATGTTCTCATGCAGCCTCTTATTCGGCACGAATCCAATTAAATATGTCCATATTCGCGATGTATTAGAATGTCAAACTAGTATGTAAACGAAGCTTTGTAATTAACATGCTTAGAAAATGTTCTCGTCACGTGAGCAAATATGTGTTTGGCCCGAGCTCAGGCTGAATGGCACAGATTGTATTACGCAGTACGCACTATTTAAATGAACTAGTTTATCTACATTATATTTGGTTGATTGTATTTAATTATCAAAATGAACAGGCTGCAATGTTTGCAATTCTGTATGTGTGAGCGTGATGCGCCGGCGAGATCGAAAACTGAAAACAAACAACAACAACAACAAAATCATTTTTTATTATACGGATCATTCGAAACTGCTATGTGTTTACTTTTATTTTAATTTATTTTATATCGGTTTCCTTTCCATTAACTTTCGTAGAGTGCGCCACACATAAATTAACCAAATATCTCAGCAGCATATGTGACTCGTTTGTTTTCCTTTCGTTTGGTTAATCTAATTAGGCTATTTAAGTCAAATATATTCCATGTATTTATTTGTTTTATATATAGACGATGATAAAAACAGATTTTTTTGTTTTTAGTTAAACCTTTTTGTTGTTGTTTTTGTTTTTTTGCTCGTCCGCCGCTTTCTCTTCTCCGCCCCGCAGCTCTCTCAGTTAGTTTAGTGTTAGTGGCACCAGTCCTGGTCTTTCCATGAGTTACTCGTGCTATTTGAGAGTTTGGTGTCGAACATAGATTGCACCTGGCTATGCATTCTTGTCCTTTTCTCTGATGAACTGAAAATAACGGGAGTGCGTCCATCTCACAAATGTAGAGTACGCCTCCGCATCTCAACCATCGAATTCCAGCAACAGCAAATAGACGAACTAGTTTACACACAGATTTGTTTCTCTGGTGCAGTTTTGTGGTGTTGGTAAATTCACCACCATAATTTCGCGTTAAAATATGTCGTTGTAACTTGCGTTACTCAGATTGTAACGAGTACAATATTACCCAAATTTTATTAGTAATGCGTTATATTACTGCACTACAGCAAAAAGTAATATACTACTGTAATATTATTACTTTTGTAATGCGTTACTCCCAACACTGGGAATGAATGTATACATTATACAAGTTCTAATTATATGACCAGTACCTGTATTTGCATTTCTCTGGCAAGAAAATTATATATATATATATATATGTACATACATATATATATATATATGTATGTATATATATATATATATATATATATATATATATATATATATATATATATATATATAATTTTTTTTTCAATATATTTGAAAAATATATACAAAAATACATCAGTAGGAAATATAGCCATTTGTGTGTGTGTGTATGTGTGTATATGTGTATGTGTATATATATATATATATATATATATATAAAACAGCATATTTTGAATGTATTATTAAACATATTTATTAAATATTAAATATTTTTAAAAATACTATACAATACATATTTTAAATATATTGACATATTTTCAAAATAAACAGAGCTTCCCATAATGTAGTTTTTGAAATTTCAGCTGCACCATTTGTGCATTTGTGTACAACAAAAACTAAAAAACTATCTCTTTGGACAAAAATGTAAGAAATTCATCATCTGATAATAACAGAGAGTTTAACCTCCGCGGTCTAAAACGTAAGTGGTAACTGAGTAAACTGAGCTTATATGAAGAATGGGCATAGTCCGATATCACAATGCTGTGATATTCAGTTAAATGTTTAATAATAATAATAATAATAATAATAATAATAATAATAATAATAATAAAACATTATCATGTGTATGTAGTGATTTGAATTATGAGGACTGTATGTTGGGGATGAGGCCTGAACCCTGAATACACACCACATTAATAGGACATTGGGTTATTGCTCATGGAGGTAAACCAGTGGAAACATAATCTAACAGTCATTTGTGTCTGTGTGCCAGTTTAACTGCTGTGGCATCGGTAAACCGGTTGGTCAGTTGGTGCGTGACACCTGTCCAGAAGGCATTTCGAAAGTAAGTCACTTCTTGTTTGTCTTAAAGCCTGTTCACACCAAAAACTATAACCATACATATATAACAATAAATATATTAGCCTTCACACCAAGGGACAATAACTATGATGATAACTATAGTGGAACACACACCAGCTGATAATAAATATATTAGGGTTCGCACAATAACTATATTAGTATTTACACCAGCAGAAGATAACTATAACAATATTTGTGTTTACACCATCAGATGACTATAAAGATACAGAGATGGGTAGTCCAGGGGTCTGAAAGTAAATGTTCTGCCATATGTTTATTCCATCCAGCTGATTTCACCAGAGGTGGAACCAAGCCAGTTATTGCAGGCCCAAGCAAGTCCCAAGTCAAATCCCAAGTCCTCAAAGAGTTAAAGTTAATAAGATAATTAAGTGACTAATTAAATGATGATTGTGCATTAGTGATGAACACCTGCTGTTAACAATCAACATCATTGAAGAAAAGAGAAACAAAAAAACTACAAACTGACTTTAGCCACAGCCTTGAATGGAATCAGCTGTTAAAAATAAACAACACAATGCCACCATAATTGTGGTCAAGGTTTGCTTTAGTTTGTCTCTTGAAAGGATCCACTCGCCGGCCCAAAAGCGGAGTCCAACAACCAGGGGGGTATTCCAGAAAGCAGGTTATGTGACATACCCGGGTAAGTTTAAGGGTAAGTTAGTGGATAACCTAAACTTTCGGTTCCAAAAACGGAGGTAATTTTCTGGGTATGTATGTAACCATAGCACCTTACTCTCTGAAGATAACCTGCTCGGTAGCAGGTTATGTTCCAGAGTCAGTTTGTTTCAGACGGTTACTGAGCATGGCGTGCCCTTTTGATGACGATCCTGTGGACGTGGAGGCACAAATTATACGAGGTTTTTTCCGCCGGGAGAGAGTTATAAGACCGCGTATTGATGTCTTTTCATTCCCTAATGATTATTTGAAAGAGCGTTATCGGTTTTCAAAAGAATCGTTAATTTATTTAACACATCTCTTGAAACCGCATATTGCAAATGTCACAAACCGCGGGTCTGCGCTTAGCACAGAAAACATTCTGTGCATAGCACTTCGGTTTTTTGCGTCAGGGCATTTTTTGTACAATGTGGGCGATGCAGAGCATGTGGGAAAGGCAACTGTGTGTAGAGCCGTTCGCACAGTATGTCTGGCACTTAAACGATTCTTACACACGTTTGTACAGTTCCCTGGCCATAAACCTCTGCGTGTTATTAAAGAGGAATTCCACAGAGTGGCAGGTTTGTCCTTTGTAGTAAAATCTATGACGCATATTTAATATGTAGTCATACTATTTATATCTATACATGTATTCATCCTGCACACACACACTTGATACTTCCATATATGACTTTCTATTTCAGGGTTTCCAAATGTAATTGGGTGCATTGATGGCACCCACATTCCTATTAAAGCTCCTTCAATAAATGAAGGAGACTATGTTAATAGGAAATCTATTCATAGCATCAATGTGCAGGTAACAACTTAATTTTGTGTCCTTAATTTTTTGCCTTAAAAATCATTAAACGCATTACTTTTTTCCACTAACTATAGGTAATATGCGAGGCAACCCATATCATTACTAATGTTGAGGCAAAATGGCCAGGATCTGTGCATGATGCCAGAATTTTCCGCGAGTCATCATTATGCCAGACATTTCAGCAGGGTATGTTTTGCTTTATACAATGTTTTTTTTTTTTTTTTTTCCTTTTTACTATATTTGTATTGTACACTTGAATCAATACAGGACAGTACAATGGTTACTTGCTGGGGGACAGAGGATACCCTTGTCTGCCCTATTTAATGACACCCTACCCTGAACCTGATCCTGGACCACAGACACGCTTTAACCTGGCTCACAGCCGAACACGGGCCAAGGTGGAGATGACCATAGGGATCCTCAAGTCTAGGTTTCAGTGTCTGCGTGGGCTCCGGGTCAGTCCAGAGAGGGCATGCGACATCATAGTGGCTTGTGTTGTACTTCACAACATTGCCACTATAAGAGGAGAGAGCCACCCTCCTTGTATTGAAGAAGATGGCCCAGAGGAACCCCTACAGATTTTTGCACACAACAGAGATGGAAGACTTTTGAGAGACAGGATTTGTCAAAATTACTTTTATTAAATTGTTTGCACTGGTCTGCTGTGCAGTTCATTCTTTATTTCCTGAAAAACAATGAAAGTAAAATTATCATTTTTTTTTTTTATTACATTGCTTTATATAGACAACACTTTTAACGTGCAGATTAATATTCACACAAGTTCTCACCTTAAGGCGATGCTCCAGTAATTCAATTTCTAGCGTTGCTTTTTTAATGGATAGCCTTTTCTCCTCCATTTGAAGCTGTATAAGGTCCATCTCCATGTCACTTTTTCTTATTTGTTTTTGAAGATGGACCTTATACAGCTCCTTTGCTGGCAACTAGGAAGGCAAAAAAATAAATAAATAAATAAATGAGATTCTGTCAGACAATAAAATTAAAATATGGACAGCTGCACACAAATTCTTACACTGCTTAGATTGTGCATTGAGGTTGAAGGACCTTCATCTGTGGGCAAATCCCCAGGTATGTACTGTGAAAGGACAATGACAGTTTGTTACTCTAATGTAACAAGGGGGCATGCATTATAATGGTATGCATCATATACCTCAGTGGATCTACCAGCATTGTCCACTTCTGTCACAGCAGATGTGGTCTCTTCATCGTCATCTTCATCATCTTCATCCTTCAGTGGAAATATGCAAGTATACATTATCTGGCAAAAAGAAAAAAACACAAAATATCTAAAAGCAACTAAAGGCACCTGACAACAAAACACTTACAACTGTGACAGACTGTGTTCTTTCTGTAGGGTCCAATAATACAATCCCTCTATCAGTATCTATAAGAAAATACAACCCATACAATTCTCAATATTAATCAAAGAAAAACCAATAATGCAGGAAAAAAACATGTCAAAGTAATACAACTAAGATCACAGTAGCCTATACATCATATGCAGTTAAATAAAGTAAGCCTGCATAGAAACGTTAAGCATGTTCAAAAAGCCTTTAAGTGACAGAGATTTATTAAGTCATATAATGAAAACAAATCATAGTGGTAAACTTACATTTCACCATGTTACTTGTGGTGCATGGTGTGTGTGATGAAGTGCCCCCTGGAATGCCATCAACCACTGGTCGCCCTTTATTAAGGGACAAAGCCAGCTCCTCAGATGGGGTGAGGGGTGGTGGTGGTGGGCCCCCGCCAGTTAGACGGGCTTCAGCCTTCTTTCTATTAGCTACATGACAGAAATAATATACTAAATCGTGTTTAATAAATAGTTTAGTAATTGTGTAATCAAATATTACCTTTTTGCAGAATGTTTTTGTGTTTCATTTTGACTTGGCTCAAAGTTCTTCTGGCTCCAGAAGGATTACACCTTATTAAATAAGAAACCATATATCCCTAGTCAATATACATTGTTATTTTAACCTAAAGAAATGAATGGCAGGAAAAGTAAATGCTTTCATGGTGATTTAACAGTCAGAAGGATGCGGAAGGGGTGTTTAATTATTTTGCATTATGATAAAAGGGGAGGCGATATCAAATTTGCAATTTAATACACTTACGCGTTTACTCTGTCCGTTATTTTTTGCCAAGCCAACTCTCTTTCTTTAGCCGATGCAGCCGTATTGCTTTTTTTCATTATTATTGGCTTGAATTCTTCATATGCGTGCATTAAAACCTCCAACTCTGCCTCTGTGAAGTATGCCGCTCTCTTTTTTTCAATTTGATTTTCCATTTTAACTCGTGAAATCGGCGATCCATTGAAAACGTCTTTATGTATGCACCGTGCACACGCATTAACTCTGGGTAACCAATAGGAGGTTGATTAAACTTACTCTTCTCAGGTGTTTTGGAACCGACATACTCATGGTATGCGGGTTTGGGGTAAATCAACCCAGAGGTTATGATTTACCAAATGGTAAGTTAACCAAGCTTTCTGGAATACCCCCCTGGTCAAAGGTTTAATGAATGTTTGGTCTTTTCACAGCGCTTCCGCAAAGTTTTGATTTACCAAGATTTAGTTTCGATTTTAATCTAGCTCCGTATTAATCTGACTCCAATTTCAAGTGATCATTAAATTTATACTGTATTTCCAATCGGAAGCTGATCACAAATTTTGATTGTGTATTAATTTAGAAATTTGATTATTCTGGAAATCCCATTCTTTCAATTATACGTTCATTAATGACCTGGTATCGCTTTGAAATTTACTCGGCCAATTAGCAGTGATGGGCAAGCTACTTGGAAAATGTAGTGAGCTAAGCTAACAGTTACTCTTCATTAAATGAAGCTTAACTTAAACGAATAAAACAGGGAAAACATGAAATTTGTAAATAAAATAATTTTATACATATATAGACAGTTATTCAATTATATGAATGGGTGTTCGTCAACTGATTGCATGTTGTCAGAGTTTACAGTGTTGACAGCTTCGTAAAAAAATAGCCTAATGGAAGTGCTGTAGTTCTGCTGTATATAGCTACTGAAATATGACAGACCGCACAAAAACAGCACTTTAAATTACTGCCATTTTTGAACGAAGATAGTGATTGATTTCATGAATACAGGAGCCTGTTTTTTTTAATTGTCAGAAACTATAGTACATAACAAATACAAAAATAAAAACAAATCACAAACATTTGCAGTCAAGACTGTGAATAAAAGACAAGTGCAGAATGTAAGCCAGATTTGGCCCAGACCCTGTTACTATCCGGGAAGCAAAGCTAAATTCTATTGTAAATTTGTTATCTGACAGTAAGAATATTTAACCGAATCAAGCGGCTATTTTCGTTTGCCGAAGGTTTAAAAAAAAAAAACACATTAACATAAATTGTAAGTCTTTGAGAGGAAAAATTAAACCGACAGGCCACAGCGGCTAGGCCTATAAGTCACATTTTATTATATTCTGAGATAAACAGGCCTACAGCGTAATGTTATAATGTTTTGACATTATTTCCCTCACTCCACAACAAATCCTTTAACTTTAACCTTATTCAGAACAGAACAATGATGAAATAAATAAATTTGCCTAAACAATCCAAAACAAATTTAATGCGAAACTGAAAGTAAAGTTGGGCTTATGTAGACTACCTTTCTTGCCACAAATACAAATGTTTCCATATCTGCAATGTATTTGAAGCTAAATTTTTATGCATTGGGTAAGCTTTGTACTTCATGCACGTCGACGGAAAATATCATTATGAGCAAAAATGTGCCACAGGACCGGTGGTCACGCTGAACTGCACGTAACACACACTACTTAAATTGACTAGTGTAACTTTTGGGTGACTGTGTTTTATTTTTCAAATGAACAGGCTGTAGTGATAGTGCGCGATCAAACAGCTGAATAGCATATTCCGGCATTTTGGTCATAGTAAAGGCATAATTCGATACTGCAAAGTCCAAAGCAGTTTGAAGTGTCAAGAATATTAGCAAAGATTATTATAATTCGTTTAGACTAGAACACTGTTTCATTCTTATTTTGCTATGGAACCTGGTCGTTTTTTTTTTTTTTTTTTTTTGCTAAGAACGAACCGCAATATTTTGCCTTTCACCATGAATTTGACACCCACACCCACCCACTCCCCATCTCGTACTTCTGAGTTTGAGTCACTTCTTCCCAGAGCACTAGCCTGCTTCAAAGACTAAAATCAAGGCGCCCATCACTAGTTCTAATAGTACGTTTTGCATTGCAGATTATACAGTTTTCTGTTGCTATGTGGGCGCTCAGTTTTTTTCTGACATTTAGCTAAAATATAAAGATTCAGCGCTTCACATAAGCAATTTGGTTGTCTCGACAACAAATGCTAGACTAAGACACACTTTTCTCATCTCCTCGAATGCAAAAAACCCATTAGCCTTTATAAATACAGTGCTGTATTATAAATACAGAAAACATGTACTTTTTCAATCAACACTTCTTTATTTACCTCAAGTCTGCAAACACGCTGAGATGCTTCAAACTGCGCGCCGCACTTCATTCACGAGAGAGGTGGGATGAATAATACGGTTTGACTGACAGTTTAATGAGCCAATGGCGTCACGAGGTTTAGTGGCGGTGACGTCGCTTACTGACCCAGGATCAGTGATCCGTAGCAGTTATATTTCCGATTTGAGCTTAAAGTATAGAAAAATAGATAGCTTTTAGCTTTTGTTGATGCTACCGCGCTACTTGATCAAAATAAGAGCTTAACTACTGAAAAGCTATTTGATTCAGAAAACAGTGACACTACCACCACGCTACTGAGAAATGTAGTTAAGCTTGTAGCATCACTACTTGTAGCGAAGCTACTGCCCAACACTGCCAATTAGTGAACCCACAACGCAAGCTCGCCAGTTCTGGACTTACTCAGAGGATGAAGAGTGATTATAAGGCATCTTAAGTGGACCGCACCCTGCAAGCCCATACTATAGAGTGCCTGTTTCCTAAAATAACGAGAACTACAACGTGTTAAGCCAGTGACAGTCAGAAATCGGAATCCCTAATGGTGTTCCCCATGGTTCATCCATTGGTACCTCGGTATGACCTGCCCTGGACGCAGAATTACGGAAAATACCAAATTGCAATTTAATCTACTGGAAATAATAAATTAGAGAAATTCCAGAACAACTCAAAATTAACATTTATTTTTGTCAGGTAAAAAATGTATCATGCCAATTACACAATTAAACAATGAGAATCCAATTCAATTTCAATATAGATAAATACATAACCTCAATCGCTCTAAGATGTATCTAAGAGTGGGAGATGCATAGTTAGAGAGAGACACACTGCCGCATGAGAGAGCTGGAAGTTTAGCTCCATAAACTCTCATACAGTGTGGGGGTTGGAGGTTCCCATCTGCTCCTAAGGGGAAAACACATCCCTTAGCAGCAAACCCAATTCTATAAAAGTTTTCAATCTTTCTTACAGTATATGTGACTGCTGTGAAATTGAGACCATTTTACCATAAATGTATATTTTTATCATTATAGCTATCATCCATGGTGTGAAGGGGCCTTAAAAAAATTCTGAATGTGTAATGTTTGAAGGGCGAAGCAGATGCTCATCTGTGTGTGTGTGTTTGTGTGTTAGAGCTGTCCCGATGCGATCCGGGACATGTTCAACTCAAAAGCGCCTCTGGTGTTGGGTGGGTTCCTAGGGATGGCAGGAATCATGGTGAGTCAATCTGAACGCATATTGAAGTTTAAATTAGTTCAGATCCACACACACAGGAAATGTGTCCAGTGCTGCACAAATGCTGACAGTGTGTCTTTGTGTATTTGTCTAAATATGTACCTGCTCTTCCTCAGATGTTGGCACTGGTGTGCAGTGTCGCCCTCAGCAGACTTCCTAAGCAGAGTCATGGATTCTCTCCTGAATTTGTAGCCTATTGGGAAGGGGTACATAGGGATTGTGTTCAAAATTTGTGTCTTACATTAGTGAAAAGTTAGTAGTTAACACCTATGCAGGTAATGCACGGTTACCATGGACACAAACTGGTGCTGGGCAGTTTGACCAAAAATCTGAATGACTTTTATTTGTTTGTTTTGTTTTGTTTTGTTTTGTTTTTAGATTCTGATGGTTTCACAGTTTATCATGGGTTGTCCCAGGATGGGCCTTAATAAAAGTCAAAATGCATGAAACAACTATAGAACCACTTTGATCTCTGTCCAAAGAAAGATGCTAAATGTAACGTGCAGTTTTTAATGTGAATTAGATCATTTTATATAATTTTACAATTTAAAGTAAAGCATGGTCTGGTTTTAGCTTTGTGAAATTATGCTACGTAAAACATATCTGCATGAAACAAAAACAGCAGAAGGACTGAATGAAAATGCCAGCAGGTGGCGCTTATTGAGCAGCAGCAATACAGAGGCCAAGGGGGCAGCATTTAAACCACATAAAATGAAAAGGGCCACAAATTATAATTTGCTTTTTAAGACTTTAAGGCAATATTTTTTGCAACAAAATGTTGCAAATTTGAGAGCTCATAAACAGGTTACAGATTACGTTGAGCTGTCACCTTCAAACCCAACACCTCTTGGACTACATTCAATCATGTGTCTCTACAAACTGTCAAGGAGGTGATCACAAGATTAAAGCTCTCACTGATCCCTCTGTTTTAGAAACTTATCGGCCAATTTTGGCTTTACCATTTATCTCGAAAGTAATGGAAAAAATGGTGCTTCTTCAGCTTTAGTCTTTTTTAACTAATAATCACATCTTTGAATATGAGATTTGTGGTAAAAACTGGAAGTTTTCTTTCGACCCCAGGCCATTTAACCTGCAGAGTTCCACTGGGTTCTATCTTGTTTGCGGCTCTCTTCTCTCTATCTTCTTCCTCTGGGCTCTAGCATTAGAAAACACAACGTCTCCTTTCACTGTTACGCTGATGATCTACAAATTGACTTGCCTTTGTCAAAGAATACAAATTTTACTTTTGATACTCTTACTGTTTGTCTTGCTGATGTCAAAAAATGTTCTGTTCTTGAACTCTGATAAAACCGAAGTTGTTATTTTTAGTCTCCCTGAACACAGGGCACGTATTCAACTCAATTTCGGGGCCTTAAATTCCTTCATCTCTCCCTGTGTCCTGAATCTGGGGGTGGTGTTTAACGACTCCTTAAAATTTGATAATCAAATTAGTGCTGCAGTAGGTAGCTTCTTTCATCTCCGTTCCCTTTCTAAAATCAGGTCAGTTCTCTCAAAAAGCTCTCTAGAGGTGGCTATCCATGCCTTTATTACGTCTCGGCTGGACTATTGCAACTCTCTCTACTTTGGTATGGTATATCTAAGTCACAAATCTCTCGGTTACAAGTGATTCAAAATGCAGCAGCGCGATTCCTGAAGGGGTGTAAAAAGTTTGATCATGCCACTCCCCTTGCGATCATTGCATTGGCTGCCAGTTCATTATCGAATTGAGTTTAAAATCCTGCTACTTTAGGTGCGTTCACGCCATATTGGAATTCCCGTAATTACGAGATTCCAACTTGTAAAAGCGTTCACGTCCTTGTAGAACTTGTAATTACAACTTGTGAACTGGGAGTCTTCTGAGAGCTACGACTTGTACCACATGACCAACATAGGCTCAGTTTAGGTGTTGATAGTAGGTGTGTTCGACTTAACACAGCGCTGCGCAGATCGATCAAATTCTGACTTGAAGCAGTGCATGCCAGTTAGAAATTGTGTCCGACTTGAGACGGCGCCGACGGCATGTGACTGTCACGAGTGGCATCAAAGTACCGCGATAGCGATTCGAGACCAGCCGGCTAACTCCGCTGTGGTTTATTCAGCGCGACTGCAGGAGCTTTGATGATGACACAGCTGTTTCACGATTGGCCAGATTCACAGCATGACAGCAATCACGTGTGTTTCGTGTTTATTCTAACCTTTTTTATTCCAATAATGGCCACAGATCTGTGTTTTTAGAACAGTAAAAGCTTGTACTGTAGTCGCAATGTTATATTAACTCACGTTTATCATAAAACATGGATGAAAGCACATATACCCCCACTTTATTAGTATTTAAAGAGTATATGATTATGTTGAACTTTATTCTTGAACAGATGGCGCTGTATTTAGCAGTATATAAAAAGTGCTTCTGTTGCTCATGAAAATGTTTCTGAAACATCTGTGTATTTGACAAATATTGCATTTTATTCACTTCATCTGTGATAGAGTATGCAAACACTGCGTCACTTCTGAGAGCAGAAAGTGTCCGACTTGACGTACATTTTCAACTCCGCCCCTGACTGCAACTGGCTGATCTCATTGACCGCTGTCTGTATCCGTGGTTCAAGTCGAACAAAACCTAGTGTTGCCATAGTAAAAGCATAAGTCCGAGTCCAAGGACGTGAACAGCTCCAAGTAGGACGTCACGTGTTGTCATCTCAAAATTACGGTAATTACGATATGAAAAACCAGGGGGTCTAGAGCCTTTGAAGTGACTGGTCCCACCCTCTGGAACAACTTACCAGTTCACATTAGAATGGCTTCCACTTTATCTGAGTTCAGGTCATATCTTAAAATGCATGTTTTCTCTCTAGCTTCTAACATATAGTAATGTGTTGTTTTGAATGGTTTTATTCTATTTTACTGTTTTTCCTTTTGTTGTATTGGTTTGATTAGTTTTCATTTGTTTACTGACTTTTTATTTTGGTATATGTTATTGTTTGTTGTGCAGCACTTTGGCTTTGTTGGCTTTGTTCCGAGTTAAAATGTGCTCTAAGAATAAAACTGAACTTGAACTTGAATATTTGCAGTTTTATTGTTTTAGAAATGCAGTTCAATTTGATACTGTGGGCAAACAGTGAACAAAAAACAGTTATTATCTAAGTCTTGCTTGTCCTATTTAAAACAATACTGAACATAAAAATAAACAATGTACAAATCTGGGACAGAAAAATGGATTAAGGGTTTGTTTTGCTGTATCAATGCAAAAAACAGCATTAATACTCTAACAGAAGATTAAACAAACACAGCTCACAATATTTGAGTGAACATGGCTCACAATTTTATTTAGAAGTATTATTTTTTTCTATCTATTCCCAAAATAGGTCTGGGTGTGCATTATAGTGCGCTAAACACATGTAATGTCTGTTTCTTTCATACTGGATGCAAGAGGGAGCCCTTGCAGCAAAAACTCCAAATATGCCTCACAGAAGTAATAAGACACAGATATAATATACATATCTATGGTAATAGAACTGATGATGCTCCATGTAATCCCTAATATGGGCAAAGGATATGGACAAAGACCTCCAGACATCGCTGATCTGATCAAACATGTTTATATGTAAACAATATATGGCTTATGTGTGTTCTTCAAGCAATCTCTTGTTTTTTCATAATGCTAACTGTTGCATGTATGCATTTAAGTAAAATTCACAAAAAAAAAAAAACTTCAGCCCTACTTGATGTATATGTTTAGCACCTTTAAATATATTCTAATGTCATCTTTATATTGTTTATTTCAAATTTAAACAATTTATTAGGCATTTAATATAAATTACATAAACTGGTACATTAGGATATCTATATGGTGCATTGTTATACTCAGGATTGCTAAAAAAAAAAAATTTGAATTATTAGAAGTGATAGTAGAAATAGTAGTAGTAGTAGTGCTTTTGGTAAGTTTTAGTCAATACCCTTTAGTGCATGTTGAGTTCTGCACAGACGAATCCTCGCATTACAACAACAAAAAAAATACTGCAAAAAAATAATTGCATTTAAATTACACAAAAAAACAAAGTCATACTGCCAAATAATTATGTTACTTTTAAGCACAAATTATTAAAATAAAAAATAATCTTATGCATGACGCAAGCCACAATTTGACATTTAGGATATTCTGAGACGTAATCCTCTTTATTCTTTTTATCATCATTCTTTTGTTTTTATTCAGGGGTTATTCTAGTTTACTCATCCACATCACTTTGATCCCAGTATACATTTACTGACCTAGTGGAAATTTGTCATCGGAAGAGACAGGGTGGGTTATGAACGTGCAATATGAGTGACATATGAGCAGAAAATCATCTCAGTCTGAGTCAGATCACGCAAATTAAAGGCAGATGTGTGTAAGCCATAATGGAGTCTTTAATCTTTCTATTAATACAGTTTATCCAGGTCTAGTAAGAGTGTGGATTTTAAACATGCTGTGCACACATAAGCTGTGTCCCAATTGGAGGCTGCATCCATGCCTTCGAAATGCACAAAGGTCAATCTGAAGGCTGGGGTTGACAGGAAAAATATTGCTAGTAAGTAAGAGTAAGACAATTCTCCTCATTTGCAATGAGGAGAATTTTTTTCTCCCTTTCAGAAACAAGCTGTTTTAAGAAGCCCATAAATAAACGTAAATTACTCCATCAGTTTTAATCGCACAGATAACAGCAATACATCAATCGAATCTGTAAAGGGTCTACTTTTATTTGTACACACACATAATAATAACAAAATGGAGAGCTTTTGACAAATAAAGAAAATAAACAGGGTGCGCTGCCTGACGCCTTGGTCTCCATGATTTTTATTTAGAACTCGTCACTAAAACTAACTGAAACTCGGCAAATACTGGACACAAAGACATGACAGATATATTTATAGAAAGCTTGATATGTCTACTTTTAAAACGAAGCAAGTCTTATCGAAAACAAATATTCTGTGATAAAGTAATCCATATGAAACCAACGCGATGTACAGCTTTGCCCTCAGAGCTCAAGTTCATCTGGAAGAAGAAACACTGAGAGGAAGGAGACAGAATTTACCTCAGACGCTGCGGCTTCATCATTTAGATAAGTAAGTCTATTTTTAATAACCTACTTGCATCAGTTGCCACATAATATGTTCCCTTTTTTACTAGTTAGTCTTTTTCTAAACTATAATTCCTGAATAAATGTATAATCAAATGAAACATTATGAAGTTTCATTCACTGCATCTAAATGCCTTGCGATGCCAGGATGTTTTTTATCAGTGATGCAATTTATTATCAGCTTTGCATCTTCTGGTAATTGCTATAACACGTGTTTCAATTTTTTATCTCCATTCAGAATCTTATAGAGTAAGTGTGCATTCACTGTTTTATTGATGCTACTTTAATTTGATTTTTTTACTGTGTGATAAAATGTGTGTGCTATGTGGTAATTGTGTTCTTTTTTCTATAAGTTAGTACAAGTATCAGTGACCATCACAATAATGGCATTAATGTAGTTTAAACAGCATGCTTACTTTTTCAGACAGTGCAAACGAACCTGTTGCAAAGAGATCCAAAGCAAATGGGCTGATGTTGGCATGTTCCATCGGCTCTGAGATTACATTATACACTTTGGAAATGCCAGATATGTGATGTTCATTTATATACTTTAACATTACATACACTACCAGTAAAAAGTTTTTGAACAGTAAGATTTTTAATGTTTTAAGCCTGCATTTGATCCAAAGTACAGCAAAAGCAGTAATATTGTGAAATATTTTCACTATTTAAAATAACAGCTTTCTATTTTATAAAATTTTCAATTTCAACGTGTTAATCCTCGTTCCCCAATGAACAGATGTTGAGTGTTACAAAGCTAGGGGTCACTCTTAGGAGTCCAAATATCTCTGACAATATTTAAGAAAAGGCCAATGAAATTGGATGTGCAGAATTTGCATAGCTGGCCATGGCCTGGAAATCTGGGTATAAATAGGCCAGCGTGGCATCTGCTTACATCTTCTTTTCTGAGCAGTCGAAAGCATCTCAACCCACTCAGATGTCCTGTTTTGCTGAGCTGCCGAGTGGTTTGTGTTTGTAGCTTTCTGGAGCTTGTTTTTCTTTATAAATCTTACTATTACTCTCTATTGTTTAAAGTAATAAAAACAGCTTTACTCCCAACAGACTTGTGAAATTATCCGTCACACTAATCTGACTGCTCTGATCGCTCACTTTACTCATTACCACGAGTGCAGTGCGTTAGCATTCCGTTAGCTTCCCACTGTCGGCTTACATTTACATTCACGTTCTCTATTCGCGCCTACTACCGTTTTCCTTTTTCTCTCGCTGACTCTTCGCTTTTATTCCACAACCACGATCTGCAACACGTTAGCATTCCGTTAGCCGATTAGCTTGCGAATCATGATTCCTTTTACATCCTATTCACTCTGTTGTTCCTCCTCCCATCCCTCTCTTCAAGAGTTCATCAAAACAACAGTGGTAAGTTGGAACCATTCTACAATAACGGTGAGTAATGGCTTCTTCTCTTGCTATTGTTGTCTGCACCACATGCCACATGTCTAGCTTGTCTGTCTCTGTCGGCAGTGAGCGTTATACATGTGATAAATGCAGGGAAATAGTTCGGCTGACAGAGAAGATTTCAGAACTAGAGACACACATCC
The DNA here is from genome assembly GCA_036247105.1 of Cirrhinus mrigala. Classification (NCBI taxonomy): domain Eukaryota; kingdom Metazoa; phylum Chordata; class Actinopteri; order Cypriniformes; family Cyprinidae; genus Cirrhinus; species Cirrhinus mrigala. The sequence goes on from JAMKFB010000915.1 coordinate 1,098,083, forward strand.
AAACTTTAATGGAGGATAGTAAGAATGGTAATTGCTTCCGGCTTTGCTACTGTTCGGACGCTTTTGCTTACTGCTCCGCGCTTTGCTCCCTGTTTATATACTTTTCTCAGACTTTTCTAAGATTTTAACCTCAGCAGATCAGCACAGTGCTCAAACAACACATTTTTGGCACAAACACTAAATTAAAAACTTTTTGTAACTGGAATAATACTACGAAAAAGGAGACTCTTTGCCTCCCACTGCCAGCAGTTCCGGAGACGGGAAAACACAGCTGCCTACTTTCAACAGACGAGAAAGAAAATGCCTCTTCAGCCTCTTCTGGAATCTACTTGCTGCACAAACTGCCACAGACTTCTACAAAGGATTGTGGTTCTTGAAACAAAGTTACTTGCTGGACTTCCAAAACAGGCGGAACACTCAGCAGACCGTCGTCACGGACCCCCTCAGCATACAGCCAGTGAGTCCCGTGAACCCAGTGAATCTCAACAGTTTATAAGTGTAGAGGAACAAGCCGAAACTGATCAACACACTAATCGATGGCACAAACAGGGAGCGAGACCCAAAGGCACTCGAGACATCAGATTGTCACGAGTGTCTCGTATTGCTGCGGTAGCATCCTCTACCCCTGATATGGCTATGACAAGGCTTGCAAAAACTGGTATTTTACCACCTCCTATACAGCTTGAGAACAGATTTGAAGCACTAATGAATGTGGGTGAAGAATCCCCAAATGTGATTGAACATGGATCGTATGAGCCAGCAGCTAACATCACTACTAACAGGCGCTCAGGGTCGAACAGACAGCGGCATTCAGCTCAGAGCGCAGCCGAGCCCAGGACTCTGACAGTGGGTGACTCCATTATCAGAAATATCAGTAGCAGGACTACAACTACATGCTGCTTTCCTCAAGCAACCGTCTCTGATGTGAACAGGGAACTTCGGAACATCCTAATGAAGCACAAGACTGCAAATCGATTCATCATCCATGTGGGGAAGAATGACATTCGGAAAGAGCAGTCAGTACTCCTAAAGAAGGACTTTAGTGAACCCATCAAAACACTTCGAAGACTTGAAGTTCAGCCGTTCATCAGTGGACCACTCCCAGCAAGGGGAACTAACATGTTTTCACGGTTGCTCGGGCTGAATTCATGGCTACAAAGAACCTGCAGTCTAAAAGGAGTCAACTTCATTGACAACTTCTATCTTTTCTGGGGCCATAGACAACTGTTTAAACTGGATGGCCTCCACCCAAACAAACTTGGTGCAAGAGTGCTAAAGGACAACATCTATTTTTCACTCCATCATCTTTCAGTAGAGTGTGCCAGTCCACCCAACATGAATGGCACTCACACACCTGGACAAAGTATGAGTGACCACAGGACTTCAAATCAGATTCAGAGTCGTCATGTGGTCGACACATCCCACAAGGACACTGACAACGCCACACAGCCACAACAAGCACTGCTCATGGACACCATCCCGGCTGAGCCCTGCCCACAGAGCTCATCACAGACAGACTGTGACGTACTACATCAGCTCCAAGACTCCGCGCCGAAGGACGACTTTCTGGTAAACAGCCAGGTAAGCCAGGACAACATATTTCAGCCACCGGAAACACCAGAGCCACAGCGCCGCTCACCAGACACGTTATCCCTCTCTCCAGCATCTCCACTTCTAAGCTTCTCACAGAAAATGGAGGAACTGGTATATGCTGGAACCAGACTCTCCCACTCTTTTGCTGCAAGCCCCCAGATATCAACTAAAAAACGGCGGGCACCACAACCACCAAAGCCTGTGGGCCCAGCTCGCCCTCCTCCTCCTCCTTCGAAAGCTCTCCGGCCGCTGCCACAACACCAGGGCCCAAACCCTCCTCCAGCTGCTGTAGGTGAACCAAAAACAACTGATAACAACTCTCAGTGATATGTGTCGGGTCCTCGCTACGATAGCAGCAACCTTCAGAAATGTTTACATAACAAGCGGGAACCCAGTGTGCCTGTAGCTTTCTCTATCTCTGTTCTATCACGTGATAGAAAGTCTAAAGCCTTCTCAAGCTGTACAGCTGACCCATCTAATCTGCGGCCTATTAGGTATCAAACTAAGACTGCTCTAGAGACAAAAAGTAATGGCATCAAGTTAGCATTTTTAAACATTCGCTCACTAAAAAATAAATCATTTCTGATCAATGACTTAATAACCACATACAACCTGGATTTTATGTTTCTAATTGAAACATGGCTTGAAGACAGCTGCAGTGCAACAGTCCTCAATGAAACAGCCCCTCCTAATGAGTGTCTGCAGAGCTGTTAGGAGAGGTGGTGGTGTAGCTGCGCTATTTAAAGATGTCTATCAATGTAAGCAAGTGTCATTTGGTCAGTACTTGTCTTTTGAATATCTAGAGATTGTGCTGAAAGGTGCTCCACGAATTCTATTTATCATTATTTACAGGCCTCCAAAATACTCTCCAGCCTTTGTTGAAGAGTTCACAGAACTGTTATCAATGATTTCCTCAGAGTTTGACTGTTTTGCTAATGCAGGAAATTTTAATTTTCACATAGAAAATGCACAAATCAAAACTACAAAAGAAATTATAACCATTTTAAACACTTTTGACCTGATTCAGCATGTGCACACAGCAAAATCCCCAGTGTTAATTTAACACTCTGAGTGTGGACACATATAAACACTGAAGCAGTGTTGAAGGTAATGAGATAATTAGGTGATTAACGAAGTGATGATTGATCATTATTGAAGACACCTGATGTTAATAAGCAGAATCACCAAAGGAGAAAACCAAAATTTTTAAGCAACCATTATAGTGGTCAATGTTTGCATTAGTTGGGCTCTTGACCCTTAATTCTTTAATACTAGATTTTGTTTGGCTGCTGTATTTGAGTTGAAACAGCCAGACAAGCCAAAAGCTCAAGTCACCAGGTGATTATGATTTAACATATTCATTGTTTGAAGTAAATCACCTAGAGTCTAATCTCTAAGTTAGGTTTTTTTTTTTGCTTATTGTAATAGCCTTGACAATCCACAAAGCATCCAGCTCTTCCTATACATTTTGGAAAGATTTTTTTTACAACCTGTTTAAAAAAAAAAGTATTTCACCTAGGCACACATAGACATCAAGAACCAGCCCATGAATCTCAACAATGGTGACAAACGGCATATTCAGATAAACAGATCAACTCTGAACTCTCATAATTTATTCATGCCGCAATGCATGATGAGAGTCATGGATGAGTTCTGATTGGCTACAACACGCTTTTTGATGGTCACCGTTGTTGTGATTCTCACACTGATTCTTCATGTCTGAATTAAGATAAACTTTTTTTCATCATCTGTCTGATTATGGCAAAACTGATTGATCTTTTGTTCACAGTTTTTTTTTTTTTTTGTAATCTGTAAGGAAATTCTATGTCAAACACTCACGTCACTATATGACGATTAAATCAAGCACAGTCAATGCTATCTTACTGACTTTTGCTCTTGGTTTGTCTGGCTGTTATAACTCAGTAATTGCAGCCAAACAAGATCTAATATTGATGATTTAAGGGTCAAGAGCCCAACTAATGCAAACACTGACCACTATAATGGTTGCTTAAAAATTTTTGGTTTTCTCCTTTGGTGATTCTGCTTATTAGCATCAGGTGTCTTCAATAATGATCAATCATCACTTCGTTAATCACCTAATTATCTCATTAACTTTAACACTGCTTCAGTGTTTATATGTGTCCACACTCAGAGTGTTAAATTAACACTGGGGATTTTGCTGTGTAGGATGCTGCATGAGTCTCTAACTGGTATCATATTTATAGATTTAAACTCTCCCAATATCTGTTTAAATCTCTTTCCCGGGCCATTTCTATATAGTCGTTTAGTTCCTCTCTTGTTTCTTTAATTTCCTTCAGGACATCGCAAAGATCTTTATGTGTTTTCCTCATTTCAGCAATGGACTTGAGTAAACTTGACTTGACCTTTTTTGGATTATCTACTTTTCCCTGTCTCATCCTGTGAATGTCAATGGAGTCTTTCACTATGAAGATGGTGTCAACAATGACTAGGATTCCACTCAACACTCCTGTGACTGCAGCTGTGCCGGCTGCTTCAGCCCGTCCTACTCTGGCAGTTTGAGCAGCAATCCTGCCAACATTTGCCAGCAGACCGAGATTCATGAGTTCTCTGGCACACATTAGTTTCCTTTTCTCTACATTGCATGACATTTTCACATTGTCAAAAGAGTCACTGACAAAATCCTTGAATTTTTTGATTACTCTCAGTATCTTTCTCACTGTATTCAGTGAATCGAGAATTGGTGTCACTTCGGTAAATTTATGCTGAATTCTCTCAATGTTCTCGCGAAGTGATTTTTGTTTGACTGAATTGGTAATGCTGTAAGCAGCACCTGTTACACCACCTGCAACTCCAACTCCAACACCAACACCAGTTACAGTCAGAGATGCACCAAAAGTAAAAGGTGCCAAAATTGCACCAACCACTGTAGTGATTCCTCCAGCTGCTCCAATCACTGAACCTGACAGCGCACCTGCTGTGTATTTATGATGAACCTTCTCTAGTGAATCCGTTGTTTCTCCCCACTCTTTAACTAAGGCCTCAAATTGATCATAGTGCTCATTGTAGGTCTCATCAAAGATATTCAAGGACATCATGAACCTTTGTTCCAGTGCTTGTGAAAATGTCTTGTTTCTATCTACGGCCTCTCTTAGGAAGGGTTTTGCTAGAATGTCATCAGCAGAAGGTCTGGATGTAGGGTCAATGCTGACCATTTCTTTGATTAAGTCCCGCAGATCCGGTGAATACATATTTGAGAATTCAAGAGGATTTCCTACATTGAGGGAGGCTTGTTGAAAGCGACATTTATTGACATCTGACTGTGCAGAAAAAAAACAATATAAGGAAAGTCTGGTTAAAGATAAGATCCAGGATCATGAAACGGTTTGAAGGTTTTTTTTATTATTTTATTTGTTAAATATTTGCTTGTGTAATGACATCCCTAGTAGGATATTGCGTGCTGTTCTATAATTGAATACAATTAAGTTTTCTTAAACAATAAAAAATAAACAGTAATATTCCAAAGCACACATTTTTTTCTATTAGAGATACAGTGTGCTTCTGAGTGACATCTAGTTGGTGAACTGTCACTTGTGCTGCCTCTCAGACCAACTTGATTCACGCTAAATGATTATGCCAAAACCATGAGCTGTACATTAGCAATGAACACAGTGTTTCACTCTGAAACAGTCCACATATGCACGTCCTGATTGTGCTGAGTTAGATGTGTTCCTGGGTCAACATATTTTGTTGACCCTGGAACAATATTTTAATCTAAAAATATAATTTTGACCACATTCCTACACCTAACCCTAACCTTACCCATGAGTAATCCCTAAAATCAGAGGATATGATAGATGAATGACACTGATGTATAAGGACCACACACTCATTATAAGCATAAACTTTACAAAAACTATAAAATGGGTTTTTTTTTTTTCAAATCTGATTGGTTAATCACAAAGATGTTGAACTAGGAACATGTTGCACTTGGTAAAATCAGGTTCTGTGTCCACATACGGTGAAAGTGATTTAACCAAGTACAACATAACATTCCAATCAACCAAACAGAATTAAGGGATCACTTTAAAGGAAATGTCAGTTTTAGGCTTATAATCAGTTAGGTGCTTCTACACCTTTGTTAATCAGCTATCATTTCCCTCTGATTCTTAGAAATAAATCATGGGTAGGGTTAGGTTTAGGGGAAGGGATTGGGTTAGGTCAGGGGTGTCGAGCTCCAGTCCTGGAGGGCCGCAGCTCTGCAGAGTTTAGATGCAACCCAAATTAAACACACCTGATCCAACTAATCAATTCATTCAGGCTTCATTGAAAACTGCATAGTATGTGTGTTGGAGCAGGGTTGGAACAAAACTCTTCAGGGCTGCGGCCCTCCAGGAACTGAGTTTGACACCCCTGGGTTAGGTCTATACACACGTGGACAAAATTGTTGGTACCCTTCGGTCAATGAAAAAAAAAACTCACAATGGTCACAGAAATAACTTTAATCTGACAAAAGTAATAATAAATAAAAATTCTATGAATGTTAACCAATGAAAGTCGGACATTGCTTTTCAACCATGCTTCATCGGAATTATTTAAAAAAATAAACTCATGAAACAGGCCTAGACAAAAATTATGGTACCCCTAACTTAATATTTTGTTGCACAACCTTTTGAGGCAATCACTGCAATCAAACGATTCCTGTAACTGTCAATGAGACTTCTGCACCTCTCAGCAGGTATTTTGGCCCACTCCTCATGAGCAAACTGCTCCAGTTGTTTCCGGTTTGAAGGGCGCCTTTTCCAGACGGCATGTTTCAGCTCCTTCCAAAGATGCTCAATAGGATTGAGGTCAGGGCTCACAGAAGGCCACTTTAGAATAGTCCAATGTTTTCCTCTTAGCCATTCTTGGGTGTTTTTAGCTGTGTTTTGGGTCATTGTCCTGTTGCAAGACCCATGACCTCCGACTGAGACCAAGCTTTCTGACACTGGCCAGCACATTTCTCTCTAGAATCCCTTGATAGTCTTGAGATTTCATTGTACCCTGCACAGATTCAAGACACCCTGTGCCAGATGCAGCAAAGCAGCCCCAGAACATAACAGAGCCTCCTCCATGTTTCACAGTAGGGACAGTGTTCTTTTCTTGATATGCTTCATTTTTCCGTCTGTGAACATAGAGCTGATGTGCCTTGGCAAAAAGTTTCATTTTTGTCTCATCTGTCCATGGTACAGTCTCCCAGAAGCTTTGTGGCTTGTCAACATGTAGTTTGGCATATTCCAGTCTGGCTTTTTTATGATTTGTTTTCTCCTTGGTCGTCTCCCATGTAGTCCACTTTGGCTCAAACAACGACAAGTGGTGCGATCTGACACTGATGTTCCTTGAGCATGAAGTTCACCTTGGATCTCTTTAGAAGTCTTTCTGGGCTCTTTTGTTACCATTCGGATTATCCGTCTCTTTGATTTGTCATCAATTTTCCTCCTGCGGCCACGTCCAGGGAGGTTGGCTACAGTCCCATAGATCTTAAATTTCTGAATAATATGTGCAACTGTAGTCACAGGAACATCTAGCTGCTTGGAGATGGTCTTATAGCCTTTACCTTTAACATGCTTGTCTATAATTGTCTTTCTAATCTCCTGAGACAACTCTTTCCTTCACTTCCTCTGGTCCATGTTGAGTGTGGTACACACCATGTCACCAAACAACACAGTGACTACCTGGAGCCCTATATATAGGCCCACTGACTGATTACAAGATTGTAGACACCTGTGGACACACCTTGAATTAACATGTCCCTTTGGTCACATTATTTTAAGTTTTTTATAGGGGTACCATCATTTTTGTCTAGGTCTGTTTCATGAGTTTATTTTTTTTTAATAATTCGTTGAAGTGTGGTTGAAAAGCAATGTCTGACTTTCAGTGGTTAACATTTATAGAATGTTTATTTGTTATAACTTTTGTCAGATTAAAGTTTTATCTGTGACCATTGTGAGTTTTTCTTTCATTGACCGGAGGGTACCAACAATTTTGTCCACGTGTGTATTTTGGGATTGTAATGTTGAACACGTCTTACTTGACGGCGACCGTCCACATACATTACTGAATCACAGCCTTCTTGTGGCATTTACAAATACAAATTTTATCGCAATTTAAATTTTATTTTGATGCATCATGCAACCTTACACTGGATCTGTTTGAAAGTAAAACAGTCATTGAAAGGGTTTTGCTACACACAAACCTTTGAAATCTACCTTTTATTAAGTCAAATTGTTATTATTACTAGAGTGCACTTTGAGAAGGAAAAAAAAATAAAAACTCACCCAAACATCCAGCATGCAGAGATCATAGAGCACCCATCCCAGTGAACAAATATCACTACAAAAATACACAAACATACAACAAATACATAAATGTAAATAAAGGATCAATTAAAGTGCATTGTTTACACAGCTAAAGTAGTTAGCATTCCATGTAAATACTATGCAAGAAATTTCAAAATTTTCACTTTCAAAGTGCATACCTTTTAAGTATATTTGTTCTGATAAACTTCTGGGCTGAAATAGAGTTCTGCACCTGCAACTGATTTTGTATAAGGATTTGCTCTGAAATAAAAAAAATATATAACCATAAATTGAGAAGAGAAAAGGGCAGAAATACTTGGCAAATGATTAACTGAATTCTACTTCTTTTTCTTCTACTATGGTGTAGAGTTCTATGGGAGCCCATAGAACTGCTTGTGGGAAAGTTATAAAATTTGGCATGCAGGTAGAAGATACCGGTATTGGCGACAACTGCAATATTTAAAATGAACAGGACACTCATGATAACACAACACGCAAATATCCTACTCCAGCGCCAGTGCGTGGTTGACTTCCCAGGTGGCAGTATTGTGCCTTAACGCTGACACCTGTCAAACAAGAAGAAGATGCAGCGCATGTCGAGCTACTCCAAGAAGAACCATGTTCAATATTATATTCAACTGGCTAAACATTTCAAACATAATTTAATTATTTTTTTCACATCAAACACGTGAAATATGCCTACATATAAAGCCTACTTATAAAGTTCACTCTGTTCTTCCTGTTTACCACTCACTTTCATGTCTTTCAAGAAATGGATGAATTCACGATAAATGAACATCTGTATTATGTGTTAGCAAGTTATTAAATATTTGACATTAAAATCTCTGAATTCAATCTCTTAACAAATGAAACAGTGGAATAACAAATAAAATTGTTATTATTATTATTAGGGCCCGAGCCCAAAGGGCTGAAGGCCCTATTGTTCTTCTAAGGATTATTATAATTTTTTTCTTTATGTTTTGGGAAATTTTGGGGCTCTTAACATACACGAAAACTCTTGAAACTTTGCACACATGTTGGAATCTGCCGCCATCAGGACGCCACAGAAGCTGGGCCCAGGCATGGTACACAGCAAAATCCCCAGTGTTAATTTAACACTCTGAGTGTGGACACATATAAACACTGAAGCAGTGTTAAAGTTAACGAGATAATTAGGTGATTAACGAAGTGATGATTGATCATTATTGAAGACACCTGATGTTAATAAGCAGAATCACCAAAGGAGAAAACCAAAATTTTTAAGCAACCATTACAGTGGTCAATGTTTGCATTAGTTGGGCTCTTGACCCTTAAATCTTTTATCCTAGATTTTGTTTGGCTGCTGTATTTGAGTTAAAACAGCCAGATAAGCCAAAAGCTCAAATCACTAGGTGATTATGTTTTAACATATTCATTGTTTGACATAAATCACCTAGAGTCTATTCTCTAAGATAGGTTTTTTTTTTATGCTTATTGTAATAGCCTTGACAATCCACAGAAGATCCAGCACTTTCTATACATTTTGGAAAGATTTTTTTTTACAACCTGTTTTTTAAAAAAAAGAGTATTTCACCTAGGCACACATAGACATCAAGAACCAGCCCATGAATCTCAACAATGGTGACAAACGGCATATTCAGATAAACAGATCAACTCTGAACTCTCATAATTTATTCATGCCACAATGCATGATGGGAGTCATGGATGATTTCTGATTGGCAACGACACGCTTTTTGATGGTCACCGTTTTTGAGATTCTCACACTGATTCTTCATGTCTGTGTGTCTAAATTAAGATAAACTTTTTTTCATTATCTGTCTGATTATGGCAAAACTTGAAGACTTGTTCACAGTTTTTTTTTGTAATCTGTAAGGAAATTCTATGTCAAATACTCAAGTCACTATATGATGATTAAGTCAAGCACAATCAACGCCATCGTATTGACTTTCGCTCTTTGCTTGTCTGGCTGTTATAACTCAGTAATTGCGGCCAAACAAGACCTAACATTGACGATTTAAGGGTCAAAAGCCCAACTAATGCAAACACTGACCACTATAATGGTTGCTTAAAAATTTTGGTTTTCTCCTTTGGTGATTCTGCTTATTAACATCAGGTATCTTCAATAATGATCAATCATCACTTTGTTAATCACCTAATTATCTCATTACCTTCAACACTGCTTCAGTGTTTATATGTGTCCACACTCAGAGTGTTAAATGAACACTGGGGATTTTGCTGTGTAGTAGCAGGTTAAGAAACAGCAAACTTTCAGAATCCAAATGAATCAAAAAGGTTTGACTAAGAAACTAGAAAAAAGTGGCCACCCCCCAATGCTTTGAGTTATATGGCATGAATCAGCATATGGGCCAAACTTTCACCATAGGTGTTTAGCCATGGCTTTAGAATGGGAGGAAATTTGTATCAAGGTATATAGTCCAGATGACAGCACAAAACTGAGAGCCATATGTGGCCTGGCTATGGCACACAATGGAATATGTTTTATTTGGTAAAACACATATAACCTGCTATAGTCATGTGTGGCAGGTTAACTGAAGCCTACATCTCAGCCCATTCAACAATGTTATTGGTTGCTATGTGTCTTCCCTTATTCCGATAGGTGGATTACTGAAATTTTGAACAAAACTTTTACTGCTCTGCTTCCTCTTTATGAATTAGGAAAGGATTTATTTTCTTTTTTCTACTTTATGTATAAATAGATTCCTCTTGAAATCAAGGGTCTACACACTACAGCCCAGAAAGTGGCAGGAATGCACCTATTGTATGTTTGCCAACCACCGTAAAAAGTCAATAGGCCATATTGGATTTTCATAGACTGCTGATTTTGCTTAACGCCGAGAGCCATGAGAAATACAAATATTACCAACTGGGCCAGTGCCATTTGAAATTTAGTTGTGTTTGGGTCCAGTGAATGAATGAAATACACTAATCTGTAGATTACTGTTCACTGTGTGAACCATTAGAGACTATTTCCCTTTTGTCAATATGCACCTTATTCTACACACCGTAGCATGACAGAACATTGGACCAAAAAGAAAAGTAAGCGGCGTCTTCGCCTCATGCTTATTTTCTGTTTTGAAAGTTTTTCTTTTGGTTATGGATGACCCAACCATCCTCGTCCTCCTGCTGGAGCAGGGGGATTGCCCTTTTCAGAATCAGAATCAGAATCAGAAAGAGCTTTATTGCCAAGTGTGTTCACACACAAGGAATTGGTCTTGGTGTTAGGAGCTTCCAGTACAGAAAATACAAACATAGTGCAGACATACATAAAGTTAAGGTAATAATAAACACTAATATTAAAAGAATATACAATAAATTATAAATAACAGTGGTAATAAAAATATACAGAAAGAAAAAGAAAAGTTGTCCTATGACAGAACTATGAATGTGCATATGTGCTATATACATAGTTTTGTTAAGTAAATACACATGACCAGTACTGAGGTGTAAGTGTGGTTCAGGTGGGATATGGCTTGGGGGAAAAAACTGTTCTTGTGTCTGGCTGTTTTGGTGCACAACGCTCTGTAGCGTTGGCCAGAGGGCAACAGTTCAAAGAGAGAGTGGGCTGGGTGTGAGGGGTCCAGAGTGATTTTCTTAGCCCTTTTCCTGACTCTGGAGGTGTAAAGATCATGGAGGTTGGGTAGAGAAATAACAATAATCCTCTCAGCAGCCCTGACTGTCTGTTGTAGTCTTCTGATGTCTGTTTTGGTAGTTGAACCAAACCAAACAGTAATAGAGGAACACAAGACAGACTCAATGATGGCCAAGTAGAACTGTTTTAGCAGCTCTTGTGGCAGGTTGAACTTGCTCAGCTGGCGGAGGAAATACAGCCTCTGCTGGGCTTTTTTCACAACAGAATCAATGTGATTGTCCCACTTCAGGTTCTGAAAAATGTTGGTACCCAGGAATCTGAATGACTCTACTGTAGCCACAGTGCTGTCCATGATGGTGAGTGGGGGGAGAGCAGGGGGGTTCCTCCTGAAGTCTATGATCATCTCCAGTTGTTAAGACTGCACCAGACAGCCAGCTGATCAACCTCCTGTCTGTAAGCAGACTCGTCTCCGTCCTTGATGAGGCAGATGACTGTAGTATCATCCGCAAACTTCAGGAGCTTGACAGAGGGGTCCTTTGAAGTGCAGTCATTTGTGTAGAGAGAGAAGAGCAGTGAGGAGAGAACGCAACCCTGTGGGGCACCAGTGCTGGTTGTGATAGTCCTGGATGTGAGTTTACCCAACCTCACTAGCTGCTGCCTGCACTGTAAAAAACAACCTATAGAATCTACTCAATAAAATGAGGTAAACTGAGGTAACAATTTACACTCTGTTTGTTTGGGTAGATTCTATCCTATATGTCTGAGTAAAGAATACCTGAATTTAACAGCTATGACAAACTAAAAAAAAGTAGGTAAAAGTCTACACAGCAAAAAGCCCAGTGTTAAATGAACTCTCGCGGGAGTTTATTTGAGTGTTAAAATGAACACTGAAGCAGTGTCAAAGTTAATGAGGTAATTAAGTGATTCATTGAGTGATGATTGAAAATTATCGAAGACACCAAAATGTTTACGTCACCATTATAGTGGTCAGTGTTAGCATTAGTTGGGCTCTTGACCCGTAGCTTTTTAACATTAACTTTTGTTCAACTGTTTAGTTAAACTAGCCAGACAAACCAAAGCACAAAAGTCATGCAGTGGTGATAATTCTGTTTTAAAATAAACTTAATTTGAGCCACTGAAACCATTTAAAGTGCTATACCCTTTATTTATTACAACTGCCTTGTGGTTTCACAGCAGTAATGATAAAGCCTGAATTTTTTTTTTTTACAATTTTGATTGGACTTCTTACAAGCTCTTCTGATCACAAAAAAACTTTCAAAAGCTGTTCTTTTAGGCACACACAGACATCATGAATCAGCATATGAATCTCAAAAATGGTGACAAACAGCATATTCAGAAACAGATCAACTCTAAACATCATGGAAATCATCAGCTCATAATTTATTCATGCCACAATGCATGATGGGAGATATGGATGAGTTTTGATTGGCTACAACATACGTTTTTGTTGGTCACCATTGTTGTGATTCTCATGCTGATTGTTGATGTCTGTGTGTCTAAATCTAAAAAACGTTTATATTTTTTCCGGTCAAATAAATTTCAGAAACTCCTGTCTGATTAAACCACCATAAACAAAATACAACTCACTTATTCTGATCGTTACTTCATGATTTTGTCAAAGCATATTCATAACCACAAAATCTCGTTTCTTCTGGTTTGTCTGACTGTTATAACTCAATTACAACACCCAAACAAAATCTAATACTAAGTTGTTACTGGTAAAGAGCTAAACTAATGCTAACACTGACCACTATAATGGTGAGTTACAAAATTAGATTTTCTCCTTTTGGTGATTCTGCTTATTAACATCAGGCGTCTTTAATAATTTTAATACTCTTGAGTATGGACTCAAACTCCCTGGAGAGTTCATTTAACACTGGGCTTTTTGCTGTGTAGACTTCACCTACTTTTTTTTAGTTTGTCTTAGCTGATAAATTCAGGTATTCTTTACTCAGACATATAGGATAGAATCTACCCAAACAAACTGAGTGTAAATTGTTACCTCAGTTTACCTCATTTTATTGAGTAGATTCTATAGGTTGTTTTTTACAGTGTTTTTTTGTACTTGTTGTTTTAGCTGGATCCATGTAGTTATGATGTTCTTATTGGGGCAGTTTGTTCCAGCGACCATTGGACAATAGTATGTTTTTGTAATTACACAAAACTAGAGACATAACTGCTAGTGACATCACACCATTCTCATACGCTCATTGTGAACTCAAAATGTTGAGCAGGTTGAGAGGAGGCACTTCAAATATCGGTCACTGGGGGGAACATTCTACTTCCTGTTTCTCAACCCAGATAACAGATTTCTGTTATAAGAACCTTCTCCAAACATACAACTGACTTCCAGCCACAGCCTTACATTAAATCAATGAATTAAAAGAAGACATTACACCTCTCATGATTTCAGCAGATAATGATTAAACAACTCCACAAACGCCATCATCAGCTTCAAACATTACTAACCACACTTTATTTTTGTCAGACGTCTACAAAAGCGCTTATTGAGAATTAACAGAAACAGATGTTTTGTTTGGCGTTACCATCAAGGTGATTAGTGCTTACTTTAGTTGGGCTCTTGATCCTTGCTTTCATAACATTATAGTTTTTGGGGGTTGCTGTAACTGTGTTTGTAGAGGATGTTTGTTATGTCAATGAATGCCAAAAAGTGACTGACACCAGGTGATATTGGTTTGTTATTGATGATTACAATGCAATAATTGCCTAGATTCAATATGCAGTTTTTGTGAGGTGTTATTAATCTAAATTTCAAACTATAATAGCTGTTTGGTTATAAAGAGAAACATCTAGAATCAGTGTATGAATCTTAATAATGGTGACAACCAAAAGCATCATGCTGCAGTGCATGCTGGGTAACCAGTCTCTGTGCAGTGAGTGCGCTTTGACCTCACATTGTGATCATAGTGTGAGCACACATTGATGGCATTGTGAGGTTACACTTTTAGCTCACTGTTACCTTACATTGTGACACATCACGAGTATCCTGGGAGCTCACGGTGAGATCAGTGTCAGATCAAATTGATGGCTGGGCTTGTTACCCTTTTGTTATATATAGTTACTGGTTATGTGTAATAAAGATAAAAGTGTCCTGGATTTTCTGAATCTATTGTAAACATAAACCTTTTCCAAAACAGATATACACTAATTCATTTAAACTAAACAGTATAAAAGTTGCATTTTCTTTCATTTTTAATGCTTCTTGCTTAGCTTTTTTACTTTCACTACCCAGAATCCATTGCAATGTCAACAGCAATGGTGGCTTACTACCACTGATCTTTTTTTAACAACTAAGACATATTTTGTGAATTGTATATGATATCTGTATACTCTGAGGCAAAGGAAATCTAGTAAGTCATACTAGAGTCTTAATACCCAGGGTTACCAAATACAAACAACCAGTGATGTTTAAAGAGTCTGTCAAATAAAGAGTTTACAATTTACAACACGTGTCAGTTTAATTTATTGATTTTACTTGTTTTAATACAGTGCAGGCACATATGTTATTAAAATGTCTTCATAATAAAAAAAATGTGTTTTCCATGAATACAGGAGTACCATATGAAAAAAAGTTAATGCATTGTAATCCAGAGGAACCAATAATCATCATAATAATAAAAAGTAAAACAAAATGTGATCATGTCAAACGAGAGCAAGAGAGAAGTTGAAAGTGTAACAGAGAAGTGAAAAAACGTCATACAACATTTGACAGGCGTTGAGGTGAACTGAAAAGCTGCTGGCTCGAGTGTGTGCTGCAGTGAGTTTCAGCCAAGTGTGATTGCTGAAAAAACGTAACTACGCTGTCTATGTGGTACAAAGAGGGGCATTGCTCATCATGCGTGCTGAGACGGTGTGTTGGTCTGAGTGAGGGAGCTGAGATACCGTGAGTTTTGTTTTGTTTTCTTTTTTTCATTTAGCTACAGTTGACATCTGGAAGAAATACAGAAACATTATTTTTGTTGTTGCTCTGGAGTAAAGCTGATTCGGATAAAGTGATTTTTGCTACTGTTCTTTAGAGAAAAATTCTCTCTCAGTGTTTTGACACAGTAGTGCCTCTGTGTGCTGGCATTAATAATGTAAATATAATGAATATAATAAAAATAAAGTTTTGCAGTGTGGAGAAAAAAAAACGTTCCCCTCCATGGTCCTTTATGAAAAAGCAGAATTGAAAGAAGTTTCAATCTACTTCTCCATTACTCATGGTCAGTAAATACTACTTCATAAATTACTGACATATATAGATTTAAAAGAGTCTTGTAGCCATTCATTCTACACTAGATCAGACAGCTTTAACACAGCTTATCAGTATACAAAATTTAAAGCAATTAGTTAATAATATAAATTAATTATAGCAGATCTAAACAACACAAAGTTCATGTTTTTTTCATGTTCAACTCATTTAGGTCATGTGAATGTGTATATTCTTAGTTCAATCTGTCCACAGCAATATTTTCGGTGTCAAACCTCAGCTTTCACATCCGACTACCTGTGTGTGTGATGAGTTGCCTTTGTGAGATCTGGTGTTTGTCTTCAAAAGTATTATATTACTATGTTTCTTGTAATTACTACATGTAAATAGTAGTGTTATCTGCTTTGAATAGGCCGGAAAGCTGCAAAGCACTTAATGATTTACAATACCTAGTTCTCATAGAATGCAAAATATTTTATGGATTCATTCATCAAGGCATTAAGTAAATTTTAAGATATTTGTGTAACTGTAGCATATATTGAAAAAAAAAAGAGTTAAATTACATATTGAATAATTGGATTTAAATTTAAAATGATAACTGCTGAATAGAAATTGAAAACAAAGCAGCCTACAAAATTAAACACTTTAAAAGGGAATACAAAAAACTTGATAGTAATTTAAAGGTCATTGGGATTGAACATGTGACAGTAATTATCAGAGGTGGAGATAGAAACAATGAGAAATCCTGCAGAGTTCAGCTCCAACACCATCAAATTAAAGTAATAATTTGTAAATTAATTCCCTGCTATCTCGATGAGCTCACACTTGGAAAGGCATAGAGCCTACAACAGAATCAACTTCTGCATCATTTCTCGCCACAGTACCTTTTGCAACCCTGGGCGTGTGTCACACTGTGTTTCAAACCCACAACATGAAGCATTCAGGATCCGTGGTGTAACACAATGAGCTAGTAACTGCACGTTCACCAGGCTGCTAAATAGAGCTTTCAGTGTTTTTAGTAAGCTAAGCTAACTAGCAAGTCAAAAAATCCCATACAGCAAAAAATATATTTTGAAATATATTTCAAAATATACAAAGAATAGCCAAAAATATATTTCCTAAATATATTTCAAAATATATTTCCGTACACATATTTTATACTAATATATTTTTGGCAATTTTTTTGTATACACTTTAAACAAAATATGGAAAAAAAAAACATAAATTACTGGCAGCAGAGGCTACCAAACAAAACTATAAAATAAAAGTAAAATATCCTAATTTAAATACTATGCAAAAACATCTTGTGGAAATTTTCATTAAATGTTTTACAGAACAGATATTGCTTGAATTATTCTGATGAGATACCTTCACTTTAAAATAACATGTTAAAAAAGGTCATATGACAAGCAGAGGATTATTAAACACCTCCATAAACAACACTACCAGCTTCACACATTACATGACCAGATTAACCTGATTTCTTTCATACAAAAGTTCTTATTTAGAATTAACAGGTTTAGATTTTTCCTGAAAAAATTAAAGTTTGATAGTACCATGATGGAGATCAGTGTTTGCTTTAGTTGGGCTCTTGACTCTTAGGTTTGTATAAGTAGCTTTATCTTTTGCAGCTGAAACTCTGGATTTCAGAAGAATTTTATGAAATAAAGTCAGACTGGTTTGTAATAAATGAAGACGCTCAGATCTTGAGAGATCTGATAAACTTTATTATTTTGTTGCTGCAAGTCATATGAGTTTATTTATTTATTTATACAGTAAAGGTGTTTGATCACAATAGTTTATGAAATATCTGTAAAATAACAGTGTTTGTTGAAGTTTAAATAATGTTTTTGCACTTTATTTAAGTTAGCATATTTTACTTACATTTTACAGTTTTTGTTAGACAGTTGTTACTACCAGTCATGTGATCTTTATTGTATTGTTGTTTTAATAGTGTGAGGAATGGTGCCATTTGCACCATCTGGTGGTGATTTCATATATTATCATTACCTTTATTTTTGTACTTTTTGTATTTTACATACATTTCTATTAAATTTAAGAAAAAAAAAATGCTCTATGAATAATATAGTATTTATCTGTATAGAATTATAATGATATAATACTTAAAATAACAGCTGAATTGTTACAGATTTTAGTAAATTTACAGTGCTTTGCATTAAATTTAAAATGACTGGGGGAAATTACTGTTTATTTAGAAAATATATTTAAAATATATATATTTGAAAATATATTTCTACATTTAAAATATATTTTAAAAATATACAAAAATGGCCCAAAAATATATTTGCTAAAATATATTCACAAAATATATTTTCTACTAATATATTTTGGGCACATATAAATATATTTTTAAAATACTTTTTTGACCTCTGTATAATTCAGTCCAAAAAATGCATTTTCTTGCCACAGAAATACATTTAGAAATATATATTTGGTATATGATGGTTGATGCAAAATATATTTACTATTTTAAAAATATATTTCATTAAGCTTTACTGTTTGCAACATATATTTATAAAATATATTTTTTGCCATATGGGAACACAGACATGGTCTACTTTAGAGAAGTATTTCTCATGGTTGAGCAGATCCTGGCAAAATCAATATTCACAGATTCAGCACGACCCAAGGAATCCACGGACATAAGATCATGAATTTCTCAAGTTATTAACAAAAATATATATTTTTTGTATGTCATGATCCATATGTAACCCCTATAAAATTAGGGATACTAAGTCAGAGGTAGTAGTATATAATTTCCTATAGAGGGCACTCTACTCCTCCTTGTAGATTGGAGCATAGAGTAAGCAAGAATTCAGTTTTACTGTTGATGATTCTTCCAGAACATGCATGCAGATAGGCTCCTGAGTGTGTATGTGTATATATATATATATATATACTGTATATAAATTAAAATACTGCAAAGTTAGTTTTAAGTCTTGAGTCATCAATGGATTTTATTACTGAGTTTTTAACTACCTGGATAGTCGAAAAGGGGTCAAAATGCAGATGCATTACAAGTGTATTTATTTAGAGTTGTACGTGCTATTTTAAGTTAAAAAGGAACAATGCAATTTAATTTCATGAAAATCTGAAATATTCGAGGAGCGTAACTTTCTTTTTGTTTGGAATCCATATACTCATTCCAGGATGTTCTGCCCTCTATCAAACACCCTGCTTGATTTGACAGACAGATAACGCCTTCCAGTAACAACAGACGTGAGTTATCTTTTCTCCAGCTTTACTACTGATCTTGGAATAAGGTAAAACTGTAAACATACAAAAAAAATACAGAAATATAAGCTTGTAGATTAATGATGTCATCACAGAAAAAGACTAGCTTGCATCATCAGAAATAGATTGCACAATTTGCACGAGAAAGGCAATAAGGTTAACATCCGGCATATAAAGTATAAGGAATGAACTAAACATATAGTATACAATATAGAAACGTTTTCATACCAAATGTGCCTTCGGATCAACTTAAATCGGGAAATGAAAGCAGCCAAAACTGCATGGTCTTCACTGCTGCTGCTGGAGATCTGACTCATGATTGTGATGTCATCATATGAATCTACATTACATGCAGTATTCAACTTTTAACAGAAGAGGGCGCTTAACTATAACCTTTAAATCAGGCTTAAATACTGAATGTTCTTGTAGAACAGCATACAGGAACTGATTGTTTTTTTGGAATTTATACACACATTGGAATAAGAAACTGTTCTTTGGACTCAGACCCATATATACAAGCACAAAGAACTGAAATTAAATGGGATTTTGATGATTTGTTATTTCTTATTTTAAAGAGCTCTTCATTTTATTTCATTGTTTATATACCCAGTTAGGGCTGTGGCTGTTTCATTGCAGTTTTCTGGCAATAAATCGGTTAATTGTTCAACTTACTCACTCTACCTTAAAGGGGTCATCGGATGCCCATTTTCCACAAGTTAATATGTAATATGATTCTTTAGGGTCTTAATGAAAAGTCTATAATATACTTTGGTTAAAAAATTCTCAATGGTAGTGTAAAACAACACCATTTTTACCTTGTCAAAATCAGCTCTGCAAAAATCATCTCATTCTGGTCAAGGCTGCTTTAAATGCAAATGAGCTCTGCTCGCCCCACCCCTCTCTTCTCTCTGTGGAGTGACGAGCCTGTTTACGTTAGCCGCTAAACTTGCTAACTAGCACATTATTAGGAAAAGCGATCGCAAAGATTTATAAAAACCCCCTTATACTCACTTCTGCTGTAAGTGAAGCTGGATCATGAATGATTCGTGCGAACATAGACGGATATATGTAGATCGGGAGGCGCATTCCCTTCACAAACAAACGTAATCAACTGCATCTTCAGTGGCTCAGATGTCGGGAGTAAATGATGACCACTATGTTCATTATTACATCCAGCAACACAACACCTCAGTCTGATGTTGATGTGAGGTAAGAAACTCATGTCAATCAACTATAGTAGGAGTGGCCTCTGTTGGTGTGACGCCACACCGACAGGCATCTGAGAACGGCTCGATTTGAAAAAGGGGATATTATTTTTACAGATTAATTAAAAACCACTGCATGGATTTTTATCATTATAGGGTAGATTTGTACATACACAAACAACATGAAAAAGTGAACTTAGCATTCAATGACCCCTTTAAGCAACCCCTGTCCGAGCCTAGGTAGATGTTTGTGCTTATATCACTGGTCCGTATGAAGAGTTTGGTTCCTAAACGCCATTTTTTACTCAATTGAGTTCCTGCCAAAATCAGTGTTGTATCTGGTCGGTATTAAAAAGGCAGTTTTTAATTTTACGCAAAATGTGATATCCGCAGGGTTATTCTGTCATGTTTTCTCCCTTTTTTTCCAAACCATGACAAACGTCAGTGTCCCTTCTCTGGAAAATGCGATACATCAGCCAATCACAGCGTAGCATTTCACGAATTGTAAACAGTAAAGGCGGCACTTTGAATACACGCCGCATTCTAGTTTTCAACGTTGAATAATGTTCACAGACATATTTGACAAATCCTTTCATAAGCAAAGTGTAGAGAGAGTGTAAATAAGAGATTCACTGTGCAGTGTAGAGAGCTTCGTTGATTATAATGGAACTTTGTGAGATCACGATGAACTGAGTGACAGCTTTTAATTATTTTTAAGGGAGTTTGTAAATGAGATATCGATTTAATACAACAGTTAAATAAACAAGAAGTTAATATTAAGTGACTTACATTGTCTGACTATAACACTATTGGTTAATTTTGCTCTATTTCATCATCAAAAATAGTTTGAAATAAAGTCACATCTGAGCCGCTGCGCATCTCCATTCAAACACAGCAGTGTTTCGTTTATGAATGAACGTGCATTTTATAGTGAGTCAATGAATCAATGACCCATTCAGTCATTTGCTTTAATCCTGAATTAATCAGCCGTTTGAATGAATAAAATTAATGATATGATACAGAAATTAAATCAGACTTGCCGCCACCTACTGGCAGTATTAGTTTCATTTTTATATTCTTTTTAGTTATTAAAATCATTTAATATTTCTATGTTCAAAATTGTATATTTAAAACATTAATCTCAACAAGAGTTTATGAATTTGATTGCACTTATGCCATCGCTGAGCCTCATTAAACATCAAAATATATCTAAAAGCCACTTTTGTGTTCTTTTGTGCCACCTCTTTACAAATGAATTTTATTAATATTGATTTCATTTGATTGGTAACTTATGCTTATTCTGTTGTTTTAATTAGAAATTTTTATAAATATAAGCTTATAAAATATAATTTGTAAAAAATTTGACATAAAAGATGACTTTTAATAAAGTTTTAAAAAATGCCATTACAAACGTAACAAAACCCCCCTTTAAGGAGTAAAATATCACCTCGTAATGGGAAGGCAAATTTTTTATCAGATTTTTTGATTATTGATTAGAAGGTGCTCCTGAAATTTTGACTGTGCACCTAAGTTTTTTAAGTTAGAAGCACAAGTGCTCTTAAAAAGAAAAGTAAGCGTAGAGCCCGATGGATTTATTGCATTTTGGGAAAAAATAATCAGTTTTTATAATAAATCTTTGAAAATCAAAATCTGGATTTGAATTTTTAATGTTATTATAACCTAAAGATGCTATGTGAAAGTTTGAAACAGAAAATAGTGGTTTTCATCTTGCCACTTTCTTGGTAAAGAAAAGACATTTTTACTCAAATTAATCAAAATGGATTTATAGCGTTTTGGAACAAAACTCTTCATTTATTATATATATATATATATATATATATATATATATATATATATATATATATATATATATATATATATATATATATATATATAAATATATATATATATATACAGGTGCATCTCAATAAATTAGAATGTCATGGAAAAGTTAAGTTAATTTATTTCAGTAATTCAACTCAAATTGTGAAACTTGTGTATTAAATAAATTCAATACACACAGACTGAAGTAGTTTAAGTTTTTGGTTCTTTTAATTGTGATGATTTTGGCTCATATTTAACAAAAACCCACCAATCTCAACAAATTAGAATAATTCATAAGACCAATAAAAAAACATTTTAGTGAATTGTTGGCCTTCTGGAAAGTATGTTCATTTACTGTATGTACTCAATACTTAGTAGGAGCTCCTTTTGCTTTAATTACTGCCTCAATTCGGCGTGGCATGGAGGTGATCAGTCTGTGGCACTGCTGAGGTGGTATGGAAGCCCAGGTTTCTTTGACTGGCCTTCAGCTCATCTGCATTTTTTGGTCTCTTGTTTCTAATTTTCCTCTTGACAATACCCCATAGATTCTCTATGGGGTTCAGGTCTGGAGACTTTGCTGTCCAGTCAAGCACACCAACACCATGGTTATTTAACCAACTTTTGGTGCTTTTGGCAGTGTGGGCAGGTGCCAAATCCTGCTGGAAAATGAAATCAGCATCTTTAAAAAGCTGGACAGCAGAAGGAAGCTTGAAGTGCTCTAAAATTTCTTGGTAAACGGGTACAGTGAATGGTTTTCAAAAAACACAGTGGACCAACACCAGCAGATGACATTGCACCCCAAATCATCACAGACTGTGGAAACTCAACACTGGACTTCAAGCAACTTGGGCTATGAGCTTCTCCACCCTTCCTCCAGACTCTAGGACCTTGGTTTCCAAATGAAATACAAAACTTGCTCTCATCTGAAAAGAGGACTTTGGACCACCGGACAACCGTCCATTTCTTCTCCTTAGCCCAGGTAAGACGCCTCTGATGTCGTCTGTGGTTCAGGAGTGGCTTAACAAGAGGAATACGACAACTGTAGCCAAATGTGTGGTGGCTCTTGATGGCTTGACCCCAGCCTCAGTCCATTCCTTGTGAAGTTCACACAAATTCTTGAATCGATTTTGCTTAACAAGCCTCTCAAGGCTGCGGTTCTCTCGGTTGGTTGTGAATCTTTTTCTTCCACACTTTTTCCATCCACTCTGTTAACTTTCTGTTAACATGCTTGGATACAGCACTCTGTGAACAGCCAGCGTCTTTGGCAGTGAATGTTTGTGTCTTACCCTCCTTGTGAAGGGTGTCAATGATTGTCTTCTGGACAACTGTCAGATCTGTAGTCTTCCCCATGATTGTGTAGTCTAGTGAATCAAACTGAGAGACCATTTTGAAGGCTCAATATATATATATATATATATATATATATATATATATATATATATATATATATATATATATATATATTCTGTTCAGCCATTTCTGTGTAGCTTGGTCCAAAGATCATCTCTACCAGTTTTGGGAAGAACTGGACCAATTTTGAAGGAGGAGTAATGAAAAAACATAATACTATACTTTTAAAAATGACAACTACTGTCATGGGTGGAGTCTTAATGTGAGCTATTAAATAGAATCAGCATTATGAGAGTAATCATATGTACTACGTTTCATTTTTTTTAGATAGGGACACCAGATTTGGTCAAGTCACTTCCATGCCAAATTTAATAATTTTCCTACTTACAATTCACTAAACTGCCATTGACTTTCATTAGGGAGGAATAATAAAAAAGAAAACTAACAGGTACTATATAATAATAAGAATACTACAGACAAAAAACTCTTGACAAGAAAAAAAGAAATTTATAGATTTACTTTTCATTTTTTTATTGTGCAATTTTTATTTTTTTTTAATTTTATTTATTATTTTTTTAATGACTTTGGTGGTTTACTAGGATGTCATTGTAAGAAAATAGCAGTGGCTGGGACAGATTTTTAGAATCACCTTCACTTAAAATAATGCAATCTAATTCTGTTTATGGGAAATAACAAGTTTGTGCTTATAGACATGTTGCTATGACAGCAACTCCAGGATGAGCTTCAAAGAACTTAACAGTCCTGGATAATGTCAAATCCTCAACAATAAAAAGTAATTCATGTATGAAAATGTGTCCCTGTTCTGATCACAGCTTCATTTCATAATCCAAATAACCACATGTTGAGAGTAAAACTACTTCAGATCTTTATCTTTTTGTCCTGCAGCTGTGAATATGTGAAGGATGATGGCGTCTGTTAAAGAGTTGCTGGTAAACTCACTGATGGACCTGGTCACAGAAGAC
Organism: Cirrhinus mrigala; assembly: GCA_036247105.1. Classification (NCBI taxonomy): domain Eukaryota; kingdom Metazoa; phylum Chordata; class Actinopteri; order Cypriniformes; family Cyprinidae; genus Cirrhinus; species Cirrhinus mrigala. The sequence goes on from JAMKFB010000915.1 coordinate 1,122,451, forward strand.
CTGGAGAGGTTTCAGTGGCACTTGAAGGAAGACCATGAGTGTATATCAATTTCTGAAATGGAGAATGCTGATAGATTAAAAACAGTGGATAAGATGGTGGCATGTTTTGGACCAGAAGAAGCTGTGAAAATTGCGGTCGGCATCCTGAGGAAAATGAACCAGAATAATCTGGCTAAGCAGATGGAGAACAAACACAAGCAAGGTAACACTTTGTTCAGAGTAACTGTAGGTGATTAAATATTTACAATTGTGATGCTTTATCCCTGGTGAAAAAAACTGCATATGCTGTTACACAGCAAAATCCCCAGTGTTAATTTAACACTCTGAGTGTGGACACATATAAACACTGAAGCAGTGTTGAAGTTAATGAGATAATTAGGTGATTAACGAAGTGATGATTGATCATTATTGAAGACACCTGATGTTAATAAACAGAATCACCAAAGGAGAAAACCAAAATTTTTAAGCAACCATTATAGTGGTCAGTGCTTGCATTAGTTGGGCTCTTGACCCTAACATATTTAATACAAGATTTTGTTTGGCTGCTGTATTTGAGTTGAAACAGCCAGACAAGCCAAAAGCTCAAGTCACCAGGTGATTATGTTTTATATGTGAATATGTTTTCATTGTTTGACGTAAATCTCCTAGAGTCTAATCTTTAAGTTACAACAATGGTGACAAACGGCATATTCAGATAAACAGATCAACTCTGAACTCTCATAATTTATTCATGCCGCAATGGATGAGTTCTGATTGGCTACAACACGCTTTTTGATGGTCACCGTTGTTGTGATTCTCACACTGATTCTTCATGTCTGTGTGTCTAAATTAACATAAACTTTTTTTCATCATCTGTCTGATTATGGCAAAACTGATTGATCTTTTGTTCACAGTTTTTTTTGTCATCTGTAAGGAAATTCTATGTCAAATACTCAAGTCACTATATGATGATTAAGTCAAGCACAGACAATGCCATCTTATTGACTTTTGCTCTTTGCTTGTCTGGCTGTTATAACTCAGTAATTGCAGCCAAGCAAGACCGAATGTTGATGATTGAAGGGTCAAGAGCCCAACTAATGCAAACACTGACCACTATAATGGTTGCTTAAAAATGTTGGTTTTCTCCTTTGGTGATTCTGCTTATTAACATCAGGTGTCTTCAATAATGATCAATCATCACTTCGTTAATCACCTAACTATCTCGTTAACTTCAACACTGCTTCAGTGTTAACTTTAACACTGCTTCAGTGTTTATATGTGTCCACACTCAGAGTGTTAAATTAACACTGGGGATTTTGCTGTGTAGGTATGTTTGAATGCTGGGATGCTGGTTAGGTAGGTTTTGATGCTTGTTTAAGATGGTCCTTTGCTGGTTTATGCTGGTTCTTGACCAGCAACATGACCAGCTTAAACCAGCATCAAAACATACCTAACCAGCATCCCAGCATCAATACACACCTACCAGCATATGCTGGATTTTTCACCAGGGTAGGGTTGCCAACCTTTCCATATAATACGTAATCGTCCTGTATTTAGCAAGGCCATAAAAGCCATAAGTCAGAGGTCTCAAACTCAATTACTGGAGGGCTGCAGCTCTGTAGAGTTTAGCTCTAGATTAGGGTTTAGATTAGGGTTGGAGCTCAACTGCAGAGCTGTGGCCCTCTAGGAATTGAGTTTGAGACCACTGCCATAAGTAATGCAGTTTTTCCTGGATGCCATATGACCACCTACTCCAGGGGTTCTCAACTCTGGGCCATGAGATCCATTTTCCAGCAGAGCTCAGCTCCAACCCCAATCAAACACACCTGAGCAAGTTAATCAAAGTCTTTAGGATTACTAGGCCATTTCTCAAACGTCAGAAAGATTGTATTTCATAATAGTAGCAGTTATAAATTTGACCATTATTCTTAGTGAAGTGTAAATTGTTGTAATATGTTTATGATTCATGAATGTAATGCTCAGTTAACTGAAATAAACCAGGCTTGATGACGTATGCAGCCTGCGAATGCGACCTCCGGAGGATGCAGCCTTCCGTTTGACAAGGAACGGCCCTAGAAAGTTACAGGCAGTTGAGTCTGATCAAGGTTGGATCTAAACTCTGCAGGAAAATTGATCTTGTGGGCCAGAGTTGAGAACCCCTGGCCTATACCATACAAATAACAAAATCTAATTTGAGAATTAATCATTCTCTTTGGACAAATCATTTGCAAATTCAGATATTCGAGGAAGACTTTAAGACCAAGCAGAACCCTCTGCTGGCCAACTCTTACTGCTTCACACAAGATCTTATTAACAGCTCCTTAACAAATTATTCACTCAACATAATTCAAGGCATAGATAACTATTTCAATCCAAAAAATAATATACATTTACTTTTGATTTGTTTAGTGTCTATAAACTTTTATTAGAGAAAATGCTCTAAAAACATTTTAAGGAATACCTAAGAGATCTGCAATTTATGGTAGGGATGGGCGTATCGATCCTGAAGCATCGGTATATATTAATTCTGATGCAAGTATCGAAAATATCGATACTCAAATAAAAAATATCGATAATGAGTGTTTTATTTACCAGTGATTTTGTTTATTTAACAAAAAGTAATATGTATAACATACATTGATTTGGACATATAACCTATGTTAATGCATAATTGTGCAGGATAGAACTATCTTCCTGCTCATCTGAACGCATGTAAATGTTGCGAGACAGAACCAGTCAATCACAGAGAGCCTTCACCCACTTCAGTAGTGTGTTCAAACAGGGCTGTGTTTCCCAAAAGTATCATAACGAAGCATTGATGCTTTTGGGAACGGCAGCCCAGAGCAATACTTATCAGAGGACGAAAAAAAACAAAAAAAAAAACATGTTTGAATTATTTTACAATAAACAAATTTTAATTGTAGCCTACATACATTTATTTAAATTAACGTTTAAAGTTCATTGATCATGTTCTATTTTGTAGTAATGTTAATATAAATCACACACTGTTTGTCAGAATAAAAATGTTGCATTTTATGTGTGCAACAGCTTGCCACTGGCAGCCCCTAACTATTTTCAACTATAGGTTTTGTAGTTACCACTACAGTAAACATATTTTAACCATGTTTAAAGAATCTAATTTAATAAGTGCGATTAAGCGATTAAGGCATATTAAATGTTAAAATGCATTTTGAATATAAAGTTAAGGGGGTCTAATTACACATTTTACTCGTAGTAATTTAATGTATGTAATAATTTAAAAGTTTAGACATGTCGTATCAATATCAATATTGATGATACTGGCCATCCCTAATTTATGGACGCTTATTTCTTGCAATGCTATACAGTATCACGGGACTGAATAATAAAACATTTAAAACATTTTGGTTAATTCAGCATTCAATAAAAGGTTCTTTTTGGATTTAACAGCTTACTGATACCTGCTTATTTACTTGTATAATTAGTATACAGTATATTTAATATATCCTTAAAGGAGAAGTCCACTTCCAGAGCAACAATTTACAGATAAGGAAGAAGGGTCTTATCTAGTGAAACGCTCGGTTATTTTCATTTAAAAAATACAATTTAATATATTTTTAATCTCAAACGCTGGTCTTGTCTCGCTCTCCCTAAACTCAAGACAGTTAAGGTATTGTCTCCCTATGACAACGTCTTTTTTACTATCTGAGATGAGCTCTGGACCAGAGAATCCCATGGCATCACTGCATAGAACTGATGTATAGCTTTCTGGAATTGTAATTGTACAAAGCAAATACTTTTTTTGTTTTTTATTAACATTTCATTACAGACTCGTTATTTTACAGCCTTGTGATTTAGCACCTTTTTCAGAAAAAAAAAAAGAATATCCTAATATTTATTTTATCTTCTGGTTTTTTTTTTCTAGTTTTTATGCTTCTTTTCTTTCTCCTCACAGATCAAGACAAATGCTCAGAGACAGCAAAGGAACACACAGAAAAACAAGGTAAACTAATTAAATTTATTCCTTATCATGGCATTCATTAACATAACAGTAAGACTCAGACAAAGCCAGTTGAACAGATACAACGTGTTCTCAACCATCAATTTTAAAAAATAGTAATGCTAGAGATACAACTACACCACTCCATACTCTTTCGGTAAGAATATCCTCATAATAAAAATCCTAAAACACCAAATATTAAAGGAATAATTGATGATAGACCGCTGAATTATTAGAAAAACACCACACCCAAGGTGGTGATGGTGCCACGACACAAAGCATTATTTTAGCATTATTTTCTAAACATTCAATGGACCAGAGTCAATTATTCCACTTACCACACGTTGAGACATTGTTTAGATGTTGTTATTAGTGTTTTAGAGACTTTTACTTTTAAAGCTTTTATTAATAATAAAATATAAAGATCAAATGAATATTACATTAAAAAAAGAGAAGAAAAAACAATATATCGAGTAAAATACCTTTTCATAGCATCATATCAAAACCTCTCTTTAACTTAAGTTAGCATAAAATCCTTTCTGTACCCTATGAAGAGAAAAACAGAATCAGTATCATTTACTAAAACCAGTCCAGCAATATTTATACAAAAGGTACTCCTGGTCCTGGAATCTGATTTGCTCCCATGTGTTATTCCACCAGTGTCATGTCAGGAACTGTTTCACCGTTTATATCACTCCACTTGCAGCATTTCTCACAACAAGTGTCATGGTTGACGACCAAATCCACTATAATAAAGCTCATGAATAGGAATACTTCGGCTTTCCGTCAACAGACCTTTTTTAAGCTCTGTAGTAATAAGTTACAGGTGAACAAAATCCATACAAAAGCACCAATTCCAAAACATCTCATCTATAATCTATCTGACATGACTCAGACCCCAGCTTTCCACGGACAACATTATATTAGGTAATAATTCAAAATTGCAAAGGTTTTATTAGGTGAAACTTATATTGCAGGGCACATGAAACACAATCTATTGCATTATACAAACTATAATTATGTATAGTTCAGCTTATGAATAACAATAAGTAAATAAGCTACAGGTGGACACTTCCTGTATGACTCAGCAATATCACAGGAAGTGTACCTACAACTTATTTCAGGTAGCCCAGGTAGTCTTTTTATGGACAATATAATAATAGATCAGAATTCATAATTATAATGATTTCATTGAGTAAAACCTAAAGTACATTAAACAGGAAATAACATTTAAAGGATTTGTGTATGTTAGACTTCATAAAAATTCTTAATTTACATAAAAATCTCTTGTCCATGGAAAGCCTATGTGGCCCTTGTCAAATAAGTTACAGGAGGGTACTTCCTTTAAATGGAAGTACCCGCCTTTTTGTTTGTGTGTGTGAGACAGTTTTGCATTGACAGAATGCGCCATTGCCTGCTCAATGGCAGCAATGGTCTCCATGGAGAGACGCCTGTGGCTCAACCTCACAGGCATCAAGGACAGGGACCGAGCATTCCTCCTTGATGTCCCTGTCTTGCCAACTCTGTTAATACAGCGGTCTCCAACGAAGTGTTACGTGTTCGGTTGCCTCCTGCTTTCATTTGCCTTAGGACCGAACATTTAACATCCCCCCAGCAAAGCCAGGTGTCAAAATTAGTGCCCCTTTCAGAGAAATTGACAGCATGGAAACTACTGCCAAATATCTCTCCATGGGTCGGAAGGACTGTAGAGAAAGGCTACAGGATACACTTTGTGCCTTGTCCTCCGCATTTCAACGCCATGGTCTTCACTTCCGTGAAAACGGAACAAGCACATTTATTGACATAGGAATTGCAAGCTCTGCTGGGGCCATAGAATGTGTTCCCCTGCCAGACAGAGAGTCAGGCTATTACAACCAATTTAGATTTTTGCGGTTTGAACCACTGCCTCAGAACGTACAAGTTCAAAATACTACAATCAAAATGATTGTCTCTCAGATCCAGTCGGGGGATTGGTTCATGACAATTGATCTCAAGGATGCATACTGTTTACCAGTATTGGGTTCTTCCTGTCGGTCTACCTTTTCCCCCCGGCCATACACAAAATGCATGGATGCAGCACTAGCTCCTCTGTGACTCCAGGGCATCTGCATTTTAAAATTACATAGACGACTGGCTGATTTTAGCCCAGTCTCAAGATCTTGTGCTTCGAATTTGGAATGTTGTCCTACCTCATCTTCAATCTCTGGGGTTAAGACTCAACTTGGCGTAAAAGTGTTCTCTCTCCTGCTCAGAATACAACATATCTTGGGGTGGTATGGGATTCTGTCACGATTCGGGCTCAGCTGATTCCTGCACGTGTCAAATCCATTCTAGACACCCTAAAGCACATCAACCTAGGCCAGGAAATTACAGAACTTCACTTTCAAAGAGTTCTAGGTCTCATGGTTGCTGCATCATGGTAATACTCTTGTGCCTAATGCACATAAGACCATTTCAGTTGTGGTTTAGAGCCAGGGGAATTCATCCAAGGGCCAATCCCCAGAGGCATATAAGGGTTAAGTGCCAGGGGCTTCTTACCCTCTCAATGTGGCTTAGACCCCGTTTTCTGACTTTGGGTCCCACTCCAGGCACGTTGTCATCGCAAGATGCTAATGATAGATGCTTCCATCACAGGCTGGGGTGCGGTGTTAAATATCCGTCTAGCCCAAGGTATCTGGAGAGGTCATCTTCTCAGTTGTGGCCTAATGTTTAGAGAGATCAGACTTGTAACCCACAGTTAGCGGGTTTGAGTCTCAGGTCCGGGAGGGATTGAAGGTGGGGGAGTGAATATCCAGCACTCTTTCCACCCTCAATACCACAACTGAGGTGAACTGGGCACAGGACAGGTTCCTGACGTTTAGAGCGATTCACATTCTTGGGCATATGAATGTGGGAGCAGACAAGCTGTAACACATGGGGAATGGAATCTCCAACCTTAAGTAGTCAGACAAATTTGGGAAAATTTTACAAATCAGAGTTGGACCTCTTTTCTTCACAGGAGACAGCACAATATCCCCTTTACTTCTCTCTTATTGATAGCTCCCCGTTGGCCAACCTAAGTTTGGTTTCACATCTATTTAGAATTCTCAGGTGCACGTAATCAAATAACATCACCTACTAAACTTATTTAGCAAATTCTTGCTGTGTTTGACACATGCTTCGTTTTTGATAGAGCATCCTTGACTCAAACTGTTTTCTAAACTAAAAACGTATTTGTAACATTACGTTTTTTTTTAAAAAGATTTTATTTTACTAAAGACAATCACTTTCTGACTTTTTTCTTCCCTTTCTCAAAGGCTCAGCTGCAGAAGACGGTAAAGCTGCTCTTCATAAAATCAGCCGCAGACTGAAGGACAAATTAAGACAGGACTTTGAACGGATATTGGTTGGTAATTCAGAGACGGGTCATCAGAAATACCTGAACGATATTTACACTAATCTATACATGGTGGACAATGAGACCGGAGGAAGACTGAATGACCATGAGGTCAGTCAGATCCAACTGAATCTCAAACAATTTGACGCCAAAGAGATGCCAATTCAGTGCAATAACATTTTCAAAGTCTACATGGATCGACAAAATAGAATGTTGCTGACGATGGGGATCGCAGGGGTAGGAAAAACAATCTCTGTCAATAAATTCATACTTGACTGGGCTGAAGGAAAAGAAAATCAGGACATAGTCTTCATTTTTCCCCTGCCGTTTCGTCAGCTAAATTTGACCACAGAGAACTGTAGTCTCATGGATCTGCTTCACGAATACTTCTTTAGTAGTCCAGAAGAACTGCCCCTTCTTCCTGAAGGTGATGGCAAGGTCTTGTTCATCTTTGATGGGCTGGATGAATGTCGCTTCCCTTTGAACTTTAAAGAGGGTGACAGATTTACAGATATTAACAAAAAAACAACGGTGGGTAGGATAGTTACAAATCTGATCAAGAGACACCTGGTTCCCTCTGCTCTCATCTGGATCACTTCCAGACCAGCAGCAGCAAGTCTGATACCCAGAAACTACATTGATCAGGTGACTGAGGTGCGAGGATTCAATGATGAGCAGAAAGAGCAATACTTCATCAAAAACAGCAGTCCTGAGGTTGCTGGAAACATCATCCGTCACATCAGGAAATCAAGGAGCCTGTACATCATGTGCCACATCCCTGTCTTCTGCTGGATTTCTCTTACTGTTCTTCAGCCTCTGCTGGCTCAAGAGAACAATGAGAAAACACCTACAAATCTCACAGGGATGTACACAAATTTCATACTTTCTCAGCAGCAGCAGATGAAAGCAAAATACAGTGATGATCCTAAACTTAATGCCAATCCCAGGTCTTTTGACAAGATTATTCTGAAGTTAGGAAAACTGGCCTTCCAACAGTTGGAAAAAGGAAATCTTCTTTTCTACAGAGAAGATCTTGAGAAATGTGGACTAGATGTCAGTGAAGGGTCAGTGTACTCTGGGTTATGCACCCGGATGTTTCAGGAGGAAAAGGTTTCAGCAAGAAACGTTTACAGCTTTGTGCATCTCAGTGTTCAGGAATTCCTTGCTGCTCTCTATGTGTTTTTTATTAACAAAGTCAAGAAAGCAAACCCTTTTCATGAATCCTGGAAAAAACTGACATGCAAACTGTCCAAAAAGCCACTGTTTACACTTCATAAAGCTGCAGTCAACAAGGCTTTAAAAAGTGAGAACGGACAGCTGGACCTTTTCCTCCAGTTCCTCCTGGGTCTCTCACTGGAATCCAATCAGAGTGACCTGAAGGAACTACTGCCAGGACTGGAGCTAAAAACAGAAAACATCAAAGAAACTGCTAACTATATCAAAAAGAAAATAGAGAAAGAAAAATCAACAGAGAGGACTATCAATCTCTTCCACTGTCTGAATGAACTGAAAGATGACTTTGTTGAGGAAATCCAGAAGAATCTGAGCTCAGGAAATCTTTCAGAACAGAATCTCTCTTCTGCTCAGTGGTCGGGTTTGGTGTTTGTGCTCCTGATGTCGGAGGAGACGCAAGAGAAGTTTGAGTTGCAGATGTACAGAAGATCTGATGAAACACTAATGAGACTGCTGCTGGTGATTAAATACACAAGAAGAGCACTGTAAGAATTTTCTTTATATTTCTAAATTAAACACCTTTACAATTATTTTAAATTGAGTATATCTGATGATTTTACCTTTACTTTAACTAGAGTTAAATATTTTTAAAACCTTTAACTATCTGCTCCAAATTACAAACACAAATATATTGATGTTTGTTTTATTATCCTTACAGACTCCATAGCTGTAACCTTACTGCTCAGTCCTGTATAAGTTTGTCATCAGTTTTACAATCCTCAAACTCCTGTCTGAGAGAGCTGGACCTCAGTAACAATAGCCTGCACGATTCTGGAGTGATACTTCTTTCTTATGGACTAAAGAGTCCAAATTGTAAGCTGGAGATTCTTAGGTAAATGTTTTTCCATAAAAATAATTTAAAAAAAAAATCTTCACAGATTTATACAATATTGCTTAGTGTGATTATTACATTGTTAAATTTGTGATGTAATTTTAACAATATATATAGTCTGACATGCAGTGTTCATTTACACATGAGCAGCTCATGATCTGGTGTTTTCAGTTTTTTGAAGTGGTTCAGTTTGCATTGTTTGAATTGTTGGTAACACTTTAGTGTAGGGAACAATTCTCACTATTAACAAGTTACTTATTAGCATGCCAATTATTAACTTATTGGCCTATTATTAGTACTTATAAAGCACCTATTCTGCATGACCATATTCTACATCCCTAATCCCACCCAATACCTGAACCTAACAACTACCTTACTAACTATTAATAACCAGCAAAATAAGGAATTTATTGAGGCAAAAGATGTAGTTGTAGCATTTGGGTCAATCAGACACACAATTGTTCCTTAGATTTACCAAATCAATTATTCATTAGATTAACAAATAATCACAGACCCCCCTCACCCAATCCACCACACTGGATGCCAGGACATCTCGGAGGGCCCACCAGGCCCCTGGTTACTATGGCAACCAGGACACCTCTGCCAGACTTTACGACCTAAAAGCATGTAGAATCTCCCCCTACTTAATTCTCACACATACTGCTATAGGAAATTACTTCCTTCATTAATTCTTTTACAAACCTTTCTGTGAATGAACACATATATCCTCAGGTCATTGTGTATATTACTACTGTTCTTGTATATTGTCTTTCATATTGTATACTGTTTTATGCATGTGTTACGATACATCGCTAGTTAGTATAACCCCACATATACCACGTTTGGTCTCTTTGAATTCTTATTTTGATTATCTAAAAGATGGTGTAAATTATATGTAGATATCTATGCAACATATTAGTGTTTTAAGAATCTTTAGTAGTTTTGCATCAACACCCAATTGAATTACACATACAAAATACTATGCTCTGAGACTAATAGTCGTAAACTTTCCCATTTTTAATCTAAAACCAGGGATTGCTTGAAATACACTCAAACATACCATGTTGCTACTGAAAAATCATTTAACTGCATCCTTGCAGTCAAAAGTTTTCCCAAGTTATCTGTGCTCCAGATTATAAATTCATCCAGACAACTGCATTATATTGCTGTTTGTTTTGTGCTTCACACAGGCTCTATAGCTGTAATCTCACTGCTCATTCCTGTAAGATTTTGTCATCAGTTTTACAATCATCAACCTCCTGTCTGAGAGAATTGGACTTGAGTAACAATGACCTGCAGGATTATGGAGTGAAGCTTCTTTCTGATGGACTGAAGAGTTCAAATTGTAAGCTGGAGATTCTGAGGTAAATGGTTTTCCATAAAATATTTAACAAAATTCTAAGCACAGAGATTTGATCAGACACACACCTTTGAACCATTTCCATTCCTGGAAACAGATCCCGTTCACGGTGGCGGAGCCAGGATGTTTTTCATAGGGGTGGCCAGGGAGGGGCCAGTAACCAGTCTGGGGTGGCACAGATCTATTCTAGTGCCTAAAACACAACCGAATACAGTAAATTTGTACTTAATTGTTATTGAGATATTTTTTAATTAGATCAAGTCATACTGAGTAAACAATTTTTGTATTATTCCTAATCTCCAGGTATTTTAATAAAGGGGTTCACTATATTTATTGCTCAGTCAGCTTGGTTCTGGTTCTCAAAACCCCCAAAAGCTTGTTCTCCAACATCTCCAACAAGCATTGAACATTGCATACTCATGGATGAGACATGGATAAGAATGTGAAAAAGGACATAAATGCCAGAATCAAAATTTTCAAGTTATTTTATGCATTTAAATTGTTTTATTTTCATTTGTACTCTTCAAATTAACCAAAAACAAAACAAGTGCCAATTTTCTATTATAAGTGCACTGTGTTCACAATTACTTGTGCATTAAATTACAAATAGAAAATACATATATCAGCTTACATGTCAGCTTGTGCCTTATCTGGAATTGCAGAATATATTTTTTTGTACATGCATTTAAGAGACGTTCTATTAAGTGATGCATATGCAGTATACACGTGCATGCACAGTTTGCAGCTGTAGTCACCTTTTTGGTAGTTTAATGACGTAACTGACGACACAACTACTTGCTCATAGTTTCTTATGCGCTTTATTTATGATGAAGAGATATGCATGCTCCTCATATTTGTGTAAAGTTAAAGAGAGTGCGCTGTGAGCACAGTAAAATGGCTGACAGGACAGAAAAGTTTGTTTCACTGACATATAGCCTAACAACATCTCATCAGTGTTCTGCCGAAGCTCATCTGGCTCCTTTTCGGCACTCGTTTAAATCGCGCATGTCGCTGATGCAGAGTTGAAGTGCGTGTCAGAAAAGTCTCCTGTTTGATGTGGATACAAAGAAATGGCAATTCTGCGTCTAATTAAATGCATTTCTTGTCAAGAAAAGTGACAAAAACTGCAGTTTTTCAAAACAAAACTCCTACAGTACAAATGAGCATCAGTAAGATATTGTGTTCATACAACAGTTTGATGGCACAAATGTATAAATAAATATGAAACAAACACAGAGTGTCTTTGTATGCAAAACTACTTCTTTCTGCCATGGACTCAAATCTCAAATTGGCAGATTGACAGCCCAAGAAACTTGCATCTTACTGCTTTACTGCTCACTCATAAAAACAAGTTGCCATATAACAAACTAAACAGACCACTTTTCAATACCAAATACCATTTTAAATACTACTATTTTTTTATACACACACAGACACACACAAATATATATATATATATATATATATCAGTTATGACCATGGCAAGTAAAATAAACAGTGAAACAGTTCCTGTGGTGATATTGGATTAAAATCTCATGGGTAGAAAGATAATATAATATAAATCTTAGTATAAATGTTTCTGTTTACTTCACTGCCAAGCTAATGTCATGTGGACTGTTTATGTGTGTGTGTGTTTGTAGATTGTCTGGCTGTATGGTGACAGAGGAAGGCTGTGGTTATCTGTCTTTAGCTCTGAGTTCAAACCCCTCACATCTGAAAGAGCTGGATCTGAGCTACAATCACCCAGGAGATTCAGGAGTAAAACTGTTCAACAATCCAAACTACAGACTGGACAAACTCAAGTATGTTAAGCAGCAAGAGGTTTTAGGTTTCATTATTTGAACTTCTCAGTATCTCATATTTTTTATTTTATAATAATAGATAGATAGATAGATGTATTTAAAGTGAGAAACTAAGTTTCTAAACTCCATCTCCATTATTCTCTGCTAAACTGTGTTATTGTATTACAATACTGTGGAGGCAGTCATGGCCTCATGGTTAGAGAGTCCCCTGGTGAAAAAAACAGCATATGCTGGTAGGGTCAGATTTGTCACGCGCAGAACCCACAACTACTACCCAGGCACCACAGCAGGAATAGCTGCCCACTGCTTCGGGTTTGTGTTCATGGTGTGTGTTGGAAGGGATAAATGCAGAGCATGAATTCTGAGAATGCACTTTTCACTTTTTTTTTTAAATTATTAATATGCATACAAAGAAAAAAAAAAATACACATACAGATTAACAAAGACAAGACAACATAGACCAAGCTAATAAAAACAAAACAAGAAAAACCCCCCACAGAATTCACATATAGGTTGGGAGTGACAAGTATTGTGGATGTTGAGAGTATTCATTTCTTTAAGTGATTTTTCTCTTTCCTTCCTCCTTCCCCACCCCTCTCCCTTTTCTCAATAATAATAACAACAACAATAATAACAATAATAATGGAAATATTTGCCCACTGCCAAGGATATCTAAGTATATCTACATATAAACCTTAGGGGGAGGCAGGAACCTGATCTGCTGACACGCCTCCATCCAACATCCAACACACCTGCCTGAGGATTAAGATTCTCGGGGAGAAAGAAAAAAAAAAATTCTCACGGCAGGTGTATCGCCCCAAAAGTTGTGTGGATTGGTCATCCCAGGGCAGCCCTATCCTCCCCTGGTAATATTTACTATTTACCCCCGTTAACCTTAAAAACAATGGAGAGAAGAAGGGAAGAAGGAGAGAAAGAGAGAAAAAAAAATATTGAGAGAGGGGGAGTAATAACAATCATCAATTCTATACATTAATGCCGTATCTATGTAAATTTACATAATCATACATAAACACTTCATATATACACACACACATACGTATACATATATATATATATATACACATATACGTATACCTGTCAGACCTGTGTGTGCCTTTTGGACTGTTTGTGTGTGTTTTCCCAGTGTTACCCATATTTGGTCTTCCTGTTCCTGTTCTCATTGGTTGCGTCATTGTCTAATCATTTGCACCTGTCTTGTTGTGATTGGTTTGTCTGTGTATTTAAGGTTGGTTGTCCCCTAGTGTTTTGTTCAGTGATTGTATTGTTACTCAGTTCTTTTATGTCATGGTTGCTGTTCCCTGCTGTTTTCCTTTATGTATGTACTATTTGGATTGTTTAATAAACCCTCACGCATTGGATCTCCACTCTCCTCCTGTTCATTCCCGCACACGACGACAACCGTGACAATACCTACATACACATATTACATATAAAGTCTCCATTTATAATCTATAGGTTGCATACTGTATATTCCATATATAAATTTCTTTCTATACATATAGATATAAGTATATGCATGCATAGTTATATAATTACATAATTATATATCGAGTTAACTAGAGTAATAATATACCTATATATATATATATACACACACACACACACACACAGACATACATATACACACATCAATGTAAAATAGTTATGGGATACTAACATTTCTTATTATTTTGTAGTTTAGGGCATCAATTCGCTGTTAGGTATTTAATATAGCATACATAATATGGGATACAATATATGTAAAAAAAAAACTAAATAGAAGATATCTGAATGTCTAGAAAGGAGAGGAGAGGTATGAATTGTAATGTAAACGTGTCCAATTGGTTTTTAGCTATAGCAGTTTGTCATTCATTGTCTATGTGTTCTTTTAATAATTGATACCATTGTGTAACGGAAATTTGGTTTCCAGTTTATAAGAATTGTTTTCTTAGCGATAGCTAGAGACAGGAGTAGTGGAGCGGTGTGTTCTATTGTGGTGGATATTACTGAGGTATTGCCTAACAGGCACAGTGATGGAGTAATTGGAATATTACAATTGAAACATGTTGAAATTGCTTTAATGATTTCCTTCCAGAACAGGGTAACCGGTGGACATGACCATATTGCGTAGAAATATGTATCCGTTATATTAATCATGCAGTGTGTACATTTATCTGACTCTGCTATACCCATTTTAAACAGTTTTTGTTGAGTAAAGTGTATTCTATAAATGACTTTGTATTGAATTAATTGTATATTTTTATTCACACTGAAGCAAAATATATTTCTAGAGATTTGATTCCAAAAATCGGTGTCTGTGGATATATTGAGGTCCTGTTCCCGTTTTGTAATTGGTACATGGCATGTTTTGTCCGCTGATAATATTATGTTGTATAACTTACTTATTGATTTTGATGATGAGCTAATCTTCTGAATATTGTTCAGTAGAGTTTGTGGTTGTATTTATGTGTGACCAGTTTTAGCTGTTATTGCACTTTTTATTTGTAGATAATAGAAAATTTGATTTTTGTTTAAGTAATGGGTTTTAAATATAAAGGTATTATTCATTTAGAGGTGGTGTAAATACAGGATACCCTTTTCCATCCAGGCAATCTTAACTAGTGGGAGTTTATTGATGGTGAAGTCTGGATTATTCCATATTGGTGAGTATGTATGTAGTGAAAGGAGATGTCCGGTTATTTTATTAGTTTTCCACCATGCTGTTAATGTTGTCCGGATTGCTGTATTTAAAAATAAATTGTGTTTACCAATGGTGTTGCTGAATCGTGGCAAATCTGATATTGAAATTTCCTTGCATGCTGATTGTTTAAGTTGTATCCATGGGTTTTGAAGGTGATTATTATTAATAAAATTGGTTAAATGATGTAACTGTGCTGCCAGATAGTAATATTGGAAATTGCGTGCTGATAATCCTCCTTGCTCTTTACCTTTTTGCAACCTTGGTTTGTCCCAATAGAAATGGTTTACTATGCTATTGAGTGTATTGAACCATTTTTTGGTAGGTTGTACCGGAATCATTGTGAATAAATAGTTTATTTTCGGAAAAACAGTGTAACTGGACTCCAGGGAAGCGTGTAAGATCCAGATGCGAGCTTTATTAAACAGATCGTAGTCAAGACAGGCAGAGTCGATATCCAAACAAAACAGTAACACGTAGGCAAGACAAAAGACGAATCCAAATAAACAGCCAGAAGGTCAAAATCCAAGAGAGAGCAGTCCAAAGTGACAAATGAACAAGGCTATGAAACTAGGCAAAAACTATGGCAATGAACTAGACAGAACTATGGTAAAACAGGGCAAAACAATGACAAGAAACAAAACCGTGGCAAAACAAAACAAGGCAAGGCAATGAAATAGGATAAACGCTTAGTAGAGTCCGCACAGCAAAACAATACTTCGCAAAGGCCTGTTTGGTATAGGCCTCCTTAAATGGCCACCAAACAGTAAGTAACCAGAGAAGCAGCAGAGGGAGCGGTAACAGTCAGTCAATGGGTGAGGGCTCCCTATGCTGGCGTGGCATCACAGAATCCCCCCCTCTAGGAGCGACTCCTGGCACTCAAAACAACAACAATCCAGGAGGGTGGGGGAACAGAGGCAAAACAGGGGGTGGGACGGAGGGCCAGGTCCGTGCAGAGGAGGTGGGCCTGGATCGTGGAGCAGGGACAGACAGTGAAGCACTGGAGGACCTGGGCCATGGAACAGTACCGGACAATGAAGCACTGGAGGACCTGGGCCATGGAGCAGTGGCAGACAGTGAAGCACTGGAGGACCTGGACCGTGGAGCTGTGGCATACAGTGGAACCCTGGAGGACCTGGACCGTGGAGCTGTGGCAGACAGTGGAACCTTGGAGGACCAGGGCCGTGGAGCTGTGGCAGACAGTGGGACCTTGGAAGACCAGGACCATGGAGCTGTGGCAGACAGTGGAACCTTGGAGGACCTGGGCCGTGGAGCAATGGCAGACAGTGGAACACTGGAGGGCCTGGGCCGTGGAACTGCGGCAGACAGTGGAATCTTAGAGCAGAAGTCCACCATGTTTGATTCAGAGGAGCCTGAAGCCATGGTGGAGCAGGGAGAGCCGGCAGCCATGGCAGGGCAGGCAGAGCAGGCAGAACAGGGAGCCAAGGCGGGACAGACAGAGCAGACAGGAGCAGAGATATCCACAGTGGAAATAGTGACATCCATAGCAGAGCGGAGTGTTCATAGATGATTTCCTTGGTCGTGACATGACAGGCAGAGAGTTCATGATAGGCCTTCTTGGCTGTGACATGATGGGCAGAGAGTTCGTTGGAGGACGCCGCCCCCATAGGAGGTTCTGCAGCCGGAGCCACCACCTCCGGGGGCATTGGCACAGACTCGTGGTCAGACGTGGCAGTGAGTTCATCAGTGGACGCCGCCTCCTTTGGAGGATCTACAGCATAAGCTGACACCTCTAGAGGCATAGGCGTGAATTCATGGTCAGACGTGGCAGTGAGTTCATTAATGGACGCCACCTCCTTAGGAGGTTCTACAGAGCATGCTGACACCTCAGGAGGTATTGGCGTACATTCTTGGACAGACGTGGCCTCTGGAGCAGACTCGTGGACAGACAAGGCCTCTGGAGCAGACTTGTGGACAGACGAGGCCTCTGGAGCACAGTGTGTGGCCCACAAGCTCAAAATGGCAAAAGCCATTACAGGCAGCACAGTAGATAGTGGGATGCCTGCCAGTCTTGAGGGCGTGGACGCTGTGGACATGTGGCTTGGGAGTGTGGGCTCTGCATGGTTTGGGATGTCAGCTGATACGCGACGATGCTCTGGATGATCAACTGAGACATGACGTGGCTTTGGAAGGTCAGACGGGACCTGGCGGGGCTCTGGCATGACGCCCGTGGCTTGGCGAGGTTCTGTACTAGCAGCCATGTCGTGAAGAGGTGCTGTCATGACTTGACTTGACTCAGGGAGGTCTGCCGTGATTTGACTTGACTCACGGAGGTCTGCCGTGACTTGACGGGACTCAGAGGGGTCTGCCGAGACTTGACTTGACTCAGGGAGGCCTGCCGTGACTTGGCTTGACTTGTGAAGAACAGCTGTGACTTGACTTGGCTCGAGAAGGTCAGCTGTGACTTGACTTGGTTCAGGAAGATCAGCTGTGACTTGACTTGGCTTATGAAGGTCAGCTGTGGCTTGACTTGACTCGGGAACAACAGCAGTAACTTGAGTTGGCTCATGAAGATCTGCTGTAACTTGGCTTGGCTCATGAAGATCTGCTGTAACTTGGCTTGGCTCATGAAGATTTGCTGTGGCTTGGCTTGGGGACAACAGCAGCAACTTGACTTGGCTCATGAAGATCTGCTGTAACTTGGCTTGGCTCATGGAAATCAGTTGTGGTTTGGCTGAACATAGACAACCCAGCTGTAACTTGACTCAGGAACAACAGCTGTAACGTGACTTGACTCAGGAACAACAGCTGTATCGTGGCTTAATTCATGGAGAATAGCTATGACTTGGCTTGACTCATGGAAAACAGCTGTGACTTGGCTTGACTCATGGAGAACAACAGCTGTGTCTTGGCTTGGCTCATGGAGAACAGCTGTAACTTGACTTGGCACTGAGAATGCAGCCCTGACTTGACTTGACATGACACTGGAGGATCAGGCATTACTTGATTAGCTTTGGCTGCAGCAGACATGGCGAGATGAGATTTGGATGAGATGATTTTGGACGGATGAGGTTCAGGCATGGCAGCCATCTTGGCCGGGGACTCAGATGGGGCAGCCATCTTGTGAACAGGCTTGGGGATGGCGGCCATCTTGTGAACAGGCTTGGGGATGGCGGCCATCTTGTGGACTGGCTCTGGGATGACAGCCATCTCGTGGACTGGCTCTGGGATGGCGGCCATCTTGTGGACTGGCTGTGGAAGTGTGGCCATGACAGGTGCAGACTCTGGACAGGCGGCCATGACATGAGCAGGCCCTGGAGCAGCAGGCATGGCGTGAGCAGGCCCTGGAGCGGAAGACGAGGCGTGAACAGGCCTTGGAGCAGAAGATGTGACATGAGTCAACTGTGGCTTGGTAGATGTGAGGTGAGCAGACTTTGGCTTGGTGGACGTGACTTGAGCAGGCTTTGGCTTGGCATGAGAAGGCTCTGGCATGATAGTGACAATACTGGACATGACATATGAGCATTTAGGTGTGGCTGGTACGGGAGGATGGTAGGGTTTATCATTGGCGATCCCTACAGTAAATGCAGATCCAGCCAGCAGCAAAGCATAGTCAATATACCGTACTAGAGACTAGTGGCGGTGATGACCTGGCATTTTATTTGAAATTTCCTTGCTCAGGCCAAAATAAAAAATGTCCTTGAGGAAACTGTCCTTGAAGTCCACCAAGTGACACGGTTTGCAAAAGTCCATAACATATTGTTCAGTTGGCCGGTTACCTTGACGGAGTCGAACGAGGCGTGATGCTGGGTCCATGGTGATCTGTGTACTAAAAAGCCGGTGGATCTTTGGTAGGCGAAGTATTCTGTAACTGGACTCCAGGGAAGCGTGTAAGATCCAGATGCGAGCTTTATTAAACAGATCGTGGTCAAGACAGGCAGAGTCGATATCCAAACAAAACAGTAACACGTAGGCAAGACAAAAGACGAATCCAAATAAACAGGCAGAAGGTCAAAATCCAAGAGAGAGCAGTCCAAAGTGACAAATGAACAAGGCTATGAAACTAGGCAAAAACTATGGCAATGAACTAGACAGGACTGTGGTAAAAAACAAGGCAAAACAATGACAAGAAACAAAACCGTGGCAAAACAAAACAAGGCAAGGCAAGGCAATGAAATAGGATAAACGCTTAGTAGAGTCCGCACAGCAAAACAATACTTCGCAAAGACCTGTTTGGTATAGGCCTCCTTAAATGGCCACCAAACAGGAAGTAACCAGAGAAGCAGCAGAGGGAGCGGTAACAGTCAGTCAATGGGTGAGGGCTCCCTCTGCTGGCGTGGCGTTACAAACAGACATTTTGATTGTGGCTATTCGTCCAATATTTGATAATGGGAGATTCAACCAGTGCTTTAAATCATTCTCTATTGTTTTTAATACTGAAGTAAAGTTAAGCTCAAACAGATCTGATATATTTGGGGAGAAGTGTATTCTTAGGTATGTAATGTTACCTATTGTAAATTGGTTGTTCTTAATTTTGGTGATTTCAAGTCTATTTAATGGAAGTAATACAGATTTATTCCAGTTTATAGAGTAGTCAGATATTTTTGAGTAGTCATTAATGAGTTTGATGATTTCTGTGAGTGATTTGTCTGGGTTTTGTATATAAAGTAAAATGTCATCTGCATATAATTATATTTTATGGTTGGTATTGTCACATCTATATCCTACAATATTGTCAGTTTGTCTGCTAAGGGTTCTATAAATAGTGCAAAGAATAGTGGAGATAGAGGACATCCTTGTCTAGTCCCGCGTTGTATAGTAGTCGACATTTGAAGTGGATCAAACCTTAAACCTTAAATTTGTCCTAAAACCAAAAAGAATACCTGTTCTTGTCCTTGGACAACTTTGCTGAACCTTTTTTGATCCACTTCAAATGTTGACTACTGTAGTAGAAATGGTGGTGATATGATATCATTTGTAATAACTGATGCTGACGGTGTGTTGTATAATAACTTAATCCAGTGTATGAAAGAATTCCCAAATCTATATTTGTTGCATATAGAAAGTGCCAGTTTACCTTGTCAAAAGCCTTTTCAGCATCAAGTGAGACAATAACTGTATTTGTTTTTGGTTTAGTGGAGTTATGTATTATGTTGAATAATCTATGTGTGTTATTGGAGGAGTGCCGTCCTTTGATAAAGCCTGTTTGGTTTGGATGAATAAGATAGATTAGCAAGATATTTCCCAGATTTATCATTATTGTAACGGGACTCTTGAGAAGCGTGATAGATCCAGATGCGAGCTTTACAACGTAGTCAAGACAGGCAGGGTTGATCTCCAAACAAACAGTTATACGTAGGCAAGGCAAAAGCGTAATCCAGTAAAACAGGCAATAGGTCAAAATACCGGTGAGCAGTCCAAAGAAACAAATGAATAAGGCTATGAAACTAGACAAAAACTATGGGAATGAAGTAAGACAAAACTATGGCAAAAAAAAACAAGGCAAAACTATGACTAAGAAACAAAAATGTGGAAAATAACAAAAACAAGGCAATGAAAACAGGGAAAACGCTTGGTAGAGTCCACACAGGCAAAACAATACTTCACCAAGTCCTGTTTGGCATGGCCCTCCTTATATGGCCACCAAACAGGAACTAACCAAAGAAGCAGCAGAGGGAGCGGTAACAGACAGTCCATGAGCAAGGGCTCCCTCTGCTGGCATGGCATTACAATTATGTTATATTTTAATCGTTGTTTTTGAAATTGTACTTTTTTAAGAATAGTTTCTTCCAGTTTATTTTTACATTTATTCATTTCATTTAAGGTCTGTACACTGGAGTTTTTTGAGGATATATTATTTAAAATTTTTAACTTATTTTCTAACTCTTATTCTTGTTTCTGATTTGTCTTATGTTTATATGTGGAGTATGATATTATTTTTCCTCTTAAAACAACTTTTGCGGTTTCCAAAAGTGTCGATACAGATATTCCTGGTGTATCATTTATTTCTAAGAATGATGTCCATTCCCTTTTAAAGTACTCGTTGAATTCTTTGTCTTGAAGCAAGGATATATTCATTCTCCATCTTTGCTTGATTTTTGCATGGTTTTTATTGCTGAGCATAAGCGTTATAGGTGCGTGGTCTGAAATGATATTTGGATTTATTTTTGTGTCTATTATATCTTGAATAATGGAGTTGCTTGCTAGGAAGAAATCTATGCGGGAGTACGATTTATGAAAAGTAAGTGTAATCTCGTGCTTTGGGATTGTTTAGTCTCCAGCTATCGCTAAGTCCAAGTTTGTTCATGTTCTGTTTTATAGTGTCTGTGGAGCGCCATGTTTTAGTGTGATTTGTATTATTTGATTTATCTAAAGAGGGATTAAGGACTGTATTAAAATCACCTCCAATAATGATTTTAGATTGTGGGAATGTGGATATTGAAAAAACTTTGTGGAATATTTCATCATTGTCTGTGTTTGGCCTAAATGTTAGCAATAGTCATTTCTATATTATTTATAGATTAAATTATGATAATAAAGCGTCCCTCTGGGTCTGGTTTTTCTGTGTTGTTTGAAATAGACATATTTTTGTTGATTAATATAGCTACTCCTCTCTTTTTTGAATTGTATGAAGCACTGTAGATATGAGTGTATTGTGTAGTTTGAAGTTTCTTCATTTCTGATTCAAGTAAGTGTGTTTCCTGTAACATGCATATATCAGCTTTTAATTTTTTAACGTGATTCAGTATCTTATTTCTTTTAACTGGTGAACTGATGCCCCTCACATGCCCCCAGCTAACAAAATTTATACATGACATACTGAATAGACCAAGGTAACATGTAAATATTTATTATATATTCATGCATGTGCATACACGTAATTCTTGTACCCTATATACATCATATGAACATTATACTTCCTCTCACAAATCAACTAGTTTGATTTCTAATTGTTTTACTCTCAATCTCCATTTATACTCAAAACGAAAGAAAGACAGGGTTTTGATTTTCATTTCACATTTAACACAAAACAAACATATAATATGTGCGACATTAGTGACTTAACTTTCATAATGACTGTTTTTGGTGTGACAGACATTTCTTTTTTTATTCGTTTCGTTTGGCTGGCGATTTGATGAGGTTTTTTTTGTTTGCTTTTTTTTTTGTTTTGTTTTGTCCATTTATATACGGTTTATCTACGACATGTGATACTCGTTTTCCTTCGTTTCTATGTCTTTTCATAATTGGTACAAGTCTTTTCCGCCTTTCCTGTATTTCTCGTGGAAATTGATTGTTAATTACATAGTGCGTTCCGCATAACTCTTTGCCTTTACTTTTAACTAGTTCTTTGTGTTTGTAGTGTTCGAATGTTGCCACTATTGGTCGGGGTCGTTTGGTACCTTCTATCTGGTTGTTTTGATGGCTGAGACGGTGGACGCGATGAAAGGTGATCTTCTCTACTGTTTCTTTTAGGATCTTCAGATTTGAGTGCATGAATTCTTTTATTGCATGTTCTGGGTTGTCTTGTATTTGTTCGGGAATTCCTGAGAAGATTAGGTTGTCTACGTCACTGAAGATCAAGGACAGTTTCTTTCAGAAGTTTGTTTTCCTCTGTGACTTTATCCAGTTGTGTTGTGATAGTTATCTTGCTTTGCAGTTCGTTGTTCTCATTTTGCAAGGATGCGATTTGTGTTTGGCTGAATTCCAAACTCGCTTTTAAGTCTTTCATGTCTTGATGTAGAAGTTTGAGTATTGCCAGTTTGTTATTGATTGATTCAGTTCCACTTTTTACTTCTGTGATACTCACCGTTTTCCTTTGAGTTTGTGTGTTCCCTGACAAAAGACCAGACCAAAACCAATTTTAATTAATCTGCCTAATTAATCTGTTGTACTCTCTCACACAAAATGGTCATTCTGTTGAACAGTATGCTGAGGATTTATCTGGAGATGACTCCTACTGTTTACCTGCACAATGATTTGCTAATGTGTCAATTTCATGGTGGTTTGGATGAACCTTTACATACTAATATGCCATGGGATGTGCATAACTGCACATTAGAGCAATTTGTTGTGATTTCAGTGTTGGATAGCTCCACACAAAACACCACTAAGTGTAGTAATTTTAGATTTAAGCAGCACCACTAGTGTAACGGCTTGATATTAATATTTAGTTTTGGTCATATTATTTTACATGGCACCAGCCAGGAATTTCACCTTAACATTTATTCAACAATCGTCCATGATTTTTCTTTACTAAGAATTACATAAATTATACAAAGTTGTAGTCTGACCAATCTAAAGGATTTGTGAGATATTGTTAACTTGTAGAGCCTCTTACTGTATCATCAACACAAGGATGACACAAGTGTAATAAAAGGGGTTTATTAATGTTTACTGAAAGTATACTTGCAATAGTTCCACTTTAGCACAATCAAATATATTTAAGTATATCTTTAGTTGCACATTTAGCACTACTTCCGCACAATTAAAGTGCATCAAGTACAAAATTAGTTGTTCCAATTTAGCAGATTTTAAATATACCAGTTTAGTATATTAAAAATATAAATGCAATGTATTTTTATTAAAGGAGAAGTCCACTTCCAAAACAAAGATTCACATATAATGTACTCAAACGCTCAAAGGGGTAGACACGAATAACAACCACTAATTGGATACAATGAATGAATAAAGTGGAAAAAAAATTAATAAATGCAAGCGACTGAGTTGCATGTTACTATGGACATTATCTTATGGAAACAAATTGAAGTTTCCTGGAAGTAATAAGGTAAACCTTATTCTAGAATCAACACATAAATCAAGACATTATTTGTTATTAACTGACATCAGTTATATAAAATCTAATGCAATTAACATAATCAGAAACTGATAATACACTAATGCCAACAGTCTCTGAAAAGAGGTTTGAATAGAGTGATATATTTATGTTCTGCATCTGGGCAGTGACATCCTCTACTTGCTGACCTGGGCCACGTTGCAGTGGGAAGAAAAGAGTTGGATCCGTTTTACAGTCTTGAACACAAAGCACTGGTAAATGATGAACTTCTGAGCACTGAGAAGGTCCTTGGTCTTGAGACACACAAACTAAGGAGCTCTGAAGGTTCTAAAGCCAATGAGTGTCTCAATGAAAGTCTCAAGAATAAAGAATTGTGATCAGTGAAAGCCTACTCAGCCTACTGAGGCTCCAGTGTTCAGTCAAGAATTCTCTCCAGAATCCACTCACTTCCTCAAATTTAGCCAGGAGACTGTTTACTGTCACAAACTCAGCCAGGAACCCGCTCTCATCCCAGAGCTTAGTTTCTTTTCTTTCACTTTCTTTTCACAACAAAAACCTGGCATGCATTGGGCAGAGGCTGCATATGTGGGGGCAGCCGTGGCCTAATGGTTAGGGAGTCGGGCTTGTAACCGAAAGGTTGCGGTTTTGAGTCCCAGGTCCAACAGGTTCAAGTTTCTCCTGCTGTTTCTCAATGTAGAGAGCTCCCTCTGTGTCGCACACAGATTACATTTGACTATTACATTTTCGTCCTTGATGAACTGACTGAAAAGTTTTACTTCTCCTCCTTATCAAAAAGGGATAAGGGTACCCTTCCAAAAGAAACTAATTTTATTATGCTTGTGTCTGTGTACCTTGTGTTGATAATACAGTAAGTGGTTCTACAAGTTAAATATCCCACCAATCTATCTTATCTCATGTACTCATAACTGCACCTTAAGTGACGTGATCCAAAAATCATAACGTCATCAGTGACGTGAGTATTGGAGGCTGCGTTGGGATCCTGTGGGACCCATGTGAATCAACACAAATCTCATGTTGTAATTGTACTTTTAAATTAAAATAAACTGTTCATAATTCAGCAGTAAATATTTTTAGTGCTGTGGGATTACAAATTTGAGGACTTGTTTAGTAACTGCAGATCCTACATCCTGGTAACATCATATAAAAAAACTGTTCTACACTGTATTGGGCATTTAATGTAAACATAACAGCATCTGTTTACTGATTAGATTCAATATAGTTTCAAGTGTGCACTGTAAAAAACAACCTATAGAATCTACTCAATAAAATGAGGTAAACTGAGGTAACAATTTACACTCAGTTTGTTTGGGTAGATTCTATCCTATATATTTGAGTAAAGAATACCTGAATTTAACAGCTATGACAAACTAAAAAAAAGTAGATAAAGTCTACACAGGAAAAAGCCCAGTGTTAAATGAACTCTCGCGGGAGTTTATTTGAGTGTTAAAATGAACACTGAAGCAGTGTCAAAGTTAATGAGGTAATTAAGTGATTCATTGAGTGATGATTGAAAATTATTGAAGACACCAAAATGTTTATGTCACCATTATAGTGGTCAGTGTTAGCATTAGTTGGGCTCTTGACCCATAGCTTTTTAACATTAGCTTTTGTTCAACTGTTTAGTTAAACTAGCCAGACAAGCCACAGAGCAAAAGTCATGCAGTGGTGATAATTCTGTTTTAAAATAAACTTAATTTGAGCCACTGAAACCATTTAGAGTTCTATATCCTTTATTTATTACAACTGCCTTGTGGTTTCACAGCAGCGAAAAAATGATAAAGCCTGAATTATTTTTTTTTACAATTTTGAATGGACTTCTTACAAGCTCCTCCGATCAAAAAAAAACTTTCAAAAGCTGTTCTTTTAGGCACACACAGACATCATGAATCAGCATATGAATCTCAAAAATGGTGACAAACAGCCTATTCAGAAACAGATCAACTCTAAACATCATGGAAATCATCAGCTCATAATTTATTCATGCCACAATGCATGATGGGAGATATGGATGAGTTTTGATTGGCTACAACATACGTTTTTGTTGGTCACCATTGTTGTGATTCTCATGCTGATTGTTGATGTCTGTGTGTCTAAATCTAAAAAACGTTTATGTTTTTTCCGGTCAAATAAATTTCAGAAACACCTGTCTGATTAAACCAACATAAACAAAATACAACTCACTTATTCTGATCGCTACTTCATGACTTTGTCAAACCACAAAATCTCATTTCTTCTGGTTTGTCTGACTGTTATAACTCAATTACAACACCCAAACAAAATCTAATATTAAGAAGTTACTGGTAAAGAGCTAAACTAATGCTAACACTAACCACTATAATGGCAACTTACAAAATTAGATTTTCTCCTTTTGGTGATTCTGCTTATTAACATCAAGCGTCTTTAATAATTTTAATACTCTTGAGTATGGACTCAAACTCCCGGGAGAGTTCATTTAACACTAGGCTTTTTGCTGTGTAGACTTCACCTACTTTTTTTTAGTTAGTCTTAGCTGATAAATTCAGGTATTCTTTACTCAGACATATAGGATAGAATCTACCCAAACAAACTGAGTGTAAATTGTTACCTCAGTTTACCTCATTTTATTGAGTAGATTCTATAGGTTGTTTTTTTACAGTGTGGGGGTTCTGCTGGTCTCTGATCTTTCTACTGAAAGTTAAAGGTGCAATAGGTGATTGTCTTTAGAAACATCTTTTGTTATGCTAGTTAAAAGTCTTTTCACATCCCCATAGCAATCATTGAGTTAAGTGGTCTAATTGTATTTCTATGTTTATATATATTCTGTGGAAGGAGGCATAGGACCAATAAATGTTCGTCCAATCAAAATGCTCAGTTGGAGTGTTTTGATTGATTTTCCTACCTGCCTGTTAATTATGTATTTGCATACCTGTTAGCGCACCCTGTTAGCACAGACAGGATACGTCATCAGCGCGTTCAGGTACGCTGTGTGAGAACTGCAGCCAACACTGTAAAAAATAAAAAACACAATTTGTTGAGTCAGCTTAAAATAATTTGTTACCCTGCTGCCTTAAAATTTTAAGTTCAGTCAACTAAAATAAATTCAGTCAACTTGAAATGTTAAGTTGTACTAAGTAACAACTTAACAGCTTAAACTTAACAGATGGTAAGTAACCCAGCTGCCTTAAAATTTTAAGTTGATTCAACTCAAATATCTAAGTTGTCACTTAGTATAATTTAACATTTCAAGTTGAATACATTTTTTTTGAGTTGACTGAACTTAAAATTTTAAGGCAGTCAGGTTACAAATTATTTTAAGTTGACTCAACAAATTCTTTTTTACAGTGAAACATCCACAACCTGATCTTCTGTCCTGGTATTGTAATACTTTTACTAACTGTATTATAAAGTGGTCTCACGGTTAATGACATGCGATGTTGTAACGCTGCTAGAGCATTTACGGTGTGTGTCTGTACGTTCTGGAAAGGTTAAGAGATGACTCTACCGACATCTGTCTCTCTTTGTTATGTTTATTTCCTTTCTGTTTGTGACCTGAGTTGGATGCATGCTTGTGTACATTTGTATTGTAATTTATTGTGCTTATTTGTGTCTGTAAGAGTGGCCTGTGAAACTGTGAGATTCACCTGCCTTATTATACATTTACCAGAAGTTGACGCAGGTGTTCATTTCATGGTCTGGTTTGACAGTCAAACATGCATCTTGCCACTGGAGTTTCTTCAAGCTCTTTAGATGTTGGTGCAGAATTTCTGTGCTTTAGACCTGTTCAGTCATTGTGAATCCAAACAAGTCCAGTGGGAAAATCCTGAGCAGATTTAGTGATTAACTTTGCGTTGTCCTGTTATTTGGTGTGAGATTTAGTCAGTCAGTGTGAGACAGACACTGAAAGTGTGTGAGAGCTGACAACCCTGATGTTAGTGCTATACTAGCATGTTTATCACTTTGCTAGTATGTTTCTTACATGTTTAGAATGTTGAAAGCATGCTTTAGAAAATTTGTTGTATGTTGTTTTATTTGGATTATTTTGTTTTCAAAATCATTGGTAGTTAAAATCAGAATTGAAAATATAATTTGATTTTGTTTGTTTACTGACTGAATGCAAATCTGTGTGTGTTTTACAGTGTGGATCATGGAGAAAAATGCAGGAATTCAGCAGGACCACGGAAATGTATGTCTACACACACACACACACACACACACAGAGCTTTAATGATTGTTCTTCCCTTATTAATGTCTCTGTTCTTGTGTTTAGATGCCTGTTTTCTCACACTGGATCCAAACACAGCAAACACTCAACTCAGTCTGTCTGAGGACAACAGAAAGGTGACATTTGTGAAAAAGAAACAGCCGTATCCTGAACATCCAGACAGATTTGATGGTGTGCTAAATTCTCAGGTGTTGTGTAGAGAGAGTGTGAGTGGACGCTGTTACTGGGAGATTGAGTGGAGTGTCGGTGTGTGTATATCAGTGTCATATAAGAGCATCAGCAGGAAGGGACTCCGCAATGAATGTGTGTTTGGATGTAATGATCAGTCTTGGAGTTTTTACTGCTCTTCCTCCAGATACTCGTTCAAACACAATAACACAGAGACTCATCTCCATCATCTAAAGCCCATCATCAGGAGAATAGGAGTGTGTGATGATGTCAGTAGAATAGGAGTGTTTCTGGATCACAGTGCAGGAACTCTGTCCTTCTACAGCATCTCTGACACAATGAGCCTCATCCACACAGTCCAGACCACATTCACTCAGCCGCTCTATCCTGGGTTTACTGTTTATCTTGGATCATCACTGCAATTGTGTTGATGAATTAGAATAGGCTGTAAATAATTTCTAACTATAATGCTTTAAGCTGTATGATAAATCAGTGACAGAGAGATGTTACAGTCTCTTTCCCCCCTCTTCATTACATTAATACTGCAGCTGTAAAACAGTAAGATCAGTGTGTGTGTGTCCTGCTGAGTGATGAAGTGCTTTTCTCAACCTCAATTTGTGTTGATGGAAATCAGTTTTTATTTTAACGTAACATCAATCATTTGTATTATGACTATCAAAAATATAGCGTTCTGGCATGAAACTCTAGATGGCGCAATCCCGATATGTGTAACTCCATCTGACCCAATGACATCATTTTCACATGGCACAGCTGATTGGTTCTCTTGTATCAGTAGCCAGTGAGCTCACTGCTGAACATTAAAATATATGATTAGTGCTAGCTGTAAGCAGTTTTGCAGCATGCTTCAGAAACCCTCCACCTTCCCCAGCTCCACCCGCATAGATCTGCTATGAGGTGATTCACGTATGCTATGGGCGTAATTTATATATGTTATATGTGTAGCAGCAATACTTCTTACATGCTCACAGCAGCATGTTGTGGATGTATTGGCAGTAGCAAGTCCCGGGAATTGCTCTGCCACAGCAGCAGCAGCGTAGAAGATCTATTCCACCAAGACCAAATACATTTACATTGTCATGTACATTACCATGCCAATGACTCAGAGAGTTGTCATGACAGAATTACTTTCAGTTGAAAAGTACCTTTTACTAACATGATTCATTAAGCACATGTAAGCCTTATGTTATAATTCATGAGATTTTTCTGTTTGTTTTGTACACAAATAATAAAACAAAATAACTTGAGATATGATTTTAGTTTTTCCTCAATTGCTTTGGCTCATTTCTCGAATGAGAGTTTTTTTTTTTTAAATCAAAACAATAAATTCAGATCCCTGAACAAGTAGTTTATTTTTTATATAAGACTTGAATTTCTTATTAATATAAGCAATTTGCATGTTTTAATATATGCTTGCAAAAGATTAAGTACAATTCTCAACAACTGGCACAATAAAAGTATATGGCTTGTTGATCAAAAGTGATTAAATGGTTCTTAGTGAAACTGTCTCTTCAAAACTTCTAAATATTCTTTCAGTGTGTGAGCCATCTCAACCAAAATGATCCAATCCATTTCTCAAAATCTGTCAGGCATGCGTGTATATTCCTTGAATACAGTTTGGAATGTCTGCTGAATTGGCCAGTGGCCTGCCTTTGCAACAAATTACTAAACGCAATCAACCAATCAGCCAATCAAATTTGGAAGCATATGGAGTGCACAGCATAAAAGAGTACACCCCCTCTAAAACTTAACAAATTTAGCAATTACTCTTTACTTAGAAGACATGTTAGGGTTCTTTGGAGATATAATGCTCCAACAAGCCTGTTTGATCAATTACCAAAGAAAAATGTCAAAAATATTCAGCAAAATAAGATTTTCTTATCAAAGTGATGAAATGTTGTGTTGCAAAAATGAGTATACCCTCCTGAATGTCACTACATAAAACTAAAAAACAGGTAGGTTTAAGGCCAAGTTTTGATCAACAGGTAAGTATATTGAACCAAACTTTTAAAGACAAGTAATTTCCTGACAGTTAAAAGTGTTTTATAGCCTACTGAATCATACTCAGACTTAATGCTGTCAACAATGAAACCACTTGGGAGAGAACTGCCAGGAGACTTATTTCTTAGCATAAAAGAAGACAATGGTACAAGAGGAATACCAAATTATTGTTTTAAGTGTGAAAATATAGCAGAAGTAGCGCCAACATTCAAAAACAATGGACTTGTGACAAGGCTTCTGAAATAATCAGGTCTTCAGTTTAAGTTTTCATTTAGTGATAAGTGAATTTTTGATAGAAAAAGAGCCAGAAAAATACCATGCAAGTGTCTCAGAGCCAGCAAAAGCTATGAAAAAAGTGACACTTTATCTCAGAGTACGACGCAGCCTGCAAAAGTGACATGCATGGTTGTTGTCACCACTAGAATTACTTACTGTAGCCAAAGCACAATAAACTCATTTAACCTCTTCCAATGCTCATATTTACAAAATATGGACTTCTGGGAATCCACTCTCTGGTCTCAAGAGACCAAGTCAATCAATTCGGATCCAAAAGCATCCAAAATGTTCTGGTGTTACTAGAGGAGGAGTACAGTGAGAAGTGGCTGGTACTCACAGTGAAGTTCGGTGGTAGTAAAGCTCTTCTATAGGGATGTGTGAGTGCTGAAGGTGTGAGGAAGTTGTACTTTATCAATGCTGTCATGAATTCACACACCACTGTGTGATTTACTACAAAAAAATGAAACTGAAGATGCTACCCTCCCCTCATTCCCTGCATTATTTTCAGTGTGACAATGAAGATATTCATTCTCCCACTGTAAAAATCCTTCAGTGGACATGTGTTTCACTCAGTCTTAACCCTCTTGAGTGGCTGTGGGGGATTCTGGAGAGACAAGCTGAGCCAAACTCCCTATTAAAGACCAGGGCATTTAAGGAGGTCGTCCTCCAGGAGTTAAACAGGACAGATGTGAAAATTTGACATGAACTTCTCTCTATTCTATCTTATATCAAACCCACATTCTTGTTTATGTGGACAAAGCTGAGTTTAATCTGACCAAAGGCAGGAGATCTGGCCACAATGTCATCGGGCAATGAGCCACAATTGGCACACCAAGTCAACATGGTGCCAATGTTACAGTGTGTTCTGCCATTTCAGAGAGTGTAATTAAGAAGAAAAAATTGGGGGACACCTACAGGCTATGAGAGTAAGAAGTGAGGTATGTCAGCCATTCCCTCATCAGTTCCAGTCGATCTGCTGAAGTGAATAACAGGTAAAATTTCTGGTCATATGGTCAAGAAATGTTGCTAGATGTAATTTTATTTTCCATTAAAGTCAAATATATCCCTCTGGAAATGCATTTAACGAGTACTTGGAAGACTGCAGTGTGTTGGAAAGCCTGAACGGCATAACCAAACATTCAAAATGCCCCCTTGGGGTGTTAAAAGCGGCCTTCCACTCATCCCCTTCTCTTATGCGAACTGCAATAGGCTGGATGGCAGCGAATGAAGGTAATCCAAACAGTATAAAGAAAAAGGTCTCAGGTGATCTGGCAGTAATCCACAGCATGGAAAGGAACTGAAAACTGGGACGGAACTGAAAGCAAGGAGACGTGAGAACCAAAACGATCCGACACTGAGCAAATGCAAGGTATGAATATGCACTGAAAATGAGCATCAGGTGTTGTGAATTTGATGAGTCTGCTAATGCGTAAATTGCTACACTGACGAGCAAATCAGATCAGCATCAAAAATGCAACACAAAAGCATGAATGAACACGGATCTGCGAACTGTGACAGTAACGTACAAAAACAATATAAATCAGAGAATGGTAGGTTGAATCCTGAGAAACCTGCTGATGATAAAATCCCTCCAAAGGCAAAATCATGACTCAGTTCCTGCATTTAGATTTTTAGCTATGACTGTTTCCTCATGCAGGGGGCCAAACTGTAGAGGAAAGTGGACACCTCATCAGTTAGGAGGTCATGCTAGGCCTGACGCTGCTATCCCTCTGACTCTCTCTTCTTTCATCCCTTGACAGTACCTTACTAGGTTTTCCTCACTTTCTGTCTGCGTCTTTTTGTGTTTGGCACCGCGGCTACCTGAAGGAGTTGTGCATCACTACACTGTTACCATCCTTCTCTGTCTGTGTTCTCTCATTATGATCCACCTGAATATTACCATCTGACCTGTTGAAAGTAGGTTATCTGCACAGCAAAATCCCCAGTGTTAATTTAACACTCTGAGTGTGGACACATATAAACACTGAAGCAGTGTTAAAGTTAACACTGAAGCAGTGTTGAAGGTAATGAGATAATTAGGTGATTAACAAAGTGATGATTGATCATTATTGAAGACACCTGATGTTAATAAGCAGAATCACCAAAGGAGAAAACCAAAATTTTTAAGCAACCATTATAGTGGTCAATGTTTGCATTAGTTGGGCTCTTGACCCTTAAATTTTTAATACTAGATTTTGTTTGGCTGCTGTATTTGAGTTGAAACAGCCAGACAAGCCAAAAGCTCAAGTCACCAGGTGATTATGTTTTAACATATTCATTGTTTGACATAAATCACCTAGAGTCTAATCTCTAAGTTAGGTTTTTTTTTTTTTTGCTTATTGTAATAGCCTTGACAATCCACAGAAGATCCAGCACTTCCTATACATTTTGGAAAGATTTTTTTTTACAACCTGTTTTTAAAAAAAAAAAGCATTTCACCTAGGCACACATAGACATCAAGAACCAGCCCATGAATCTCAACAATGGTGACAAACGGCATATTCAGATAAACAGATCAACTCTGAACTCTCATAATTTATGCATGATGGGAGTCATGGATGAGTTCTGATTGGCTACAACACGCTTTTTGATGGTCACCGTTGTGATTCTCACACTGATTCTTCATGTCTGTGTGTCTAAATTAAGATAAAAAATTTTTTCATCATCTGTCTGATTATGGCAAAACTGATTGATCTTTTGCTCACAGTTTTTTTTGCAATCTGTAAGGAAATTCTATGTCAAATATTCAAGTCACTATATGATGATTAAGTCAAGCACAGTCAATGCCATCTTATTGATGTTTGCTCTTGGCTTGTCTGGCTGTTATAACTCAGTAATTGCAGCCAAACAAGACCTAATATTGATGATTTAAGGGTCAAGAGCCCAACTAATGCAAACATTGACCACTATAATGGTTGCTTAAAAATTTTGGTTTTCTCCTTCGGTGATTCTGCTTATTAACATCAGGTGTCTTCAATAATGATCAATCATCACTTCGTTAATCACCTAATTATCTCATTACCTTCAACACTGCTTCAGTGTTAACTTTAACACTGCTTCAGTGTTTATATGTGTCCACACTCAGAGTGTTAAATTAACACTGGGGATTTTGGTGTGTGAGTTGATAGGCTACATTGCACTTTGTAAACATCATCTTTCTGTGGTACATTTCTGGATAGGCTAATGTTATCTTCCTTTTGCCAAGGAATTTTGCAAAAAGAAAATTCCATCAATATGGATCCACTTCTTCTTTTTGCTGCCCCCCTGTCCACTTCTACCCTGTCTCTATTTCCTGTAGTGGATGTATGTGTCCCGCAGGTTTTCTTCACTGTTTCAACTAACATCATACAAGATAAGGTAAATTACTACATGCAAACAGTCATTTAGGTGACCAGGGTTGCATGCATTCTATTAAAAGTCCAAGCATGCTAGCAACTGAATTAACTCCCCGGGGTCGATGGTCGTGCGAATGACACTAAAAATACTGTCGATTTTGGTCACACAAATAAGAGTTATACATCATTCGGAACTGTTAATTGTTTACTTTTATTTTTCTGCACTCACAGTAACAAATGAACTTTGTGCTTTTTTAAATAAAAAAAAAAACAGGGTGCTTTCTCTGTCTTCACTGTCTCTGCTTTTAGAAATGCCTCACTAAAATTAACCTAAACTCAGTGAATACTCGGCACACAGACAGGAGAGATATATCTATAGAAAGCTTGATATGTCTACTTTAAAATAAATTAAGTTTTAGCGAAAATAAATATTTTGTGATTAAGTAATCTGTATAAAATCAACACAATGTAGAGTTTTTCCCTCAGAGCTAATTATTTTTAATGTTGTCATGCCCATGAGCTACTTTCGCTTTTGATATGATAAATATCCATGTGCGACACACGGCATGTAAACCCCACATCACCATAAACAAAGCTTGACGATTCATCAAGTTCATCTCTGCTACTGTTCGTTTCTGGAAGATGTGCTGAGAGGACTAACAGAGAATTCACCTCAGATGAAAAACACAATGTGATGTGAGGCTGATCCAACGGAAGAGATCATTCTGATGAGTGTTTCTTTTTTTGCATTAATTAACGTGTTATTCTGACATAAACTTGAACACTGTAACGTGAGCAGTCAAGGCAACTGAGGTGTGGATTCAAGTGCAGGGCTTTATTCACAAACGTAGTCAAAACAGGCAGGGTCAGCAACAGCAAACAGAAACATCAAAGGTAATCCAAAGGGTAGTCCGAAAAACGAGCAGAGGTCAGGGCAGGCAGCGATCAATCACAAA
Organism: Cirrhinus mrigala; assembly: GCA_036247105.1. NCBI lineage: Eukaryota > Metazoa > Chordata > Actinopteri > Cypriniformes > Cyprinidae > Cirrhinus > Cirrhinus mrigala. Next base: position 1,157,441 of record JAMKFB010000915.1, read on the forward strand.
AATCCAAATAACAGCCCAAGGTCAAAGCACAAAGGCAAGGCAAGGCAAGGCAAGGCAAGGAAACTGGGAACTAGGGAAAACACAGGCTAACATGGAACACGCTACAACAATCAAAAGAAAGCGAGTGAGCCACTTATATACTAGACAGGAAGAACATACGACAAAACAAGCCAATGAGCAGCAGACACAACCAAGGAACCAATCAGGACATGACACATGCAACTGAGGAACCAATCAGAATATAACATACAGACAAGGGTGACACATCACCAGATCACACAAGGGGCAAAGAACACATGGGAAATAGAGTCCAGAAAATGATAGTAATAGTGCCTAGAGTGCCTGGGGTGCCCTCTAATGGAGTACATGGGCACTCCAGCTGGCGATTGTAACAACACATTTACTAGCTGGGTTTTTCCCAAACTATAATTTCTGGCTAAAATGTTTGAAATCGAGTGAAACATTTTGAAAATGATAGGCAATTCATTGTATCTAAATTTCTTACGACATGATTGTCATGCCATTGTGTGCGGGGAATAAGCAGGAGGAGCGAGGAGGTCCAAAACATAGAGTTTATTCAAAATGATCCACAGGGTAACAGGAACAGGCAGGACACAGCAGGGAACCAGCGAACACAACGTAAAATAACTTCAAGAACCGACGATCTAACCAGCAACACAACCAAACTTATATACACAGAAACAACCAATCAGGGGGAGACAGGGAACAATCAAACAGTGACATCATAACAAGAAACGGAAAGTCCAAATAAGGGCAACACAGGGGAAAAACACACAAAAACAGTCCAAACGGTCTGACAATGATGAAGTTTTCATGTTCTATATAATATAAAACAAAACACGATATAAAAGTAATATGAGTGTACACTATAACATGATGAATGCTAAGAGTCTAAGAATGGCTAGATCATGTTTATTATTAATATTATGTTAACAAATAGAGTTTTATAATGTGCTAAACGATAATTCATTTCTCAGATAAAATGTCCTTTTTTACGATAGTACAAAGCATGTGCAAGTCTATGGATGTGAGTAATTAGAGTATAGTTACAAGCATGCGTTGCTGCTGGGTTTTATCATTGCCGACAGAACGTGTTTTATCATATAGATTGTAAAAGGGTGTAAAGAGAGGAAAGTACGCGTTCTGTAAATACAATAATTATTTGGAGTTTATTTCTGTGAAAGGCAAGAATATTATTGTGCATTGTCAGTTAGAGGGGAAGAAACTCTTTTCAACCGTGAAAAACTCCATATCCAATTTAAAACACCTGAAATGGCAGCACGGCACATTAAAACTTCTTGAGAACGTACTGGGTGCGGGGGGCAACGCATCAACTTGTATTGTCTTTACATGAGTCTCATAGGCAGAGTTTCTAACACGTGTTTGAGGCGTTAAACAATGTTGATTTCTGGAATGCAATAGACAATCAGAGAATATATATGTATATATATATGGCCCAGATAGCAACATATTGTCAGCCCAGATCCGGCCCACATCTGGCACATGTGGCATGATGATCTGGCCCACATGCAGCGTGGAATGATGGCACTTGGGCGGACCGCTCCTGTTTGCCAGATCTGGGCCAAAAGCAGGCCATAGCAATGCCACATGTCAGCCAAGAGCAGAGAAATAAACCACACTGGACCTTATCTGAGCCACAAAATCTGTGTATATTTAATATGGAGTCATCTCAGCGTTAATAAGCACATTAACAAGCAGAATCACTGAAGGAAAGAAGAGAACAGAAAACAAGAGACAAACAGAAACACAACTACTGACTACAGCCACAGCCTTAGATGAAATCAGCTGAAGATAAAAGACATTAAATCTCTGAAGATCTCAGCAGAGGAGGATTAAACAACTCCACAAACAGCATTACCAGCTTCACTTATTACTGACCAGATTTACTTTGTTTCTGTTAGAGGTCTACAGAAGTTCTTTATTGAGAATTAGCAGGGGCTTAAATATTCCACTTGAAGTCACCATGATAGTGATTAGCGTTTCCATTAATTAATTGGGCTCTTAACTCTTTTATTAAGTGTTTGTCTTATTTGACTGTTGTGAAAATGTGGTTAACAAACACATTTGTAGTACATGATCATTTTTTCATTGTTGGCTTCACAATTATCATATAACCGATTGCTTCGCTGAACACATTTGATTGTAGTAGTTGTGTAGTTTAATGTTTTCACATTGTAAAACTGCATTATTGCAACATCAGTTTGAAAAATTTATTTAAAAAAGGACAAAAGTTTGAACAAGGCTATCACATACAGATATCAGCAATCAGCATATGAATCTCAACAATGGTGACAGATAATCAGATCAGTTCTGGACATCACAAAAGGCTGCATTATTCGTTCATGCTGTGATGCAAGTTTTGCACACTTTTTATTGTCACCATTGTTGAGGTTCATATGGTGATTTATGATGGCTTTGTGTGTTCATAAAATTTAACCTTTTGTGATTTTTTTTTTTTAACTGGTTCTGCAAGACTACAGACAGTTTCATACTATGAATGTATTTTTCCACAACATAATTGTAAAAGCTATATGACATTGAATCAGGCTCATTCATTCAATATTACAGCCATCAATAGCTTTTCATTGATTTCATGTTGTCTTTATTTGTTATTGCTTAGAGTTTTCACAAATACACCATCACAGCAATTGACAAAGATAAACTTTTATTAAAAAGTGTTACGAGTCCAATGATTGGAAACACTAATCACTATTATGGTGGCTTCAAAAAAAATTGATTTAAACCTGTTGTTTTTCAATAAAGAACTTCTGTAGGCCTCTAACAGAAATAAAGCAGCTCTTATCAGCTGGTAATGCTGTTTGTGGAGTTGTTTAAACCTCCTCCTCTGAGATCTTCAGAGATTTAATGTCTTTTATCTTCAACTTCAAGGCTGTGGTTGCAGTCAGTTGTTGTGTTTCTGTCTTTTTTCAGTTCTCTTCTTTCCTTCAGTGATTCTGCTTGTTAATGTGCTTATTAACGCTGAGATGACTCCATATTAAATATACACAGATTTTGTGGCTCAGATAAGGTCCAGTGTGGCTTATTTCTCTGCTCTTGGCTGACATGTGGCATTGCTATGGCCTGCTTTTGGCCCAGATCTGGCAAACAGGAGCGGTCCGCCCAAGTGCCATCATTCCACGCTGCATGTGGGCCAGATCATCATGCCACATGTGCCAGATGTGGGCCGGATCTGGGCTGACAATATGTTGCTATCTGGGGGGTCATTCTAGGGTACATTGCAGGTACATTTCAAATAGAAAAATTTTCTATTTTCTTTTTATGTTAAACTTTTTTATTTTCATAGAACACACTTCAAATTTAATATTTTCAATATTTGCTGATCTTAAACTTGTAAGATTTTTAGAAATTATTCTGAAAATCAAAGTACGAAAAGAAAAATCTGTCAACTCTGTTATAGACAAACTGGGTCAAATATATACAGTTAACAAATGTGACAAAATTTAAAACACTGTCTGCCCTAAGAGAACTTATGTCTTTTCATCAATTAATTCAACTTTAAGCCTGATAAATTTTTGACTTTTTATTTTAGAGTAAAAAATATCAACACCTTTAACTGAAACGTTGCCAAGATATTGTGCATTTTCTCTAAACATAGCTTTAAAAATGACTGAAATTCTACAACATTTCATGTAGTAAGAAAACTATTTAGGCTAATCAGGTTCTAATCATTTTTTTAACAATAAAACACATATAATGATATTTTTAAAGCAAAATCTTAAACAAACGGAGTTGATATTAATAACAGAGTTGACCACCCATAGTTATAAGTCCAAAAACAACGTTTTCTGTCACACTCTGAAACTTTTGAAACCATTTAAAATGTAAAAACAATCTAATCTTAAATACTAATTACAGATCTTTCATGAACTTGAAAATTAATTGTGTGTCCGTTAACCGTGTGTCTGGAAAATAAAATTCAACAGCTGCTCTCTCATACCCTGGGCATGCACATCAATTATTGGCAATTATTTCTGCCCATATGTCTTTATTTCTACGTGGCATGTCTTTGCTTTCCCAGTTGATTTCAGTTGTTTTCTGTGCTTGTTGATCTTCAGTGGTATCAGAAAGAAATGGCTCAACATCACATTCAGTGGTGGCATATAGGATGGGCTGAACATCAAATTCAAACCTTTGTGTGTTGTGACATGTACACTCAAGAATCTGCTTAGTAGAGCAGAGACAGCTGACATCCCCAGTGTTAATTTAACACTCTGAGTGTGGACACATATAAACACTGAAGCAGTGTTGAAGTTAACGAGATAATTAGGTGATTAACGAAGTCATTATTGAAGACACCTGATGTTAATAAGCAGAATCACCAAAGGAGAAAACCAAAATTTTTAGGCAACCATTATAGTGGTCAGTGTTTGCATTAGTTGGGCTCTTGACCCTTAAATCATCAATATTAGGTCTTGTTTGGCTCCAATTCCTTAGTTATAACAGCCAGACAAGCAAAGAATAAAAGTCAATAAGATGGCATTGACTGTGCTTGACTTAATCATCATATAGTGACTTGAGTATTTGACATAGAATTTCCTTACAGATTACATAAAAAAAACTATGAACAAAAGATCAATCAGTTTTGCCATAATCAGACAGATGATGAAAAAAAGTTTATCTTAATTTAGACACACAGACATGAAGAATCACAACAACGGTGACCATCAAAAAGCGTGTTGTAGCCAATCAGAACTCATCCATGACTCCCATCATGCATTGCGGCATGAATAAATTATGAGACTTCAGAGTTGATCTGTTTATCTGAATATGCCGTTTGTCGCCATTGTTGAGATTCATGGGCTGGTTCTTGATGTCTATGTGTGCCTAAGTGAAATACTTTCTTTTTTTAAACAGGTTGTAAAAAAAATCTTTCCAAAATGTATAGGAAGTGCTGGATCTTCTGTGGATTGTCAAGGCTATTACAGTAAGCAAAAAAAAAAACCTAACTTAGAGATTAGACTCTAGGTGATTTACGTCAAACAATGAATATGTTAAAACATAAACACCTGGTGACTTGAGCGTTTGGCTTGTCTGGCTGTTTTAACACAAATACAGCAGCCAAACAAGACCTAATATTGATGATTTAAGGGTCAAGAGCCCAACTAATGCAAACACTGACCACTATAATGGTTGCCTAAAAATTTTGGTTTTCTCCTTTGGTGATTCTGCTTATTAACATCAGGTGTCTTCAATAATGATCAGTCATCACTTCGTTAATCACCTAATTATCTCGTTAACTTCAACACTGCTTCAGTGTTTATATGTGTCCACACTCAGAGTGTTAAATTAACACTGGGGATTTTGCTGTGTAAGTAGTATGCACTATTACTCAAAAGACTGATTTCTATTTCTTTTGAAAAGATAATATATTCATTACACCACAAAAAAGATTTTCTTACTTCATATTCTTGTGTTGTTTTCTAGTATAAATATCTAAAAATTCTTGAATCAAGATCCATTTACTCTTACATTTTAATTCAGGCTAAACAAGATTATTTTTTCTTACCTCATTGCCAGATATTTCTGCTTATTTTCAGCAAAAACTAACACAATTTTAATTTATTTAAAAAAAAAAAAAAAAAGACATAATATCTCAAGTCATTTTACTTAAGATACTAGTTAGATGTGTCCCGATTCAAGAATTTTTTATATTTATACTAGAAAACAAGAAAAAAAATACTGAGGAAGAAAAATTCAGTGGATTCTCTAAATGGTGGAAAACACACTAACATATATTTCTGAAAAAGAATAAGTTTGAATTAAAATCAAAACAAATACTGTTTTTTGACCAAGAATCTCTGAATTATGTTTTGTTATACATTATGTGAAAACATAATAAATGTAAACGGATAATGTATTCACTTGTGTTTTCTTAATCACAGCAACAGACGTCATTTGCTCATCGCCGCCGACGCAACAGCATGGGTAAACCACCCGATATACTGTAAGAGACTTTTTTCCAATGGATTATACATCCTTCATTCAGTGGACCAGAATAATTGATTGTTTAAACGAAAATTGGATCATTATGTAGCATATAGGATAATAAGATACATAAGTACCATATATGAGAAAATTTACAAATTGTACACTAGAATAATAAATTCTTATTTTTTATGTTCTCTTTAGATCTGATGTTATTCGTCTCAAAGAGGAATTCATTGCACTCTTTGAGAGACATTACCATGAACTCTTGGAGGGCATACAGGCACTGAGTCATCTCATTAATAGAGTTGAAGAAGATTTCAGACTTGCTACTGAAGCCACCAGAAATACAGGAATAGTGGGAATACTAGGAGGGGTCACCAACATTGCAGGATTAGCTTTAGCTCCATTTACTACGGGGGCTTCTGCTGTCGTCGCAGACGTAGGATCAGCTGTGGCCTTTGGGGCTGGAATTGGTAATGAACTTTTAAACTTCATGAAAATGCACCAGCAGAAGAAATTAATCCAAAACGTCAAAAACGGACTTGAAGAATTTCAGAACAAAATCATCCCTATGACTGACATTCTGAATGTAATTTCTGAACATTATAATAAAATACTGAGATACGCTAATAAACCAGCAGACGATATCTGTGGTTTTATTAAATGTGCTGCAGGTGCCAGTGAAATATTACGCATCTTACGGATAGATGACACTGGTGACGTGGCTGCACAGACGTCTAAAATTGTGCATCTGACTGCAACCCTTAAAGGAGTTTTTGGTGGGATTAGCCTTGTGCGTTATCGAAGATAACGAGACACTCAATGACATGGACAGACTAGCAGGGAATCGCCAAGTAAGTGAACGTGAGATGGAATCAAAAGCCGGGAAATTCATTGTTGAAATGAGGAAAGTCATTAATCAGCAAAAGGAGATCATGGATGAACAAGAAAACAAAAGACAAAATTGCAAGAACACTGGATCTACTTAGGGCCCAAGCACCGTGGTACAAGGAACCTGTTGGAATTGCTTTGTTTATTATTATTCTTACTATTTTTATTCTTCTTCTTCTCCTTCTTTTCAAAAATGAATCACATCTTTGAGGACCTAAACATGCTTGAATACTCATGAAACTGCACACTCGCCAAAGGTTCACCTTCAGTGAAGTGCCCCTCCTGCTATGTTTCATGTGCATGTACAGTTACACAGCAAAATCCCCAGTGTTAATTTAACACTCTGAGTGTGGACACATATAAACACTGAAGCAGTGTTGAAGTTAACGAGATAATTAGGTGATTAACGAAGTGATGATTGATCATTATTGCAGACACCACATGTTAATAAGCAGAATCACCAAAGGAGAAAACCAAAATTTTTAAGCAACCATTATAGTGGTCAGTGTTTGCATTAGTTGGGCTCTTGACCCTTAAATCATCAATATTGGGTTTTGTTTGGCTACAATTACTGAGTTATAACAGCCAAACAAGCAAAAGTCAATAAGCTGGTGTTGACTGTGCTTGACTTAATCATCATATAGAGACTTGAGTATTTGACATAGAATTTCCTTACAGATTACAAAAAAAACTGTGAAAAAAAGATCAATCAGTTTTGCCATAATCAGACAGATGATGAAAAAAAGTTTATCTTAATTTAGACACACAGACATGAAGAATCAGTGTGAGAATCACAACAACGGTGACCATCAAAAAGCGTGTTGTAGCCAATCAGAACTCATCCATGACTCCCATCATGCATTGCGGCATGAATAAATTATGAGAGTTCAGAGTTTATCTGTTTATCTGAATATGCCGTTTGTCACCATTGTTGAGATTCATGGGCTGGTTCTTGATGTCTATGTGTGCCTGGGTGAAATACTTTTTTTTTTTTAAACAGGTTGTGAAAAATATATTTCCAAAATGCATAGGAAGTGCTGGATCTTCTGTGGATTGGGAAGGCTATTACAATAAGCAAAAAAAACCTAACTTAGAGATTAGACTCTAGGTGATTTACATCAAACAATGAATATGTTAAAACATAATCACCTGGTGACTTGAGCTTTTGGCTTGTCTGGCTGTTTCAACTCAAATACAGCAGCCAAACAAAATCTAGTATTAAAGATTTAAGGGTCAAGAGCCCAACTAATGGAAACATTGACCACTATAATGGTTGCTTAAAAATTTTGTTTTTCTCCTTTGGTGATTCTGCTTATTAACATCAGGTGTCTTCAATAATGATCAATCATCACTTTGTTAATCACCTAATTATCTCATTACCTTCAACACTGCTTCAGTGTTTATATGTGTCCACACTCAGAGTGTTAAATTAACACTGGGGATTTTGCTGTGTACGTTTTCCCTCTCTTGCTTCACGATCTTATCTCATCGGTCGTGTAATTGGACAATGTTCCTGTCAGTCAATGAGGTCCCTCGAGGAACCAATCAGACATTTGTGGGCGTGTATAAAGGCCAGTTATGACACAAGTGCAGGAGGAGCGTTTGCTTTCTCTTTGTTTGCTCTCCTGCATTTGCTTTTGTGTTTGCTCCTGCCTTTTTTATTCAGAGTTATTGTGTTAGAGTTTTCTCTTGTGGAACTTTACTTTTCATATGCTGTTTTACTGTGTTTATGTTGTGACTCACTGCTCGGTTTACCCCAGTTTATTCAAGTCCTACCTCAAAACAGTGATGGGACCAGTTCAGGGGTGCGTTTCCCGTACACTGACTTAACTCGTCGATTAACCACCATAGTACAATGTATTGTACTGATCATAGATCCCTGAGATGCTGCTGTATTGAACATGGCACCTGATGATTAATTTACTATGTTTCGTTCCCTGTCATTTCACTTTATTTGATATTTGATTCATCGCGGGTTCCCTCTTATGTCATACTCATAAGGGGGTTCCCTTAGGCAAGTATGCACATGTGCACTCTTCATACAATACACACAAAAATTCATAGATTAAAATGCATTTATATTTAGATAGAATGGAAGATATGGATTGTAGTGCATGTTAGCTTGCTTATTGTGCCAAAAAGTAGAATTTATTTAAGCCCAGCAAGCTGCAAGATAGAGTTTCTGAACACTGAATAACAGACTGAGGCAAGACAGAAAACACAAGGGCATAATAAAAGGGAGATAATTCGGACCAAACAGGGTGCAGGTGATGGGGAAAATTAGCTAACAGGGACAACAAGAGGGCGGGGTGGACACCACAATGACAGCGGAGCACATGGCGAGCTGTCAAAACAAACAAACGTGCTCCAGGACAACAAAGCACCCGAACAACGAACACAAGACAACAAAACCTAGGCAGACCACACAGAGATCGTTCCTAAGACACTAAGTTTATGCAACTGGCCCCAAGACTTATGGTTCTTAACCAAGAAGCCAACAATGTTCTCAACAATAACAACTTGGTGTAACAGAACAAAATCAGTGAGCCCTGCAGTAGAGCCATGAACAAGAATCATACCAGCACAATATTTTGTTCCATGATAGAATCCAGATTTAGCCAACTGCACTGATGTGTGATAGGGGAATTTGCTGTGTATTGCTTTCTGTACAAAAATGTTCAATACATCCAGAGGCACACAAGAAACATCAGACTCAGGGAAGACTGATTTTGAAGGGTTCTGTTCTGTGCCATCAGTACACTGTAAAAAAAAAAAAAAGTAATTTTACGGAAAATAACTGTGATTTTTTTCAGGTTGTTTTCTTTTTATTTTGAATTGCAGTCAAAACTCTGTAAAACTATCTCTAAATTAAAAACTTGGCTGTTATTTTAAGTATTATGACATTAATGACAAATTACAGTAATTCACATTTTTATACAGAACAACTGCTGTTTTTGTATACAGTATGTTTTCTGTTTTCTTAAATTGCAAACAAATAATGTAAAATTACAAAAAAAATCTGTAATTAATACAATAACAAATCCGTTAGATGATAAAACGGTCAAATGACTGTCAGTAAAGTAAAATCTTCTTTCATACAAAACTTCTTATTGAGAATTAACAGAGGTTTAGATGTTAATGTTTTTATTGAAAATAAAGTTTGAAGTCACCATTGTGGAGATAAGCATTTGCTTTAGTTGGGCTCTTGACCCTTAACATTATAACTTCAGGTTTTCTTTGGATGCTGTAACTACGTGTTTCTAAAGCACATTTGTTAGAGCAAAAGCTTGCAGAGGAAAACTGTTCAGACAAAGCTGCTTATTCATGGTTAACATTTTATTGGTCATACTAACCAGGCTCGCTGAACGCATCAAGAATATTATTGCTGAATATGTTGGCTGTAAGTTTTGCAATTTTATGATGTTGTGACAATTTTTTTTAAGTATTATAATTATTATTTCTTATAAATTAAGCACATTGAACTGAGACTTTTTGATGCACACAAACATCAAGAATTAGCACATGGATCTCAACAATGGTAACAATCAACAAAAAGCTTGTTTTCTGATGATCAGGGCTTGAATATTTTGTCCGTTGTCACCATTGTTGAGATTCATATCCATATTCTTGACTAAATAATTTTCTCAAAAAAAAGTAGCAAAAACAGTTTTTTTCAAAGTAGCAACACAAGCTTGTATGATTACAACAAGAAGCTAATTAACATGCTCTGATATTTGATTTCTGCTGAAGTCAGTGAATCAAGCCTCTCCATATGATGACAAGGTCATGCATAATACAAAACCAGCTTTGTCTGATCAGACACTATCTTGCTGGTTTTTCTAAAACAAATGTGCTTTAGAAATGCACCATTACAGAAAAAAGGAAAAGGCTATTAAGAAAATCAAGAGCACAACTAAAGCAAATGCTTATCCCCACAACGGTGACTTCAAACTTTATTAATTTCAAATAAACACCAACATCTAAACCTCAGTTAATTCTCAATAAGAAGTTTTGTATGAAAGAAACAAAGTCAGACTGATTTGTATTAAGTGAAGATGCTGAGATCTAGACACATCTGTTAGTGTTTAATGTTCTTGTGGGATTTAAAGTGTTTCTGTTGTCTGATTTTAGTGGGTTACCATTGTGCTGATGAGTAGAGCGTGAGCTTTAGTCCAGGAGAAGACAATAAACTGTTGATGTTATGCTGCATGTCATTTAGTTTAAAGGCTGTAGTTGTTGATGCAGTGATAGTTAGTTTTTGTGTGTGTATTATTGCTGGCTAGTGGTTAACTGCAAAAAAAAACTTAGTTTCACAGAGAATGTTTCATGATGATAATCCAGAAAATACCTGTAAAATAATTTTATAAAAGAAAAAAATATTTAATTAATATTTAATTTAGGATATTTGATCTTAATTTTACAGTTTTTCTTTGGAAGCTGCTTCTGCCAGTCATTGACGGTTTTTTATAAAACGGTCTTTAACCATTATTTCCATTAATGGTAAATGTTTGGCACCCTGTGCTGCCATGCATTTCACTGTTTCTTTACGTTTAAATTTTTTACAGTGTAGCTGATGTTTTAGAGAAAGAGAAAGAAAGAAACCAAAGGAATTTGTATACCATAACGCATTTAAAGAAACTGTGTTTTCCTTCAAAACGCATTGTCTACATAGCCACAAGAGGACCAAAAGCCCTTCTGGATAGTGCTTTAGAAAATGATGCTTTGGAATCAGTTTCTCTATTGAAAAAAAAAAAACATCCAAAAATCTGGTTCTGAAATTTTGATGCCCAGGTACAGACTTGAGACAGTTAATTCTGTCAGACCATTTGAATAGAAAATGTTGAACTGAGTTATTTACTTCTGCCAATGTCAAACATTTCTTCTGTATGAAAACATTGAGGCACAAAGCAATTTCCATGGGCACAATTCCTTCAAAAATAACATGCAAGATGTCTGGTGGGTATCCTTGCAAGACATGAAATTAGCTCAATTTTTCAGTCAAGGAACAGTGCCTTTTCACCTCAAATGAAGGAGTAAGATATGTGCTGCTGTCTGCATATGCACCAAATGTTCCTGTTTTGTCCTTGCTTGAAATGCACCAGAACATACTTCCTTTGACTGATAATCAGATCGCTGTTCTGCATGGATACTGTCCTGAAAAGTTTTCTACAAATCCACTAATTAAATGGGCTCCGAAGTTGTCTGCAACTACACATTGCACTGTACCTTTGACATTTTTGGCAAGAACTGAAACAAAAACTCCTTCCCTCTCCAAGATCTTTCCAAATAGTTTCAAACCAATGCATATCCATGCTTTTTGACATCATCTACAGTGTTTCCCTTTAAAGGAAACACTGGTTTAAAGGAATCATGGTGCTCATGTTTTTCTTTTAATGGCAGCTGTCCATATAACAACTGAACAATTATTTTAAATGTACGTTGAGCTAACCATCAGAGCATTTCTTTTAATGACAGTTATCCACAAAGTGTGCAGCTTTTGTCAATGCAGTGTATCTTGCTTGGCTTCTGGAAGAACATTTTCAGAGCTTCTTGATATGGAAAGTCAGAAACACCTAACCCATTTATCAAGATCCGCATGCAGGCTGCAAGATGGTCTCCTTGATAGCTTAAAATAATGATAGCTTAAAAAAAAAGCAAATCATTTTTACCTGCTGTCAAACTGGCACAAGACTGGCGCTGACAGGCAATTCTGTGATGCTCAGATGCCATGTGTTTGTCAAGATTGTCCTTTCTGTAGGAATGGCAGGGAGACTCTACAACTGGCTGGGTCAGGTTTCCTGCCTGTTTATGCTGTCTACATATTCGACAGAACATTCCTAAAACCAAAAAGAAAACTGAAATAATCAGAATCAGAAAGAGCTTTATTGGCAATTATGCTTGCGCATACAAGGAATTTGTTTTAGTGCCACAAGCTTTACAGAGACAACAACACACAGATAATGGGGCAGGGGAGTACCAGTAATCCTCTTGGCAATCTGAACCATTCTCTGTAATCTTCTGGTGTCTGATTATGTAGCTGAGCCAAAGCAGACAGTTATTGATGTGCATAGAATAGACTTGATGACGGCTGAGTAGAACCGTTTCAGCAGCTCCTGCAGCAGGTTAAACTTCCTCAGCTGGTGAAGGAAGTATATCCTTTATTGGGCCTTTTTTACAATGGAATCGATGTGCGTGTCCCACTTCAGGTCCCGGGAGATGATGGACCCTAGGAACTTGAATGTCTCCACTGCAGTCACAGTGCTGTTCATGATGGTGAGTGGGGAGAGTGCAGGGGGGTTTCTCCTAAAATTCATGATCATCTCCACTGTTTTAAGCATGTGGAACTCTAGGTTGTTAAGACTGCACCAGGCAGTCAGTTCTTTAACCACCTTTCTGTAGGCGTCACCGTCTTGAATGAGGTCGATAGGTGTGGTGACATCTGCAAATTTCAGGAGCTTGACAGAGGTGTCTTTAGAGGTGCAGTCATTGGTGTAGAGGAAGAAGAGTAGTGGGGAGAGAACACAATCCTGAGGGGCACCAGTGCTGATGATGCAGCTGTTGGATGTGAATTTCTCTAGTCTCACTAGCTGTTGCCTGTCTGTCAGAAAGCTGGTGATCCATTGACAGATAGAGTTAGGGACAGATAGCTGGGTTAGTTTGGTCTGAAGGAGTGTTGGAATGATGGTGTTGAAGGCCACTGAACTGAAGTCCACAAATAGGATCCTCACATAAGTCCCTGATTTATCCAGATGTTGCTTATTCGGGATGTATTGTAGTCCCATGTTGACTGGTCAGCTGGTCAGCACAGGTTTTTAGACAGGCTGGTGTCACACCTTCTGAGCCTGGTGCTTTTCTGTTTTGTTTTTTCTGAAGACCTTTCGCAAATCATCTTCACTAATCTCTTAATTCAGTGTGTTCCTGGCCTGATTGTACAAGACTCTGTCCCCATTTCTTTAGGCTTCCTCTTTGGCCTCACAAAGATGTCTGAGTTTTGCTGTAAACCATGTCTTATCATTGTTATCATTACCATAAGTCCTGGTAGGAATGCATATATTCTCACAGAAACTGATATAGGATGTTACAGTCTCTGTGAGCTCATCCATATGGGTGGCAGCAGCTTCAAAAACACATCAATCAGTCGAGTCGAAACAGGCTCGTAACCTACTGTCTTGTTGGTCCATCTCTTTACAGCCTTTACTACAGGTTTAGCAGATGTAAGTTTTTGCCTGTAGGTTGGTATAAGGTGAATCAAGCAGTGATCAGAGAGCCCCATGTGATGGAATTTTATGCATTCTTTATTGTGGTGTAATAATGGTCCAGTATATTACTGTCTCTGGTGGGACATGCAACATACTGTCTGTATTTTGGCAGTTCACAGGAGAGATTTGCTTTATTAAAGTCATGGCTGCCATCTGCAACGCCATCTTGTCCATTTAGATGTCTCAAGAAAAGACTCTTTAGAAATTGCTACCGCTGTCCATCAGGACGGAGATGACAAGTGTGCTACTGATGGAACCTCTAAGAAGATTAGAGCGAGAGACAACATTGACATTGCGACATGGAATACAGTGTATCAGAAAGAAGACTCCAGGTCTCAGAAGGACTCAAAACACATGGCATATTGTGGAACTCTGTGAAATCAGATGGAAGGGTAAAGGGGGACATCAAACTGAAGAAAGGCATGTAACTTTATTATAGTGGAGAGTTTGACAAATGGAATGACCATGACCTGTTGATAATGAACTTCTGAGTGAGGCTGAATAAAATCATTAAGCCAAAGTACAGCAAGTTAAAGTTCAACCTTGAATGGCTGACTGACCCAAACATCTGTAAATCCTTTCGAGCTACAATTGGAGGAAAATTGGCACCACTCCTTTTGATTGATGAGGAAGTTAGGACAACCACCTTCAATACAGTCATGAGAGAAATGGCCAAAAACATGATTGCCCTCCATCGATCAAAGAACAAACCTTGGGTTGCAGAAGAGATTCTCGAAATGTGTGACACCTGGAGAGATCTCAAAAACTGTAGGCACACAATACCAGGGCAGCAGAATACCATGAAATCAATAAAAAAAAAATTGAAAAAGCATGAAGAAGGCTAAAGAAGACTTGATAGGTCAAGACAGGAAATGCCTCACAGAGGTAAGTGACATTACAAGCAGATGAACTGAGTACTGTCAAGAACTATATAACCGTCAAACCAAAGGAGACCTAGAAGTGCTCAAGGTACCAGAGTCCTCAAAAGATGACAACTTCCCCATTTTCAAAGAAAAGGTTGAGACAGCAGTAAAATCACTGGAGTGTGGGGAGGCAGCTGGAATAGATATCTTCCTAGCTGAATTAATCAAGAATGGAGGAGAACCAATGATAGAGATACTAACAAAAATTTGCAACAAGATCTGGCAGACAAGTGAATGGCCAGAAACATGGACCCAATCTCTAATTATAACCATACCCAAAAAAGGTCATCTTCAGCTGGGCCAGAACTGTAGAACTATCAGTTTGATCAGCCACACTAGTGAAGTGATGCTTAACATCGCTTTGAATAGACTAAATCCTCAAGCAGAGGAAATCATTGCTGAAGAACAGACTAGTTTTTGCAAAGGGAGAAGCACTGCAGAAGAAATATTCAATCTCAGATTCTTGCGTGAAAAGTACTCGCAACACCAACAAGACCTGTATCATGTCTTCACAGACTTTGGACAACAATGAAGAAGTACTGAAGAAGTACAAATGCTAATTAACACCATCAAACAGCTATATGCTAAGGCCAACAACGCAGTAGTTACCCAGGACTTTATGGGACAATGGTTCCACACAACAGTAGGTGTAGAGTAAGGTTGCCTTCTGTCTTAGAGTGCATCATGAGCAAGGTGATGACACAGTCAGCATTGGAGAATGAAACCAATCTTCAATTTAAGGGAATAATTTAACCCATACTCAGAATTTGTGCTCTGCATTTAACGCATCCAAGTGCACACACACAGTAGTGAACAAACACACACCCAGAGCAGTGGGCAGCCAGGGGAGCTGTTGGGGGTTCAGTGCTCAAAGGACTCACCTCAGTCATGGTGTTGAGGGATTTTGAGGGTATTGAGAGTGCTGGTTATTCACTCCCCCCACCTTCAATCCCTGCTGGACCTGGGACTCGAACCCTCAACCTTTCAGTTACAAACCGACATTGATGGACTAGCTGGTTGTAAAGCTGAGCTGGCCACCTTAGTGAAAAACCCGGATGAAGCATCTTCTAGATTTGGCATGGAGATAAGCGTTGATAAGACAAAGTTGATGACAAATAGTGTCGAGCAGATCACTACCAAGATTAAAGTCAGAGGACAAAAACTGGAAACTGAGTCATTTTAAATATTTGGGCTCTATCATCATTGAAGAGGGGTCAAAAACATATGCTTGTGAGTCATGGACCTTCACAGCAGAGTTGCAACAAAGAATTCAGGCACTCAATATGAGATGCTATAGAATCATCCTTGGCATGTCTTACAAGGACCACACCACAAATGAATCATTGAGAAATATCATTTGGCGTGAAGCAGGCCAGTATGAAGATCTCCTCACTGTAGTCAAAAAGAAAAAGCTGAAATGGCACAGACATGTTGTCAGAACCAATCACCTGTCCACAACAATGCAGGCAATAGCACATGACCAAGACAAGTGGAGGGACCTGGTTAGATGTTCAACAGCGCAGCGACTCGACCACCACATGAGGTCATGGGACTGATGATGACAAATCCACAATCTAAGTCAAACAAAATAAACAATCCAGACAATGAAAGAGTTCAGGGCTGAGGCAAACAAAGAAATTCAGAATAACAGGCACACTGTAAAAAACAACCTATAGAATCTACTCAATATAATGGGGTAAACTGATGTAACAATTTGCATTTAGTTTGTTTGGGTAGATTCTATCCTATATATTTGAGTAAAGAATACCTGAATTTATCAGCTAAGACAAACTAAAAAAAAGTAGGTGAAGTCTACACAGCAAAAAGCCCAGTGTTAAATGAACTCTCCCGGGAGTTTGAGTCCATACTCAAGAGTATTAAAATTATTAAAGACGCCTGATGTTAATAAGCAGAATCACCAAAAGGAGAAAATCTAATTTTGTAAGTTGCCATTATAGTGGTCAGTGTTAGCATTAGTTTAGCTCTTTACCAGTAACTTCTTAAAATTAGATTTTGTTTGGGTGTTGTAATTGAGTTATAACAGTCAGACAAATCAGAAGAAATGAGATTTTGTGGTTTTGAGTATGCTTTGGCAAAGTCATGAAGTAGCGATCAGAATAAGTGAGTTGCATTTTGTTTATGTTGGTTTAGCCAGACAGGTGTTTCTGAAATTTATTTGACCAGAAAAAAATATGATTATATATATTTTTAGATTTAGACACACAGACATCCACAATCAGCATGAGAATCACAACAATGGTGACCAACAAAAACGTATGTTGTAGCCAATCAAAACTCATCCATATCTCCCATCATGCATTGTGGCATGAATAAATTATGAGCTGATGATTTCCATGATGTTTAGAGTTGATCTGTTTCTGAATATGCTGTTTGTCACCATTTTTGAGATTCATATGCTGATTCATGATGTCTGTGTGTGCCTAAAAGAACAGCTTTTGAAAGTTTTTTTTTGATCGGAGGAGCTTGTAAGACGTCCATTCAAAATTGTAAAAAAAAAAATTCAGGCTTTATCATTTTTTTTGCTGCTGTGAAACCACAAGGCAGTTGTAATAAATAAAGAATATAGAACTCTAAATGGTTTCAGTGGCTCAAATTAAGTTTATTTTAAAACAGAATTATCACCACTGCATGACTTTTGCTCTTTGGCTTGTCTGGCTAGTTTAACTAAACAGTTGAGCAAAAGCTAATGTTAAAAAGCTATGGGTCAAGAGCCCAACTAATGCTAACACTGACCACTATAATGGTGACGTAAACATTTTGGTGTCTTCAATAATTTTCAATCATCACTCAATGAATCACTTAATTACCTCATTAACTTTGACACTGCTTCAGTGTTCATTTTAACACTCAAATAAACTCCCGCGAGAGTTCATTTAACACTGGGCTTTTTGCTGTGTAGACTTCATCTACTTTTTTTTAGTTTGTCATAGCTGTTAAATTCAGGTATTCTTTACTCAAATATATAGGATAGAATCTACCCAAACAAACTAAATGCAAATTGTTACATCAGTTTATCCCATTATATTGAGTAGATTCTATAGGTTGTTTTTTACAGTGCAGAATATCAAGAACCAGGATACAAGGCTTAGAAGTGCAGTAAAGACATGTGCAAGACTTCAGGTCCTTCCAAACAAAAATTCTAAAATTTAGTCCGAATTTCTCATCCAAAATTTTCACACGTTAAAAAATAATTACAACCTCACATTGTGTCATGTTTACAAAAGAATTGGATCAGGTTAATTTTTTTTTCATATCCGTAGCAAGCATTTTGATAGATGTTTTGACAAATCAGAGTCACCGTGCAAGTGAATGCCAAAATTCAGAATGGCATCTGATGTTAGATGTTTTGACATGCCCTGACATTTGTGCTTATTTCAGCTACTTATAACATACTATTGAAAATTATCCTGCTTACTCTTTCATTGCAAACAATATATTTATGTAAATTTTCTAAGACATGTTTTGTGATAGAGAGCCATATGTGAGGGAGTGACAACGGCCATGAAAATTTTGTGATTCCCACCTGAGAGACAAAAGGCTGTCCACTAATGGCCCATCTGTGTGACTCACTATGAGCAGTGTTGGGAAGGTTACTTTGGAAATGTAATAGGTTACAGATTACAAGTTACTTGATTTAAAATGTAATAAGTAGTGTAACTTTTCAATTACTTTATTAAAATAATGTAACATTACTTTGAATTACTTTTTGATTACTTTTTAAAATTTCTAATATTTTCAACTGTTAATCATTTTGAAACAGAGGCAGAGTTAACCTTATATCAGCACACAATTACTGTCAGACTTTTAAAATCCTTTATCACTTGAATTAAGATTATAATAAGTAAGGGATAACATACATCTTTATTTTGCGATAACAACTGGCTGAATGTACATTATCTCACTTATTACACAGCTGCTTGATAGATTATTTAGATGTTTCGTGTCAAAATTATTAGACACAAAACGTTGATCTAAGTTGAAATATTTGAACGCAAAGCTTCCATGAAGAAATCAGTTGCTAGCAAACGACAAGTTCAAACCAGACATTTTAGGGACACAGTGCAGTCATACCAGTTTTCTTACACAACATTTCACCACACAAATAATTAAGTAGTAGTACTACACAGTAAAATCCCCAGAGTAAAATTAACTCTGTTCAGAGAACATTTGGTCCCTCTCTAAATAGAGTTAAATTAACACTGAAGCAGAGTTGAAGTTAATGAGATAATTAAGTGATCAATTAAATGATGATTGTGCATTAATAATGAACACCTGCTATTAACAAGCAGAATCACTGAAGAAAAGAGAAACACAAGAACTACAACTGATTCAGCCTCAGATTAAATCAACTGAAATAAAAGATATTAAATCTCTCAAAATCTGATTAAACAACTCCACAAACAGCATCGCCAGCTTCACTCATTACTAACCAGAATGACTTTATTGTATGTCTACAGAAGCACTAATTGAGAATTAACAGAGGTTTAGAGGTTGATGTTTTAGTGGTCAATGGGGGGAAATAAATAAATCATGATGCCACCATAATTGTGGTCAAGGTTTGCGTTAGTTTGTCTCTTGACCCTTTGAGTAACTTAAAATAATTTTGTTTCTAAGTAATTGTTTCACAAGCATTTGTGTGTTGCTGAATCAAATGTTTGAAGTAGCAGCTTATTTTACACTTTCTGCTTATAGCTTATTTGTGTGAACATCATGAAATGATTTTTCTCTTTGTTTTATAGATTGACATATTACTGAACAAAAAGTTCAAACAAACATGACTATAACACTTTAGTGTTAAAAATGAAAGGCTGCATCAGGTTTTTAGACATGAACACTTAGCATACGAACCTCAACAGTGGTGACAATAATTATTCATGCTGCAGTGCATGATGGGAGTTATTACTATGTTGTTACCCAGCATGCATTGCAGCATGAAGAGTTTGGTTGATTTTCACCATTGTTGAGAGTCATATGCTGCTACTTGATGTGTGTCTCTAAATAATAGGAAAGGTTTTTTTTTTTGTATTGCATGGAGCTAAAATAACTCAGAATATTTCATTATATTAAATCACAGTTTTTTTTTTTATCTGCTGTAGTTTCACAGGGTTGGTTGTACAAAATCTAGATGCTTAAATTGGGAGAAAGTTACTTTAGATCTATTCAACCAAGCTCATGATAAATATCTTACCATATAAAATCAGTTTATGTGCTTAATGTAAAACATTGATTGCTCTGCTTTATAACACCACATGTGTGGTTAAAGAGAGAGATCTAACACAAAAAAGTCAACGGCCTAGAGCCCAGCTAAAGCAAATGCAGATCTCCATGATGGTGGCATCATTTTAACCACTAAAACATCAACATCTGATCCTCTGTAATTCTCAATAGCAGTTTCTGTAGATGTGTGACAGAAATATGGTCAGTCTGGTTAATAATGAGTGAAGCTGGTGATGCTGTTTGTGGAGTTGTTTAATCATCATCTGCTGAGATCTTCAGAGATTTAATCACTTATTTTATTTCAGTTGATTTAATCTGAGGCTGAATCAGTTGTAGTTCTTGTGTTTCTCTTTTCTTCAGTGATTCTGCTTGTTAACAGCAGGTGTTCATTATTAATGCACAATCATCATTTAATTGATCACTTAATTATCTCATTAACTTCAACTCTGCTTCAGTGTTAATTTAACTCTATTTAGAGAGGGACCAAATGTTCTCTGAACAGAGTTAATTTTACTCTGGGGATTTTACTGTGTGAATGCGGCTAAAATAAACAGACTCGTCACTCCACAAAGAGAAGAGAGGGGCGGGGTTTAAAGCAACATTTAAAGCAACCTTGACCAGAACAAGATGATTTTTGCAGAGCTGATTTTGGCAAGGTAAAAAGGGTGTTGTTTTACACTACAACTGAGAATTTTTAACCAAAGTACATTATAGACTTTTCGTTAAGATCCTAAAGAATCATATCAGCTTGTGGAAAATGGGCACCCGATGACCCCTTTAAAATAAAAATATGGTACCCTCTCCCCTTCTATTATAATGCAAAATTAAACTTAAATCCTTTTGAGTATGTTGTATATAAAATATGTGTATTGTTTTTGCCATTGAAGATAAATAGTCTTATAAAATACATTGTACAGTAGATTATAAATGTTAATTTAAGAAAACTGATCTTCTGTCTAGGCAAGTAAATATTAACTAATTTTAATGCTACTAATTCAGCAGCTTGCGCATTTTGGAAAGTGAAGGCTAAAATCGTCTGCGTCTCTGGATGCACAGGTACAGAGAAGAAAGCTGCACACAAATCAATGGCCGTGAAATACTTATGCGTACATGGCGTAGAATTGATAACGATTGGAACGTCAGGCACAATTGGTGCTAATGGCATTATCAATTTGTTTATGGCCCTCAAATCTTGAGTCAGACGCCATGTTTTTCCATCCGCTTTTACCACCGGGTTAACGGGTGTGTTGTATGGCGAATGAGTCGGCACAAGGACACCCTGCTGGACAAAACTGTCAATCAATGGTTTAATGCCCAGTTCCTTGTCTTTAGACAAAGGATATTGTTTAATGTAGACTGGCTGTTTAGTTTTAAGCTTTGCTTTATACAGTTCCATGTCAATAAAACCTGTTTCATCTTTATACTGTGACCATAATGATGAATTAATCATAGTCTCTACCATTGGTGGTATGTCAGCCCTGGATTCAGCTGGTTGTGGTTCACTGGGTTCTTCCCATGTAGGCAAAGGATTTATCGAGGCCTGTAAGCTTGAAAACACAACCTGATTGTCAGTAAATTTAATATCCATATTCAATTTGAGCATTATATCTCCTCCCAGTAAATTTAGTGGAGCTCCTGATTGTGAATTTATGAAAAAATGGCTTGCATCCAGGAGCTCTTACTTTCAGAGGGGGCGTTACAGGA
Source organism: Cirrhinus mrigala (assembly GCA_036247105.1). Lineage (NCBI taxonomy): Eukaryota > Metazoa > Chordata > Actinopteri > Cypriniformes > Cyprinidae > Cirrhinus > Cirrhinus mrigala. The sequence continues at coordinate 1,179,447 of JAMKFB010000915.1, forward strand.
CATGCAATGAGTTAACTATTTGATTAGAAATGGGACCCTCATAATGTGCAGAGGTCATAGATGATCTGTCTGCCCCTGTATCAAAAAGGAAAGTTTGAGGTTGACCATGCACCATTAATGTAAAATATGGTAGGTCTTCACCATGATTTGAAAATGTAAGGGTCAAATCGGAACTGACATCACTCTGTAGGCATCCCTATTGCTATTCATTATACCATGTAGTTGCATATTGGGCTGGTGGTGACCCTCTCTGCTGTGGCTGTGGCTGTCTCATCTGAAACTTCCTCTTTATCTGATCTTTATCCATTTGCTTACAAAAGCCCTTCATGTGGCCGAAAGGCCACAACGGTAGCGTATTGTTCTTGGCTTTCTTGGTTGAGCCAAGTGTGATTTCACTTCTGCTTTCTGGTCATGTTGGTTCCCTTTTGATTTCTGGCCTGTAACATTGCAGCCTCAGTTTTAACCACAAAGCCTCCAGATGAATCTAGTTCCCTGACTCGCTTCCCTAAAGCATCTATCTGCATGTCAAATAAATTTGTGGTTGTGATTCCGATTAGTTGAGCTTATTTGCATTGCATGTTATTCAGGAATGTATTAATGAACAAAGCCCGCATTTCAGCATTCAGTGGGAGTTTAGACTCCTCTACCCAGGCCTTTTTAAACCGTAGGTAGAAATCAGAAGCAGATTCTTTAGGTTTCTGCTTTGTATTTGCAGCGAATGATAGATCTTGCCTGTGTCCCATTTGTTTATCTAGGAAAACTCTCAGTTCTTTAAAGAAGGTGTCATGGTTTTCAGACTTCTCCCAAAATAAAACTCCTGAGGGCTACTGGCCGTAGTTGTGCCTGATATTTTATCATTCTCGTGGCTTAGTGTTGAACATTCAGTATTGATTCAGTAACATCTCCTTCTAGTGTTCTCGCCAGAACCGCCCTGTAATCTGCACCAGTAAAGTGAGCATATCTTGTATGTGTTTGCAGAATATTCACAAATTTGCTGGGGTTCTGAGGAGAAGGCAATCTTTTGCATATTGCTTCCATATCTGCCATTTTTATAGGTTTAACTGATATGCCGTTACCAAATCTTCTCATTAGACACTTTCGTTTTATTGCTGACTTGAGCAGATTTTGCAATGTCTGTGCTCATCTGTGTCATTTTAAATTTAGACGCAGGCGGTTCGGTAGGTTCAGGCATACAGTAGGGTGGGGGTTTATCCCCTGCAGGGCAGTTTTGTCTTGCCACATAAGCAGCCACTTGTTTTTTCTCTGGGCCCTTGTCCCAAACTTGTTTCATATCTTTCCAGATACCATAACTCTTAGTCATAAAGTTATAATCCCAGTTAGGATCACCCCATCCCTCTTTGACTAGACTTTTAGCCAACTGCATGCCCTCATTCGTAAATGCCCCTTCTCGTGGATACGGTGTTTCGATTCGCGGTTTCATTTTTTCTGACCATCCTGCCATATTACTGACATATGGTTCAGAATAAAATCCCTGATCATTTCTGTACATAAAATCAACTGGTGTTTCCCCCAGTAGTGGTCTCGATACTGAACCCCCCATCTTCCACTTTTTAGGAGTTAGCATTAGCGGTTAGTAAGCATAAATTCTCTGCACTCTATTGCTCAACCTCAATTGTAGTACATGTATCGTATTGTGACTTTGGGTGATGGTCCTGTATTTCGGCTCACACAAGACTTTACGTCCTGATCACCGCTAAATCACCTTCTTTTGTTTGGGTGCTTCCCTGTTTCTTTTGGGCTCTCGCCAAACCGTTCAGCTCCCGCTGAAACGCATTCGGGTCGCCCCTAAAGCACTTTCTTTTATGTCACAATATATCAACATGCAGTAACAATTGGAAAAAAAATTCACAAATAATTTTTTTAACAGCGAAATAACTTACGCTGCCGTGATCCAAAGATACAGTGTGATCAATACTGTATATCCAAATCACTCTCCACGCTAATAGTTACCAAGTAACTACTGTTGCCAGCCGAAGTGTTACAACAATGGAAAAAAATTCCACTAGCGACTAGTGATAACCTAATCACTCTCCATGTTAATAACCAATTAAAATTACTGTTGCTAGCTGAAGTGATACAACAATGGAACACAAAGTTCCACTAATGACTAGTGATTACCTAAAATTAGGAACCTACAAGGGGCATGCGCAGTATTTCCTTTAAGAAATATAAAAAAAAAAAACCACTTACCCCTTTTATCATAGGCCCTGCCAGATCCCCGGCGCGTCTTTCCCACTCAATCTCGGGACAGTGTTCCCGGTTCGTAGGGAGATTAGGGAAATAATTCCTCCCCTTCGCGGACAAACTGTTAGAATTCAATATCTAACTTGATTCAATAGTAACTGCCGAAATTCATTTTTGTTGAGACCAATGAAGTAACCACACACACAGGAGTGCAATTCATTCAAAGGTAGTTTATTAAGAGAAGCCTCCAATATTTATATGGTGAATATAGAGAAATGAAAATATTAGTTGTCAGCAGAAATACAGAAAGATCAAACATTGCATCCTTATAAGGAAGTACAACAATACACTGTCCTACTGTATGATTCTCTAGACTAGACTTATGTCATGTCTGCTTTTCAGGTTAATATGAGAGGGGCACAGGAGGTCAGGATTATTACAATTTCACAAGGTTCATATGTTAATGATTCTTCATGTTTTTCATCTTAAATCATACGCTAAAGGTTCCGTTTTCACATTTCACCGAATCACATTCTTCGACTCTCTGAGGGGAAACAGTAGGTAACCACTGAAAGTGTTGTGATTATAGCCATTATCATATAACCTGCTGTTAGCCCATAGTCTCACAAAGACAACATCTCCAACCTCCAGGATCAACGCAACTCCTTTTGAGGCGGTCACAGCATGGCTAGGCTGATGACCATGTACCATAACCACCTGCTGTGCGTTCTTTACAAGGAAGACACTTGATGGATTTGATGGACTTCCTTCACCGTAAACAGAGATTTGGAACATGTACACTCCTTTCAGTGGGGCTGTGAAAATACCTGAATCAAATCAAAACAAGAGATAAAGCAGAGATCATTAGCTGTTTCCTGTATGATTGCTTAATTACCAAGCACAGCATAATCGCTTTGATACACAGCAGATCATTTAATTTTCTTTTTCACATTACGCAACTGCAGAGAGGTTTGAACGGAGCAGAAATGTTTTATGATTTCATTTCATTGGTAATTACCTGTATTTGGGTTGTATGCATTGCCCACATTTGTGAAGACCTTCTTGTAGTTCAGTGTGATGTCAGTGGTATAAGGACCAATCATTTCAGTGCTAGCTTCCAACAGTGCAGTTGAAAACGCTATCTCTCTGTCTGTTATTGGAAAACATAAGCGATATTGTGATATTACTGTTTTATAACACCTTAAATTTAAGTAGGATTTAAGTAAGACTGTTAAGTGACATTTAAAATGCTTATTGTAAAAGATAGATAATAGTTTACAAAGTATGCAATTTTACATTAACATTTGTCTATGCAATGTATCGCATAGGTGCTTTAGGCTGAAGATCCTTGATAAAAGTGTGAATGTTTTGGTGAGGTACCATTAATTGTCTTGTTCAGCTCTTTCAGGAAGGCCGTGTGTTGTTCTACAGCTCCCTCAGCGTCCCTCAGTCGCGTCTCTAAGGCTGTGATGTTGGCTTTCTGCTCTGTAACTGTCACCGTCAGTTCTGTCAGTGCTGCATAGATGTCAGGATAGCACACGGGGTAGTTTCGTTGGCTGTCAGTTGAAGCTTCATCTCTCAGAGCGTCTGTTTGAGGTGGATTCTGTCTTCTGTCCTCATTGCTGAGGTGTTGACTGATCTCATTCCCACCGACTCCTCCATCTACATGCTGCTGTAACACAAACACAAAGGTTTCCAACAGCAGCAGGATTCCTAACAAACCTTTCATTCTTTACTGATGTTTGTGTCCATGCAGCTTGTCATGGTCTTTTTATAGTGTCCTTATATAGTGTCTTTTGTACTTGATTTATAATGTTTCAGATAAAGAAAAATATAAAGTTAATCATAAACAATAACTAAAGCATTGTTCTGGGTTCAGTTGATCGTTAGCTCTATTCGCAATCTCTATGCAGTATGCCCTTCAACCCTTATGACCGTACAGGTCGTTTGTCACTTCCGTGAAATGCGCTAGATTACTAAATTAGTGCCCCTATATGGGCAGAACACTTTCATATTAATTCATTGTGCCCTTTTATCAGAGATGGGAAGTAAATACTTTGTACTGTACTTGTGAAGTACAGTAACAAAGTAGATTTTTCTGGTATCAGTACTTTACTTCACTATTTATTTTTCTGACTACTTTTTACTTTTACTCCTTACATTTTTACACAAATATCTGTACTTTCTACTTCTTACATTTTCAAACCAGGCTTGTTACTTTAGTTTCAGTCTGCATGTTGTGGATCACCATTCGATAACAAATCTCTAAATCATGAATCGGTTAGTCTGTACAAGCAACACAATTCGGCTCCGCGTCTCCGCCAAACGTTTCTATCAGAGTGAGTCGAGAATTGAGTGGATCAGAGAAGCAAAACTACTGACATGTCCAGGACTTGAAGTGCAGGTTACACAGCAAGTGTGGACACATATAAACTTATTGCTTATTGTAATAGCCTTGACAATCCACAGAAGATCCAGCACTTCCTATACATTTTGGAAAGATTTTTTTGACAACCCATTTAAAAAAAAAAAAAAAAAAAGTATTTCGTCTAGGCACACATAGTCATCAAGAACCAGCCCATGAATCTCAACAATGGTGACAAACGGATGAATTCTGATTGGCTACAACACGCTTTTTGATGGTCACCGTTGTTGTGATTCTCACACTGATTCTTCATGTCTGTGTGTCTAAATTAAGATAAACTTCTTTTCATCATCTGTCTGATTATGACAAAACTGATCTTTTGTTCACATTTTTTTTTGTAATTTGTAAGTAAATTCTATGTCAAATACTCAAGTCACTATATGATGATTAAGTCAAGCACAGTCAATGCCATCTTATTGATTTTTGCTCTTTGCTTGTCTGGCTGTTATAACTCAGCAATTGCAGCTAACCAAGACCTAACATTGATGATTTAAGGGTCAAGAGCCCAACTAATGCAAACATTGACCACTATAATGGTTGCTTAAAAATTTTGGTTTTCTCCTTTGGTGATTCTGCTTATTAACATCAGGTGTCTTCAATAATGATCAATCATCACTTCGTTAATCACCTAATTATCTTGTTAACTTCAACACTGCTTCAGTGTTAACTTCAACACTGATTCAGTGTTTATATGTGTCCACACTCAGAGTGTTAAATTAACACTGGGGATTTTGCTGTGCATGTGAGAGCACTGTGATAGTGTTGAGAAACAGGACACAGAAAAATTAGAGCTACCTAATAATATTAAAAATACATGATCTTTGTTCCATTGAGCATTTTATTGCAGCGAGTGACATTCCTGCTCCACCAAATGAGTGTGATGGTTGAGTCAACATGAAAGACTTTTTGGCATTCATAACAGCCGAAATAGTTTGCCAGGGCCTGTTGGGCAGTAAGGAGTTATTTTGTTTATAGTTTACAGTTGCCCTTTGCCCTCTTTGCCCTTGTGTGGCCCGGATCTGGACTATAGACATGAGCCACACATGAGCCATAACTGGCCCAAATCTCAGCCAAACAGTAACTTATAACCAGCCCTGAACTGAGTCAGAACAAGTTTTAATAGTGCTACCCCCAAACAACCATTGAATCAATGTTAAAAGTAGTTTATTTGTCAATGTTAATGACATTGAATTAATGTAACTTTAGCTCCTGCTATTAATGTTAAAAAAAAATTAAATTTCAACAAACCACCATTGTTGTGATCAGTGATCGCTTTAGTTAGGCTCTTGATTCTTTGTACTTTAATGTTAGATTTTCTTTGTCTTTTATGACATTGTGTGAAAACACATTGTTTGAGGCAATGGATGCTAAGTTCTATTGGGGTCAGACTGGTGACTGTAATCATTGTGAGGTTATCTGAATAATTGCTTAAGACATATGGTACTGCAATGTAATATTAAAGGAATCATCAGATGCTAAGATCACTTTTTCATGTTGTTTGAACATTAATGTGTGTTAACTGTGTATGTACAAATATACTTTATAATGATTTTAATTAATCTGTAAAAATAATATCCCCTTTTTCAAATTGAGCCGTTCTCAGATGTCTGTTGGTGTGCCGTCACACCCACAGAGGCCGCTCCCACAATAGTTGATTGACATGAGCTCTTACCTCAGATCAGCTGTCACAGTCCAGTAACTTTCCATGTTTTGATGCCAGAGCAGGGATGTAAGTTAGACAAGAATATCTCAGATTGAGCAATTGAGGTGTTGTGTTGCTGGATGTAATAATGAACATAGTGGTCGTCATTTACTCCGACATCTGAGCCGCTGAAGATGCAGTGGATTACATTTGTTTGTGAAGGGAATGCGGCTCCCGATCTACATATATCCGTCTATGTTCGCACGAATCATTCATGATCCAGCTTCACTTACAGCAGAAGTGAGTATAAGCGTTTTTTTATGAATCTTTGCGATCCCCTTTCCTTATAACGTGGTAGTTAGGAAGTTTAGCGGCTAAATGCGGCTAATGTAAGCAAGATCGTCTTTCCACAGAGAGAAGAGAGGGGCGGGGTGAGCAGATCTCATTTGCATTTAAAGGAACAACCCCTTAGAATGAGATGATTTTTGCAGAGCTCATTTTGTCAAGGTAAAAAGGGTGTTGTTTTACAAAACCATTGAGAATTTTTAATCAAAGTATATTAGAGACTTTTCATTAAGACCCTAAAGAATCATATCAACTTGTGGAAAATGGGCATCCGATGTTTTTAAAACACATTTGTGATACAGAATAATCAGTAATGAAAAAATCATCAATATTATTTAGTATCATTTCTGAACTTTATTGCTACTTGACACCCATCACAAAGAATAATCTACTACAAACTAACTTTGAAAAATCGCTTTTTAATAGCATAAGTGTTTGCACTGAAACATATTGAAGCACAGAAAAATAATTGTCTTAATGAAAGGCAAGAATCAAGAACCCAACTAACGCAATCACTGATCACAGTAATGCTGGTTTGTTGAAATGTCAAAATTGTTTAAACATTAATTGAGTTAATGCCATTAACATTGAATCAATGTTAAAAATAGTTGATTTGTCAATGGATTTCACCTGCTCTCTTGCTATCTGGGACCCCATCTCAGCCTTCAGGAAACCACACAGAGTCCAGTCTTTAACCAGAAACCCCAAAACTGAGCCATAAAAAAGCCATGGATCCAGATGTCAATTGCTATGTGGGTTAGCACTCAGATCACGGTTCTACTACTAGCCTAATACTTAATGGTATTTAATGGTAATACTACTAATATAGTACAATCATCATCATTACCAATCCCTCTTCATATTAGGTGTCTTTACCGACTATGTGCATGTATCAGTTTTTATTTTTTAATTACAATGTTAGGTACAATGACACTTACTAATTGTGTTCATGTAATGCAAATGAGTGCCCTGGACCTGCGATACATGAGCACCCTGCTGTCTGCATGACACCTGATGTTGACACTAAAACCCAAGCTTTATGGTGTGATGGATTCAGGCTTTGATTCGATTCTACATCAACTTTAAATATGTGAAATCATTGCCCACATCTTTGAAATGCACATGACCGACTTTATTACTGTGAAGGTATTGGTAAGCCTCTGATCTTTTTAAATTGTTCATTGCTTTACCATCACAAGCAACTGAATCAACAAAGTAGCTAAAAATGCTGCTGTACGTTATGCGTGGCCATTTTTGTAAAATCATCCTCCAATTCCTCTATTAAGGAACAGACAGGAATGCTGACGTTGTCCTTTATAAGTTCTGTCATCGTGTGATTCCACAACCTTGCTATGTGTAGCAAATTAGCTCAAAAGAAAAAATCTATATAAATAATTACAATGAATTATAATTACAATTACTTAAGTCAGCTATCAGTAGTAACTGTAGCAGAATTAAATTACCATAAACTAATGTGTTTGTCTAGTGAACATTCAGTGTAATTTCATATCAACTCTAAGAAAGGATATTTTCTTGGCCACAGAAAATAACTTTCTTACTGTACTGTAGTACTACATAGATTGGATCGTAAAAGGGACAGTATTCACAAGCAGTGACACAATCAGAAACTCATGTAATTCGTGCACAAGACTTTTATTAACTAAAACACACAATCTTTCATACGTGTAGGAAGGGCAAATGAGACTGAATGAATGAGACCATTAAAGAATGAAGCCATGAAAAGAGTCAGTTAACCACCTGAGTGAAACCATCATCGCCGTTTTACAACGGGGCCTACAGCTTATACTAAACTCTGTTTCATTTAGTTGAATGTATGATACTTGCATTGCCTTGGCTGTTAACCAAGGATCTGGATGCAGTCTCAGAAGAAAGTCTTGATGGTTTGAACGTAGGGTTTGGTTGTGCTGGAGCTGTGATCTTGTTCTTCTGGGTTTGAAGGATGATAAACTCCAAAGATGTTATTCTGACTTTCTGACTCTGTGGTGGTCGGGGAAGTTTTCTCCCAGATGGAAAGTGAAGACATGGCTTTAATTGAGGCCTGCCAGGCATGGCTGTGCTGGCTCTGGGACTTGGCAACCAGAAGACAGGAAGGTGATGAGAGACAAGCAAATAGACTAAAGAACACGGCAGGTCACTGATGTGAGGCCTTTTCAGCTCTGTTGAGGCCACCTCTGGTGGATCAAAGAGCCAATGGTGACTGGTAACAGGCTTGGGTGTTCATGCAGAAACTATTACAAATTCTTAGAACACATAGAAAAACATATGCTGCATAGGTATCAACATATAATATACACTCTCATTTAGCTCATTAAAAGATGAGATACCAAACATGGTATAGATGAGGTTATATTAATTAGTGATCTATCATAACTAATGCATAAAACAGAATACAATACAAAAGACAATATACAAGGACATGTTGCAGTGGGTGGAGCTCCACTTTGCAATTTCACTGGTCACAGCATTTTCATTTGTGGTGGGCGTTGTAGCTGCCTCTCACATCTGGTCTAACATCAATTGCGGCAATGGCTCATCATCCGTGGCGAGCTCGGTCATGCACTTTAAACAGTGGGGAGATGGTGGGCTGGGCGCTGGGTCCGGAGTGGGCGAAGACGGAGAAATTCACTCAAGAACAATCCTCAGATGACTGTGCTCTGCATGTGATTTTCAAACTGGCGTCGTTGAACGCACAAAGCACGTTTTCCGGGTAGGCGGTGAGACTAGCGACGACCAGGAACAGTGTGGTGTGGCCCTTGAGCGATCTCTCCCTCTGCTCCAACAGGAGGAGGAGGTATTTTGGGCGAAGAAGAGGATCCATGGGGGAACACAATGGAAATTCAGGGGTAAATCCACAATAGGAGCATGAGCAACACACATACAGAAGACCCGACAAATGAGGAATGCACAGACAGGAACTTAAATAAATGGGATAATTGGGGAAACATAGGTGCATGGGATAATAATCAAAAAATACATGAATGCTCAGGATGATCAACAGTAAGATGCCTAAATTTAACTTATCAGCTGCTGTTGTGCCTAATTTGGCATGGTTCCCTAAAATGTCCTGCTTGTTTTAACAAAGCTCAGGTTTGTTACTACAGGATCTGGACAACATCCAGGATCACACTGTGACTGGACAATTATACATAAGAAAAAGACATAAACAAGTCATAAATCTTAAGCAAACAGCATAAACTTTAATGTGCTAAAGAACAAGTTCAACCTGCATGCGTTTCTTCCACATTCATGGTTGTATTCAATGTTTGATTTGTCTTTGAATAATCTGATGTCACATTTGGTTCTGCTCCTATGCATTTGTTATAAAATATAGTTATAACAAATTATTGCAATGGTAATGGTAACAAGTATAACCTTATCATTGCAATCTAATTGCAAATTATGATTGCCACGGGACATTTTCTTTAAGTTTTCCATCTTCTTCCTTTTTTGTGCAAGGTTCTGATGGTGAAGGATGTTTCAAGCAAGAAATATGTGTGCAAATGAGTTAGGTTGTGGAATAGATTCAGCTAAAATACATCTGCATGCATATGACACAATTGTATATACAGCTGCATCCTCTTTAAATCAAGCTTTACAGCATCCACAGAATGCTTTTCTAGTACTATAGCACTCGTTGCTGGAGTTAAAATTGGTTTTAAATTTAAAAAAAAATTAAGTACATGATTTTTAGTCGTGCCTGTTATAAGGTAAAAGATTTGACAATTACAACCTTGAATGATTCATTAATAGAAAATTAGCTCCTATAAATACCTAGATATTTGGATAGATAAAAGATTATCAATATGTATATCAAAAGTTAAAGTATTGAAACTTTCACGGAAGTACTAGAATACAAGATAATATTTCAGATAAACACTGCTGTCTACATAAGCGATCAAATCACCTTAATAAAGACTGTATCAATTACAACATATGCCAGCAGGTGGAGACAAGAGACTTAAAATGGGATTTATTCAAAAACGTTGATTCGTTCAGGAATGACAAAAATGACATTTTTATGAGCAAGTCATTGAACCATTTGTTTAACTTATTTTTTTCATCAATTCGTTAAATATTGTATTTTATAAATAGACTGCAGCCGTTTTCACTAGAAACTCTAATAAATTACATGTTATTTTGATTAGCTGTCTGTTGTTTTTCTGAATCATTGTGGAAGAATAGTGATATGTATTACAAATATATATTAATACAATATAGTTAATATAAATATAAAAAAAATCTTCTTTCTAAAGAAATTTGTGAACTATATTTGCTCAGGATTTAGCATTTTGAATTTGTTCAATACTATGAGTATGAATGCAATTTTTTGCATTAATATAGGAAAGCAAACTTGTAATCCAAGTTTTTTGTTACAAATTTTTATACTCTATAATTATTAATGCTGGGCAATGATTGTTTGCGATTATTCACATCCAAAATAAAAGTTTTTGTGTACATAATATATATGTGTGTATTGTCTATTTTTAGTATGTATAATGCACACACATGCATGTATATATTTCACAAAAATGTTATTTTTATATATTAAATATATTTATATGTAACATAAATTACAGTATTATAAATATGCATGTAAATATTTTTTAATTTTATACTGTATGTGTGTGTATTTATATATACATAATAAATTACACAGTTCACACACATATATTATGTACACAAAAGCTTTTTTTTTTGTTTTAATTTTTCTGGACTCTTTTTTTAATGTTTAATTTTTATTAATCAAAAAAGCATGTCTAATTAATTAGAATCATGAAATTTAAACAATTTAATATCAATTTATTAAATGTTTGACAAAATTATGATTAGGGCCCTATCAAATGTTTTATTTTTTTCCAACCATATGTTTTATTGTTACCAAATTTAGTGTTTTAGCATGTCTATTTATTTGGAAGCATAAAAAAAGTTTCATTTATTTTAACAATAGCCCTATTATTATAGCTGGAATGCCTTTACATTTCTGTGTGTATATGATATGAGGATAGTTTCACTCAAACAAAACAGTCAAATGCTTATGAAGTGACTCTCAGAGCAGCTCTGGAGATGCTGTTCATGTATTTATGTCGTCATAGCGACAATCTTGGACTAAAATATATAGTGGTAGTTTATAGGTCTTAACCCATTTTGTGCTTGCCAATAATTGCTGCTGAGAGATGCAACATTTTCTCCATTCATCTTCAGTTATTTGAAATGCCAAACAATGATGTATATTGATTGTCGATCAACATTGTTATTAGTTTCTGCTGCTCTTGGTAGGTTATGTTGGCCATTATGTTTATTTGTTCTTTTAATTTGTCAGTAGATCAACAGTAGAACTTTACATTTCAGTCTATGCTTTTATGGGATTTTGGTCTCATGCTAATTTGCCCTGTTTAGTAAATCTGGCTCTGTATTCTATATAAGTTATCAACGAACAGCTTGCTACCGTTGTAGTAGTGTTGATATATGGAAAATTGTTTTCCTACAGATGCAAAGGCAAATCTTGCACTAAAGCTGCTACCTGTTTTGCTTCCACCTCCACCCTACAAAATTGGCAGAAAAACAGTCCGGCCCAGCGTTGATGAAAGCAAAAAAGCTTTCACTGACATTCAGCCTGTAAGTACAACTCAAAAAAAATGTATGACTATACAAGGTATTTGAATACACTACCATTCAAATGTTTGAGATCTGTAAGATTTTCAGTGTTTTTAAATGAAACCTCTTGTGCTCACAAACGCATTTATTTGATCCAAAGTAATAAAAAAAACTAATGTTGTAAAATATTGTTACAATAACCTAATGTTTTCTATTTTAATATATTTTAAAATATAATTTATTCCTGTGGTCAAAGCTGAATTTTCAACATCATTACTTCAGTCTTATAGATAATAACATGTTAACTAGATATGCTCCACAAGAACTTTGTAATTTTATTGATAATGTATCTTGGATACTTTATAAATAGCCAGGGTTATAAAGGAATAATAATTATAATAGGATAAAGTTCCTCTAACTCTAGCACTCTATTCCAATTCTATTCTTTAAAAAAACATGCTCCTTTTAGACTTGCACATTACTAATTTACTAACTGCTTGTTTTCTTAAAAAAAAAAAAAAAACACTACCATCTCTATTCTTGTGTTCTATCTGTTTGTTTTCTTTTTATTTATTATACAATTTAAAAAACCTTGCTATGTGTACTGTGTTAAGCTAACTGAGACTTGTCATAACACTTGTATATTGCTGTTTTGTTGATGCTGCATTGTGCTCAATTGTAAATCACTTTGAATAAAAGCATCTGCTAAATGACTAAATGTAAAGGTAATGTAATGTAAATGGATAACCATGCCCATGAACAGCATGTAATAACAAAATCTGGTAACACTTTACAGTAAACCCTCCTTTGTTAATATTAATGTGTTAACTAACAAACTAACAATGAGCAAAACATTTGTTACAGTATTTATTAATTTTTATTAATGTTAATTTATTAAAAAAAAAAAAAAAAACTTATTGTAAAGTGTTACCAAACCTCTTTTGACTTGCTTTGTATGCCTGTCAGTGGCTCTGTCAAAGTGGGCCATAATAATTTTCAGATATTCTGCCTCATCCAAAACTCTGGCCCTTGATTGAATAAATAATTTGGATTAACTCCCCAACCCACCACCCATACCCAGACCCCAATATTCTGTTTCACATTTATTAATTTGCATTATCTGTCCTTTAGGTTGGAACAAATATGGTGGAGTACCTCCTGCAGGCTGAAGCATCAAGACCTTACCCTTATGTACTGTCACTTGAAAATGGACACAATGACTCCCACACTGTTAAAAATTGCTGTAAAAAAACGGCCAAATTTTGACAGTAACATGCTGTTTTCCATTAAAACAGTGCATTCTGGGTATTATTTGTCATTTTCGAAAAAGTAGCCTGCTCCTATGTATGGTGAATTAACAGCGTTCAAAATCGACACTCAGAGACTGTGTTTCAAATCAAACTCTACACCCTCATTCACTATTCCCTACATGAGTTTACTAATATAGTCCACCTTACAGAGAGAATGAAAACTAATGAGTGACTTCAGACACTGACGAACAGCTGCTGTTAATGAGCAGAATCACTGATTGAAACTCAACACACAGCTTTACCAACTTCACGCATTTCTAACCAGACTGATTTTATTTCTGTCAGATGTCTATAGAAGATCTTATTGAGAATGAACAGATGTTTAGATGATGATGTTTTATTGTTTTGTTTGACGATACCATTGTGGAGATCAGTGTTTGCTTTAATTGGGCTCCTGACTCTTGACATTAAAACATAGATATATTTGCTGTAACTGGGTTTTTTTAATGATGCATTAGTTACAGCAATGCAGGTCAGTTGATGTCAGCTATGTCTAGTTGGGCATGAATGTCATCTGCTGAACTGGTTCTGAGTCTTGCGAGACTCATTAAGAGTCTATTTTTGAGTGTGTGTTTATTTGTTGCTGCTTTTTTTCCCACCAAGTGTGTTAGAGCATGAGATCTGTTGATAATGTGGCAACCAGAAAAGAAAGATTTAATAGTTAAAATTTAAAACTACTATAGCATTTATACTCAAATAGAGACATGAAGAATCAGCATATGAATCTCAACAATGGTGACAATCGAAAGCTTCATGCTGCAATGCATGCTGGGTATCAGCACACTACAAAACCTCACCTATGACTTGTTCTCACCATTGTTGAGATTCACACGATGATTCTTGATGTGTGTATCTAAAATATATTGAAGCTTTTTTTTTTTTTAAATGAGTGGTCTTTTTTACATCTGCATACCCAGTTGTTTTTTTTATTTCACATCAATATTCAATAAAAGAAAACACACTGGATAAAACCTGTGTTATTACCAAACCATAAACAATCCCAGATTTCTTTGCAGTCATTAATATATATATATTGTCATAACAAGCATGTTGTAAACATACACAATTATAACAACTAAACTAAAATTAACCTTAAATTGTCAAGGTTCAACAGCCCAACTAAAGTAAACACTGATCTCCACCGTGGCAGTAAAAGAAAAAAAAAAAAAAACCTAAACCTCTGCAACTCTCTTCTGTAGACGTCTGACAGAAATAAAGTCAGTGTGGTAATAATTGAAGCTGGTAATGCTGTTTTAGGAGTTTAATCAGATCTTGAGACATTTAATGTCTTCTTTTATTTCAGTTGATTTCATCTAAGGCTGCAGCTGAAGTCAGTTGTTCTTGTGTTATTCTTTCATTCAGTGATTTTGTTTGTTAACAGCTGGTGTTCATCACTAATGCTCAATCAGAATGTGATCAATCATATAATTATCTCATTAACTTCAGCACTAATTCAGTATTACTCAAACACTCTGTAGTGTTGACATTAGAAGTGTTCATTTAAAACTGAGGATTTTGCTGTGGGTTTTAAAGGGTTAAAGATGTACGATGGAAAAAAAAAACAGCATGAAATGTAATTTAACAGTAATAAACTGTAATTAATTTACGGCAACACACTGTAGAAAAACAGTAACATGCTGGCAACCAGAGCTGCCAGTAAATTACTGTTAATTCATGAAAAAAACAGTAATATACTGTAAAACATAACAGTCAGATTTACCAAGCAAATCAAGTTATTTTCACTAAAATATTAGTGAATGTTCATAGAAACACAATGATGCAAAGTCATTAACTGGTAAGGAGAGTAAATATTTAATTGTGCCTAACTGATGTGTTTTTGTACAAGAGAGATCTGTTAGTTTAATTTAGTTTTGTGGGTCACCATTGTGCTGGAGAGTAGAGCTTGTGCTTCAGGCAATGATGAGCCACAAACACTGATGTTTTGCTGCCTTTTTTTTTTTTTTTTAAAGACAGTAATTGTGGAATTGCTGATATAGCGACAATCTCTTTACTAAGCACTTTATTACACAAGTTTGTGCTATTGTTAGTTAATGACAATCTATAAAGATCTGAGTAAAAGTTGATTGCTTCTTTATTACACTTTAAGTGTTTGTGGGGTTATATTAAGAAATATTTCTTCTTAGTGGACACCACCATAATTGTTGTCAAGGTTTGTTTTAAGATTTTCTCATTATTCTTATAGTAAATCAACATATTTTACTTCTGAATGATTGCAATATTGTTTTACAGCAAACATTTGTGCATTGCTGAATCAAAATCTTGAAGTAACAAATTAGCATATTTCTTTCTACTTATAACTCATGATTATCATGAAGTGATTTCTGACTGATTTATTGACTAAAATTCATCTGTTACAGAACTGCAAAAAAATCCTAATAAACTGCCACTATAATATTAGCAAAAAAAAAATAATAATCTGGCCCAGATTTTAGACATGAACACTTATCATACGATCCTCAACAGTGGTGACAATAATTATTCAAACTGCAATGCATAATGGGAGTTTTTACTATGTTGTTACCCAGCATGCATTGCAGTATGAAGCATTTTTTGATTGTCACCATTGTTGAGATTAATGTGCTGGTTCTTGATGTCTGTGTGTGCCTAAGCCCTTTTTTTTTTTTGGGTAATATATTGTTTAAAATCAATTTAATTAGATCTAATTGGTTAAATCAGCTGGCTGAATTCATGACTGGAATAAATATATAGCAGGACTTTTACTTTCTGACTCCTGAATTTTCCACCTCTGGTAATATGTAAGCTCATTGTGAATTCTAAATGTTGAGCAGGTTGAGAGCAGGCAGTTCAAATATTGGTCACATATTTGTCAGTCAGCGAGGTGCCACAAGCCAATGCCCAGGAGGATGCAACACTTCTAGTTGAGTGAGCTTGCAATCTGAGTGGGCAGGGCACACCTTGCGCCTGATAAGCCAGGGTGATGGCGTCCACTATCCAGTGACAGTGTGTACAACCTAAAAATGTTGGGTTGTTTTCAACAGTAAATTCCCCAGTGTTACATTAACACCGCTCAGTGTTCATATGTGTACCACCAGCATTGTATTAGAAGTAACACCGAAGCAGTGTTAGAGTTATTAGGTACTTAAAGGGTTAATTAAGTGGCAATTGTTTGATTATTAAAAGACAGCTGATAAGCAGAATCACTGAATGAAAGAAAAACACAAGAACTACAACTGACTTCCGGCCACAGCCTTAGATGAAATCAACTGAAAAGGCTTAAAGTCAGTCTGGTTTGTAATAAGAGAGATTTCATCTCTCATTAGTCTACAGTTCTAAGAATAAACAGTATTAGATGTTGTTTTATTAAAAATCTTGTTTAATGGATGGGAAAATATATGGACTGAAACAAATGTTGAGTTACAAATGACCCTAGATTGTTTCAACGCAAAATGATGGGTTGTTTCAACACACTATTGGGTAATAATGCAGCCTAGTTTAATTTTTACCCAACAGTTTCACTTTCTTTTGTCTAGAGCTTTCTTTTTCATGGCATGGAAACCCCCTACAGGATAAAGATGAAATCAGGTGATTGTAAAACACTTTTAATGATTCCCTCCTCCCAACTACTAGGATCATTGTGCATTAGAAGTAAAGTAGATTGAGTTTGGGTATTTTGCATGTACATTTTGTGTGTACTTTGCATTACATAAATATTAATACAATTTCAATTGTTATTACAGTTGGTGAATTAAAATAACAGACTGTTTTCTATCTGAACTATACTTTGCTCTTGAAATGGGTGCAGCAGATGGAAAACAGTGGGTAATGCTCGTAGCTGGTTCAAACACATGGGACAATTACAGACACCAGGTATGTGGCCTACAATGACACTACTTTTTGACATACTGTTTATTTTTCTTGTGAGTCTGTGTCTTCTCTGTGAATCAACCCATTGATCATACAGTGATTCTAGCACATTGCTCCATTATTCAAGGATGTTGTTGCATGTCTTTTTTAACACCTTCATTTCAGGCCAATGTGTGTCACGCCTATCAGATAGTTCATCAGAATGGGATTCCTGATGATCAGATTGTGGTGATGATGTATGATGACATTGCTCATAATAAGAAGTAAGAGACTTCCTTTAAGTCATGTGGCTCATTGCTGATGTACAGTTATAGCAGGTTTAACACAAGATTCACATAGATCTTTACTGTCATGCTGTACCATTAAAATCATCCATAATTAATATTATATCCAATGTATTATCATGTGTATAATGGGACATAAACGTTTTTTGTCACAAAATGTCCAATATAACGTTTTATCTTCCTTTACAGTAACCCTTGTCCTGGCAACATTATCAATAAACCAAACAGACTGAATGTGTATCCAGGGGTTCCAAAAGATTACACTGGAGAGGTAATTTGTTTTTATCAAACGCAAAACGTACTCGGTTACTTACGTAACCTTGGTTGCCTGAGATACAAGAACGAGTACTGCATCTGCTAAGATGCTTTTGGGGAAATGTGATGGCCGAGGCCACACATAAATGCATCTGGTTTGCTTTGTGTTATAAAGTTTTGATAAGTTGCTGATGTATTGGATGTAATTGTTTATTGTTATTTGTAAATTTGAATTAAATTTTGTATGTTTGTTTTTGATTTATGTGTCTAAATATTTATGCTCTAAGTTAGGTAATTGGTGCCGTCTTTATGAGTGCTAAAGAAGGGCAGGCCATTCCTAATAATTTCTATTCGCTGGAGTGCTTGTATAGGGGCTGGGTTGTGTTTGTTCATGGAGTTTTTGGGTTGGAGATCCCAGTAGTAACATCAAAGCCCTGGAACTCCATGTTTTCTTTATTTGTGTGATTCTCTTTATTTTTCTATGTGCAGCCCAGTGTATGTTTTTAACAAAAAAAGAAAAACAGATAAAGAACTGAATTTCTGCAAACCATGCCTCTTGCTTTTATTGGACGAATCTTGACAGGAAAACTCATTTTCTCAGATGACTAAAGCCTTTTCAATAATGCAGTGTAACTGCACAGGCTCAGAAGGACAGTATTTTGCTGGGTAGCGATAGGGCCAAACTCACTGAGGTCACTGAACGCGTTCCAATGAATGTGTACAGCCTCAGAACTTGATTTAGGGCTAAGAGCGTACAGGAAAGAGACAAATCCAGAGCACTGGCTTTTTGTGAAAAATGAGCCCATCTAAGCAGAAAGGACATTCAGATTATAGAACCTGGCAAATGTGGATGGTTAGGCCCAGTCTGCCGCCACACATATCTCTGCTATACGCCAAGCCCAGGATAAGGCAATGCCTTTAGTCAAGTGGGCTCTTACTTCCATGGGGCATTGTAGGCCCAAGGAGGAGTATGCCAGTATGCCAAATAACGTCAATTATCCATTTGGACAGTCTCTGCTTCCTGACTGGAAGCCCCTTGGTGTGGACACCGAAGCATACAAAGAGCTGAATGATGTTCCGATTGTCAGAGCGATTGGGTTTTGCTCTGAAGGAGGAAGCGCCAAAAAAGTTTTCACCTGAGCTCTGAATGGAGTCGAGAGCACCTTAAGTACATAGCCAAGGCTTGTTTTCAGGATGACAATGGACAGTAGCGGCTCAAAGGGAGCCCTCTTCAGAGCCTTCAACACTGTGGGCAGATCCCATAAAGGGACGGGGTGAGGCGGGTTGAGCCTCCTAGACCCCTTCAGATAATTATGTCTGCGCCACGAGCTGTACACCAGGCGGAGAAAACAGACCATTTAAGGGTCGAGAGACGTCTCATGGATTGCACTCTAGCCTGAGAGATTGTATTCAGAATGCTCATGCGGAGTTTTGCAGGCTAGGAGAGACCACCCTGGGAATTTATATAGGACGCCAGCATCACACTTTCTGAGTAGACCAGAGGTGCTCAACCCTGTTCCTGCAGACTTTTGTTCCAGCCGTGCTCCAACACAGCTGTCTGTAATTATCAAGTGGTACCTAAGAGATCAATTAGCTGGTTCAGGTGTGTTTTATTAGTGTTGGAGCTGAACTTTGTAGGATAGTAGATAGTCCACTGCAGGGGTGCCCAACCCTGTTTCTGGATAAGACATGAGCTGCGTCAGAAATCGCATACTGCTTCAGTAGGTACTACATTTAAATTTGAACGTACTTCCCGACCGTTAAAAAAGTACATTCTATATAGTATGAATATGGGTAGTATGAATGGAATTCGGACGTACTACATCCGCCTTGTTGATGTTGTCACGTGTCATGCGTCTCCACTTTCCGCCTTTTTTCGAATATGTCGCCTCTCTCCCGGAGCCTCATGGGATAGGAAAGTGTCCATGGTATGCATACTACAGAATTCGGGCGGGAGCAGTAGGTCATCCGGTACTTCTCGCCTACTGTATTTCGAATACTATGAATTCGGACATACTACTCGCCTCACATACTGTTTTTCGCATACTATATAGTAGGGAAGTATGCGGTTTCGGACGCTGCAATGGTGTTGAAAATCCCTCTGACCTGATGGCTAGCTCCACCTACTGTTAGCAGCTGTACCCCATTACCACCTCAATTAGTGTCCAATTAAGAAGGCTTGCTTTGGAGCAGCAGTCAGTTTGCTCTCCCTTTGTTGCTGCTCTGGACTTTTTTCATACGGTGTTGTGTGACTATGTACAGCGAAGCTGTCAGATCAAAGTGTCCTTCTGCATCATGCAGAAACCTGCACAAGCCACACTTGCAGCATGACATTTGCGACAACATCGCTAGAAAATTTGTCTGCGATGCTGAAGGTGGCGGAGAAGTGGTGAATCAGCCAAGCAGAAGGTTGCTGGTTCAGCTTGATCCACTATATATGCGATGTCGGGCGCCAAAATACCTCAAAATCTTTCTTCTTCACCTGGAGTCTGTTTTCGGCGTTGACCTACGCGACTAGAGCGGACGACGCGGACAGAAATAGCGGTCCCCTCTTGCGTTCCGGCGGAATATTTCTATTTAGAGAATATGTCACTTTGCCGCATGTGTGGCGGGCCCGTGGAATTTCCAGACGAACACGAGGATTGTGTGCTGTGTCTGGGCCGCGCCCATGCTGAGGCGGCACTGGAGGGATCGGATTGCAAAGCCTGCCAGGATTTGCCTATCAAGATCCTTAGTGCGAGGCTGGCTGCTGTTCGCAGCGGTGGCCCGCTGGATCCTGCGTCTTCCCCGCCCGCCGCTTTCGAGCCGCGGGCCGGCAGACCGCAGGCTTCCCATTCAGGAGGCTTTAACGAGGGATTGACGTCGGCCCAGCGCCTACGTCGCCCTTGTACGCCGGAGCCCCCGCTCATATATGTTGAGGAGAGTTCCCGCCCTCCGGCAGAAGCGCGGGAAATGGTCTCGTTCGGCTATGAAGAGGATGACGTCATGTCTACGAGTGCCTCCGACCCGGGTGCCTGGTCGGATGCTCCGTCAGAGGCTAGCTGCACCCAGACTTCACTGGATGCGGAGCTGATGAACATCCTCACAGAGGCTGTGGCGGATTTGGAGTTAGACTGGGCAGCCCCTGAACAGCTGTCCAAACGTTGGATGGACGGGTCGTTCCTCGGTGCGAGCCGCCAAGCGGAGGCGCCACAGAGACCCGCCCCTTTCTTCCCTGAGCTCCACGAGGAGCTCACTCGTTCATGGCGCTCCCCTCACTCAGCCCGAGCCCATGCACAAGGGACTCAGCTTCTCACGACGGTGGAGGGGGCGGAAAAGAGGGGGTACTCGCGACCGCCTCCCGTTGAGGACACCGTCGCGGCTCACCTTTGTCCATCCCGAGGTTGGAAAACCACCTCATTGCCTTCTAAGCCATGTCGAGCCACAGCTCACATCGCCGAGAAGGCATATATTTCTGCAGGACACGCAGCATCTGCCCTTCACACAATGGCAGTCCTGCAGGTGTTCCAGACGCGACTGCTGAGGTCCCTGGACGAAGAAGGCCCGGACCCAGAGTCACTCCGCAAGTTGCGGACAGCAGCTGACCTAGCCCTGGCCGCATCTAAAAAGGCCGCCCAGGGGATAGGCCGCAACATGGGCAGTCTGGTGGTTCTGCATCACCACCTGTGGCTGACACTTACAGAGATGCGAGATGCAGAGAAGAGGCAGCTCCTCGACGCCCCAGTGAGCCCACAAAGTCTATTTGGAGTCGCGGTCGAGGCCTTTTCTGAGAAGTTTGCGGAAGCACTAAAGCAGTCGAAGATGCTGCCGCACCTTCTCCCCAAACAATCTAACGCTCCCCCCAGGTCCAGGTCCAGATCGTCATCAGCTCAGCGATCAGCCGGGTATGCTGGTCGTGTTCCACCCGCGAGCCTGAACCGCCATTTCGTCAGAGGCAGTTTAAGAAGTCCCGTTTCGGAGCGAAGCCGGCCCCTCGTCAGCAAGGACGCTGTTACGAGCAGAAATCTCCTCCCTCCTAGCCAAGCAGGCAGTAAAGGTAGTTCCCGAGGAGCAGAAGGAGTGCGGGCTATACAGCCGTTATTTCCTTGTCCCAAAAAAAGACGGGGGCATGCGTCCCATTCTAGATCTGAGACCGCTGAACAGGGCGCTCGCGAAGCGCTCGTTCAAGATGATTACAGTGAAGCAGATCGCACATTCAGCCCGGGGACCACTTCATAGCGGTGGATCTGAAAGATGCTTATTTTCACATCCAGGTAGCCCCTCATCACAGGCGCTTTCTACGGTTTGCTTTCGAAGGTGTTGCATACCAATTCAAAGTGTTGCCGTTCGGGCTGGCTTTGGCCCCCCGTACGTTTACGATGTGCATGAATGCAGCGCTCTCGCCCCTGAGACTCAGTGGAATGCGCGTGCTGAACTATCTCGCCGACTGGCTGATCATCGCCCAATCGAGGAGTGTGCTCGAGGAGCACAGACTCAGGCTTCTCGCCCATCTAGCATGTCTAGGCCTGTCTGTGAACATGCAAAAGAGCATGCTTCAGCCTCGCCAGTCGATTACTTTTCTGGGTATGGTGTTGGACTCGCGCACGATGATCGGGCGCTTATCAGAGCAGAGAATCCAGTCCATTCACAATACACTGACCTCGTTCGTGCGAGGCAGGGCGGTTCCTCTGAAGAGGTTTCAGAGACTCCTTGGTCTGATGGCAGCTGCAGCCTCCGCCTGTCGGCTGGGTTTGCTGCATATGAGGGCGTTACAGCTGTGGTTACAAGACCGAATCCCGCCGCAGGCGTGGAGAGAAGGGAAGAAGCGCCTTGTTATAACGCGTTCGTGCCTCGTGGCACTTGCGCCCTGGTTCGGCATAGCTATGTACGAGCAGGGTACTGCGATGGGCAGGGTGGTCAGACGGATGGTGGTGACCACAGACGCATCACTGTCAGGCTGGGGAGCCCTCTGCGACAGCAGGCCAGCGTTCGGCGTGTGGGCGAGAGACCAGAAGCACTGGCATATAAATTGCTTGGAGATGGAAGCAATCCTGAGAAGGGATTTATTGTCCCAGGCGAGGGGCACCATATGGCACCCCAGACCGGAACTATGGGATCTGCATGTGTGGCAAGTCAGTATGGAGTGAACCAGCTAACCGTCTCACAACGTATATTGTATACGATAACGGAAGCCAGAGCGCCTTCGACAAGGCGCCTGTATGGTCTGAAATGGAAGGTGTTTGCGAACTGGTGCGCTAGTAGGCATGAAGACCCGATAAGCTGTGATATCCCCGCTGTATTGACCTTCCTGCAGGAACGTCTGGATGCTGGCGTTTCTCTCTCTACGCTTAAAGTTTATGTGGCCGCTATCGCTGCCTCTCATAACATGCTGGAGGGCCGTTCAGTCGGTAAGCACCCCTTGGTATCGCGCTTTCTTCGTGGGGCGAGGAGGTTGAATCCTTCCCGCCCTCGCCAAATGCCGGTGTGGGACCTGTCGTTGGTGCTCAGAGCACTGTCCGGTCCACCGTTCGAACCAGCTGAGTCTAGCGACATGAAAGTGCTCTCCTTTAAGACGGCGCTGCTGCTCGCGCTAGCATGTGGAAATCGAGTGGGTGATTTACATGCCCTATCAGTCAGTAGTGCTTGTATGCAGTTTGGCCCGAACGATTGTATGGTCAGACTCACGCCCAGACCTGGCTACACACCTAAGGTGCTCTCAACCCCGTTCAGGGCCCAGGTTATCACTATACAGGCGTTCTGCTCCTCCGAGCCAGACACTGAAGCTGTGTCACGGAAGTACGCTTTGTGTCCCGTGCGTGCGCTGCGTGCTTATGTAAACAGAACTAGTCAGTTTCGAACTTCAGAGCAGCTTTTCGTCTGTTTCGCGGGCGCTAAAAAGGGCGGCCCGCTATCGAAACAAAGGCTGTCTCACTGGATTGTGGAAGCTGTGCGCCTAGCTTATGATTCCCAGGGACTCGTCTGCCCAATAGGGGTGCGCGCCCACTCCGCTAGGAGCTTGGCATTCTCCTGGGCCTGGGCAAAAGGTATGTCTATTCAGGACATCTGCTTCGCGGCGGGCTGGTCATCTCACAACACTTTTGTGAGATATTATAACTTGGATATTCCTTCGTTTGCACCGCACGTTCTGTCAGTGCAGGAGGAGAAGGCTGAGCAGCCATTGGACGACTGAGTCGTCGAAGGATACGCCCCCAGCCTGGCACAGGCTTCAACCCATGGTTTCTACTAGGTCGTCTAGGCGAGGCGGTTCAGCGTAATGTTCTCTTACATCCGTAAAGTCATTTGCTAAGTGAAACAAACACACATCCATAAGTGTCCCCATTTATCTATGCCCGCTTATTCAGACTGGCAATGTTTTTCAGGCACCAACATGTTTGCTGCCTTATTCCAACCCATATATCACACCATTTCAATGCCGCTTGATTGTGTGCGGGGAGGCGCTGATGGCGCCAGCGCCTTTTTTGGCTCACTGCCAAAACTGCATCTGAGTGTTGCAATCAGGTCCGATACCCGACCTTGAAGGGAGGGGCGAGCGCGCTGAGTTCTCTGCTACTGCCTCAGCGTTTAGCCCTTGGTGTCGGCTATGTGCGAGTTGGTCGACTCAGTCTTCACACGTTCCCCATACGTAATGTCGAGAAACCGACTCGATAAGGGAACGTCTCTGGTTACTTGTGTAACCTTGGTTCCCTGAGAGGAGGGAACGAGACATTACGTAGATTGCTGTGTGAAAAACCTCCTTACAGCCTCAATAGCTCTCGTTCAGTCGAAAGATTCTGAGGTATTTTGGCGCCCGACATCGCATATATAGTGGCTGAGCCAGCTAATTAGGCGAATGCTCGGACGCCATTGGCTATTGCAAAGCAATAGAGTGATTCAATCAGGCTTCAGCATTTCGAGGAAAAGGGTTTCCCCCATGCGTAATGTCTCGTTCCCTCCTCTCAGGGAACCAAGGTTACACAAGTAACCAGAGACGTTTTCGTCCTATATGTAAGCACAATTCTCACTGTCTTACAGGACGAAACACCTGAAAACTTCCTGGCTGCACTCAAAGGAGACAGATGTGCTGTGAAAAAGAGAAATCCAAAAGTTATTACAAGCTCTTACTATAACAAACAATCTTGTCAGTGCATCATATTACGGTTCAGATTCAAATATGGATGTGGATGGAAGATAATGAGACTGTTTAATGATAATGAAAGATGTAAATGTTATCTTTTTTGTGTTACACAGTGAAGGAAATGACATGATATGACAGATCATGGAGGTTAAGAACGATTTTGCTTTCCTAACAGTACTGTAAGTTTTAAATATATCAGTATTATGATTTTGAGCCAGTAAACCTCAATATATGGAGGTAAAAATCTTCATTAGAATTTCAAAGCAAGAATTTTATTCATTCATATACTGTACACAGCAAAATCCCTGGTGTCAAATTAACCCTGCTGGGTGTCTGTCTCCTCACTACAGAGCGTTAAATGTATTACTGAAGCTGTGTTTAAAGGGGTCATCGGATGCTAAGTTCACTTTTTCATGCTGTTTGAACATTAATGTGTGTTGGCAGTGCATGTACAAATCTACCCTATAATGATAAAAATCCATGCAGCGGTTTTTAATTAATCTGTAAAAATAATATCCCCTTTTTCAAATCGAGCCGTTCTCAGATGTCTGTCGTTGTGCCGTCACACCCGCAGAAACCGCTCCCATGATAGTTGATTGACATGAGCGATTTACCTTGAATCAGCCGTCACAGTCCGCCCTCTTTGTTTCGATGCTGGAGCAGGGATGTAAGTTATACAAGAATATCTCCGATTGAGCGATTTAGGTGTTGTGTAGCTGGATGTTATAATGAACATAGTGGTCATCATTTACTCCTGACATCTGAGCCGCTGAAGATGCAGTAGATTATGTTTGTTTGTGAAGGGAACGCACCTCCCGATCTACATATATCCGTCTATGTTCACACGAATCATTCATGTTCCAGCTTCACCTACAGCAGAAGTGAGTATAAGGGGTTTTTTTATGAATCTTTGCGATCGCCTTTTCTTATAATGTGGTAGTTAGGAAGTTTAGCTGCTAAACGCGGCTAAATGCGGCTAATGTAAACAACACCGTCTTTCCACACAAAGAAGAGAGGGGCGGGGTGAGCAGAGCTCATTTGCATTTAAAGGAGCAACCCCTTAGAATGAGAAGATTTTTGCAGAGCTCATTTTGGCAAGGTGAAAAGGGTGTTGTTTTACAAAAACATTGAGAATTTTGAATCAAAGTATATTAGAGACTTTTTATTAAGACCCTAAAGAATCATATCAACTTGTGGAAAATGGGCATCCGATGAACCCTTTAAGTGAATGAGATAATTAAGTTAATAATTAAGTGATGATTGAGCATTAGTGATGAACACCTGCTGTTAACAAGCACAATCACTGAAGAGAAACAACAAGAACAGAAAAAGGAAAAACACAACAACTAGTTCAGCCACAGGCTTAGATGAAATCAACTGAAATAAAACACAGAGTATTAGAGAGTATTAAACAACTCCACAAACAGCAGCACCAGCTTGTTACTAACAAGTTTTATTTCATTTATGATAAATGTCTTAAAAGTTTTTATTGAGAACAGAGGTTTAAATTATTATAATGAAATAAGTTTCCATTAATGTGATCAATGTTTGCTTTAGTTGACCTCTTGACCCTTGACGGTCTAACATTAATTTTTCACAGGCTGCTATAACTTTTTTCTGTGGCAAAAATTCATTACAGAGAAAAAAAACATAATCCAGTTGTGTTAGTAGGTTATTAATAATGTTTAATAAAATTCATAGTTTAATTGCCTATTTTCTGTGTTATGTAAAATTAATTCAATGTTGTTGATAAATGTAACAATTTAATTCTCAACAAATGTGCTGCTGCATTTTTTTAAAGCCCCTAAAGGAACTTAAACTATTCCATCAGTATTCCAGCTGTTATGACTCAGTTACAGCAGCTAAACAAATCTAATGTTAAAAATATAAGGGTCAAGATCCCAACTAACACAAACACTGACCACTATAATGGTGAAATAATTTATTTTTCTTTTCTCCTTTAGTGATTCTGCTTGTTAACATCAGCTGTCTTCAGTAATGGTCAATCATCACTTAATTAATCGCCTAATTATCTCATTAAAATTACTGTGTTACTTTTTGGACTCAAATAAACACGAATGTGCAACCTTTCATTAAAGATGACCTCCTGAATAATGAATTGTCTAGGCAAAAATTTTTCTCAGATAAAAAGGACGCTGGGGTGTAAATTGTTTTAGACACCATTTATATATTATCCTAAAAAGTGATTTAGATGGACTGAATATATCTTTTAAATTCAGAGTGGATGGTTTTGATTTTGTTGTATTTGCAACATCTGGTATTATGAAATGTTTTGGCTGTGGGCAAGAGGTAAAAGGGAAGCACATTTTGAGAACAAATGTAGTTGACTTTGAGCCAGCGCTGCACAGAGAAAAAGCATGTGAATAGTAATACATAAAATAGCTCCATAAACATTAAAAACACTTAAGAAAATTTTGAAAGTTATAGTTAAACACAATTAAGAACAAGGAGAGACACCAAGAATCAGTGTATGAATCTCAACAGTGGTAATAAACAAAAGCTTCATGCTGCAATATATACCCTGTTGAAAAAAAAACAGCATATGCTGGTTAGGTATGTTTTGGTGTTGGGATGCTGGTTTTAGCTGGTCCTTTGCTGGTTTATGCTGGTCCTTGACCAGCAACATGACCAACTAAAACCAGCATCCCAGCACCAAAACATACCTAACCAGCATATGCTAGTCTCTGTGTAGCGAGTGAACTTTCATCTTACATTGTGACCACATCACAAGTATGTTGGATCAGACACCCAGCAGTGTTAATTTTACACTGGGGGATTTTGCTGTGAATATACCAGTTATTTATTATTTGCCAGAATTTTTATGATCTGCTTGCAAATTTACCAAGTCTAAAGTCTAAATAGATAAGTACTTAAACATTGTACAGTATTTTTCTGCTTATATTGTGGTGATCTAATTCAGTCCTTTTCCTGAAGCTTCACGCCCGTGATCTCATTGAAACAAATCAAGGAAATGGCAAGAGATAACAAGTTCTCAAAGGTAAATACAAACATTTATATACACCAGTTAAAAAATAGTCCATATACTGGGCTCTTTTCCAAGAACACTAGAGGTGGAAAAAGTACTCAAGAACTTTTGCAGTATTATCTGTCCTTTTCTTGCAGGTCATAAATGATTTTTTCTATTAAAGGGCAATATTTATCAGAAGTAAGCCTATGCAATGTTATCTCAATACAGATTCCTGTGAATTAAAACAAAAGTCATTGTTGTTGATTATTGCCTTTAATATTGTAACCTTACTAATAACCTTAACTACTAACGTTATTAGAATACTTTTAAAAACACCACATTTCACTGAAAATGAAATCAACTCAAATAAAACATGACATTAATATCTCTCAAGATCTAATTAAACAACTTTACAAACAGCATCAAATTGACCAGGTTGACTTTACTTCTGTTAAGACTTCTAGAGAAACTCTTATTGAGAATTAACAGAGGTTTAGATGTTTTGTTTAATTTAAAAATCATCTTCAAGGATGCCAGTGTTTCTTTTTGTTTTGTTCTTGACCTTTGATGTGTTTATGTTAATATTATGCTGGTTGTTAGAATTGTGTGCTCATGGTAAATACATTCAGCATATCCAACTAAAAAGGAAAAACACATGAAATTTAATTTTTGACAATCTGAATAATTTACAAGTTATTTTGTGCACAACAAGTCTTCATTTGTAGCACTACAAAGACCGCAGACATCAAGAGTCAGCATATGAATCTCATTAATGGTGACAGTCAACAAAGTGCTTCATGTTGCAATGCATGCTGGGTACCAGTATAGTACAAGACATGTATCCCAGCATGCACTGCAGTATGAATAAACAATGCAGCTGAATTGTCTGATTATTTTCTTTCATTCTTACTATTTGCTTTTACCTTTTTGTTGACATTTTAGTAGCTTTTTTATGTTCAGAGTTTTATCTGAATAGTTTGTTGATTGTCACCATTGTTGAGAATCATACACTGATTCTTGACATCTGTGTGTTGTTTGCTGATGCTGTAAATACATTCTCTGTTTTTAAAGATGTTCATGTTATTTTATTGTCTAAACACTGTGTAATTTTATTTTGTAGGTTTAGAACAACATTAATTAATAAGAGAACAATCATATAACTATGGTTATTGTAAAATGGCAATGCACATAGTTGTTGTTAGTAGTTGTTAAAATTAATGATAATTAAGTAATTAAGTGATTCACTGAGTGATGATTGACCATTATTGTAGACACCTGATATTAACAAGCTGAATCACCAAAAGGAGAAAATCACACATTTAAGTCACCACCCTGCTGAAAAAAAAACAGCATATGCTGGTTAGGTATGTTTTGGTGCTGGGATGCTGGTTTAAGCTGTTTAATGCAGGGCATTATAGTGGTCAGTGCTTACTGACTTTTTGATATATTTTATTTGGCTGCTAAATTATAACAGCTAGACTTTATAATAAAAGTCATCAGATAGTGAGAATTATGTTTTAACATAAAGCTGTTCTGATGAAAAATGTTTAAGTCTTTCTTTTAGGCACACACAGACATCAAGTTTAAAAATCATCTGGCTGACTATACTGAAAATGCCAGATCTTTTGTTCAAAATGTTTTTTTTTAGTCTCTGAGTTATATCAAAACAGCCATTACCACTGGATGACTTTTGCTCTTTGCTTGTCTGGCTATTATAAATCAGTTACAGCAGCCAAACAAAACTCTAATATTAAAGAGTCAAGAGCCCAACTAAACTAAACACTGACTTCTATAATGGTGACTTAAAATTGATTTTCTCCTTTGGTGATTCTGCTTGTTAATATCAGGTGTCTTCAGTAATGGTAAATCATCACTCAATTGATTTCTTAATTATTCATTTAACTTTAACGCTGTGTTCATTTTACCACTCTGTATAAGTGTTAATTTAACACTGAGGATTTTGCTCTGTGTGAAAATGTTGCTATATGAGAAGGCATAATTGGTAAATTAACCTCAGTTTGCTAATATTATAATAGTCAACTCTGGTTACAGCTTAGTGACATTGTTTGCACAATTGGTAATTTTTTGTAATGTGCACAGCAAAAAGCCCAGTGTTAAATTAACCCTCCTGGTCGGCGCAGATATCCCCGTGGGCAGTGCGCCGCTTTGGGGCGTCCTGTGTTCGAGTCCCAGCTTGCGGACCTTTTTTGATCCGGTCCCCCCTCTCTCTCCTGCTGAGTTTCCTGTCTCAGTACTGTCCTATAAATAAAAGGCATAAACACCACAATCAACACTGGCGTATGGGGACTTAGAAGGAGGACTGGCAGATGACACCCAGTAGGAGGATGGTAAACAGAGTCCAAGGTGGTGATGATGGAGGGAGAAACCATGAAGGAGATGGAACTTGGTGCAGGAGAAGCCAGGCAGGACCCAAGCCGCAGCCATGATGGCAACCAATGGAGGGAAGAGCCATGGTGGAGGAAGGGCTGACGACTCCAGGGGGGGCGACCAATGGGGGCAGAGCAGGTAGGGGTGGAGACAGAGAGCTGACGAGCCAGGGTGAAGCTGAGGATTTGCAGGGCCAAGGTGGAGCAGACGGCTTCAGCAAACTAGGTGTAGGTGGAAATCCGGAAGGCCGCGGTTGAGCCAGAGTGACAAAGGACTGAGGTGGAGCTGGAGGGAAGGAGGAGCCCAATGAAGCCAGAGGGATGAAGGGACAACGCGCAGCTGGAGCAGTGCAGTCCTGAGGTGGAGGTAGGGGGGTGACTGTCCAAGCCGGGGCCAGAGAGATGAGGGAGCTGGAAGCAATGATGGAGCTGCTGGGTTGCAGGATTGAGGTGGAGGCTGGAGGTGGAGTTGAGGGATCATCCAGACTCAACGCCAATGTAGCTGGAAACCACGCCACAGATGGTGGGCTGAGGGGTTGACAGGATCCAGCAGAATGAGCATTGAGGAAGGGAACAGATCAGTAAGAAGAGGTGGGAGAGGGAGGTTGGGAGGAATATTTTCTCAGTTTAACCTTTCAGGTGAAGACTGAATTAGGGTCCGGGGTTCTGTCACGGTTGGGTGTGGAGAGAACTTGCACAAAGATGAAGATGAAAGTCACAGTCTTTAATATAATCCACACAAGGTAATACAGACAGGATGGCAGCAAACACACATACACATCGACGAGAGATTAGATTCTAAATGAGTTCAGTTAATCAGGTCAAAAAATAATTGTTAAAACATAATCGCCATCGCCATCGCCACCACCACCTGATGATTGATGATTGATGATTGATGATTATGATGATGATGATTTCTGCACTTGGCTTGTCTAGCTGTTATAACTTTGTTATAGCAGCCAAATAAATCTAAAGTTAAAGGGTCAAGATCCCAACTAATGCAAACACTGACCACTATAATGGTGACATAACATTGTGATTCTGCTCATTAACATCAGGTACCTTCAATAATGGTCAATCATCATTCAATTAATCACTTAAGTATCTTGTTAACGTTAACGTTGCATCAGTGTTAATTTGATACTTTTCAGTGTTACTTATAAAATTCTTGAGTGTGGACACAAATAAACTCCCGGGAGAGTTAATTTAACACTGGACTTTTTGCTGTGTGGTGTGTTTATACACAGCAAAATCCCCAGTGTTAATTTAACACTCTGAGTGTGGACACATATAAACACTGAAGCAGTGTTGAAGTTAACGAGATAATTAGGTGATTAACGAAGTGATGATTGATCATTATTGAAGACACCTGATGTTAATAAGCAGAATCACCAAAGGAGAAATCCAAAATTTGTAAGCAACCATTATAGTGGTCAGTGTTTGCATTAGTTGGGCTCTTGACCCTTAAATCTTTAATACTAGATTTTGTTTGGCTGCTGTATTTGAGTTGAAACAGGCAGACAAGCCAAAAGCTCAAGTCCCCAGGTGATTATGTTTTAACATATTCATTGTTTGACGTAAATCACCTAGAGTCTAATCTCTAAGTTAGGTTTTTTTTTGTTTTTTTTTGCTTCTTGTAATAGCCTTGACAATCCACACAAGATCCAGCACTTCCTATACATTTTGGAAAGTTTTTTTTTTACAACCTGTTTAAAAAAAAAAAGTATTTCACCTAGGCACACATAGACATCAAGAACCAGCCCATGAATCTCAACAATGGTGACAAACGGCATATTTAGATAAACAGATCAACTCTGAACTCTCATAATTTATTCATGCCACAATGCATGATGGGAGTCATGGATGAGTTCTGATTGGCTACAACACGCTTTCCGTTGTTGTGATTCTCACACTGATTCTTCATGTCTGTGTGTCTAAATTAAGATAAACTTTTTTTCATCATCTGTCTGATTATGGCAAAACTGATTGATCTTTTGTTCACAGTTTTTTTTGTAATCTGTAAGAAAATTCTATGTCAAATACTCAAGTCACTACATGACGAAGTCAGCCAAACAAGACCTAATATTGACGATTTAAGGGTCAAGAGCCCAACTAATGCAAACATTGACCACTATAATGGTTGCTTAAAAATTTTGGTTTTCTCCTTTGGTGATTCTGCTTATTAACATCAGGTGTCTTCAATAATAATCAATCATCACTTCGTTAATCACCTAATTATCTCGTTAACTTTAACACTGCTTCAGTGTTAACTTTAACACTGCTTCAGTGTTTATATGTGTCTATAAGGTTTTGGAAGACATTTCAAGTAAAGAAGGAGTACGAGATCTGAAGCAGTGTAGGCCAGCTGTTATTAACCACCTCTACTGGACTGCAGCTTCCACTCCTAATGGAGATGCAGATGTGATAGAGGTCAAGTGGAAAAGCATGGTCAGCAGTGAATGTGATCTAAACTTAGCTTCCTTCTACCAGCATATGCATCAGCATCAAGTATTTAGTCCAGAGTAATAAATGATCTTTGCCCTAAACATAGTCATATCTGCTGGCCTGGAGAGGTCTGTGCTCCTTTCTGAAGTGCATATAGGCATATGTGTGGCACATATGGGTTCAGACAGCAAGCCTGGGTCCAGAGTCAGGCACTGCACATTAAGTGTGGGGGTCACATTCTCCACTAAGGCCCAGTATGTATCTAACTCCCTGCAGCACTGACTTTCCTCAGCTGTAACCATGGCCTCGCATTTCCCACACAAGCACATAATGAAAAAAATATTTTTATATCCCTCTCTCTCTCTCTCTCTCTCTCTCTGTGCGCATGTGCTGAGTGAGTGGGCGGAGTTTTGAGCGTGAGCATTTGGTGTGTGCAGGTACGAGTGGTTTACTTTTTTCTATCTTTTTTTCTCTCCTTTCGTGAATATTGTTTGTCATTCTAGACTGGGAGGGTAAAGTAAGTTTATAACACACTGGAGCAGCTGCTCACGGTTTTCTGCTAGGAGCATGGCTGCCCCAGGTAGTGGGAACTTTGAATTCCTAACACGGCGTCATGGTGTCAAGGTAGACTCTGTTGAGCGTGTGGAAGAATGCAGTCTGGCGATAGGTGAAGTGATTGGTACTGAAAACATCCTGTCTGCATCTCATATGAACAATGCTATTATGGTGTTTGTAAAGACGGTTGATTTAGCCAACCAGTTAGTTGAAAGTGGTATAGTGATAAATGGAATTTTCACCCCAGTGCTTCCCCTATCCGCTCCCTTGAAAAGAGTAACTTTGTCTAATGTACCACCCTTTATCTCGAATGAGGTTTTGACTGGAATGCTTTCTCGCTATGGCAAAATTGTTTTTCCTATAAAGATAATTCCAATCTGGTGCAAGTCCCCGCTTTTAAAGCATGTTGTGTCTTTTAGGCGTTATGTCTATATGGTTCTACAAGACAATTTGGATTAATTGGATTTGGCTTTAAATTTTCGTCAGGACGAATTTAACTATGTTATCTTTGTCACAACAAACAGCATGCAATGCTTTGCTTGCGGCCAGCCGTATTCAAATCTTTTACTGGCTGATGGTGGAAAAAATAATGCTGCGCGTGATGATGAGATGCAGAATGTTGTTGTTGCTGTGCCTGCTGCAGTTGATGCACCCAGCAAAAGTCGGCTTCAGGAATTAGTACCAAAGACAGTAGTCGAGATAAGTATGAATGTACTGCCTACTGACACGCTTGATGAGAGAGAGAATGACGCGGTTGACGCTGAAAGAGACGGGTTTTCCCCGGCAGATGAACAGCGAGTGCAGGTTCTATCAAACGAATCGCAAGATAGCGGTAACCCTATTACAGCTGCGGGGCAAACGTCTCGTAGCATAGAGCAAGATCAAACTTTTTATGATGGATTTAGACAATGTTGCTTTTAAGACGCCTCAGAATAGATGACTAAAGCAACAGAATGCCGGTAAACAGACTAAAAAAAACAGATAATTGTGACTCGAGTCAATCAGAAATAGAGAGTGAGAGTGACTTCTCTGAATGTAGTGTTTCATGCAGTTTACCTCAAAGTGGTTTTTCTAGCCGGATTTATACTATAGAAGATATAAAGTCCTTTCTTAAGGTGACCAAAAACGCCAGAAAAGTAAGAGTGGAAGAATATTTTCCTGATGTTCTGCAATTTATTGAGAAGGCAAAAACTTTTAGGAGTGATGGAGGTTTCACTAACCAGGAAGTGTATCGGTTAAAGAAGATTCTTGCCAAACTTAATGCTCAACCAAGGCTCAATGCTAGTAATGAAAGCACATAAATATCTTCTTTTTTGCTTTCTTTGGCTGTACTCATTTTGTTTTTTTCCTTTCCTTTCTTATGGGGGAAATTTTTATGGCCTCCTTAAATGTGAATGGGGCTAGAGATGTTGGGAAAAGGTTTCATTTATATGAGATAGTTAAGCAAAAGAAAATCAATGTTTTGCTTATTCAAGAAACGCACAGTGATATTTGTGATAGTTCCAACTGGGCTAGACACAGTGATAGTTCCAACTGGGCTAAAGAATTTGATGGGCTGTCGTTTTTAAGTCATTT
The DNA here is from genome assembly GCA_036247105.1 of Cirrhinus mrigala. Classification (NCBI taxonomy): domain Eukaryota; kingdom Metazoa; phylum Chordata; class Actinopteri; order Cypriniformes; family Cyprinidae; genus Cirrhinus; species Cirrhinus mrigala. The sequence continues at coordinate 1,214,440 of JAMKFB010000915.1, forward strand.
GACTTCAACCAGTGGTGGGGTTGCCATTCTATTTTCTAAGAATTTTATTCCCTGTTCATATCAGGTAGAGGAAGTTATAAAAGGCAGGCTTTTGAAAGTGGTTGCCCAGTTTGAAAACTGTTCTTTTAACCGGAGAGCCAGCTGACAACGTACGTTATCTTTCATTTGTTTTCCTTCTCTATCTTGCGAGTCTCCATGAGATGTCGTGTCACTGTGAAATCGTTTCTACAGTCAACAAGTGTGTGGTCTCGCGGTCTGGTCGAATCGTCTAGTGTGCGCGTTCAGAGGTATTTAGGCTAAAAATCTGTAGAAAGTGTCTTCATGTCTGTGGTCTACCATGGTTTTAAAATCGGTTAAGATTTGAAAATCCTCTAGTGTGCAGCCGCCTTTAGTTTTATTTGTGTGTACGTCCCAGTTAATGCCTTGGAAAGAATGATTTTTCTAGATACTCTGAGTAATGTATTATCTAATTGTAACCCTGATAACTTTTTGTTTTTAGGGGGGGATTTCAATTGCTGTTCTTGATAGGAATCATGTTGAACCGCACATGCTCTCACAAAAACGACTCATTCAATTATTGAAAACTCATGAGATTGTTGATGTTTGGAGAAATTTCCACGGTCTTCAAAGGCAATATACATGGGCTCATGCATATGATAATTTGATTTCAATGGCAAGGCTGGAAAGATTTTATTGTTTTAAACACCAGCTTAATCTTTTTAGAAGCTGTTCAATTTGTCCAGTTGGTTTGTCTGATCACAGTTTGCTTATTGGCATTTAAATGGCAATTTACTATGCGACAAGCATTTTAAAAATATTTTTAAAGAGTTTTGGAAGAATTTTAGAACCACAAAATCATCTTTTAAATGTTTGCAGCAGTGGTGGGATGTAGCAAAAGCACAAGTTAAACAGTTGTGTCAACAATATACACTCAATGTCAAAAGAGACATTACCTGTTCAATGAAAACAATTGAGAAGGAATTAGTAGAGCTTCAGATGCTTGTTGATAGTACAGGTAATTTGGCTTATTTTGACTCCCTTAACAAAAAGAAAAACATTTTAGGTAAATTATTAGATACAGTTACACAAGGAGCTCTGGTCAGATCACGCTTTCAGAGCATAGATGGATGCACCTTCCAAATTTTTCTTCAATTTGGAGAAGAAAAAAAGGACAAAGAAGATTTATATATGTGTTAAGAGCTGATTGTTGTCAGACCCTTCTGACATTCGAAAAAAGAGCAGTTACTTTTTATGAAGAATTGTATAAAAGTGAACTTGTGCACGAACAAACTGCTAATGTCTTCCTTGAGAATTTGCCTCAGTTATCTGAGGAGGCTAATGCTGAGCTCAGAAAAATCTCTAACTCTGGAGGAGTTGAAAAGAGCTCTTCAGAGCATGGAATGTGGGAAAGCACCTGAAGTTGACGGATTGTCAGTGGACTTTTATAAGTCTTTTTGGCAGGACGTGGGTGCTTAAGGAAAGCCTGGCCTTTGGGCGGCTACCCACAAGTTGCCGTATAGCGATTCTCACTTTGTTGCCAAAAAAGGGAGACCTAAATGACATTAAAAACTGGAGACCAGTCAGTTTGTTGTGCAATGACTAAAAACTGGAGACCAGTCAGTTTGTTGTGCAATGACTAAAAATTGCTTTCCAAAGTTTTATCAAATAGATTAGCGGAAGTTTTGGAGCAGGTGATCCATCCTGACCAGACCTATTGTGTACCTGGCAGACGTACACAATTTTTGATAATATATCTTTCATTAGGGATGTTTTGGACCTTGGTAAAAGTCTGAACATAGATATTGGCCTTCTGTTGTTCGATCAAGAAAAAGCTTTTGATCGTGTTGAGCATAAGTATTTATGGGATGTTTTAGAGGCGTTTGGCTTTAGTTCCAATTTTATTTCAATGGCTAAGGTTTTGTACAGTGACGTTGAGAGTATTTTGAAAGTTAATGGTGACTTATGCGCTCCTTTTAAGGTTTTTAGAGGTGTAAGGCAAGAATGTGCCTTGTCAGGTATGCTCTATGCGTTAGCAATTGAATCTTTTTTAAATAAATTAAGAACAGACTTGTATGGATTGCATATTCCAAAATGTCCAAATGTTTTTAAATTATCTGCATATGCTGATGATGTTGTTATTTTAATTAGTTGTCAGAATGATGTTGACTTGTTGTTAAAATTGTTAAAAGACTTCAGAGTGTTCTCATCTGCTAAAGTAAATTGGTCTAAAAGTGAAGCCATTTTGGTTGGGAGATGGTTGGTAAGTTTGGACTAGGGAGGGTTTCAAGTATCTTGGAGTGTTTTTAGGTAATGAAGTGGTTGTACAAAACAAGGAGTTATTGAAAAAATAAAGGGTCACCTCGAAAAATTGAAATTTTTGCTTCCAAAGATGTCATATAGGGGCCGTATATTGATTATCAATAACTTGCTAGCATCCTCTTTGTGGCATCGGTTAATGTGTGTTGATCCTCCATCAAATTTCTTATTTAAAATTCAGTCAATTCTGATTGACTTTTTTTTAGGATAAACTGCATTGGATTCCAAAGGCTGTTTTGTATTTGCCCAAGGAAGAGGGTGGTCATGGACTTGTGCATTTGCAGAGCAGAACAGCAGCTTTTCGGCTGCAATTTGTACAGAGACTGCTGAGTGGACAAGTGGACTCGAGCTGGAGATCTACAGCTTTCATGGTTCTGCAGTCTTTTGGAGGCTTAGGTTTGGACAAATCTTTGTTTTGGCTGAATCTCAAAAAGATGGATGTATCCAAGCTTCCAACTATTTATCGTAATGTTTTTAAGGTTTGGACTTTGTTCACTGTGCAAAGACCCTGCAGCATATGTTCCTTACACTGGTTTCTACAAGAGCCTTTAGTCTGTGGTTCACGCATGGACATATCTGTTGCGGGCCCCTTTCCTGCACTCAATGGAATTCTCCTCTCTTCTAAAGTAACAACTCTTGGATGTTTATTACAGTCAGCAGGAAAAGACTTTAAAAATATTAACTTAGTTGCTGGTCGTTTAGGCTTTCATTCAAAACGGACAGTCGCTAAACTTCTTGAGCAATGGAGAGCTTCTCTCACAACAGAAGAAATTAAGTTGCTGGATGACTACAATGAGGGATTAATTGTTCTGAGCTGTGATGATCCATTCCCTGTTTTGTCATTATCTCTCAATTTAGAAGGTTGTCAAGGTGTTTTTTTGCACTTTAAAGATGTGGCACTAACTGGCTTAGAGCCAGCTTCTGGAAAAGGTTTATATAAAAGCTCCATGTCCTTATCCAGCTTGACTCTCTGTCTTATTAGTTGTAATTAAGTAATGATAAGGGCACACGGTTTACACAGTGTAATGCCTTATATACTGTTGAAGTGTGCCCAGTTCGCACTTTCCACGGTGGTCCATGCTAACGTTAACTAGTTTAAGAATTCTCCAGTCGTGCTTGTGAATCAGTTTCTTGTCAGCCACTTCAATCGTTTCATCATCATACTCCGGCTCGAATTGGTAAGGTACAATCAATACTATCTTTTCTATGTATTGACAAGTCTTCAAGGCTGTCATTCAGTTATGACAATGGGCTTTTCGTTTCCGACACGCGCTGTACTATGCGGTAGACCAATCATAAAGGACTGCACCGTCTGACCAATCACAGCAGTGAGGGCTCACGGAAAGGAGGGATTTAGAGAGATTGATTCTTCATACTGCTTTGCACGAGTCATTTATGAATCAAATTAAATCTATTTTTGGAGAAAACGAAAGTGTTTTTTGACCTTGCATACATGTAAACCCATTTTAGTTGATTCATAAAACAATATTAACAACCTTTAAACTAGCATAATATGAGCACTTTAAAGAGTGCTCTGTTTAGTTTCCTTGGTCCGCTGTTCAACGCCCTCATCTGTGTTCCAGCCTGCCCGATATTCCCTTTGGTTTTGATTTGTTTATAAAAAGTCTGTTTTATTTTTAATTCATCCTCATCTCCTTGTTCCCTTTCAAGGGAACATCACACTGCATCCTCTAGAGGTCGCTTTGGGGAACATCATCTCTGTGACCCGTGTCTGAAGCTAATTATACCAAAAACTACAAATATTGGCCGGCGACAGCTTATGACGTCATGGTCGGCACGACTTGTCGCTGCCAGTGCGACCGCATAGTATAAACGGGCGCCGGACAAACACATCATCCTCTTAAGTGAACTGACGTGCTCATCGCGATCCATTCACAAAGGAGGGAGGTGAGTCTTCACTGTTGTTTCATGAGTGTGTTCGCCTCTCGCGGCATAACCAACACATTCACGACGGCTCTGTTCTCATTCCCGGGGGAATGTGGAACTTGTGGGCGGGGCGTGTTTAACTCCCGCGGGAGTGGCCATTCAACTGAGACTGCGCAACTCTCTGTCACTGAAGCCTTGCGGACTGCAAAAGCTGATTCCAAATCATCAGTACTCATTTTGCTGGACCTATCTGCAGCTTTTGACACAGTGAATCATCAGATCCTCCTGTCCACCCTCTCATCGTTGGGCATCACAGGGACTCCACTTCGCTGGTTTAAGTCCTACCTCACTGGTAGGTCCTTCAGGGTGGCCTGGGGAGGGGAGGTATCCAAAACTCATCAACTAGTCACTGGGGTTCCTCAGGGATCAGTTCTTGGACCCCTCCTCTTCTCCATATACACTACATCTCTGGGCCCCATCATACAGGCACATGGCTTCTCCTACCATTGCTATGCTGATGATACACAGCTCTATCTTTCATTCAAACCAAATGATCCATCGGTAGCTGCACAGATTTCAGGCTGACTGGTGGATATCTCGGCATGGATGAAGGAACACCATCTACAGCTCAGCCTGGCAAAGACTGAGCTCCTTGTTTTCACTGCCACTCCATCTCTACAACATGACTTCACCATCCAGTTAGGATCATCAACAATTACCCCATTGACCTTTAAAGACCACATAGCTAAACTGCTCGATCTTGCAGGTTTGCATTGCACAACATCAGAAAGATCAGGCCCTTCCTAATAGAGCATGCTGCACAACTCCTCGTCCAGGCCCTGGTCATTTCTAGACTGGACTACTGCAATGCTCTTTTAGCCAGTCTTCCAGCATGTACAATCAGACCTCTACAAATCATTCAGAATGCAGCAGCACGACTGGTCTTCAATGAGTCCAAAAGAGCCCATGTCACACCTTTCTTTATATCCCTGCACTGGCTACCGGTTGCAGCTCGCATCAAATTCAAGACACTGATGCTGGCATATAGGACCTTGAAAGGGAATGTCTCAGTTTATGTATGTATCCATGGTTCCTTGAGAGGTCTGCGTCCTCTAGAGCTTGAAACCATGCTTCGTCATTAGCTTCAGACGAAGAAGCGGATGATGTGTTTGTCCGGCGCCCGTTTATACTATGCGGTCGCACTGGCAGTGATGCACTGGCAGCGACGAGTCGTGCCGGCCGTGACATCATAAGCTGTCATCGGCCAATATTTGTAGTTTTTGGTATAATTAGCTTCAGACACGGGTCACAAAGATAATGTTCCCCAAAGCGACCTCTAGAGGACGCAGTGTCTCGTTCCCTCTCAGGGAACCATGGTTACATATGTAACCTGATATGTTTCCCTGCATGTGAATTACCTGGAATACCTCTCCAACTGTTTTTTTTTTAATGTGGTGCAGATGGTGATATACATGGAATCCTGTCGTTCCGGATCGATGTTCACCACACTCTCCAACAACATTCATGGTAAGAAGTATTGGTAAGAATTATTTATTTATTTGCTGATATATAAATAAATTATAAATATGTGTGTGTGCTCAAAGACACTAAAGGAACACTTCGAAAACACATCAGGGGCCATATGTCAGCTCCTAAATTATTTAAGAGAGATGGAGAGGTCTTCTAACCTAGTTAGGAGTAACAAGATGGCAGCAAAGAGAAGACACACTTTCCATTGAAGATATGACATATTGGAACTATATGATGCTATAGAGCGGTTAAAATGATACAAACGTGATCATCAAGCAATTTATTATACGTAATAATTTTTTTTTTTTTTTGGAAAATTGCAAAAATGCACCAATGCACTGGTGATAACACAGTACGCAGGGTCTTAAATAGTGACACTAACCCCAACAAAAACAACAGTGGCCAAAAGCGATGTGAGGAGGGTTTTAAAGACCTCACATTTCACTTAAACTATCAAATATGAAGAAAAACAAAAAACATTAATCAGTGTTGCTAACTGCTTTCCATTGAGAGTAGCAACAACAGATGTTAAATGTAGATTGTGAAAGTGAGGTCATAATGTTGAGTTCACTGATCTATATAAATATATCAGTGTGGGAGTGTTGTGATCTAAATAAGGTTTATCCAAAATTTTTTAATTTGAATAAAGTCTCAAAAGGAGTGATGAAGTCACACTGCATCCTCTAGAGGTCGCTTTGGGGAACATCATCTCTGTGACCCGTGTCTGAATCTAGTCAAATCTAGTAACAAAATTTCATTGCAGTAACTTGTATGCATGCCTGACAACGTCAGGGCTCCTAATGAGATGACGGATGTTGTCCTGGGGTATTTCCTCCCAGATCTGGACCAGGGCATCACTGAGCTCCTAAACAGTCTGTGGTGCAACTTGGCAGTGTTGGATAGACCAAAAAATAATGTCTCAGAGGTGTTATATTGGATTTAGGTCAGGTGAGCGTGGGGGCCATTCAACGGTATCAATTCCTTCATCCTCAAGGAACTGCCTGCATACTTTCGCCACATGAGGCATTGTTGTGCACCAGGAGGAACCTAGGACCCACTGCACCAGCTTAGGGTCTGACAATGGGTCCAAGGACTTCATCCCGATACCTAATGGCAGTCAGGGTGCCATTGTCTAGCCGGTAGAGGGTCTGTATGTCCTTCTATGGATTGCCTCCACAGACCATCACTGACCCACCACCAAACTGCTCATGCTGTATGATGTTACAGGCAGCAAAACATTCTCCACGGCTTCTCCAGACCCTTTGAAACTGGGTTGAAACTGCTCTCATCTGTGAAAAGCACAGGTCGCCAGTGGTGGACCTGCCAATTCTGGTGTTCAATTGCAAATGCCAATGAAGCTCCACAGTGCCGAACAGCAAGCACAGGGCCCACTAGAGCAGTGGTTCTCAAACTTTTTACAGCGGCGTACCCCCTAGGGCATTTAACATTCTTCTAAGTAACCCCACAATATTTAAGAGATATAATTTCACCATTTAAATTGATTAACACATGAATTTTTACATTTTATAGAGGTATCTTTTATGTCATATTTTTAGCATTCTATTAAGTGTATTATTAATATGTCTTAAGTTGGACGGGTATATTTGTAGCAGTGGCCAAAAATACATTGTATGTGTCAAACATGTACGGGTCCAGGGTAGAATATACCAAAAAATATATATATATACCAACATACTAAAAAAGCAATAAATGATGGCACAATTAAGTGCTTAGATTTAACTAAAATCGCCAGTAGGTGGCGGTAAGTCACTCTCTTAATGAGTGAGGTGTCGCGTCTTTCATTCATTCAGTAAGGAAGCAAATGGCTGTAGTTCACTGGCTCTCCGAATCGTTTAAAGCTGCAGATTTCTTCATTAACGAAACACTGCTGTTCAGGGTTTCCACAGGGTCTTAAAAAGTCTTAAATTCGCTGTTCTAGGTCTTAAATAATTTTACACAGGTCTTATTTTTCCGATGTCCATGTAACGCTACCTCTAATGCTCATTTAAATTCTCTTTTTGTTGTTGTTGCTTGGTTGTTTCCGTGGTGTTGTAGTTCTTTATTTCACTAGTCCAAATATAATTAGTATTACAACTACAAATGAGACCAACATACAATAGCCAATCAGCTTTCTGTTATTGGCGCAAGTCTCTCTCGGATTGTACCGCCGAAGTAAAATCGATTTAACTTTTTAGATATGGGGAAGTGCAATTTTAGCAATACTTGGCTTGAAAAAACTGAATATAGGGTTCGGCTGCAGTTGCTAACAACTAAAGATTTATTTTTTCTCCCCCTGCGGAAGTTACTGCGTCTTCAGACAGAATCGCAGTAGCAGAATACAGATCGAACTACCTTTTTTCTGTATATACAGTAATGTTTTCAATAATGATAATAAATATAGGTTGAGCTGACCACCAGCCTTCGAGATACTTTTAAAATGTTTTTTTTTTCCTTGCCCGACCGAACAAACAGCCTGATTCAAACTGAAGTGACAAAAATAACCAGCGAAGCATTGAAACGCAAGAAAGATTCCTATTTTAATACATTCAACGTTAACCGCAATTGATAATGGATAGTGTATTTCTGGTCTCTTTGTGAGAGACTTCAAAACAAATGAGCGTAACAGCACTCGAAAGAAACACACTGAGGTAAAAACTGAAAATGTATAGTTTATTTATAACATGATATAGTTCAGTAATATCCCAAGGCTGTTTTACTTCATATTCTCACGATTACAAATGTTACATTGATTTTAGTTTAATAAACAAGTAGTTAGTCAAGCGGTTACTTACATATTAGACAAAATATTTACTGTTTTGTTCTGTTTCACCAACGAAAATAGTTCCAAACAAGGATCACAGCAGAAGTACAGCACATTCTTCAAGCAAGGTTTTACTACTAAATGATTCAGCTTTTATCTCAAATCAGTTGAAATAATGAGATAGGGCCAATTGCAGAACAGCAGAACCATACGTCACATCAGTCACATGGCAGCAGGCTCAGCCTTGATCTGTACTTCGAATTCTGAAGTTAAGTAGTAGACGCATAGACATATATAAATATATTTATATATGTCTATGAGTAGACCATCCAGAAATCTTTGGAATACTTTTTTAAACATACTACGATTTAGGACATACTAATTCTATTTTCGAATACTATTTAGGACGAGCACCCAACCACCCAACATTTTTAATTTATATATTCATAAATATATTTAAAACATTAATCTCATAACATAATTTATTGCACTTTTAATTTTGTAGTGTAAATGGTGTAATCTGACTGTTAACAGCTATATACAATTTATTGATAAATTCGAATAATTGGTGATGCATACATTTCAAAAGTAAAAAAAAAGGCCTTTATGAAGGTAAATCAAATATGCAGATTTAAGAGCACTGATGAAAATATTGCTTCAGAATAAACTCTTTACATCACCAGATATCTCTACTTTTATGGGGATATTTTGTGTGGAATACTATCTGCTGATATGAAAAGTTCACAGTATATCGTAGTAATAAATTTAATTTATGACTGCCATGAAATTTTAATTTACTTTTTACAATAAAAACATTAAATATTACATATATGCATGCAATATAATGTGTATTTCCATTACAGGTTTAGGTCTTAAATTTCATATAAGGTGGTATTAAAAAGGTCTTGAAAAGTCCTAAATTTCACTTGTTCTTTTCTCCAGAAACCCTGGCTGTTGCTTGGAGATGCACACCAGTTCTGTTGTGGATTTCATTGCAGCTATTGTTTTGTTGAAAATATAACAGACAATATTGACAATATTATGTTTAAAATTTAGGCAACATGTAAAATGCTTACTTAATATTACCTTTTTGTTGAACTGTTATATAAAATCAACATTTGCAATAGTTATGATATTCAGAGAAAACGGTGTTCTTGCTCGTATTTTAAACAGGAAAAGTAACTAGTACAGGGCATGTTTCTGTATCGATCTTTGTACAGTCTGGTAATATTTGTTCTTTGCTATTAAGTGCTACAAATCTACTTTAACGACACAATTGAAAGCAGTATGGTTTGCTAAAGCAACATACTCTGCAAGCATACTCTGCAGTCAGTTTTGAGCGCAAGAGATGGGGTAATTCAATATCATTTGATTGTTTATGGCACTCCCATTTTCCTGTTTTATAATAAAAGTGGCATTTTGGTTGTCAGAAATACAAGCTCGGATTTAATGTTACTTTAAATTGGAGTAGAATTAAATGAATGGCAACGCTTGGCATTTTGTTCGCGTACCCCCTTCCGTCACCTCGCCTACCCCAGATGAGAACCACTGCACTGGAGGACGTCGTGCCAATATATTAAATATTGTCTTAAATTATTTTATTGTAGTTACATCAAATGATTGTGATTCTGTGACTTCACACCGGCTCACTGTAGGTTTCTGAGCTCAAGGATGGCCATTTTGGGTTGACATCATTGTAGTCCTTAGTTCACAACACTTAAGAATCGGTCTTTGACTTTATTATAATGAAGCTAAAAGCCACTTTCAGAACTCTTGAAAAATTCCTACTTTTTACTAAGAATTTTTTGACACTTAAGACTATTAGAGTATTTCTGAGAAGTTTTATACATACGGGCCCAGATCAATATCCCAGTAGTTTAACTGACTTGATGCTATACTCTGCTTAAAAAAATGTAAGGAACACTTTTTAATCAGTGTATATGTATTTGTATAATTAATAAAAAACATATATATATATATATATATATATATATATATATATATATATATACATACATACATATATATTAGAGCTGTCAGTCAATTAAAATATTTAATCTTATTAATTAATAAACACATGATGTAATTAATCACATTAATAAAAAAACTGAAAATACCCACAAAAGATTATTTAAAGCTAATTTTGTTTTAAATGAGAAAGTAGCCAATAGATATTGTAAAATTGTTGCTTTAGAAATAAATGTTTATTTGATTCAGAATAAAATTTATTACACACAAACATGTAGGCTGCAATGGTCTAATATGAACTATGGAACATGAAGATATTTATATACAATAAAAGTAATGGTAACCAAAACAGCTTTGTTACAAACAGCCTTCAAAATGATTTCTTTTATGTTCCACAAAAGAAAAGTTTAAAATGACATGAGGGTGAGTAAATGATGACAGAATTTATTATTTTTTGGGGTAAACTATCCCTTTAATGTTTTTATTAAATCAAAATAAATTATTATTATTATTATTATTATCATTATTATTGAATTTTTTTTAATGAAATGAAACTAAATCTGCCAGCAGGTGGTGGTAAATGTTCTAATGAGTCATTCACACAATTTGTTCAAAACGCAGATTCATTTAAAAAACTAAACACTGCTGTGTTTTTCGGAGACAGCAACAATTGTGCTACCTTCAAAGGTAATATGTCCTCTGCAAAATTGAGCAAAAACGTTTAACATAATGTTTAAAACATAACACAATATCAGCTATTGAATTTGCCAGGGGTTTGAATCATTTCGGGCTTGACTGTATATGTGTGTGTATTTCTAGTGTATGCTGTGACTTCAACAAAAGCAGAAGAGAAAGGTCATGCATGTTATAAAGACGCTGTGAGGAAGATTTCTCTTTCTGATGAATTCTCAGCTGCTTGGATGCACTACACTGAAGAGGTTTGTCTTTAGCATGATTTGAGTCAAAAATAAAATTATGTTAACAAATAAGATTATGAGTAAAAATGTTTGTATTTCTCAGAATGACCTTGATATCAAGACATTCCGGGATCAGTTTAGTTACCTTCAGGAACAGATGAGATCTTGCGCCTGCCGTTTTGGGGACATGGTAAAACACTTTACACTGCATACATTAATAAATAAAACACTACATTCAACTTCTTGTAATTGTCACCAACACAAGGTTTAACAGGAAGACATTCATGTTTGGATTCCATCAGTGTTATATTTTCTAGTTATTAGTGTTTCTGTTTTGACTTTTCTTTAGAAAGTGGGTGATTATCCGATCAGTGTGTTTGTGAATAACACCCCTCAAAGAAAAGACTGAGAGGCTAACTTATTAACTTATTTGATCTCTAAACATGAAGTGACATTCAAAATCTTGAAGCACCGAATTAAAACAGAAACTGATGAACACAAAAGACAAGATCTAGAAAACATGAAACTGTTCATTAGGTTTGATGTCTATGTAATTTAGTACATCATATATGTAACCAATATGTCAAGCACAGATGTTCTACAATAGCTGTGTGTTACCATCCAGCAGGCACAGGACGTCAACATGACGTCAGATTGACGGTACCCCAGCGTTTGTGGGGATGTTGCATTTTGCTTGGAAATGAAAATTTGATTGATGTCAGGACCCAACATCAGGCTGACGTCAATGTCCAACGCTTAAGATGTTGGCTTGACGTTGGATTTTGGTCACTTTCCAACGCACAGAGGTGGAAAATCCAGGTTCCATGAGTAAAAATCCTCTCTAGTATTTTGTTCCACCTGGATTTGCTAATCAGCACAGTTTTTCAGACAGGAGGTCAGAGATTGGAGCAAGTCTCAAGTGAAATCCCAAGCCCCTAAAGAGTTCAAGTTAATGAGATAACTGAATGATGATTGTGCATTAGTGATGAACACCTGCTGTTAACAAACAGCATCACTGAAGAAAAGAGAAACACAAGAACTACAACTGACTAGAATCAACTGAAAGAAAAAAAAAAAAAAACATTTCATCTCTCAAAATCTGATTAAACATCTCCACAAACAGCATCACCAGCTTCACTCATTACTGACCAGACTGACTTTATTTCATGGCTGCAGAACCTCTTTTTGAGAATTATAAGAGGTTTAGATGTTGATGTTTTATTGGTCAAGAAAAAGCCACCATAATTGTGGTTAAGGTTTACTTTAGTTTGCCTCTTGACTCTTGGAGTAATTTCAATGCAGGTTTACAACAAACACACATAGCTGAATTGAAAGCATGCAGCAGCAGATTAGCTCACACTCTCTTCATATAACTCTCTCTCTTTGATATCGCTAAATGGCATGCAGCTATTGTAAAACGACAGGAAAAAAATCCTATTAAATGCTGTAATGCTACAATATTGGAAGAAAAAGAACTGCATCAGCTCAGGCTTTAAGACATGAACGCTTATCATATGCTCCTCAACAGTGGTGACAATAATTATTCATAATGCAGTGCACAAGAAGCAGTTGAAGCTTCTTTGCGGCGTGAAGCGTTTTGTTGATTGTCACCATTGTTGAGATATGCTGGTTCTTGATGTCTGTGTGTGTATAAGTAATACAGATGTTAAAAAATGTTTTATGCATTATACAGGTTTTACATTTATTCACTGGAACTGTTAAAAGACCGCTAGAGGTGCTCAACTTGCTGTAATTTTACAGATTTAATAGTGCAAAACCTTCACATAAGAAGAAAAGAAAGTTATTTGGGGGGTGACAAATAAATATCAATATTTGATGTCGTTGGTTTAAGATGTTGGCTCGACACTGGATTTTAGTCACTTTCCAATACAATCTAAAATCAACCAAATATCAACGTCTTTTGACGTTGTCCTTAGATGTTGGCTAGACATTGAGTTTTGGTCACCTGACGTCATGACCTAGATCTAAGCTAATATTAACGTCTTAAGACGTTGTGTGCCTTAACCAGCTAAAACCAGCATCAAAACATACAACTCAGGAAGTGTTTTATTGGTTAAAATGATGCTACCGTCATGGAGATTATTGTTTGCTTTAGTTGGGCTCTTGATCTACGCAATACATTAAAATTGAGGGAATTGAAAGAACCTAAAATGATTCAAGATCTTTATCTGATAGATTTTGATACTATGATGTCATTTGTGGAATTGAGGATTACGTTTAGTTTTAATAGGAAACATTTTTTTGAATACCTTCAGCTGAGAGGCTTCATTAAAGCAATCAATAAATTAAAGCTCTTAATAAACCGTTACAGTTATCACTAGAAAAAATGATGACAAAGGATCATTTGAGAAAGGGTACTATATCTGAATTGTATGAGTTATTGACAGCTAATTCACCAGAAAGTTCACAATATAAGTTGAAGGCATGGCAAGAAGACTTGCAAAGTGAGTTGTCAGATGAGGATTGGGAAGAAGCTTGTACTAAGGCTCAAACTATGTCTATAAATACACGTCTTAAACTCATACAGTATAAATGGATAATGCGGACATATCTAACACCTGTGGATTTGAGAAAATATAACAAAAATACACCAGACATATGTACAAAGTGTTAGGAAGATAGAGGAACTCTGTTTCATTGTATTTGGCAATGTAGAAAGATCCAGTTATTTTGGGAAGAGGTAAGAGTCACAGTTGAAAAGATCATTTCAAAACAAATTTTACTAAACCCAAAGCTTTTTCTGTTGGGCTTATATCCAGAGGAACAAAATTATAGTAAAAAAGAAAAATCATTCATAGACCGCAGCTTGCTTTATGCCAAGAGATGTATAGCTCTGTTGTGGATAAAGACGAACAAACCAAGTACAAATCAATCTTCCATTAGAAAAGATAACTTACATTTTGAAGGCTAAAGATTTGGATGCAACTGATGAAGAAGGGGAAGATTTATCTATGTGGACAATGCAGCTCCAAATTAGTAGATATTAAACTCTTCAAAGGAGATTTGTTTTGAATTTAGTAAGTTTATAAAAGATACCTATGAAAAGATTACCAGGTGCTAAAACAGGAGGAGCATTTTTGTTCAGGGTTGTTGCATTTTCAAGTTTATTGTTAGAATTGTTGGATACATCCTTCTAAACAGAATCCAGCAAACCTTCTGTATAAGGGATTTGGGAAATTGTGCACGATTATACAAGGCTGTATTTTGTAGTGCTAAAAATGAAATGGAATAAAAAAATATTATGGCAAAAAAAAAAAAAAATAGGAATAATCCACGCAGTTATTAATGAAGACACAATGTCTTATGCAGAGGTGTAGAAAGTACTCAAACATTTTATTCAAGTGGAAGTACAGATACTCAGTGAAAATTTGACTCAATCTAAAGTACAAGCATCTTGCCAAAAACATACTTTAGTAAAAGTAAAAATGTACAACTTTAAATTGTACTCAAGTATTAGAAAGAATGTCTTTTTTTTCCTGACAGAAATACAAAAGTATGGTTAAAGACAGAACAAAACAAAATGCAATGGCACAAGTCAAACGCATATGTTCAGTGCAACAACAACAACAACAACAACAACAACAACAATTAAAATTAAGCACACCAAAATAAAAATACAGGAAAAGGGATTATAAGGAAACACCATCCTTTCCCCCCTCATCCCATCCCATGACTTTCATTTAACAGATGAACACAAACTAAGAGTTTTAGGGAAAAATTAAATAAAATCATCTCTCAAAGTGTATGGGGCATCTAAAATGACACTTAAAAACTATACACAAAGTGAATATGACAGTAACTTATGCAACCCCTGTTAATGAATCAGGGTCGTCTTAAGTGAAACAACATATGCAAGAAGAATACACATACTAATATTTTAATATCGACTGTCATGTTCACTTTGTGTGGTTTCTAAAGTGGTCCTGCCCCCTTGCATTATTATGGACTAAAAATATTTGCTTGTGTTCATCTGAAGAAAGAACGTCATAAACATCTGAGACAACATGAGGGTCAGTAAATGGTGAGAGAAATTAAATTTTTTGGTGGACTATCCCTATGAAGAGGGATGCAGAGGCTAGGAACATTTTCCAGACATTAACGAAGAGAGTCATAGAGTTAAAACATACAACATTAACATTTTGATATGCATCTTTGTATATTTAAAGCCTACGAGTTATATTTGCTGATATTTACCGTATAGAATATTTGCAAATGTCTAACCTCACGTGACCCTTTTTCTTCACTCAAGCTCACAGACAAATCTAGGATGCTGCATGAGTCTCTAACTGGTATCATATTTATAGCTTTAAACTCTCCCAATATCTGTTTAAATCTCTTTCCTGGGCCATTTCTATATAGTCGTTTAGTTCCTCTCTTGTTTCTTTAATTTCCTTCAGGACATCGCAAAGATCTTTATGTGTTTTCCTCATTTCAGCAATGGACTTGAGTAAACTTGACATGACCTTTTTTGGATTATCTACTTTTCCCTGTCTCATCCTGTGAATGTCAATGGAGTCTTTCACTATGAAGACGGTGTCAACAATGACTAGGATTCCACTCAACACTCCTGTGACTGCAGCTGTGGCGGCTGCTGCAGCCCGTCCTACTCTGGCCGTTTGAGCAGCAATCCTGCCAACATTTGCCAGCAGACCGAGATTCATGAGTTCTCTGGCACACATTAGTTTCCTTTTCTCTACATTGCATGACATTTGCACATTGTCAAAAGAGTCACTGACAAAATCCTTGAATTTTTGGATTACTCTCAGTATCTTTCTCACTGTATTCAGTGAATCGAGAATTGGTGTCACTTCGGTAAATTTATGCTGAATTCTCTCAATGTTCTCACGAAGTGATTTTTGTTTGACTGAATTGGTAATGCTGGATGCAGCACCTGTTAGACCACCTGCAACTCCAACTCCAACACCAACACAAGTTACAATCAGAGATGCACCAAAAGTAAAAGGTGCCAAAATTGCACCAACCACTGCAGTGATTCCTCCAGCTGCTCCAATCACTGAACCTGACAGCGTACCTGCTGTGTATTTATGATGAACCTTCTCTAGTGAATCCGTTGTTTCTCCCCACTCTTTAACTAAGGCCTCAAATTGATCATAGTGCTCATTGTAGGTCTCATCAAAGATATTCAAGGACATCATGAACCTTTGTTCCAGTGCTTGTGGAAATGTCTTGTTTCTGTCTACGGCCTCTCTTAGGAAGGGTTTTGCTAGAATGTCATCAGCAGAAGGTCTGGATGTAGGGTCAATGCTGACCATTTCTTTGATTAAGTCCCGCAGATCCGGTGAATACATATTTGAGAATTCAAGAGGATTTCCTACATTGAGGGAGGCTTGTTGAAAGCGACGTTTATTGACATCTGACTGTGCAGAAAAAAAACAATATAAGGAAAGTCTGGTTAAAGATAAGATCCAGGATCATGAAACGGTTTGAAGGTTTATTATTTTATTTGTTAAATATTTGCTTGTGTAATGACATCCCTAGTAGGATATTGCGTGCTGTTCTATAATTGAATACAATTAAGTTTTCTTAAACAATAAAAAATAAACAGTAATATTCCAAAGCACACATTTTTTTCTATTAGAGATACAGTGTGCTTCTGAGTGACATCTAGTTGGTGAACTGTCACTTGTGCTGCCTCTCAGACCAACTTGATTCACGCTAAATGATTATGCCAAAACCATGAGCTGTACATTAGCAATGAACACAGTGTTTCACTCTGAAACAGTCCACATATGCACGTCCTGATTGTGCTGAGTTAGATGTGTTCCTGGGTCAACAAAATATGTTGACAACAATATTTTAATCTAAAAATATAATTTTGACCACATTCCTACACCTAACCCTAACCTTACCCATGAGTAATCCCTAAAATCAGAGGATATGATAGATGAATGACACTGATGTATAAGCACCACACACTCATTATAAGCATAAACTTTACAAAAACTATAAAATGTTTTTTTTTTTTTCAAATCTGATTGGTTAATCACAAAGATGTTGAACTAGGAACATGTTGCACTTGGTAAAATCAGGTTCTGTGTCCACATACGGTGAAAGTGATTTAACCAAGTACAACATAACATTCCAATCAACCAAACAGAATTAAGGGATCACTTTAAAGGAAATGTCAGTTTTAGGCTTATAATCAGTTAGGTGCTTCTACACCTTTGTTCAGCTATCATTTCCCTCTGATTTTTAGGAATAAATCATGGGTAGGGTTAGGTTTAGGGGAAGGGATTGGGTTAGGTCAGGGGTGTCGAGCTCCAGTCCTGGAGGGCCGCAGCTCTGCAGAGTTTAGATGCAACCCAAATTAAACACACCTGATCCAACTAATCAATTCATTCAGGCTTCATTGAAAACTGCATAGTATGTGTGTTGGAGCAGGGTTGGAACAAAACTCTTCAGGGCTGCGGCCCTCCAGGAACTGAGTTTGACACCCCTGGGTTAGGTCTATACACACGTGGACAAAATTGTTGGTACCCTTCGGTCAATGAAAAAAAAAACTCACAATGGTCACAGAAATAACTTTAATCTGACAAAAGTAATAATAAATAAAGATTCTATGAATGTTAACCAATGAAAGTCAGACATTGCTTTTTGACCATGCTTCAATTGAATTATTTAAAAAAAAATAAACTCATGAAACAGGCCTAGACAAAAATGATGGTACCCCTAACTTAATATTTCGTTGCACAACCTTTTGAGGCAATCACTGCAATCAAACGATTCCTGTAACTGTCAATGAGACCTCTGCACCTCTCAGCAGGTATTTTGGCCCACTCCTCATGAGCAAACTGCTCCAGTTGTTTCCGGTTTGAAGGGCGCCTTTTCCAGACGGCATGTTTCAGCTCCTTCCAAAGATGCTCAATAGGATTGAGGTCAGGGCTCACAGAAGGCCACTTTAGAATAGTCCAATGTTTTCCTCTTAGCCATTCTTGGGTGTTTTTAGCTGTGTTTTGGGTCATTGTCCTGTTGCAAGACCCATGACCTCCGACTGAGACCAAGCCTTCTGACACTGGCCAGCACATTTCTCTCTAGAATCCCTTGATAGTCTTGAGATTTCATTGTACCCTGCACAGATTCAAGACACCCTGTGCCAGATGCAGCAAAGCAGCCCCAGAACATAACAGAGCCTCCTCCATGTTTCACAGTAGGGACAGTGTTCTTTTCTTGATATGCTTCATTTTTCCGTCTGTGAACATAGAGCTGATGTGCCTTGGCAAAAAGTTTAATTTTTGTCTCATCTGTCCATGGTACAGTCTCCCAGAAGCTTTGTGGCTTGTCAACATGTAGTTTGGCGTATTCCAGTCTGGCTTTTTTATGATTTGTTTTCTCCTTGGTCGTCTCCCATGTAGTCCACTTTGGCTCAAACAACGACAAGTGGTGCGATCTGACACTGATGTTCCTTGAGCATCAAGTTCACCTTGGATCTCTTTAGAAGTCTTTCTGGGCTCTTTTGTTACCATTCAGATTATCCGTCTCTTTGATTTGTCATCAATTTTCCTCCTGCGGCCACGTCCAGGGAGGTTGGCTACAGTCCCATGGATCTTAAATTTCTGAATAATATGTGCAACTGTAGTCACAGGAACTTCTAACTGCTTGGAGATGGTCTTATAGCCTTTACCTTTAACTTTAACATGCTTGTCTATAATTGTCTTTCTAATCTCCTGAGACAACTCTTTCCTTCACTTCCTCTGGTCCATGTTGAGTGTGGTACACCATGTCACCAAACAACACAGTGACTACCTGGAACCCTATATATAGGCCCACTGACTGATTACAAGATTGTAGACACCTGTGGACACACCTTGAATTAACATGTCCCTTTGGTCACATTATTTTCAGTCTTTTCTAGGGGTACCATCATTTTTGTCTAGGTCTGTTTCATGAGTTTATTTTTTTTAAATAATTCGTTGAAGTGTGGTTGAAAAGCAATGTCTGACTTTCATTGGTTAACATTCATAGAATGTTTATTTGTTATAACTTTTGTCAGATTAAAGTTTTATCTGTGACCATTGTGAGTTTTTCTTTCATTGACCGGAGGGTACCAACAATTTTGTCCACGTGTGTATTTTGGGATTGTAATGTTGAACACGTCTTACTTGACGGCGACCGTCCACATACATTACTGAATCACAGCCTTCTTGTGGCATTTACAAATACAAATTTTATCGCAATTTAAATTTTATTTTGATGCATCATGCAACCTTACACTGGATCTGTTTGAAAGTAAAACAGTCATTGAAAGGGTTTTGCTACACACAAACCTTTGAAATCCACCTTTTATTAAGTCAAATTGTTATTATTACTAGAGTGCACTTTGAGAAGGAAAAAAAAATAAAAACTCACCCAAACATCCAGCATGCAGAGATCATAGAGCACCCATCCCAGTGAACAAATATCACTACAAAAATACACAAACATACAACAAATACATAAATGTAAATAAAGGATCAATTAAAGTGCATTGTTTACACAGCTGAAGTAGTTAGCATTCCATGTAAATACTATGCAAGAAATTTCAAAATTTTCACTTTCAAAATGCATACCTTTTGGAAGTATATTTGTTCTGATAAACTTCTGGGCTGAAATAGAGTTCTGCACCTGCAACTGATTTTGTATAAGGATTTGCTCTGAAATAAAAAAAAATATATAACCATAAATTGAGAAGAGAAAAGGGCAGAAATACTTGGCAAATGATTAACTGAATTCTACTTCTTTTTCTTCTACCCAGATAGCAACATATTGTCAGCCCAGATCCGGCCCACATCTGGCACATGTGGCATGATGATCTGGCCCACATGCAGCGTGGAATGATGGCACTTGGGCGGACCGCTCCTGTTTGCCAGATCTGGGCCAAAAGCAGGCCATAGCAATGCCACATGTCAGCCAAGAGCAGAGAAATAAACCACACTGGACCTTATCTGAGCCACAGAATCTGTGTATATTTAATATGGAGTCATCTCAGCGTTAATAAGCACATTAGCAAGCAGAATCACTGAAGGAAAGAAGAGAACAGAAAACAAGAGACAAACAGAAACACAACTACTGACTACAGCCACAGCCTTAGATGAAATCAGCTGAAGATAAAAGACATTAAATCTCTGAAGATCTCAGCAGAGGAGGATTAAACAACTCCACAAACAGCATTACCAGCTTCACTTATTACTGACCAGATTTACTTTGTTTCTGTTAGAGGTCTACAGAAATTCTTTATTGAGAATTAGCAGGGGCTTAAATATTCCACTTGAAGTCACCATGATAGTGATTAGCGTTTCCATTAATTAATTGGGCTCTTAACTCTTTTTTTTAAGCATTTGTCTTATTTGACTGTTGTGAAAATGTGGTTAACAAACACATTTGTAGTACATGATCATTTTTTCATTGTTGGCTTCACAATTATCATATAACCGATTGCTTCGCTGAACACATTTGATTGTAGTAGTTGTATAGTTTAATGTTTTCACATTGTAAAACTGCATTATTGCAACATCATTTTGAAAAATTTATTTAAAATAGGACAAAAGTTTGAACAAGGCTATCACATACAGATATCAGCAATCAGCATATGAATCTCAACAATGGTGACAGATAATCAGATCAGTTCTGGACATCACAAAAGGCTGCATTATTCGTTCATGCTGTGATGCAAGTTTTGCACACTTTTTATTGTCACCATTGTTGAGGTTCATATGTTGATTTATGATGGCTTTGTGTGTTCATAAAATTTAACCTTTTGTGATTTTTTTTTATTTAATTGGTTCTGCAAGACTACAGACAGTTTCATACTATGAATGTATTTTTCCACAACATAATTGTAAAAGCTATATGACATTAAATCAGGCTCATTCGTTCAATATTACAACCATCAATAGCTTTTCATTGATTTCATTTTGTTTTTATTTGTTATTGCTTAGAGTTTTCACAAACACACCATCACAGCAATTAACAAAGATAAACTTTTATTAAAAAGTGTTACGAGTCCAATTATTGGAAGCACTAATCACTATTATGGTGGCTTCAAAAAAAATTGATTTAAACCTGTTGTTTTTCAATAAAGAACTTCTGTAGGCCTCTAACAGAAATAAAGCAGATCTTATCAGCTGGTAATGCTGTTTGTGGAGTTGTTTAAACCTCCTTCTCTGAGATCTTCAGAGATTTAATGTCTTTTATCTTCAACTTCAAGGCTGTGGTTGCAGTCAGTTGTTGTGTTTCTGTCTTTTTTCAGTTCTCTTCTTTCCTTCAGTGATTCTGCTTGTTAATGTGCTTATTAACGCTGAGATGACTCCATATTAAATATACACAGATTCTGTGGCTCAGATAAGGTCCAGTGTGGTTTATTTCTCTGCTCTTGGCTGACATGTGGCATTGCTATGGCCTGCTTTTGGCCCAGATCTGGCAAACAGGAGCGGTCCGCCCAAGTGCCATCATTCCACGCTGCATGTGGGCCAGATCATCATGCCACATGTGCCAGATGTGGGCCGGATCTGGGCTGACAATATGTTGCTATCTGGGTACTATGGTGTAGAGTTCTATGGGAGCCCATAGAACTGCTCGTGGGAAAGTTATAAAATTTGGCATGCAGGTAGAAGATACCGGTATTGGTGACAACTGCAATATTTAAAATGAACAGGACACTCATGATAACACAACACGCAAATATCCTACTCCAGCGCCAGTGCCTGGTTTACTTCCCAGGTGGCAGTATTGTGCCTTAACGCTGACACCTGTCAAACAAGAAGAAGATGCAGCGCATGCCGAGCTACTCCAAGAAGAACCATGTTCAATATTATATTCATCTGGCTAAACATTTCAAACATAATTTAATTTTTTTTTTCACATCAAACACGTGAAATATGCCTACATATAAAGCCTACTTATAAAGTTCACTCTGTTCTTCCTGTTTACCACTCACTTTCATGTCTTTCAAGAAATGGATGAATTCACGATGAATGAACATCTGTATTACGTATTAGCAAGTTATTAAATATTTGACATTAAAATCTCTGAATTCAATCTCTTAACAAATGAAACAGTTGTCTTAAAATAAAATTGTTATTATTATTATTAGGGCCCGAGCCCAAAGGGCTGAAGGCCCTATTGTTCTTCTAAGGATTATTATTATTTTTTTCTTTATGTTTTGGGAAATTTTGGGGCTCTTAACATACACGAAAACTCTTGAAACTTTGCACACATGTTGGAATCTGCGGCCATCAGGACGCCACAGAGGCTGGGCCCAGGCATGGTACAGGGGCTCTATGGCACTCTGCCTTTATGTAGGTGTGTGTTGAGTGTTAGAGTATGGGGTTATTTTTGTATCTTTAGTTTTACTCTCAAACACAGTATGTTTGTTTGAATAATAATTATTTTGTAATTAAAAAAATAAAAGTCTGCAAAAAAAGTCTTCTTAAATCTCAGTAATAAAGAAAATAACAAAATTATTTGCAGTGCGTGCACATTTTTTACTAACGTTATTGTTCTTTGTGGATTTCAAACACTTTTAATCGCAAAACCAGCCCATCATCGCTGCTTGCAGCTTTAATTAACCGATAGTGTGAGGACCCTATTGGAATTGCTCCGTTTATTATTATTATTATTATTATTATTCTCTAAAATGAATCGCATGTTTGAAGGCTTAAACATGCCCGTGAACTCATGAAACTTCGCACACACATCAAACCTGGCGAAAATTTACGTCTGATATGGGTTGCAGAAGTGGGTGTTGGAAAAATGGCTCGATAGTGTCACAAACGCGGTCTCTGTGGCTCCCTCCGACCACCGTCAGCGGGACTTTTAACACACTACATTTCCCACAATCCCGTATCTGGGACCTCCACTTCCGGTTCCGGGTCCTCCTCGGGTCACCCCCCCTTGGCGGCCATTTATACCCCGCCCGGTTGGCGGGCCTCTTCGTGAAGTTTTGGTTAGTTTGACTATTCAATCCTGAGCGTTTTCCTTGTGTTTGCCTACCTGTTGCCGATCGGACTGTTTATTACTCGTGTTTGATTTATTGCTGCCTGCCCCGACCTTCTGCCTGGACTATCGTTTACTCTTTGGATTATCTGTGTTGCCCCCGTCTGCCGTGGATTTAACTCAGCCTGTTGTACTCCGAGTTTTGGTAAATAAAGTTGTCGCAAATGGATCCAACGACTCCGGATCAGTCACTGACCCTGTTACAGATAGCACCACCTTTACACGTTCAGCGGTGTGCGCTTTCAGCTTCGCTTCACGTACATGCATGAAAATCGGTACACACATGTAACACACCAATACCTACAAAAAAGGCCTCTTGGAGCAAAATCCAAAACTTAGCAGGAAGTTGGTTATTTTTCATTTTCTCAACAATTTTTGTGTCATTTTTGCCATTTTCAGGCGTCCTACTTGAACAAACTCCTCCTAGAGATTTATTCAGATCAACACCAAGTTTGGTCAGTCTAATCTAAAGCCCTTTGTAACGTTGCGAAGAACTAGAGTTTTCGTCGGAGGGCGTGTCCGTGGTGGCCTGGCAAATTTCGATGTTTTACCATGAAAGAGGAAGTTGCTATAACTCAGGCATACAATGTCCGATCTGCCCGAGACATCACATGTTTGATAACACTCCTGACTTGAAGACATCTGCATGCCCATATTCAGTTTTACACTGCAACAAACTCCTCCTAGAGATTTATACAGATCAAAACCAAAATCAGTCAGTCTAATCTAAAGGCTTTAGTGATGTTAAATTGCGAAGATCTGGAGTTTTCGTTATAGGGCGTGTCCGTGGCGGCGTGACAAATTTTGATGTTTTGCCATGGAAACAGAAGTTGTTATAACTCAGCCATAAAATGTCCAATCTGCCTCAAACTTGACTTGATAAAAGTGCTGGCCTAAACATATCTACATGCCAGTAATCAGTTAAAGGCATAGCGCCACCAGCTGGCAGCAGGAGGTTTGGCACATATAAATGACTTTGACCTATTTCTACAGGTATGTGCCAAACTGTTTGAATATCGAGGGAAAGTCCATTTATTTCAATAATTTGTTTCAAAAAGTGAAACTTGTATGTTATATTAGTTCACCACACACAAAGTGAAATATTTCAAGCCTTTATTTGTTTCAATTTTAATGATTATGGATTAAAGATTAAAAAAAAAAAAACAAATCCAGTATTTCACAAAATTAGAATATCATGACAAAGTTTATCATTTAGGCAAAGTAAATTGTCTCAGTCTGGCTTAGTAGGCTTCAGAATCATGGGGAAGACTGCTGACTTGACGGTTGTGCAGAAGACCACACCCTCCATAAGGAGAGAAGGTCTCAAACGGCAACTGCAAAAGAAGCTGGATGCTCACAGAGTGCAGTATCTAAGTATATTAACAGAGTGTTAAGAGGAAGGGAAAATGTGGCCGGAAAAGGTGCACAAGTGACAGGGATGACCGTAGCCTTGAGAGGATTGTCAAGCAAGGCAAGGGTGGTTCAGAAATCATGGAGGAGCTTCATAAGGAGTGGACTGAGGCTGGTGTCAGTGCATCAAGAACCATTATAATTATTATTATTATTATTATTATTATTATTATTCACCACATACAGACGTCTGCATGACATGGGCTACAGCTGGAGAATTCCATGTGTCAAGACATGTCTGTGTCTTAGTCTGTGCTGGGCTAAGGAGAAAAAGTACCGGTCTGTTGCCCAGTGGTCCCAAGTCCTGTTTTCAGATGAAAGCAAATTTTGCATTTATTTGGAAATCAAGGTCCCAGAGTCTGGAGGAAGACCGGAGAGTCACAAAAGTCAAGCTGCTTAAAGTCCAGTGTGAAGTTTGCACAGTCAGTGATGGTTTGGGGAGCCATGTCATCATTAATTGATTTGCCCTTTTTTATGTTT
This sequence comes from Cirrhinus mrigala, assembly GCA_036247105.1. Taxonomy (NCBI): domain Eukaryota; kingdom Metazoa; phylum Chordata; class Actinopteri; order Cypriniformes; family Cyprinidae; genus Cirrhinus; species Cirrhinus mrigala. The sequence continues at coordinate 1,239,721 of JAMKFB010000915.1, forward strand.
TATTATACATTTTTTCCATTGTTGTTCAGTCTTATGACTGTGTGGTTTCAAGGCCTGTTTGTCCTCATGAATAAGAGATACAAGGGTATGTTTACGAAGACCCAAAGTTTCTGGGATGTTGTTGTGAATCATTTTGGTACAACACTACGTGTAGGATTTGTGTTCTTCAGATGTAGTCTGAACATTGAGATATATGCAACTAAGACTATTCAATAAACTCCTTTTTACCATCATCAATTCATCAATTCTTCTCCTGCTTCTGCTCTTCACTTTCACCGTTTTTCCTCAGACAACTTCTTGGCTGACAGTAGACTGTTAATAGTGTTTTGGGTATTTTGAGTAACAGACAAAACCTCATTTTAGCAGGATTTAGGTATTAGACTACTCTGCAGACGAATTGTTCTGCTACTGGACAAACTGATATTTTCTGACGGGATCTGGCGTCTGGGGCTGGATCTTAATTGTCTAGGCATTGTGACGGTGACCCAACAAGCCTATAACATTGATTCAACAATATTCTCATTACTTATTTTTGTTTATTTCAATAGCAGTGATGTAAAATCAATCATACTGTAACATTGATTCAATGAATTAATTTGTGTTTTTTGATTAAAATCTTCATGGTTTCAACATTAATAGCAGGGGCAAAGTAATGACATCTCTTCAAAATGTTGATTTAATGGCATTTTCATATTCTTTTTAGTTGTTGTTGAATTGTCACTATTATATTTAACATTAATTGAGGGTGCAAAAGTTATATTGTACCAAGATTACTTTGTAACAATAGTGCAATGCAGTTAGAACATTGACACATCAACACTGACTTAACATTAATTCAACGATTGCTTGCTATCTTGATATATATCTAATTAATCACATACATACATTATGAATCTAATAATTAGAATTGGTTTACTTATTGCAAATAAAATAAAATTGTTTTGTTTACCTTTTCTGCACGTTTGAGGATCCAAAATCCCCTAGATTGATGTAGCCATCTTTAGTCAGAAAAATATTCTACAATGACAACAGAAATCTAATCAATTATACACATTCAATTTGGTAAAAAAACATTTTAATTATCAGTGTTTACCTGAGGTTTGATATCTCTGTGAAAAACATTCCTCCTCTCATCATGAATATACTGCAGTGCCATACAAATCTGAACAAACCAGTCAAGAATCTGCACACAGATGATACATGTGGAAAAAGAAGAAATTATCACTTTATACTCCTAAAAAGATGCATCTTTGCTCTCACTCTCGAATATATTAATAGATAAGCCACGTTTAGCAAGAGCTTGGTTACAGTTCCGTTGTCTGTTTTTAACAGGCTACTGCCATCTAGCAGGTTAAAAAACAGCAAACTTCTCAGAATCCAAATGAATCAAAAAGGTTTGACTAAGAAACTAGAAAAAAGTGGCCACCCCCCAATGCTTTGAGTTATATGGCATGAATCAGCATATGGGCCAAACTTTCACCATAGGTGTTTAGCCATGGCTTTAGAACGGGAGGAAATTTGTATCAAGGTATATAGTCCAGATGACAGCACAAAACTGAGAGCCATATGTGGCCTGGCTATGGCACACCATGGAATATGTTTTATTTGGTAAAACACATATAACCTGCTATAGTCATGTGTGGCAGGTTAACTGAAGCCTACATCTCAGCCCATTCAACAATGCTATTGGTTGCTACACAGTAAAATCCCCAGAGTAAAATTAACTCTGTTCAGAGAACATTTGGTCCCTCTCTAAATAGAGTTAAATTAACACTGAAGCAGAGTTGAAGTTAATGCGATAATTAAGTGATCGATTAAATGATGATTGTGCATTAATAATGAACACCTGCTGTTTACAAGCAGAATCACTGAAGAAAAGAGAAACACAAGAACTACAACTGATTCAGCCTCAGATTAAATCAACTGAAATAAAATATATTAAATCTCTCAAAATCTGATTAAACAACTCCACAAACAGCATCGCCAGCTTCACTCATTACTAACCAGAATGACTTTATTGTATGTCTACAGAAGCACTAATTGAGAATTAACAGAGGTTTAGAAGTTGATGTTTTAGTGGTCAATGGGGGGAAATAAATAAATCATGATGCCACCATAATTGTGGTCAAGGTTTGCGTTAGTTTGTCTCTTGACCCTTTGAGTAACTTAAAATAATTTTGCTTCTAAGCAATTGTTTCACAAGCATTTGTGTGTTACTGAATCAAATGTTTGAAGTAGCAGCTTATTTTACACTTTCTGCTTATAGCTTATTTGTGGGAACATCATGAAATGATTTCTCTCTTTGTTTTATAGATTGACATATTACTGAACAAGAAGTTCAAACAAACATGACTACAACACTTTAGTGTTAAAAATGAAAGGTTGCATCAGTTCAGGTTTTTAGACATGAACACTTTGCATACGAACCTCAACAGTGGTGACAATAATTATTCATGCTGCAGTGCATGATGGGAGTTATTACTATGTTGTTACCCAGCATGCATTGCAGCATGAAGAGTTTGGCTGATTTTCACCATTGTTGAGATTCATATGCTGCTACTTGATGTGTGTCTCTAAATAATAGCAAAGGTTTTTTTTTTTTTTTGTATTGCATGGAGCTAAAGTAACTCAGAATATTTCATTATATTAAATCACAGTTTTTTTTTTTTATCTGCTGTAGTTTCACAGGGTTGGTTGTACAAAATCTAGATGCTTAAATTGGGAGAAAGTTGCTTTAGATCTATTCAACCAAGCTCATGAAAAATATCTCACCATATACAATCAGTTTATGTGCTTAATGTAAAACATTGATTGCTCCGCTTTATAACACCACATGTGTGGTTAAAGAGAGAGATCTAACACAAAAAAGTCAATGGCCTAGAGCCCAACTAAAGCAAATGCAGATCTCCATGATGGTGGCATCATTTTAACCACTAAAACATCAACATCTGATCCTTTGTAATTCTCAATAACAGTTTCTGTAGATGTGTGACAGAAATATAGTCAGTCTGGTTAATAATGAGTGAAGCTGGTGATGCTGTTTGTGGAGTTGTTTAATCATCATCTGCTGAGATCTTCAGAGATTTAATCACTTATTTTATTTCAGTTGATTTAATCTGAGGCTGAATCAGTTGTAGTTCTTGTGTTTCTCTTTTCTTCAGTGATTCTGCTTGTTAACAGCAGGTGTTCATTATTAATGCACAATCATCATTTAATTGATCACTTAATTATCTCATTAACTTCAACTCTGCTTCAGTGTTAATTTAACTCTATTTAGAGAGGGACCAAATGTTCTCTGAACAGAGTTAATTTTACTCTGGGGATTTTACTGTGTATGTGTCTTCCCTTATTCCGATAGGTGGATTACTGAAATTTTGAAAAAAACTTTTACTGCTCTGCTTCCTCTTTATGAATTAGGAAAGGATTTATTTTCTTTTTTCTACTTTATGTATAAATAGATTCCTCTTGAAATCAAGGGTCCACACACTACAGCCCAGAAAGTGGCAGGAATGCACCTATTGTATGTTTGCCAACCACCGTAAAAAGTCAATAGGCCATATTGCATTTTCATAGACTGCTGATTTTGCTTAACGCCGAGAGCCATGAGAAATACAAATATTACCAACTGGGCCAGTGCCATTTGAAATTTAGTTGTGTTTGGGTCCAGTGAATGAATGAAATACACTAATCTGTAGATTACTGTTCACTGTGTGAACCATTAGAGACTATTTCCCTTTTGTCAATATGCACCTTATTCTACACACCGTAGCATGACAGAACATTGGACCAAAAAGAAAAGTAAGCGGCGTCTTCGCCTCATGTTTATTTTCTGTTTTGAAAGTTTTTCTTTTGGTTATGGATGACCCAACCATCCTCGTCCTCCTGCTGGAGCAGGGGGATTGCCCTTTTGAGGACCACACTAAAGTCTTTGTGTTCATCGACAGCCTCACACACTGCCTAGACAACTGCCTCTGCTCATTCTATCATGCCAGACTTAATGCTGCCACACAAGCACAGTTGTCCAGGGATGGTCCTCAAGAAAGCATTGCCGCCTTCATCGAATGGGTGCTGGTGTTCTTCAGTGTCCTGGAGCTGGGGGTGAAACTTTTGAACCAGATGAAGGAAGTTATTTTGTTGAAATACTTTAGTGCACATTTAGTACTGTCTTTGGGAAGCCATTGCTGCGGCACCCGGGGAGCAGTTGGGGGTTCGGTGCCTTGCTCAAGGGACTCACCTCAGTCGTGGTATTGAGGGTGGAGAGAGTGCTGTACATTCACTCCCCTCACCTACAATCCCTGCCGGACCTGAGACTCGAACTGCAACCTTTGGGTTACAAGTCCAACTCTCTAACCATTAGGCCACAGCTGCCCCAAATTAGGCCGTGGCTGCCCATTGCACCCCAAATCATCACAGACTGTGGAAACTTAACACTAGACTTCAAGCAACTTGGGCTATGAGCTTCTCCACCCTTTCTCCAGACTCTAGGACCTTGATCTGTGGTTCAGGAGTGGCTTAACATAAGGAATACAACAACTGGCTCTTGAAGCCTTGATCCCAGCTTCAATCCATTCCTTGCGAAGTTCACCCATATTCTTGAATCGACTAGCTTGACAAGCCTCCCAAAGCTGCGGTTCTCTTTTGGGTGGTTGTGCAACTTTTTCTTCCACACTTTTTCTTTCCACTCAGCTTTCTGTTAACATGCTTGGATCCAGCATGAAAGACCATTTTGAAGACTCAGAAAACCTTTGTGGGTGTTTTGAGCTGATTAAACTGTCAGCATATTATAGTTTGTTGAGATGTCAATTGGTGAGTTTTGTTAAATGTGTGTGCCCTTTTTTGGAAAATAAAAGCATTTAAAAATAGAGATCCTGGTTTTGTGATTTTCCCCATTAATATTGGTGATAATTGTTACAAATCTGGTTTGTGGCCTTCCTTCTGTTCACCACCAGATGGACTCTTACACCACATAGACTCTGTCATGTCACCATGAACTTTGCCAGTTTGGATTACTCTGCGTGCATTTTAAAGCAAACTTCCTGATTAAACATTAAAACACATTGTGATAAACAGTGCAATTGGTTTTATCTTTTTTTTTGTTAAATATTGTGAATAATATCAATTTTTTCCCTTAAAAAATGAGTGAATTCAAGATTCGGTGATAATATAGCATAATGAGAGATTTATAAGCAATTGTTTGGAGCCCGGTCATTTTTGACTGAGAACACCACAAGTTGGACTAGGTGAAATAAAAACAAAAATTATACATTCTAAACAAAATTCTGAGAAGTACTTATACACTGTGTGAACAAAGTCAAGAAGTTTGAGTACAATGCGATAATGCTAACTAGTATTTTTGGGAAAATGAAAATATTTTTTGGGTCAATTCGATCTGAACACAACCAGAGGGTTAATATCTAATAACTCCATTCTGCTCTCTGTTGCTGTGTTTCTTAGACTGGATACTGCACTGTTCACATGCTGTGTGGTATCGCCATTTAGCACAAGAGTGGGCCAGTACAAGTACAAGAGGGCAGTATTGGGCCCCATACCGATACTAGAAAATAAAATGTATTCAAATGCACATGCAATAAAATCAGCCCCAAAATATCTGTCTCTGCACTTTTTCATCGCTAATTTTTCACTTCGGTAAATCCTGGCAGTAGTATTAAATACCAATTTTAAAATGAATGGATCTACATTTTGGGAGTATGTATGTCTACATAAGAAACTCACCTGATGCTCTTCAAAAATGCCTCTCTCTCTTTGTGCTTTCATCCTCTCATTAAGATCTCCTCCTGCACAATACTCCATCACAATATAAAAGAGTTCAGCTTCTTTATCTAAATAAGAAAATATTCAGACAAACATTAATTCAACTAATAATAAATGTAATTATTAGTGTAACAGCTTCATTTCACAGTCAGTAATTAAAGAGATATTTTGGTTTGTGTTCATTTTGTAATCCTTCTTTAATCTAACAGAAACACTTTCACTTGGAACAAAGGAAATGAAGGAAATTTACTTTCGTCTGTTCTAATTTTTAAACAAACACACCTTCAAATGATTCCACATAAGAAACAATATATCCACAGTTTATTTTATTTAAGATCTTGACTTCCTTGTGGACTCTTTCCAGCTCCTTCCTCTGAGGGGAACAATTGAGGGGGGAAAAAAGCAAAAGAAGAGAAATAGCTTTTTAATAGCAAACTAAATATGTAATAAATATGGTAAATGATTAGGTAAATTCCTGATTTAGTAAATGCTTAATTGTACTTACATCTCTTGAATTCAGCTGTTTGACCACATAGGGATCTCCATCTATGTCTGTGACCAGAAACACTCTTCCTGAAGCCCCATGTCCAAGTTCTTTCTGCATGTTGTATCCATGTTCATCTAACATTCCTATCATCAAAATATAGAGTAATTGCTACAAAATACATTGACCACTAGAGGGCTCTTAGAAACTTTGAATCAACTGAACCAATTGCTTCGCAAAATGTTTATTTATAAGCACATAAAACCCCATATGGTGATGCAACGAAAACTCAATTTAAACAAGCATAAAAACACCTTTTACAAAAATTTAAAATGTTTGATATTATTTTAATATTTGATTTAAAAATGGATTTGTTGTTTGCCACTTCGATAAGGGGTCTGCTATCAATATACTGTCATTCAACATTCATTTGGATTATAAAGATAATGAGGCAGAAACCAATAGGTTATCATTTGTTTCTTCATTGCTGGTTTATGCTGGTGCTTGACAAGCAACATGACCAGCATAAACCAGCAAAAGACCAGCATAAACCAGCAAAGGACCAGCATAAACCAGCTAAAACCAGCATCCCAGCACCAAAACATACCTAACCAGCATATGCTGTTTTTTTCAGCAGGGCGATTGTGGTTTCTGAGGGATATTTGATGCTCTGTGCTGCTAACATAAAATCAATGTTTATGCTGCTGACATATAAAGTAATGTTGCTTAAATTCAGTATGAAATTAATACTCACTGGTCATTGTAGAAGAAATCTCTCTGCTGTGATCTGAGGCACTGCTGTCATAACTGGCGCTGGAGAGTCTACGATTTTGAGCCATCTTTAGGGAAAACAAAATAATAATCATAAAATGGAATCTTGAAGTATCAATTATATTTACAGTTTAAATATTATTGATGGAGCCCCTTTAGTGCTCAACATATAAAGCAATTGAATTGGGGGGCGCTGTTGTGTGAATGGGATACGGATGCACTTTTAGTGAGCTCCTCACAGGTAAAATTTTAACCAAATAACAAACAGACCCAGAAGTTTATTTTTGATTTATTTTTTCAGTGTAATATGATTTGTGAACACATTCTGACACAATATTAGTAGATACTGTGTGTGTAATGGCAGCTCCTGGTAGCAAACAAGGCGGTTACAAGACGCGGGCTAACATGGCTAGTTTGGCTGAGCTACTCATGAGGGGGAATCACTCACAGCTGAAATTTTCAAGCAATTGCTTGAATGCATGACATATGACATTTGTGTTAAGATTGAGAGTGCGATTAGTGGTCTACAATCAGACTTATATGGTGTTAAAAAAGAGCTGACATCAGCTGTTACCACAATGCATTAATGCTGAGAGACATCAAGGACTCAGCATTGGCCGCGAGTAATACTCTCATACACCTTGAAACTGTGGTGGCTAAACTTCAAAGCGAAATTAATAATAGTGCGAGGATCTAGATAATGAAGAAATAACATCAGGTTGATCAGAATCATTAAAGCAGAATTTGTTTCGAAATTCCTCCACAACCTGTTGAATTTGGAAGAGAAGGCGCTGCTTGACTGAGCCCATAGGTCACTCCAGCCAAAGGCCAAACCTGCTCAGCCACCCAGAACCTTCATTTTAGGGTTCACTTCTACCACATTCATAAACAGTTCATCCAAACGGCATGCCAAAATGGAAAGCTGACCTACAAAAGGAGACCTGTCTTGCTCTTCCCCTGTCTTACAGCTAGCGAGGCCAAGAAAAGGTGAAGTGAAGTGCTCAAATACCTACGGAATGTTCAAGGAGCTTGATTCAGCTTTCGTCACCCTGCCAGATTTCGAATCACCCTGCCAGGTAACAGAGAGCAGCTTTTCACGGATTCTCAGAAAGCGATGGCGTATGGAGTTTGTAAAAAACACTCAGTTGACATGAACGGAACTGCAGACTCGCCTTAATAACTTTAAGTGGGAACTCCTTATGTTCTATTTGCTGTCTATTTGAGGACATTGTCCACCCAACAGTTTTGCAAGGTATTTTACCTCTGTGATGATCTGGAAGGATCACACTTTGTCTTGACCAGTGTGTTACTTTTTATATTTGTACTCCTCACAATTGCTGTTGAATTTCGCCACCAGTGACCAGTGTGCTAGTTTTAATTATTAGGGGCCAAGCACCAAAGGCGTGTAGGCACCTATTGTATCCAGTAGAATTCCTATTCTTCTTCTGGTCTTGAGTCTATAGCAGCCCATAGAACCATTTGTGGGAAAGTTGTGTAATTTGGCACACTGACAGAGGACAGTCTCAACATTAACTATAGCAAATTTGGAGTCTCTAACACAAACTCTCTAGCGCCACCACTTGTCCAAAGTTTCAAGTTCTTTATGCTAATAACCAGAGGTGGGACCAAGTCATTGTTTTTGCAAGTCACAAGTAAGTCTCGAGTCAAGACAGACAAGTCCAAGTCACTAAACAAGTCACTAGTGCTGTTTGCCCAAATTAGTGTCTCTGTATTATTACTACAGTAAATTTAAAGTCAATAATAGTTTATAGTAGGTATAATTATAAAAGATATAATAATTAGTGGAGTTTCATTGAGGAATTAATCATTGTTTGTTTACAAATATAGGCCTAATTGAATTAATTATTTTAAGTCCACTGATTAATTTGTTGACGATGCCGTGATTTAAATGAATCAGTTGAGTCAAATAATTAATCACTTGCTAATAGGTAATACAGACATTCATTTATCATGAACTCATCTATTTCTTTAAAGACACGTGAGTGGCTGGTAAACAGGAAGAATAGAGTTAACTTTATATGTAGGCTACATATTTGATATATATATGCTGTATATATATAAATAACATTTCAGTCTAGAAAGTTGAGATGTTTATCTCAATGCAAAAAAACGAGCGCGTCGCTTCCATTATGAGTGTGCATACCGCGCGTCTACACTTAAAATAACAAACTTGCGCACGCAAAAGACTGCAGGTCATGTGACAAGAACCAATCAGCTTCATCCTTTCCCTAAATAACATTGAAAGCACTGCCAAGTTGGAGAAACAGCTTATCATAGCTGTACAGGAATAACCATTTTTAAATAAATTTAATAGCAGAGCTACTGCAAGTGATTTTAATGCTGGAAATCCATTTATCTTTTGATGAAACATCCACGTCTTCATGGAGAGTGCAGGTAATGGTTGTTTAGCAACGGCAGATGCCACCTGAGCGCAAGCTACAGAGCGGTTTGGAAAGAAAGAGGAAGCGGTGTGCCTAGCGTTTTTTTACGCGTTTTTAGACGCTGCATGTGAACGGCCCCTAAAACATTAAATATCCTAAACATTATGTGTTATTGTTTTTGACAGATGGAATTCGATTTCATCTTAAAACGCTTCATTGTTGCAGTTGGTCTGGTGCTCCATGCCATCCTTAGCTCCTTGTTTCTCTGTTGCAGTGCTTGACCCCGTAATTAATGCTTGCAGCCATATTTTATTACTGTTATTTTTTTTCTCCTAAAAATCACAATTATGCACAATGTGCTGCTCTGTAGAATCAAAATCAGCTTTATTGCAATAGAACTCATTGAGATCAACTAAAACAAGCACAGATGCTGCCATCCGTGGCACCATTTTGTTTTGATCAATCTATCTGTCTGTAGTTTGATCTGAAACAGGTTTGATTCCGTTCTAACTTTTTTTCTGTTAAGGGTTGACTGGACAGACAATGTTGTGGTGTGTATATTAGTTTATGTCTGTTCACCTAATGATATGCTCAGTTTATTTTTTGCATATCCTAGAAGTTTATCGTCTGTGTTTTCTTGTCTTATATGGGGATTTACATATGCCTGGTTCATTGTCCTCTTACTTTGAATGTAGGTACACTGTAAAAAAAAAAATGTTGCCAATACTGAAAAAATCAAGGCAACACATTGCATTTAGATTTTTATGTTTTCCCAACGATTGGTGTCAAATCCAGGTGCCATGAGTAAAAGTCCTCCCCAGTATTTTGTTCCAATCACCTGGATTTGCTAATTAGCACAGTTTTTCAGCCAGGAGGTCCGAGATTGGACCAAGTCGTTCCTTTTAAGTCTCAAGCAAGTCTCAAGTAAAATCCCAAGCCCCTAATAAGTTAAAGTTGATGAGATAACTGAATGATGATTGTGTTAGTGATGAACATCTGCTGTTAACAAGCAGCATCATTGAAGAAAAGAGAAACACAAGAACTACAACTGACTCATCTCTGACTTTCATCTCTCAAATCTGATTAAACATCTCCACAAACAGCATCACCAGCTTCACTCATTACTAACCAGAATGACTTTATTTCATGTCTGTAGAATCTCTTATTGAGAATTCTAAGAGGTTTAGATGTTGATGTTTTATTGGCCAAGAAAAGAAGAGAAAGAAAAAAAACACAGTGCCACCATCATTGCGGTCAAGTGTGGTTTTTAGTTTGTCTCTTGACTCTTGGAGTAATCTCTGCTGTTTTACAGCGAGCATTTGTGCATTGCTGAGTCACAAGCTTGCAGCAGCAGATTAGCTCACGCTCGCACCATATACAACTAATTTAGATCAGCAACATGAAATACTCTCTTGCTGAATGACATCTAGCGATTGTAGAACTGCAACAAAAAAATCCTATTAAACGAATGTCACTGTAACGCTTCAATATTGGAAGAAAAAACAAAATGTCAGCTCAGGCTTTCAGACATGAACACTTATCATACGCTCCTCAACAGTGGTGACAATAATTCTTCATACTGCAGTGCATTACTATGCTGTTACCCAGCATGCATTGCAGCATGAAGCGTTTTGTTGATTGTCACCATTGTTGAGATTCATATGCTGGTTCTTGATGTCTGTGTGTCTAAATACTATAGATGTTTATATGCATTATACAGGTTTTAAATGAATTCACTGTGACTTATTGAAGATCACTATGCTGTAGTTTTGCAGATTTGATAATGCAAAACCTTACCTTACAAAAGAAAATTATTTTGGGGGTGTTCAGGTATGCTTACGATGATCACCTAGCACCACTTAGCTGCTCACCATACAGCTCTGATCTCACTGCTTTACAAGACCATACGCATTATAACAGAGATAGATCTAACCCACGAGTCAATGGTGAAGAGCTCAACTAAAGCAAATACTGATCTCCACAATGGTGGCATCATTTTAACCAATAAAACATCAACATCTGATCCTCTGTAATAACAGCAGATGTTCATCACTAACACAATCATCATTCAGTTATCTCATCAACTTTAACTCTTTAGGGGCTTGGGATTTTACTTGAGACTTGCTTGAGACTTAAAAGGAATGACTTGGTCCAATCTCGGACCTCCTGGCTGAAAAACTGTGCTAATTAGCAAATCCAGGTGATTGGAACAAAATACTGGGGAGGACTTTTACTCATGGCACCTGGATTTGACCAATCGTTGGGAAAACATAAAAATCTGAATGTAATGTGTTGCCTTGATTTTTTCAGTATTGGCAACATTTTTTTTTTTACAGTGTACATGATGCACCCACTAAATGTTTGCCTGCTAACTAGTGAGGACTTTGTCTTTATACTTTGTGTTTCTTTCCAAACAGACTTTTTTTTTTAATCAGCGTGAATGCTACCCCAGATATTACACACAGCACAATTTGGGAAACATTCAAAACCTATATCAGTGGTCAAATTATATCTTACACGTCATTTGAAAAGCACATTGGCAGGTCTGACAAATCTCATCTTGCAGTTAGAATATCAGTATATAAGTAATCCGCCATCCTTCATACTTAAAGAATATCTTCTCTTAAAAGCCGATTTCGACACCCTTTTTATTGTTGCAACTGAGATGTTGATTAAATCAAGACATACTGTTTCAAAGATCTCTAACTACCTCCATCAATACTGATGCCATGCAATTTTTGGATAGCCCCATTTCTTTAGATGAGGTTTGTGATGCCATTTTTGCCATACAATGTGGTAAGAGCCCTGGCCCAGATGGCTTTCCAGCTGAATTTTTAAAGACATTTTCTAGACAAGCAACCGGTGACTGAAGCATAATTCCAAACAAGACAAAAACACTGGCTGGCGACAGCCTACCATGACCTGACCAAACACAATATAAAAGAGTGCCAGAAGAAGACGTCATCTGCTTCTTCATCTGAAGCTTGCCTCAAAAGCATGGTGACATTTCTAGAGGATGCAGTGTGTCGTTCCTTTCTCAGGGAACCATGTTTACACACCTAATCTGAGATGTTCCCTTTCAAGGAAACATCAAACCTTAAACAAGGGACAAGAATGAATGAAACAATGGAGTTCTTTCTTAGTTGCTTTAAGAGCAGACAATAAATGCAGCCATAATCAAAGTAGGCTGCTCTCAATTTTTCAAAATGCAAATAAAGACAGAATTCTTCAAGCATGATGAAGAGATATAGACAACTAAACAATCTATTATAGCCTACATAATAATAACAGCCTAGATATGTTATGTAGCCTAATTTGTGCACATTGGGGAGTCACTCTCTAAACGTGGGGTATTAAAACGGCTTCTGAATGTGTGTGTTTGTGTGTGTGTTTTACTTTCGGTTTCAGTATAACAGTCGTACAAAACTCTCAGCGGTGCTGAACGTGGATTCTACAATACAATATACTTTATACTTTAAGCGACGCTGGATGAGCACGGCAGTGCTCCCCTTGCTAAGGCAATGTCAGGAGAGACATTACAGGGGCGGTGAAAGAGGCTACTGATTTTATGGAGCTCAAGAAAACATTATAAATGCAAATACAATATAAATAAATAAATAAATACAATACACAAAAATACAATATAGCCTTGTGGAGTGAAAGGGGAATTACATGAAAAATACATGGCAAGGTTTTATTATGATTATTATTATAGACCATTTTTTTGTGATTTTAGAACACTTTTACGGAAAAGTACTTGTGTGGATTTCTAAAAGCAGGAGGTTTGCATAATGGCCAGGCACATATGTCGGTATAACTGGAATATTTACATGTGAATGTGGTTATTGATGTGTTGAATAAATATGAAAACATCTCATAATCTCCATAAACTTCCCTAATGTAAAGAACACTGGCCTATCACTAACTGCCATACTTATGCGCAAGCACTTTCTCAGTAGTTTTGAATAACTGCTTTTTAAAAATCTACTATCATATATTTATATAAGCTATATTATATATATTTATATATGCATCATGTTAATATAAACAGTTCAAACAAAATAAAAAACAAGAAAAAAAAGCATCAGAGAACACCAGGGGCATCATGCATCCCGTCTATTCAGTTTAATCACAAAAATAAATAAATAAATAAATAATGGTGACCACGATACATTAGACAAATATTAAAGTTTTTAGAATTTTACTAATTCTAAACAAAGCCTAATTAAAAATAGTCTTTGTTTGTTTTGTTTAAAACAATTTTTTTTGTAAATAAGAACTTAACAAATGTTTTTACTTTGCGAATGCACCGCAGATCATATTGCACTATTTGCTTCTTAACCTTAAAGACACTGTTTGCACAATATCATGCAGTTATTGTGTAAAGTACTTGTATAGTCTGTCTTAGGTTATATGTATGTATAGTCAACAATTTATAGTTAATTTATATTTAGATTACTGCTTTTTGGTAAGCTAGTTATGTATACGTTTTTTTTTTTTTAATTATTCTTATTTCTAGTGTTATATTTGTTTATTTATGTAGCACCGTGGTCCTGCGAGACACAACATTTCATTCTGCTGTATGTCCACACATGTAGAGGAATGACAATAAAGCTCAACTTGACTTGTTAACTTACATACTTATTTAAACACCCCAGGGTTTAGGTACAATATTGTTTTGGATATTTTTCAAGTGCAACTTTAAGCGTACAAGTTACAACTTACTGAAAACTGTGCATTAATAACTCACACAAAGTGTCACCATTGCATTAACACCAATGCATACACTAACCTTGTTGTAGTCCTGATGAAGTATGTGTACAAATGAAAGATGCAATGAAATAGGTAAAGCTTGAGCTTGGCATCCACACACTAAAACAGGAGAACTTGCTTAACTAAATTGCCCTTAACATGCACAGAACCTATCCAGTTTTAAAGCACTTGTGTTTCATATGCTTAAAAGACTTCTTCCTCCTCTCACTTGTATATCTTTCTTCTCTTTATTTCCGCCCACATTTGCCAAGCAACTTTGAACATTAGGTTTTTTTTGGGGGGGTGGGGTGGGGTGGGGCCATATTTCCAGAATACAGCTGCATGTTTGGGTTTGTTACTGATGAGTTGAGACAGTGATTATTCCTTGAATATTGTAATGAATTTGCTCAAAGGGGAAATATTAATAATTAATCATAACTTGTTATAATTAATTATGATGTTAGGATAATTTAATAGAATTAGCTTGATAAAGCAGAATTTACATTATGATCAATTGACCTACTGAATGCTAAGTATTGATTATCTATTAATGCAAAGAAATGTTAATATCCAGGGTAAGGGAAATACTTTTTTAAATGTACAGTAATATTCAGAGCAGGTGACAAGTTCAATTCATTAAATTGACTTTGTTGCAAACTGTTATATTAAATCCCAATGGAGCCCTACAAGTTAAATGTGAAGCGGGCTCCAATGGAGCTTTACAGATTAAATATGAGGAATCCCCTGAACAAATTGCCCTAGGTAACGTTAACGAACCAGGAACATTGAAAATTGATTTTGACGATTTGCCTGTCCAAGGAATTCAGATGGACCATGACAAACAAACCAAAAAACAAAACGATAGCATAGTGGACCAAAGATGGACTTCAGGAGAGAAAACTTGGAACACCAAACAACCCTCTTTAAGTTAAGAGAAATGATTTTGGTTAATTAGAAAGCAAGAAGAAATGGCAAAAAGAATAATGAAACTGTTTAATTGATTGCTTTATAATTTTATTCTGAGTTACACTCTTTAGCAACTGATTTTGAAACACTGAGATTACAAACAACTTCTTTTGCCTGTGACACCTTTTAACCTGTTTTGATGTAATCAAAGGGAGAAGACCTGAGTTCCCCTTATGAGATGACATGAAATGTTGAAATTAAAAGTGTATGTGCAGTTTGTCATGTTTTAAAGGTGAAGATTTCATTGTACTTCCTCAACGGGAGATGCATTTTGTAACCAGATTACAGAATGGAACTTCTAAAGTGGATTGATTCTGTTGTAGGCTTTGGGACATCACGTCACACAAGGTTAAATGTTGATTATTAGTAACTTTAACTCCTTCTTCTAAACATCTCAGCCTAACACACTGTAAAAAACAACCTATAGAATCTACTCAATATAATAGGGTAAACTGATGTAACAATTTGCACTTAGTTTGTTTGGGTAGATTCTATCCTATATATTTGAGTAAAGAATACCTGAATTTAACAGCTATGACAAACTAAAAAAAAGTAGATAAAGTCTACACAGCAAAAAGCCCAGTGTTAAATGAACTCTCGCGGGAGTTTATTTGAGTGTTAAAATGAACACTGAAGCAGTGTCAAAGTTAATGAGGTAATTAAGTGATTCATTGAGTGATGATTGAAAATTATTGAAGACACCAAAATGTTTACGTCACCATTATAGTGGTCAGTGTTAGCATTAGTTGGGCTCTTGACCCGTAGCTTTTTAACATTAGCTTTTGTTCAACTGTTTAGTTAAACTAGCCAGACAAGCCAAAGAGCAAAAGTCATGCAGTGGTGATAATTCTGTTTTAAAATAAACTTAATTTGAGCCACTGAAACCTTTTAGAGTTCTATATCCTTTATTTATTACAACTGCCTTGTGGTTTCACAGCAGCAAAAAAATGATAAAGCCTGAATTCTTTTTTTATAATTTTGAATGGACGTCTTACAAGCTCCTCCGATCAAAAAAAAACTTTCAAAAGCTGTTCTTTGAGGCACACACAGACATCATGAATCAGCATATGAATCTCAAAAATGGTGACAAACAGCATATTCAGAAACAGATCAACTCTAAACATCATGGAAATCATCAGCTCATAATTTATTCATGCCACAATGCATGATGGGAGATATGGATGAGTTTTGATTGGCTACAACATACGTTTTTGTTGGTCACCATTGTTGTGATTCTCATGCTGATTGTTGATGTCTGTGTGTCTAAATCTAAAAAAAGGTTTATATTTTTTCCGGTCAAATAAATTTCAGAAACACCTGTCTGATTAAACCAACATAAAAAAAATACAACTCACTTATTCTGATCACTATTTCATGACTTTGTCAAGGCATATTCAAAACCACAAAATCTCATTTTTTCTGGTTTGTCTGACTGTTATAACTCAATTACAACACCCAAACAAAATCTAATATTAAGAAGTTACTGGTAAAGAGCTAAACTAATGCTAACACTGACCACTATAATGGCAACTTACAAAATTAGATTTTCTCCTTTTGGTGATTCTGCTTATTAACATCAGGCGTCTTTAATAATTTTAATACTCTTGAGTATGGACTCAAACTCCCGGGAGAGTTCATTTAACACTGGGCTTTTTGCTGTGTAGACTTCACCTACTTTTTTTTAGTTTGTCTTAGCTGATAAATTCAGGTATTCTTTACTCAGACATATAGGATAGAATCTACCCAAACAAACTGTAAATTGTTACCTCAGTTTACCTCATTTTATTGAGTAGATTCTATAGGTTTTTTACAGTGTAGGTATTCTTTACTCAAATATATAGGATAGAATCTACCCAAACAAACTAAATGCAAATTGTTACATCAGTTTACCCCATTATATTGAGTAGATTCTATAGGTTGTTTTTTACAGTGTAGGTTGGTGTGACTAAACTGTAAGTGGGAGCAGTTAAGAAAAAAAAAACACATTGCACCTAGCTGAGATGATGACCCACCAGGCTGGAGGAGATGGTCGACTTCACAAGACACCACTCGGTGCCACAAACTTAATGTAACTTGTGTGTACACAGAAGAAAACTGACTGCTTTTCATGTCAGACATAAGGGAAGTTCTCACTTCATTTTAAATACCTCTGTAAACTTCATGCACCTCAGATTGGATCTGCCTGCACAAACACTGTTTTATACAACTGTTACAGGCACAAAATTATCCCTCATTAGTTTGTGGAGTCCTTTGGACACAGTATAGCAATGATTGACTGCTTTGAGATTTTGACAGAGAAACCATTCAGTGTAAAAGTGTGTGCCAGAAAGTGTTCTACCTACAAACTTATTTATTTGACAGATCATCTAGCACTTTTAAGAATCCATGTAGAAATGGTCATTTAAAGTGTTTGGCAGAAGCATCAAATCATCATCATCATCATATTATTATTATTATATTATTATTATTATTATTATTATTATTATTATTAATTTATTCAACTTTCTTTATAGTACTGTGTCCACTTAAGAAAACAGTATGTTGATCTTCATCATGCTTGTTACATCTTCTGTTATGCATTTTGAAGCTGATTTTTACCAATGTTGCATTAATAATAAAGTATGTATAATGACATTTTCATGAATGTGTTTTTGATTGACTCCTTATCAGTACTTATCAGCCAAATGAAGTACGGAAAATGTTGAACAAACAGGGTAAAGTTTAATGGTATCGACTCACATGACGTAAATTGTGCAAAGTGTACAAATCAATGGTCGACAAAAACAGAACATATCATATAATATACGTAAATAATAGTAAATAATATACGTTTTTATACCGTAAACGAGAGCAAGTCATATTTCCAACGAGGTTGAACACCGGCAGTACTCAAATTTTTGCGGTCAGGTAACGTTAATATGGATCAGTGTTAATTGTTAATGACAAATTATATAAATTACGGTTCCTAAAACTTCTGTGAGATTATCTCGGTCCCATATCTACTTGGTTTGCTTCTGTTTCTTCAGTATGATGATTTAAACAGTCTTTACTTTACGACTCAGTATACTTTCAGTTCACTGCTCAATACAACGATACCTTCAAAATGGCGCCTTGGTGACTGCACACATAATAAACGCACGTGACTGACAAAGACCGATTGAGATGAGCAGCTCTGTGAAACAGCCAATCAGAGCAGAGCTCATCATTATTATTCAGGAACCTTCCAAATAAGGCAATAACAGAGCATTTCATTCTAGGGACAAATCCTAGGGTTGTAAATTGACTTGTAAAACCGTTTCTGGAGATTTTTTGCCCTTTCCTATGTCATATACCTTCTATGTAGATATCAGAGAACAATTGAAAATATTGTTTCAATGCATTCTATGGCACCTTTAAGTTCTGAAACTCACAGGATGTTTTTAGTCTATAAACCGGTTTTATTGGCTAGTTGCATATCTCCGCCATCTTGGATTTCTGGTCTAGCCAGTGTGTGCATAGATACTTCCGGTTGTGTGAAAATGGCGTTTTACACAAGGTGTTTACAAGATCTGGTAAAGATTACTATTAACAATGTCCATTGCGTCATCCAAGCCTCCTTTTCTGCACTAATAAGTAAGCATGAAAAGGGGTTTAAAATGTATGTGTCCGGTTACATCAATAACTACGAAGGTAAGTGATCACCACATTATAAATAAAACTGGTAAATATAACAATGTCATGGCTTTCTTAGTGTCAAACAAAGATCACACAGGAAGTGAGCATCAGGGCTGCTTGCTACAGAAGAAAAATGAGAAACCTCACAACCTTAGAGTCAGTAAAATGTCTCAACCTTGTTCTGGGGTTTTTATGAGGCTTATCCTAAATTCTGTATAGTAATATATTTTTATTTAGCAACCTGTTCATACACTGGAAATCTAAATCAAATAGCTAGATGTGGGTAGCTTCTGAAACATGTTTCTAACATAAGCAAGCAAGATACTCATATAACCACTTATTTTCAAATTTTATTCTCATACCATAATGACTCTCCCTTTTTCCATTTAACTTAAACATAAGTTCTTTTAACATTTTTTTAGGCATTTCTTCAATAATAAAGCCTCCTATATTTCCTATAATATTCCAAAGTCTAAATTGTAATACCATTTGGGCTGTTTCAGTGCCATTCTCGGTTAATATTTTCTTCCACAATTCTGGATTTTCTCCATTATTTGCATCTTAGTCCTTGCCATGTAAATTCCCCGGCATTTCTCCAATGTTTACTTTCTTTTTCCTTTTCCCAGTTTAATCCTGCAATTTTACATGAGTTTCAAACATTGTGTACTTCGTCTGGCATTCTCTTTCAATTAAAGTAAATTCAAGTAAATTCCCATTTACTACCGCCATATCTTCTGAGGTATTCTCTATTCAGCCTTCATACATTCGGATCATTATCCGCTGTATCTGCATTTCTGTAATCGCTGACTGAGGTGGGTGTGGGTCAGCTATTGTGAAACACTATCTCTGTCATCATCTGCTGGTGGTAAAGTAAGCAGGAACTCATGTGCATTTTGAAAGTCTGCCATTGCCTCTTTATATATCCTAACCTTTTCCAAATTTGGAGTCTCAACCTGAGACTTTTTCAGGTTTTTCCCATTTATATCCTACCTCGTTCAGCTATTAATTTTGCCCATATTTTTCTTATGCACCGTGCTAAAAATACCCTCTGCCTCTAAGGTTTTTACACTGTATAACCAGTTCCTGCGCATAGTGGCTTCCTATTTCTATGGCCTATTGAATGACTGCAAGGCTGACTTCTGACTCTGGAAAGTCTTCTCTCTGCAGTCCATCTCTACTTGGTAACCATAAAAGTATCTGACCTGGCTCTGTTTCCTGGACTGAGCTTTCTGCCCCTAAGTCTCTTTTCTCCCATGCTTTCACCCTATGGTCCCCCCCTCCAGACAGCTCTATGAAACCTCTACAATTAATCCAGAATGCAGTTGCAAGATTAATTTTTAATGAGACGAAAAGAATGCATGTCACACCCCTCTTCATTAACTTGCACTGGCTACCAATAGCTGCTTGCATAAAATTCAAGGCATTAATGTTTGCCTACAAAATCACCACTGAGTGGACGGTGCATTATTGTGGCATCCCAAAGAGGCACAAAATCACTTTCACTGACTTTTACATGAATTGTTTCCTCCTGGTGGAATGACCTGCTTAACTCACTCTGAACAGAGTCTTTAGCAATCTTCAAGAAACAGCTAAAAACACATCTCTTCCATCATTATTTGACCCTCTAACTCTAGCACTCTCTATTCCTGGCGATGTCCTCAACTGCTCAGTCAGGTCCGGTCTTATAGAGCTTGGTAGGAGTAACTTTCAAGTCTCAGATAATAGGTTGTAATTAATAATCACTCAAGAGTCTTATTTTAAGAGAGGTTTAATTGAATCACCATTTGACATGGTATTGGTTTATTAAAACAATAACTCATAAGCAATCAATCAAAAATAACACCTCTACACTGTAAAAAATTGCACTGTAAAATAACAGTAATTTACTGGCAGCTGTGGTTGCCAGCATTATACTGTTATTTTATAGATCTCTACCGTTAATTTACAGCTCTTCATTTTTACAGTATGTTACCGTTATTATACCATGCGGTAACTCATTTTATTTTGGAAACCGATTGCTTCAAACCATTTGAGTTTTAAAAAAAACTATTGTTTATATGTTGTTAGTACAGTGAACTTATTTAATTTGAGTCCACTAAGAAGAAATATTTCTTAATATAACCCCACAAACACTTAAAGTGTAATAAAGAAGCAATCGACTTTTACTCAAATCTTTATAGATTGTCATTAACTAACAATAGCACAAATTTGTGTAATAAAGTGCTTAGTAAAGAGATTGTCACTATATCAGCAATTCCACAATTACTGTCTTTAAAAAAAAAACAGCAAAACATCAGTGTTTGTGGCTCATCATTGCCTGAAGCACAAGCTCTACTCTCCAGCACAATGGTGACCCACAAAACTAAATTAAACTAACAGATCTCTCTTGTACAAAAACACATCAGTTAGGCACAATTAAATATTTACTCTCCTTACCAGTTAATGACTTTGCATCATTGTGTTTCTATGAACATTCACTAATATTTTAGTGAAAATAACTTGATTTGCTTGGTAAATCTGACTGTTATGTTTTACAGTATATTACTGTTTTTTTCTTGAATTAACAGTAATTTACTGGCAGCTCTGGTTGCCAGCATGTTACTGTTTTTCTACAGTGTGTTGCCATAAATTAATTACAGTATATTACTGTTAAATTACATTTCAAGCTGTTTTTTTTTTCCATCGTACATCTTTAACCCTTTAAAACCCACAGCAAAATCCTCAGTTTTAAATGAACACTTCTAATGTGTCAACACTACAGAGTGTTTGAGTAATACTGAATTAGTGCTGAAGTTAATGAGATAATTATATGATTGATCACGTTCTGATTGAGCATTAGTGATGAACACCAGCTGTTAACAAACAAAATCACTGAATGAAAGAATAACACAAGAACAACTGACTTCAGCCACAGCCTTAGATGAAATCAACTGAAATAAAAGAAGACATTAAATCTCTCAAGATCTGATTAAACTCCTAAAACAGCATTACCAGCTTCAATTATTACCACACTGACTTTATTTCTGTCAGACGTCTACAGAAGAGAGTTGCAGAGGTTTAGGTTTTTTTTTTTTTTTCTTTTACTGCCACGGTGGAGATCAGTGTTTACTTTAGTTGGGCTGTTGAACCTTGACATTTTAAGGTTAATTTTAGTTTAGTTGTTGTAATTGTGTATGTTTACAACATGCTTGTTATGACAATGTGTATATATATTAATGACTGCAAAGAAATCTGGGATTGTTTATGGTTTGGTAATAACACAGATTTTATCCATTGTGTTTTCTTTTATTGAATATTGATGTAAAAAAAAAAGAACTGGGTATGCAGATGTAAAAAAGACCACTCATTTTAAAAAAAAAAAAAAAACTTCAATATATTTTAGATACACACATCAAGCATCATCGTGTGAATCTCAACAATGGTGAGGTTTTGTAGTGTGCTGATACCCAGCATGCATTGCAGCATGAAGCTTTCGATTGTCACCATTGTTGAGATTCATATGCTGATTCTTCATGTCTCTATTTGAGTATAAATGCTACAGTAGTTTTAAATTTTAACTATTAAATTCTTCTTTTCTGGTTGCCACATTATCAAAAGATCTCATGCTCTAACACACTTGGTGGAAAAAAAAAAGCAACAACAAATAAACACACACTCAAAAGTAGACTCTTAATGAGTCTCGCAAGACTTAGAACCAGTTCAGCAGATGACATTCATGCCCAACTAGACATAGCTGACATCAACTGACCAGCGTTGCTGTAACTAATACATCATAAAAACCCAATTACAGCAAATATATCTATGTTTTGATGTCAAGAGTCAGGAGCCCAATTAAAGCAAACACTGATCTCCACAATGGTATCGTCAAACAAAACAATAAAACATCATCATCTAAACATCTGTTCATTCTCAATAAGATCTTCTATAGACATCTGACAGAAATAAAATCAGTCTGGTTAGAAATGCGTGAAGTTGGTAAAGCTGTGTGTTGAGTTGTTTAAATTTTCAGTTGATTTCATTAAGGCTGTGGCTGAAGTCAGTTATATAGTTCTTGTGTTTGTCTTGTTTCTCTTTCAATCAGTGATTCTGCTCATTAACAGCAGCTGTTCGTCAGTGTCTGAAGTCACTCATTAGTTTTCATTCTCTCTGTAAGGTGGACTATATTAGTAAACTCATGTAGAGAATAGTGAATGAGGGTGTAGAGTTTGATTTTAAACACAGTCTCTGAGTGTCGATTTTGAACGCTGTTAATTCACCATACATAGCAGCAGGCTACTTTTTCGAAAATGACAAATAATACCCAGAATGCACTGTTTTAATGGAAAACAGCATGTTACTGTCAAAATTTGGCCGTTTTTTTACAGCAATTTTTAACAGTGTAGTTACTTGAGCTAGGCATACTCATTAGCATATAGTTTTTTTGGTTTCCCCTTAGGCCTCCAACTAACACTTTTCTGCAGCTGAGGGGTAAAAACACAAAATATATTAAGTTCAACATAGGCGTTCCATTCGCAACTCAGGCTGCAAATGCATCACCTAAAGAAACCTTTTTGCAAAGCTAATAAAACACAAGTTGCAGTCTTATCTTATTATTAACCACAGGCAAACTATTCTCACCTTCTGCAGTTTACACCCCAAAGATACACTTAAAACTCATCTTTAATTAGAAGGGAAGTTTGAATTCTTAATGCTTCTAAATAATTTGCTACAGAATTTAATTCCTAATAAAAATCATTCAAAGCAATCAATTCTTTTATCAACCTCATTACTCTTTTATTTTTTATCTTCTTGTCTTCTAATCTATCGAATCATTTCCCTTAGTTAAAAGGATTTTCTGATGCTCCTGGCTCCTTGTCCAGTTGTCCATCTTCGGCGCTGCCTGGTGTCTTTCTGCGGCATTCCTTTTTCGTTTGTTTTTTATTTTCTTGGTCCCAGTCTTTTTGAATCTCTTGGACAAATAAATCATCAAAATAAATTTCTAGTTTTCCTGTTCCTTTGTTTCCAAGGGAGATCAGTTCAGGAGATTTCAGTTGACTTTCTTAAACAGTCTTGCACACTTCCTGTTGCACTTATCTGTTTTCATGCTAAGACAGTCTTGCACGCTTCCTGTTGCGCTCCCTGTTTCAAGTGGCCAAGAGCACAGTGTGGGTTTTAGCAAGTCCAGTGTCACTTCCGTTACAGAAGTCAAAAGAGTTTCAGTTTAACAAGGCAAGAGAAGGAAATAGAAAGCATCATCAAATATAATCTGAGGTGAGTGTTTCATCTTCCTTTAGTTGTTTTTATGTATGAATGTCATCTCATGCAGGGTTTCTGCAGATATATTTCAAAAGATCAAGGCAATTTTTGTTTCTCAGTTCAGGACCTCTTCAATAAAATACTGCTGTTGCAGCCATTCATTCTAGACTAGATCAGATGTTATTGAGACATTGTGTATGTCAGTCCAGTCAAAACGTTTGAAAAGAAGAAAACCATTGCTTTAATTTTTTTAAGTAATTTTATAGGTGTCTTAACTCAGATGACTACATCTCTGTCCTCACGCCAAATATACACTCATTTTATCTCACAACATTTACCTCATTCATTTAGATCAAGTGATTGTGTATGTTCACAATTCAGTGTGTCCACAGCAATATATTCAGTGTCAAACCTCATCTTTCACATCTGACCTCTCCTCGAGTTTGTTGATGTGTGTCTGCCTGCTTTTGTGTGTCTCTCGTGTGAGGAATCACTAACTTATTAATAAATGGTTTTGGATGATTTGACTCCTAGAGAGTCCTAGTCTGATCACGCTTTCATTTCATATTACAAATATCACTTTTAGCATTTAGGTCCATGTGTTAAAGGATTATTTCATCCAAAAAAGAAAATTCTCTCATTAATCACTCAGCCTCCCCTGGTGAAAAAAACAGCATATGCTGGTTAGGTATGTTTTGATGCTGGGTTAAGCTGGTCCTTTGCTGGTTTATGCTGGTCCTTAGCTGGTCATGAGCTGGTCAAGGACCAGGATAAACCAGCATAAACCAGCAAAAGGACCAGCTTAAACCAGCATCAAAAAATACCTAACCAGCATATGCTGGGTTTTTTTCAACAGGGTCATGTCGTTCCAAACCTGTAAGACCTTCATTCATCTTCAGAACAAAAAATTAAGGTATTTTTGATTGAATCTGGGAGTTTCCTGTCCCTCTCACACAACAAAACACCCAAGCTGTATTCAAAATTGCCCTGAAATACCCTTAAATAGAGCACTATTTGAGGGGACAGCCATTTGTAGTTGTGTCTAAAGCCATAGTGGACTTTTACAAGTACACTCATTCAATCCCACAATGCACCGCAAAAATGAGTATGCAACTGATGTACACTTACTGGCTAGAAAATACCCATAATTCACTGCGGGAGTTGTACACTGAATAAATTTCCCGCATTCTTGCTGTGGAATCACTAGGCTGCTGTAATCAGTAAAGAAAATATAACTCAGAGATTAGTCCCTAAATGAGTTCAGTGACTCAGGTAAAATAATGATTATTTTAAAACATAATCATCTCCACCTGATGACGTTTACTCTTGGCTTGTCTGGCTGTTATTACTCAGTTACAGCAGCCAAACAAAACCTAATACTAAAAAGTCAAGGGTCAAGAACCCAACTAAGCAAAAACTTCTGCTTATTAACATCAGGTGCCTTTAATAATGGTCAATCATCATTCAACTAAATTCCCTCATTAACTTTAAACTCTGCTTCAGTGTTCATTTTATACTTTTGAGGGTGGACACATATAAACTCCCAGGAGAATTAATTTAACACTGGTCTTTTTGCTGTGAAGGGTCCTACCATGATCAAGGCACGGAAACATAGTAAGGACATTGATAAAATAGTCTATGTGA
This sequence comes from Cirrhinus mrigala, assembly GCA_036247105.1. Classification (NCBI taxonomy): domain Eukaryota; kingdom Metazoa; phylum Chordata; class Actinopteri; order Cypriniformes; family Cyprinidae; genus Cirrhinus; species Cirrhinus mrigala. The sequence continues at coordinate 1,265,401 of JAMKFB010000915.1, forward strand.
CATCAGTGGTTTAACCGTAATTTTATGAATCTGCAAGAATACTTTTTTGAAGTATAATAATGACTTTTATTCAAGTGTCTGTGCTGAAAAGTAGCATGCTCTTAAAATACCCGCTGTCATTTTTGGTCATACAGATAAAATGATTATATATTTTAAATCTGTAAAGACTGCACATTTATTTGCATGCACTCAGAATAAAAACAAAACATTGCACTTTTGTAAAATAATGAAAGCAAACAGGTGTCAGGCATTCACCACCGCCACCTACACCTGCCACGTCACCAGGACCCAGACACACCCGCTCTCAATCACCAGAATACTGATCACCTGTGCACAATCAGCCACACCCCTTTAAATAGACACCATCTCACAGTTCCTGTTTGTCTGGTCTACCGTTTACACCGCTGATCTACACTCCAGACCTCTCTATGTTCCAAGGACTATTTGCTACTCTGATTCTCCGCGATCCTGTTCATCACTTCACCATTGGACTTCTTACACAGCAAAATCCCCAGTGTTAATTTAACACTCTGAGTGTGGACACATATAAACACTGAAGCAGTGCTGAAGTTAACGAGATAATTAGGTGATTAACGAAGTGATGATTGATCATTATTGAAGACACCTGATGTTAATAAGCAGAATCACCAAAGGAGAAAACCAAATTTTTTAAGCAACCATTATAGTGGTCAGTGTTTGCATTAGTTGGGCTCCTGACCCTTAAATCATCAATGTTAGGTCTTGTTTGGTTGCAATTACTGAGTTATAACAGCCAGACAAGCAAAAGTCAATAAGATGGCATTGGCTGTGTTTGACTTAATCATCATATAGTGATTTGAGTATTTGAGATAGAATTTCCTCACAGATTACAAAAAAAAACTGTGAACAAAAGATCAATCAGTTTTGCCATAATCAATCATAATCAAATTTATCTTGAAATACTTTTTTTTTTTTTGAAACAGGTTGTAAAAAAATCTTTCCAAAATTTATAGGAAGTGCTAGATCTTCTGTGGTTTGTCAAGGCTATTACAATAAGCAAAAAAAAAAAAAAAACACCTAACTTAGAGATTAGACTCTAGATGATTTACGTCAAACAATGAATATGTTAAAACATAATCACCTGATGATTTGAGCTTTTGGCTTGTCTGGCTGTTTCAACTCAAATACAGCAGCCAAACAAAATCTAGTATTAAAAATTTAAGGGTCAAGAGCCCAACTAATGCAAACACTGACCACTATAATGGTTGCTTAAAAATTTTGGTTTTCTCCTTTGGTGATTCTGCTTATTAACATCAGGTGTCTTCAATAATGATCAATCATCACTTCGTTAATCACCTAATTATCTCGTTAACTTTAACACTGCTTCAGTGTTTATATGTGTCCACACTCAGAGTGTTAAATTAACATTGGGGATTTTGCTGTGTACTCATTCATATCCAACAACGAGCTCACAGATAAGATCCAACATTGATCTTTACCTATTTGCACAGCCATTTTACAAGTCTGTCAATAAATCTCCTGTTTGGTTTTTCACCTCATCTCTGCCTCCGTTCTCATTCCTACTGTGTTGTGACAACAGGAGTCATTTTTGGAAGTGCACTTTAACAATAATTAGGCTATGTAGACAATGAAAAGCTCATTATTATGATATATATGGTTTATCAATACACATGCAAAGGAAAGGAAAAAATAAAAATAAATCAATACACATGTGATTAATAGCTGCCTAATGCTTAAATATGAAAGACTACTAGGCGACCAGAAAAATCTTTTGTCACGGACAGCCCTAATTCAAAGAATTCTTCTCTCCTGGGACAGTCCTCTGCCATTATGGAGAGTAATGTGACGTGTGGTGCTGCTGACATACAACATGCATGCATTGTGCCTTGTTTACAAGCAGAAGAATGCACATGCATGTGTCATGGTATTCTCTATAATGCTGGAGGACTGTCCTGGGAGAGAATTTTTTAAAAATAAAATCCTTTATTTATTTATTTTTTTTCTTAATGTTAATGTTCCTTAATGTTAGTACATTGTTATTTAAAGTGTGATGTTCCTGAAACATTCTTTCAATCATTCAAACACTTGCTGTGAACAAGCACTAAAAGAAAGAGAAATAAGAACACAAACTACAACTTACAGTAAAAATACATTACATCTCTCAAGATCTGATTAAACAGCTACACAAACAGCATTATCAGCTTCACCTACAGTATTACTAATTATATTGACTTTATTTTTGTCAGATGTCTACAGCAGATCTTATTGAGAATTAACAGAGGTTTAGATGTTGACATCTTATTGAAAATGTTTAGAGGCCACCATCATGAAAAACAGTATTTGCTTTAGTTTGGTTCTTGCTACTTAGCATTTGTTGAGTTGCTTCTTTTGTGGTAATTGCAAGTGTTTTCAAAAAAACATTTCTGCATTAATAACGCAGATCAATATGTCTATTTTATAACAAGCAAATCAAAAAAAGTAGTTTAAACAACTGCATTTTCTGTTGTCTTGCTTACTTTTGCAATCAAAATGTTATATGAGAAGTAAGTAATAAACTCATCTGTAACACTTCAGTTCACATCAGCACTCATCATACAAACCTCAACAATGGTGACAATCAGAAAAAAATTGCAGCGATGCATGCTAGGAGCCATGACTGTGTTTTGTATGCTGGCATGAAGCATGTCACCATTGTTGTGTTTCATATGCCGATTGTTAATCTCTGAATGTATAAATTACGCAAAACATGTTTTAAACAAAAATGTAACAATGATACATGAGTTTTACATCTCTCAATAACATTTAAAATCTTTAAGTCAACAAGTACAGAAAAAATAGTTGTTTAAGTCACTTCAATATAGCCTTTTGTCTGTTATTAAAACAGACATTTTTTGGAAAATGCCAGCAATTACTGAAAAGGAAGCAATTTAGTAAAAGTCAGGGGTCAAGAGTCCAATTAAATAAAACACTGATCTGATGGTGACCACAAATGTAACATTTTCAATAAGACATTAACATCTAAACCTCTGTTGATTCTCAACAAGAACTGCTGCAGACATCTGACAGAAATAAAGTCAATCTGGTTAGTAATACTGTAAGTAAAGCTGGTAATGGTCTGTTATTATCTTATTTGGAAGATTCATGAATAGTAATGATGAGCTCTGCTCTGATTGGCTGTTTCACACAGCGGTTCATTTTAGTAGCTCACACAGGGAGGAAAATGTATATTTAATCAGGGAGCCCGAGCCGCTATTAATATGCGGGTCACTGAAACTGCCGTTTTGAATGCGCGATCATTTTACTTTTACTTTTGTGATCGCACATGCTCTGTGTAACGTTATACTACAGCGGCAGTACTTACCACATATTATACAAGTTTAGATGCTTGTCAGCAGTTATCAGGATCTGCAAATCATTTGCCATCGCCCGCGCAGTCATCTCTCCTTACTCTGTTTATGTGGTAAGTGAAATCTTATGTACTGCAATGAAACAGGCTACTGCTAGCTAGAAGGTAACCGTGTCCCTTCAGTGGCTTTCTTTATTTTATTAGAACACCTTATTTGTTTTCCTTGCCTTTCTGAGTACAGACACCAACCCATCCCTGCACTTAACATCCTCTGCACAACCTGGAACATTACATTTATTCCTGTGATTTGCCATTTTTGCTACTGTCCTCGCTTTCTTTTTTTCACAATAGCCTATCTGGAAATCATCTGATGATTGGGCGATGCAAATGTTGGTGGCGTAACTATTAATGATCCCGGGACTATTACGTCATAGTCTGTGTTATGTTAGGATTAGCCTATTTTTCAGTGGTCCTTTGCAAACACCAGATGTATATAAGAAGGAGGAAACGATGGTGTTTGAGACTCACGGTATGTCATGTCCATGTACACAAATGTCATTATTCAACTATGCCAAGGTAAATACAGTTTTCTGTACAGTTTTTCTATGGCACCTTTAATGTCTTTTATCTTCAATTCAGTTTATCTAAGGCTTTGGCTGAAGAAACCCACACAGCAAACTAACATAAATTCAACACTGAATCGATGTTTCTCGTGGCGTCGAAACGACGTTGATCTCTGACGTCGGTCCGTACGTCCTTTTGCTCATCGGGGTAATGTTGAAGCAACGTCAGGCACGCCATTCAAAACTAACATAAAATCGACGCAATTGGTTCACTTACCCAACGTTGAATCGACGTTGATTTTCAGATGGTTGAAACGACGTCATAGAATCAACACATATTCAACATAAAATCGATCTAAAGGGTTGGCTTACCAACGTTGAAACGATGTTGATTTCAGTTGGGTAAAACGACCTTATACAGTCTTCTGCTTGTTTCTCACATACTTAATACTAGATAAATTAGCCTGTATATGTAAAAATTTATTAAACACACATCAAATTCAGTCATAATTTATTTATTATTTACACAAAATACACAAATACATGTTTAGAGCACATCTTCTATACAAGACTAACACAGAAAATGCATTGACAATACACAATAATCAAATACACACAAATAAATTAAATGACAGAAAGTAAACACACAAAGAAAGTAAATTATAGGCCAATAAAAAGTGTCAAGTTACAAATTAAATGCTATATTCACTTCAGAATAGAAATGTCATGTTATTTTGTACCAAATGTATTTGACTTATTTTCAGTGGGGCAGAAAAGATGTAAGGCAGAACATTAAGAGACTGACAGTCACCATTCACTGTCATTGCTGCTTTTCTATAAAATTACAGAGACTATGCCACTCTCTCCTTTTGTGTTCCACAAAATACGGCTAAAAAGATCATTTATAAAAAATTCTTACCCTTGAAAACATAAGACAGAGGTACATAGCAGATCAGTCAGTTTTCCTTAGCAATTAAAACTTAAGTTCCTTGTGATATCAGGGGTGAGAACTAATCAGGTCAGGTTTAAAAAAGATGATGATGTAACCTGCCATTTTAATATCAGTCATAGACAAAGTTAATTTCTTTACCATTTTCACTCCCTAAAAGTTCTACATGTTTTTCTTTTTGACGTATAATCATAAGTTTTGATAAGTTTGCATCCCTAAATTTTCAGTTGTTTATGTCCCTTTGTTATATTTGTATGTGGTATTTTTGTAGCCAAACTGAACACCTGTGACAGTGGAATTTGTATTTGTAGAGAATATATCAGTAAAGTCATCAAGAAAATGTTTTAGGTGTTGCGAACTTTTATTTTGTTTCTTTCTCTCACAAACACAACAAAACCTTCTCAAAATGCAGGTGCAAAAATCCTGTTCCACAAATCACAAATTAAGAAATTCACAGGCCCAGTTATACCAGATTTATGCAGGGCTATATTTAATTTTTCCAGAATATTCTGTTATATTAATTTCATCATATAATTTAATTATTTTTTTCCTGAAATGTGTGTTTATTAGAACTATACATATTTACAGACTTTATTAGAATTTAACATAGAGTCTAGCATTTACCCACTGTATTCTGTTCTATTCTGATTGATCCAAATTATTAAAATAAATAAATACTTGCTGTGTGTACTGTGCTAGTAGTAGTGGGTCAAAGGCTACATGATGTGTTTATCACTGGATAGAGCGCAAGTGTGTGAGCGGGATGTCACATACTGATTTGTCCTGTGAGATATCAGTTCTCATTTACAGTCTTGGTCAGAATTTTTAGCACCCTTAGTAAATATGATCAAAGAAGCCTGTAAAAATAAATCTGTATAGTTTAAAATGTCACAAATCTGCTTTGAAGATGTGTGTCTATATTTTTTAAATGCAAGGCAAGGATCTTTTATCAAAAAGGATTAACAAAGCAGTTTTATTTTCACAGGCTTCATATTTACCAAGGGTGCCAATAATTCTGACTATGACTGTACATGCAAATGTGCAAAATTTGTTCATGACTTGAGATGTTTTTTATTCAACTGTGAGTGTTTTGCCCCTCATTCACTGCAGCAACTGTAGCCTAACTGTGAGCATATAAATTTTGTAATTTGTGAATTGCAGAATAGGATTTGTGCACCTGAGAATTTCAAATGGTATAGCTGTTGTTTTGTGTTTGTAAGAGAGAGAGTACAAAAAAAAAGTGCAACTCCTAAAAAAGTATTCTCTGTTGCTTCAAATTTACTGATACGCATGTGTGACTATTCTTTATAACTACAAATTCCACTGTCACAGGTGCTCAGTTTTACTATAATAATACCTTCATAGAATATGGTAGTAGTCAGCCATCCATGCAAAAGCAGAGAGATTGGTGTGGTTTACTGTAGGTATATCTGTCCAGGCCAGCATCTGGTGTTCTGATGTCTTCTACTGGGATCCCAATAAAACCTGCAATAAAAATAGTACAGTTCAAAATCCATCCTACATATCCAATATAACACAACTGCCCATTCCTGTGCCTGGAGATCCACCTACTTGCAGAATTCTGATCTAACCCTGATTCAACACACCTGTCTGTAATTGTCAACTGCTCCTGAGGAGCTGAAGTTTGCAGGAAGGTAGAGCTCCAAGAACAGGACTGGGCAGCCTGCATTATAGAGTATCACATCTGGTATCTGTTATTACAAAGTATTAATCTATGTTTAATTTTACTTTAGCTAAATAGAAAATATTTGTGGCATAATACTGGTATATTGTGAGAAGTCCAGTTCTTTTTCATGTGTTTTTCATTCAAGACTAATGATGCAAAATATAAACCCCCCATGCATTTACAAACCTGATATGGATATATGCAAGGGTGGAAAACTTGAATCCATATTTGTTACATAGGAAAGCCTTTCAGTGATGTGCTGTGAAGTCACCAAGTTCCTTGCCAAGTTCCTCCCTAAAAGTAAATCAATAACACAGTAACTCTATTTTCATAGTGGGTCATTTAATAAAGTCACTATATTACTTTTTAAAAGATCTCATTAATAATTTTGCTTGATAATATTAGCATTGCTAATAGGCTGGAGCTTATGAGAAGGGCATGTAACAGTTTTTTTAGGTTCATTTACAGTCATTTACATCTGCATCATAAATACATACTCCATCCCAAAGTGCTCTATAGTAAACGTGGTAAAAGATGTCCAAAACTAAAAAATAATTTAATAGTAGTACTATATAAAAATTACAAATATGCAAAACATTGTTTATTTACATCTTTTACCAACACTAACAATACAAAGCTGGTTGAAAATCTGCAAACGTACCTTTTAGGGCAATGATTACAATATAAGGATAATATTTGGCAGCTTTGTATAGTTGCCATCATCTGAAATCTTTGTAAGTGCTGGCATCTCCTGAAGTCTTCACAAGCAAGGCTGGAACCATACTGGAAGTGGCATAATCACTAGTAACCTTGGGATAGGCATCCCAAAATAAAAACAGGAAAGCAAACGGAGAAAAATTAGCATAGCTGCTGTTCATATTATTTCAGACAAAAAATGATTTATTTTATAACATATAACTTAAGTGCAAGGTTACGAAATGTTTTCTGCGTGAATACATGTTTAATTGTAATTGATTAATGTGATCAAAGCTGTATTTTCAGCATTACTCTAGTCTTCAGTGTCACATGATCCTTCAGAAAACAATCTAAAATGCTGAAATTTGTGTTGATCTAGTGTGCTGACTTATATTTTTGTGTGAACCTTTTCAACGGTGTAAAGTTTTTTTATTTATTTTTATCAGGACTTTTTTTTTTTTTAAAGAAATCAATATTTTTTTCAGCAAAAATGTATTAAATTGATCAAAAGTGAGTGTAAAGATTTCTGTTTCAAATAAAAGCTGTTCTTTTGAAATTTCTATTCATCAAAGCACCCTGAAAAAAAAATAGCAGCAGAACTGTTTTTAACATTGATAATAATCAGAAATGTTTCTTGAGCAGCAAATCAGCATATTAGAATAATTTCTGAATGATCACACGGCACTGAAGACTGGAATAATGATGCTGAAAATTCAGCTTTGATCACAGGAGTAAATTACATTTTACAATATATTCACAAAGAAAACAGTTCTTTAAAATTAAGAAAAAGAAAAGAAAAACCATCGAGGCAAAATTAGTCCATTTACTGTAACTACACATGAAACAATGTGTTTCCCCATGGACCATTATTACTGACGCACAAACCGATAAACGCTGGACATATTTAAGACCGTAAATTAATAGTGGTTAGTTATGATGTGCCTAAGTTAGCCATGTTTTGTGAAAGACTATGTGCCATTTATGTTGATTGTCTTATTCTCTCTCTGTGACTCACAGAAAGTTAGAAAGTTAGTCAGTATTAAACGAAGAGTGCCTCAGCATGATTACAAATGAGATACTGATTTTATGCAACAGTGCACCAATAAACAAGAAGTTAATATTAAGAGACTTACATTTTAGACAGCATATTGCCTGTTTTTGCTCTATTTCGCCAACAAATAACCATTACAAACACAGCCACAGCACTGTTTTACGTCTTTGAGCAACATGACGGTGTTTCATTGTTAAATGAATCACTTTATTAAATTATTCAGTTCAATCGCAGTGACACACTTACTTAACTGTGACTTTCTGCCACCTACTGGTGAATTTTATTTGATATATATGTATATATAATTATTGATATATTTGAATTTGCATTTTGAATGTAATTTGACATATAAATGCATTAAATGGGTTTAGTTTTCATGGTTATTACTGTATGCAATTTCAGCAATAAAAAGTTTCATTTTTCTAAAAAGGAAACAAATTAGTCGTTTATTTTAAGAGACCTATCCTATTTTCTCTTGTATATTTAGTAATGCTTTTTAATAAAGAAAATTACTTCTTATCCAATTACTCGATTAATCAATGGAATAATCCATAGAACACTCGATTACTAAAATACAATTACTAGCTACAGCTCTAGTTAAAATGGTAATAATATTTTACAATATTACTGTTTTTTTTATCTGCATTTTTAAACAAATTCAGTCTTGGTAAGCATTAGACACTTATTTTGAAAAACATAAAATATATTACTGAATTTTGAACAGTAGTGTATTTTTGGGGTTAACTTTCCAGCCATATGGTTTACTGTGCCTTGGAGATGTTGTCCGACAGGAGGTTCACTCCAGCTCTGGGGTGCAGGCCATCATCATGGAAGAATCTAGGAAAATAAGAAGCAATTTGTCACAGAGCCAACAATATTTTGTATACAATGCCAGATTTATTACAAGAAACCATGCTAGAGCACAGGTGAAATGTAGAAAAGAGAAAGAAGAATATACAAATATACAGAACATAATTTCTTAACAGAATTCAATTTTAAAAAGCTTTCCTAGTTCATCTGTATTCCTTACTTCTCTGCCTGTGGCTCCCTTCAGGGTTTTTTTTTTTTTTTTGCTCCTGAAATTACAGAAGAGTTTTTATCAACATTTGTTTACCATGAGTGATCAAAATACGTTTGAACTGGATTCAGTTACGTCAGTGACGTCACCGATTAACGGTATGTTCAGGTTATCTGAGCCTATTTCTAATCACCCATTGAAAAATTACCAGCAAAACTATAACAGACAAGTCAAAACTTATTGTCTACACATACAGATGTGATTAAAATACAAAACTTTCATGAAAAACTAAGTCTATTAGCCTACCTCCTCTGAAACCGGTTAAGATGCTAACGGACTTGTTCGAAGACACTACACCATCTCAATGAACTATATTCAGCAGAAGCCAAATACAAGCAAGAAATGTGTCAGGAACAGCTACATGTAATATTTGTGCGATTTTAGGGACTAAACTTACCGAAAGCAGTGAAAACAACAGCGAGAGACCGAGTTTCGTGCTTGTCAGTCATTGAGTTTCCATGACAACTCCCTCCACTCCAGTGTTTGAATGCGTCAATGTTCAGCGCGCACGCATTAAAACACCTCACGCAGACGTTACAAAAAATAAACACATACAATTAGTGTCAGGAACAGCTGCATGTAATGTTTATGCGATTTTAGGGACTAAACTTACCGAAAGCAGTGGAAACAGCAGCGAGAGACCGAGTTTCGTGCTTGTCAGTCATTGTGTGGTCGCCCCGTTTCCATGGCAACTCCCTCCGCTCCATTGTTTAAATGCGTCAATGTTCAGCGCGCACGCATTAAAACACCTCACGCAGACGTTACAAAAAATAAACACATAAAATTAGTGTCAAGAACAGCTGTATGTAATGTTTATGCGATTTTAGGGACTAAACTCACCGAAAGCAGTAAAAACAGTAGCGAGAGACGCAGTTTCCTGCTTGTCAGTCGTTGTGTTGCCGCCCCGTTTCCATGGCAACTCCCTCTGCTCCAGTGTTTGAATGAGTCACGAATGTTCAGCGCGCACGCAAGTCACGCCGAATTTACATAAATAAACAAAGTTCGAACAGTAAATAAGTAAATAATTGAAATCTTAATTAAATTGTTATTAAATCATAAATTTAAGTTGTTGTTTTGTAGTTCTATGGCCTAAACACAGGTGCAAAATGCCACCCCTGCACGTGATAGTCGGATAAAAAAGCAGGACTTTTATCATTTAAGAATTTTAGATTTTATAGTTTTAATAATTTAATTTAATAGTTTATTTGTATATTTATTTTTAATGAACGCTCAAACACCTTATTTCATTAGAGAGCCTGCTTGCAGTTGTAGAAGGCCGGATTAATACACCTAAGTCAGTTCTGCCCAATATATATATATTTTTTTTTTATTTAAAAAAAAAAAGAAGAAGAAGAAAATTTGGAGCACAAAATTTTATGAACGTTCACATTTTTTTTTTTTTTTTGTTTTTTGTTTTTTGCAGTGTTTCAAAAACTAGCATCACAGCTTTGGACAAAAAAGCAAGAAGCCTATTTCAAAGACCAGCATCACATTAGAGCAATTCCAGCAACATTCACAGGCAAATTCTAAAACATAAATTAGATACATAAAATAGAATGCATATGCCTACCAGTAGGCTATATTGAAACATTTCTTTATGCAGACTATAAACGTGTAAAAAGTAAACGTTTATCAGTAAAAGTGGTTTATACTTTAGATGGACATGACAAAAAAGACAGAGTTTTTGGGGAGACAATATACTTTGTAGACTTTCTGCAATTTACAATGCACATATCATAAGCAACAATGTCTGGCGGATGTAGAAAGATTATCTATTCATAAAATATCTTTTTTATTTCAGTTTTTGTTTTTGTGTTTCAGAGGAATAATCAATTGTATGGACATGCCATCTCTGTTACCGACTTGACAGTTCTGAAAGCGGAATTCATCTGTCTATGGAAACGCGAATAAAATACTAAAAACTTTAGCAGAGACGTCTAAGTGTATTTAATAGGGCACATGCAAAAGTCGCCTAATGATTATGAATGTGTCGAGAAAAAAATGAGACATTTTAATTATTTATTATTATGAGTTTGGGACTTATGTTAAGTCCCAGGAAAAAATGCAAGCGATCACACGGGCACCTCCCTGTCATGTAGTGCATTCCACACTCCGCACAAACATATCGATATGGGTCAGTAATAGAACACATTTATAGGCCTATAGGTTCTTAAAATAAATCTTCACCAGTCTACATCCGAGACAGATGCAGTTCTAACCTAAAACTGAAGGCTACTGACATAATGATAACGGGCCGATTCTGCTTCAATTCGTTTATCATTAGTTGTTGATCAAGATTAAAGGGATGCCGCTGTTATAAAACTTGTTTTAATCACTAATTTATGAATTTAAAATAATAGATGCAAAGCAGGTTAAGAAAATATGTTGAATATATAATATCTTATAAATATTCAGATAAATGCTATAGGCTATATAGACTGCAAATGAGGCAGTTTCACGTGTTGTATCTGCATAACAAAGTAAATTTTAACATGCAGTGATACGAAATAAAACCAAACAAGACGTGTAATGAAAACAAATATTTATACAAAAATAAGCACGTCTTTTTATATATATATATATATATATATATATATAGCCTATATATAAGCCCTGTTGTACTCTGTGAGAGTTAAATAAGTGCATGCCCAGATCTCCGATTCATCTGACCAAGTTTCAACCTATATCCGACGTTATGATTTCAATCAAATGCGTCGGCTGTATCGGTTGATAAGCCAACGTGATTTCGATGTTGAATCGATGTTTTCTTTTCGGCGTAATAACGTTCTGATGTACAGACCAAATAATGAACATTGATTCAACATCGAAATTTGACTGACGACCGACACTGACCTTTACAACCAAAAATCGACGTTGAATCAACGTATGCTTGCTATCTGGGAAGTTTTAGTGTTGTTCTTATCTTTCAGTGCTTGTTCACAGCAGGTGTTTAAACAATTGAAAGAATGTTTCAGGAATATCTAATCTTTAAATAACATTCTACTAACATTAAGGAAACTGAATATTTTATGTTCCTAGAATGTTGAATTTTAAATCAAAATTAAATTGAAAGAACATTTGAGGATCATCATACCTTTTAAAAACGTTCCTCTAACATCAAGAAAACTGGACATTTTTTTTTATATTCTCAGAACCAACACTGAATATTTGGAGAACGTTCTTATGGAGGAGCAGAAAGCTTTTGAATTTCTTCAAAAATGCTTTCATTTGTGTTCTGAAGATGAATGAAGGTATTATACGTTGGGAATGACATGGGGGTGAGTAATTAATGCCAGAATTTTAATTTTGGGGTTAACTAACCCTTTAAGAGTGGAACTACTTCAGATCTTTTCTTTTTGTCCTGCAGCTGTGAATTGAAGTATGATGGCATCTGTTGAAGAGCTGCTTCTGAACTCGCTGGAGGAGCTGGTCAAAGATGATCTGAAGAAGTTTCAGTGGCACTTAAAGAAACATGAGTGTATATCAACGTCTGAAATGGAAAATGCAGATCGGTTAAATACAGTGGATAAGCTAGTGGCGTGTTTTGGACCAGAAAAGGCTGTGAAGATCACGGTAGGCATCCTGAGGAAGATGAACCAGAATGATCTGGCTGAGCAGCTGGAGAATGAATACAGACAAGGTAACATTTAAATGTGCATTAAGCCATCTTTAGAAATTATTTTCAGGGGTTAAAGCAAATATACAGGTGCTGGTCATATAATTAGAATATCTTCAAAAAGTTGATTTATTTCACGAATTCCATTCAAGAAGTGAAACTTGTATAATGTATACATTCATTCCACACAGACTGATATATTTCAAGTGTTTATTTCTTTTAATTTTGATGATTATAACTGACAACTAATGAAAACCCCAAATTCAGTATCTCAGAAAATTAGAATATTGTGAAAATGTTCAGTATTGAAGACGCCTGGTGCCACATTCTAATCAGCTAATTAACTCAAAACACCTGAAAAGGCCTTTAAATGGTCTCTCAGTCTAGTTCTGTAGGCTACACAATCATGGGGAAGACTGCTGATTTCACAGTTGTCCAAAAGACGACCATTGACACCTTGCACAAGGAGGGCAAGACACAAAAGGTCATTGCAAATGAGGCTGGCTGTTCACAGAGCTCTGTGTCCAAGCACATTAATAGAGAGGTGAGTCAAGGAAAAGATGTGGTAGAAAAAAGTGTACAAGCAATAGGGATAACTGCACCCTGGAGAGAATTGTGAAACAAAACCCATTCAAAAATGTGGGGGAGATTCACAAAGAGTGGACTGCAGCTGGAGTCAGTGCTTCAAGAACCACTACGCACAGACGTATGCAAGACATGGGTTTCATTCCTTGTGTCAAGCCACTCTTGAACAACAGACAGCGACAGAAGCGTCTCGCCTGGGCTAAGGACTGGACTGCTGCTGAGTGGTCCAAAGTTATGTGCTCTGATGAAAGTAAATTTAGCATTTCCTTTGGAAATCAGGGTCCCAGAGTCTGGAGGAAGAGAGGAGAGGCACAGAATCCACATTGCTTGAGGTCCAGTGTAAAGTTTCCACAGTCAGTGATGGTTTGGGGTGCCATGTCATCTGCTGGTGTTGGTCCACTGGTCCGCTGCTTTGACACAATATTTTTGCTAATGCTACAGAAATTATGGCTTGACTACAGTCAATAGAATGTGTGTTGGGATACCACCATAAAGTATTAGCAAATATTAAGCAGTCTAAAAATACTCCAATGAGTTGACATGTAGATGCAAGTTAACTGTAATCAACAGAATATGTAAATGGAGCATCAAAATAGGTTAAAATGTTCATGTAGGTTTTATTGTGAATTTTTTGAAAATACAGTCAATTACTCTTTTATTCTCTTCCTTAAAGGCTCAACGTCAGAGGACAGTAAAACTTCTCATTATGATTACAAAGAAATCTGCCTCAGACTGAAGAACAAATTAATAGAGGACTTTACACGGATATTGGTTGGTAATTCACACAAGGGTCATCAGGAATACCTGAATGATATTTACACTGATCTATACATAGTGAAGAATGAGACTGGAGGAATAGTGAATGAGCATGAGGTGAGACAAATCGAATCAAGTCACAACCACTTTACTACCACAGACACGCCAATCCAGTGCAACGACATATTCAAAGTGCAAGATATGGGTCGACAAAACAAAAAAGTGCTGACAATGGGAATTGCAGGAGTGGGAAAGACAGTCTCCGTCAATAAATTCATCCTTGACTGGGCTGAAGGAAAAGAAAATCAGGATATATTCTTTATTTTTCCACTGCCATTCCGTAGACTGAATTTGATTAAAGAAGAGTACAGTCTCATGGAACTACTTCACAAATACTGCTTCAGTGGTCTTAAGGAACTGACTTCTCTTCCTGAAGATGACGGTAAGATCATGTTCATCTTTGATGGGCTGGATGAATGTCGCTTCGATTTGAGCTTTAAAGAGGATGACAGCTTTACAGATATTAACAAAAAAACAACAGTGAGTAAGATAGTTACATCCCTGATCAAGAGACATCTGGTTTCCTCTGCTCTCATCTGGATCACATCCAGACCAGCAGCAGCCGGCCTGATACCCCGAGACTACATTGATCAGGTGACTGAGGTGCGAGGATTCAATGATGAGCAGAAAGAGCAATACTTCATCAAAAACAGCAGTCCTGAGGTTGCTGGAAACATCATCCGTCACATTAGGAAATCCAGGAGTCTGTACATCATGTGCCACATCCCTGTCTTCTGCTGGATCTCTCTCACTGTTCTTAAGAGTCAGCTGGCTCAAGATAGCAATGACAAAACACCCACAACTCTCACAGGGATGTACACAAACTTCTTACTTATTCAGCAACAACAGATGAAAAAAAAATACAATGATGATCCTGACCCTATAGTCAAAGCCTGGTCTTTTGAACAGATTATTTTGAAGCTTGGGAAACTGGCCTTTCAACAGCTGGAAAAAGGAAATCTGATTTTCTACAAAGAAGATCTTCAGCAATGTGGACTAAATGTCAGTGAAGGGTCTGTGTTTTCTGGGTTATGCACTGAAATCTTTCAGGAGGAAAAGGCTGTTTCTGCAAGAAATGTTTACAGCTTTATACATCTCAGCGTCCAGGAATTCCTTGCTGCTCTCTATGTGTGTTTGATTAGCAAAGATGCAAATGTAAATCCATTTATTCAAACCTGGGCAGACAGATTTGTTTGGAAACTGTCCAAAAGGCCACAGTTTCAGCTTCATAAAGCTGCAATCAACAAGGCTTTACAAAGCAAGAATGGACACCTGGACCTTTTTGTCCGGTTCCTCCTGGGTCTCTCACTAGATTCCAATCAGAGTGACCTGAAGGAACTACTGCCAGGACTAGAGATTAAAACCGAGAACATTAAAGACACTGCTGACTATATCAAACAGAAAATAGAGATGGAGGAATCAACAGAGAGGACCATCAATCTGTTCCATTGTCTGAATGAACTGAAAGATGACTTTGTGGAGGAAATCCAAAAGAATCTGAGCTCAGGAAATCTTTCAGCACAGAATCTCTCTTCTGCTCAGTGGTCGGGTCTGGTGTTTGTGCTTCAGATGTCAGAAGAAACTCAAGAGATGTTTGAACTGCAAAAATACAGAAGATCTGATGAAGCACTGATGAGACTGCTGCCAGTCATCAAAAACACCAGAAGAGCACTGTAAGAGTCTTCTTAACATTTATTTATATACACTTTTAGTCAATTGAATTCAATAATCAATAATCACTGAACATATAATTTATAATACAAACTGTAAAATAATTGCTAGGAATTTACAGGATTAAAGACAATTATGTATGGGATAATCAATAATTTAAAGGACTTTAAATGAATGACGCAGAGGCAAAGAACCACCCAACACAAAGTGGAGGCTATCGCCATGAAGTGCATTTAAAGTTATTTAATGCATGGCAAGCCTTGATTATCCAGCTTATTCCATGGTAATTTCCCAAGATATAGTCAACTTAAAAATATAAAAATAATTGGAAAATATTTTAGAATTTGACCTAATTAGTTATAGCATGTTACCTCTAGCACTCTGCCCACTTCAAATCAGACACAGAGATGAAATAGTAAAATTAGTAAAAATAGTAAAAAACTCTTCCGGGAGTTTGAGTCCATACTCAGGAGTGTTAAAATGAACACTGAAGCAGTGTTAAAGTTAATTAAGTGATTAAGTTAATTAAAGGTAATTAAGTGATTCATTGAGAGATGATTGACCATTATTGAAGACACCTAATGTTAATAAGCAGAATCACCAAAAGGAGAAATTAAAATGTTATGTCACTGTTTATAGTGTTCAGTGTTTACTTAGTTGGGCTCTTGGCCCTTAACTTTTTAATTTTAGATTTTGATTGGTTGCTATAACTGAGTTACAACAGCCAGACAAACTAGAGGAAATATGATTATGTGGTGTTGATTATGTTTTGAAATAATCATTATATAATGACCTGGAATATACTGTAGTTTCAAATAAATTTTTTTAACAGTGTATGGTTTTAGCTTTGCTTTAACTACATCACTAGAGTCATTGTTTTTTGGTTGGTTTTTCTACACAGGCTGCACTACTGTAATCTCACTGCTCAGTCTTGTAAGAGCTTGTCATCAGCTCTACAGTCCTCAACCTCCTGTCTGAGAGAGCTGGACCTGAGTAACAATGACCTGCAGGATTCAGGAGTGAAACTGCTTTCTGATGGGCTGAAGAGTCCAAACTGTCAGCTGGAGATACTGAAGTAAATTGTTTACTATAAAATAATTAACAAAAAGCTATCATAATGAATGACTTTTAACTTTTTAATTTCACCCCAAAAAAGGGGCAGTCATGGTCTAATGGTTAGAGAGTCAGACCTCAGGTCCGACAGGGATTGTCGGTGGGGGGGGAGTGAATAACCAGCGCTCTCTTCCACCCTCAATACTATGACTGAGGTGAGACCCTTGAGCAGTTATTTTCCAATAATAATCATTCCACTAACATGCCACAGACATATCAACCATACGGTCACGCATGATGCACAATACATCATGAATACATCATTAACTCCCACACACACACATACAGTGGGTTCGGAAAGTATTCAGACCCCCTTAAATTTTTCACTCTTTGTTATATTGCAGCCATTTGCTAAAATCATTTAAGTTCATTTTTTTTCCTCATTAATGTACACACAGCACCCCATATTGACAGAAAAACACAGAATTGTTGACATTTTTGCAGATTTATTAAAAAAGAAAAACTGAAATATCACATGGTCCTAAGTATTCAGACCCTTTGCTCAGTATTTAGTAGAAGCACCCTTTTGATCTAATATAGCCATGAGTCTTTTTGGGAAAGATGCAACAAGTTTTTCACATCTGGATTTGAGGATCCTCTGCCATTCCTCCTTGCAGATCCTCTCCAGTTCTGTCAGGTTGGATGGTAAACGTTGGTGGACAGCCATTTTTATGTCTCTCCAGAGATGCTCAATTGGGTTTAAGTCAGGGCTCCGGCTGGGCCATTCAAGAACAGTGACGGAGTTGTTGTGAAGCCACTCCATTATTTTAGCTGTGTGCTTAGGGTCATTGTCTTGTTGGAAGGTAAACCTTCGGCCCAGTCCTGAGCACTCTGGAGAAGGTTTTCATCCAGGATATCCCTGTACTTGGCCGCATTCATCTTTCCCTTGATTGCAACCAGTCGTCCTGTCCCTGCAGCTGACAAACACCCCCACAGCATGATGCTGCCACCACCATGCTTCACTGTTGGGACTGTATTGGACAGGTGATGAGCAGTGCCTGGTTTTCTCCACACATACCGCTTAGAATTAAGGCCAAAAAGTTCTATCTTGATCTCATCAGACCAGAGAATCTAATTTCTCACCATCTTGGAGTCCTTCAGGTGTTTTTTAGCAAACTCCATGCGGGCTTTCATGTGTCTTGCACTGAGGAGAGGCTTCCGTCGGGCCACTCTGCCATAAAGCCCCGACTGGTGGAGGGCTGCAGTGATGGTTGACTTTCTACAACTTTCTCCCATCTCCCGACTGCATCTCTGGAGCTCAGCCACAGTGATCTTTGGGTTGTTCTTTACCTCTCTCACCAAGGCTCTTCTCCCCCGATAGCTCAGTTTGGCCGGACAGCGAGCTCTAGGAAGGGTTCTGGTCGTCCCAAACGTCTTCCATTTAAGGATTATGGAGGCCACTGTGCTCTTAGGAACCTTAAGTGCAGCAGAACTTTTTTTGTAACCTTGGCCAGATCTGTGCCTTGCCACAATTCTGTCTCTGAGCTCTTCAGGCAGTTCCTTTGACCTCATGATTCTCATTTGCTTTGACATGCACTGTGAGCTGTAAGGTCTTATATAGACAGGTGTGTGGCTTTCCTAATCAAGTCCAATCAGTGTAATCAAACACAACTGGACTCAAATGAAGGTGTAGAACCATCTCAAGGATGATCAGAAGAAATGGACAGCACCCGAGTTAAATATATGAGTGTCACAGCAAAGGGTCTGAATACTTAGGACCATGTGATATTTCAGTTTTTCTTTTTTAATAAATCTGCAAAAATGTCAACAATTCTGTGTTTTTCTGTCAATATGGGGTGCTGTGTGTACATTAATGAGGAAAAAAAATGAACTTAAATGATTTTAGCAAATGGCTGCAATATAACAAAGAGTGAAAAATTTAAGGGGGTCTGAATACTTTCCGTACCCACTGTACATACATAATATATATATATATGAGCAATTTTTGATGTCTTTGCACATGTTGAAAAGATGTCTACTGAGGAGCCAGAATGAAAGTTTTTATGACAACCCTTTTACATGTATTGCATGTTCGAAAAGATTCATGGAACTTTCATTAAAATGATGGAATCTTTTTTTCAAGTCAATTAATTTATTTTAACAGAATATTAAAGTGTTGCATGTTAATAACAAAATTCCACAACACTAATTCCACAAATCTATTTATATGATGTTTCCAATTAGACTGTTAATGCAATAAAACTAAAATGCAACCAATGCCAAATGATAAGAAACAGAAACAAGTAATTTATTGTTTCAGGTTATTGTTTGTTCTTTTGTCAAGTCACATCCCCATAAAGTTTATGACATAAATCCGAAAACTAATCAGTTCCTAACAAATCAATTCTATTTCTGGTGCAGACTGCAGCTTCAGTTTAAGACATTTGTTCCCAGCCCTATTGGCTATAATGCTACGCAGTCCAGGAAACGTGCCCACTTCCTGGCTCAGTAACTTACAACAAACACAAACATTACATACTATTAACTGTGTGCTTTTATTATATGTAGGTATCTTTGCTTTATTAAAGTGATTTTTACTCATCATATGTATAAAGTTTAAAGCCTCTTTATTACCACATCTGATGTTAATCATCATGACAGAAATTCACAAATATATAAATTGTGAGGAATAAAAAAGCTACAATTTGAGACCAGAAACACATCACCTAACTGTAAACATGTTTGTAAGGAAGGTAGGGAATTATTAACTAATTTCTGTATCCAATACTGCTGTCATGTCATGTGACAAAAGAAGGAAAGTCTCAATTTGCTGCTTATTGATAATTACTGAGGTAGTTGCTAAGTTCAGGTATTTGGTAGGATTAGGGATGTAGAGTATGGTCATGCAGAATAGTTGCTTTATAAGTACTAATAAACAGCCACTGTGTTAATAATAGTGAGAATTTCTGTCTCTGTTACAATAGCTTAACATTAAAGAGTCAAGAGCCCAACTAAACTAAACACTGATCACCATCACTGTGACTTAAAAATGTTGAATCTTTTATTTCAGTAATTCTACTGTTAACATCAGGTGTCTTCACTTATAGTCCACCATCATTCATTGAATCACTTAATAATCTCATATTTATTTCAGTCCATATTCAAGAGTGTTAAAATTAACACTGAAGCAGAGTTCATTTAACATCAGTTTTTTTGCTCTGTGTTTAACAAGCCAATCTTGCTACATGCTCTAATACACTAGTACTTAAAGAAAGTTACTTTCTGTGGCTATGAAAATAAAATGTCTTGGAGTTAAAAGTATACTTTATGTTTTCTGGACGGACAGACTAGTTAATGATATTGATTCAGTTATAGATTCTGGCAGCTAATATAATTAATTGTAATTGTTTATGTATATTTCTCTTTTCAAGCTAATTTGCTACATTACGTTTAAAAAAAGTAAATTAATAATTTTACTCCAGTACATTTCCACTAAAACTTTTGTTACCGAAACTACAGAAAATAAGAGCTACTGTACAGATGTCTGTAAGAGGAATGTCTGAACTGTTCCTGTGTGTGTTTCTAGATTGTCTGGCTGTATGGTGACAAAGGAAGGCTGTGATTATCTGTCTTCAGCACTGAGTTCAAACCCCTTACACCTGAGAGAGCTGGATCTGAGCTACAATCACCCAGGAGATTCTGGAATCAAGCTGCTCTTTGAAAAACTGGAGGATCCAAATTGCACACTGGACAAACTCAAGTATGTTGAGCAGGAAGAGTTCATATATATTTCCACTGAAAATATATATTTTTTTGTTCCCTAAGGGGCCCTAAGCTGAATTTTATTTGGGTGCCCCTTCCCAGATAGCAACATAGTGTCGGCCCAGATCAGGCTCACATCTGACACATGTGGAATGATCTTATTCGAGTCACAAAATCTGTGTATATTAAATATGGAGTCATCTCAGCCTTAATAATCATATTAACAAGCAGAATCACTTAAGAAGAGAACAGAAATACAACAACTGACTGCAGCCACAGCCTCAGATGAAATCAACTGAAGATAAAAGACATTAAATCTCTGAAGATCTCAGCAGAGGAGGATTAAACAACTCCACAAACAGCATTACCAGCTTCACATACTATTAACCAGACTGACTTTATTTCTGTTGGAGGTCTACAGAATTTTTTTTGAGGATTAACAAGGGGTTTAAATCTGTTTTATTTGAAGTCACCATAATGGTGATTAGTGTGTCCATTAGTTGAGCTGATTAACTCTCAGCAATTGTGACAAAATATTCAGATAATCATCACAGAAGGCTACTAAAATACACAAAAACAGCAAAATTGTTTGTTAAATTTAGTACTGCAGTACCCAGCATGCATTGTGACAATAAAATTTTGTTGTCACTATTGTTGAGGTTCATGTGTTGATTTATGATGACAAGTGTATTATTAGCACAACGGCTTCTAGTAAAACAACATTAGTGAATCAGGCAATTTCATCTTTATTTGCTACTGCAAATGTGAGAAACACACTATCATAACAGCCAGCAAAGACAAACTTATTGTAAAAAGAGTTATAAGCCCAAATAATGGAAACACTAATCATTATTAGACAGAAATAAAATGGTTAATAATAAGTGAAGCTGGCAATGCTGTTTGTGGAGTTGTTTAATCATCCTATGCTGAGATCTTCAGAGATTGTCTTTTATCTTCAGTTGATTTAATCTAAGGCTGTGGCTTCAGTCAGTTGTTGTTGTGTTTTTGTTTGTCTCTTTTTTTCTATTATCTCTTTTCATTTAGTGATTCTGCTTGTTAAGACTGAAAATACTACATATTTAATATATACAGATTTTGTGACTCAGATTGTCATAGAGAGCACCTCCGTAGCTCCCTCCTTGGGCCACCAGAGGGCTCCATCACCGGAGTTTTGATAGCCATATCGCATTCCATTTCCCATAAGCTAATCACCTGTGACACCTGACCCTGCTTAACCTGGCTATTTATAACGTCTCCTTTCACTGTCTCTTTGCAAAGTCTTGTTTTACTCCGGTGAACATTTCTGAGCAGTTTCCCTTGTGATTATTGAACTGCCTTTTGTTGTTACCTTGCTGTGCCATATGTGTATGTGTGATTTATAGAATGAACATTTCCAAAAACATGCAGTACTCCGACAAGATAAAGTGTGTACATCTGCTCTGACCTAGATGTGACACTAAGCACTTTTTCACGTCAAAGCCAGTTTTTACAAATATGGGCGTAAGTGTGGATTTAAATGTACACATACTCTTAAGATCAAATCCGAGCATACGCACACTTTATAAATTCTGCCCCAGGAGCGGTCCGCCCAAGTGCTATCATTCCATGTCACATAAGGGCCAGATCATCATTCCACATGTGCCAGATGTGGGTCGGATCTGGGCCGACACTATGGTGCTATCTGGATATAATACAAAATACAATTGACTAAATACAAAATACTAAATTTTACTGCAATATTAACCTCAATTTAACTCTAACTTATACTACAGCATACTGTAGTATTAACTATAAAGTGTAGTATACTATAATTTACTACAGTTTACAATAGCAAATACTTCAGTTTACTAAAGTATTCTTTCATATGGGTAACATGTTGCTAGCATCTAAGTATTTCTAATATGTTTAAAGCATGTTTTACATGTCATTCTATCCTTTTCATAATCATTGAAAGTCAAGATCATAAATTATGATTCATAGTTTAAAATATAATCTGATTATGTGTTTGTTGACTGACTGAATGTGACTCTGTTTTATAGTGTAGATCATGGAGGAGAATCCAGAATTACAGCAGGACTACACAAATGTATGTCTAACACACACACCTACACGCACAGACACTTTAGTTTAAAAGACAATACAGGATGTTTTATAGAATGTTAAAACTCCTTATAGTATGAACCGAACCTACACCAACCCTACACTGTAAAACCCGACAAGTTAGGTTAACTCAAACCATGTGAGGCAACCGATTGCCTTAAACCAGCAGTTCTCAATTCCAGTCCTCACTTACTCCCGCTCTGCATATTTTGGACGTCTCTCTTTGTTGACTTTCTAGGTGGGGTGCCACATCCAACATACATTATTTAGCATACATCCTGACATGATTTATTGCAGTATAACAAAAGGAAAACTATTAAGACTTGATTTTAAATAAAGATAATTGTTTTTACCAAATTCAAGACTATTTTTCCGCAAGCTTTTTATCAAGACAAATAATTCAAAATGAATGTACAGTGCAACAGCAAAATCTGTGAGAAAAAAATAAATGTTACATTTGTTTAGACCATTTTTTATACATATACGGCATAAATAAATACAAGTTAGGCTGCAGTACCAAGCAGGACCACACAGAGACGCCAACAGACCACTATCCCAGTCACCTTAATATAAATATATACAGATATGTATTCAAAATAATTCGAGCAAAACACAAATTAAAGTAAAAAAAAACAACCTTTTTGTCAAATGTGGTGATCTGAAGGCTAACCAGTGAACAGTTCCTCTGTCAGAGTGAGTGTTGATGTCAATATAAACATCACTGTCCATAGCAAACTTGTATAAAAACACGGTTCTTCAGTGAGTGTCCATTATAAAAAAATTGCCAGACTTGCGATTCTACTGAAATGTGCTCATAAAGCTGTCAGAAAGCACACATACAGTTTGTTTATTTGCACACTAATAATAACAGACTCATGCATCTAATAACAAACGATTCCTTTATGTCAGTAGGCGCATTTCCATTACAGATTTACACAAAAAAAAATGTTTTTATAAATGTCAATTAGTAAAGTATTGTGAAATGACGACGTTTCCATTAACCGATGTTATGTGACTGAAACTTATTTCTTCCTCTCGCAATAAGTCATGGCAACAGATTTTCTATGGGATTTCGTTTATATTTAATCGAAAGTGACCTGTAAATGTGAAAAAAATGTTTCCATTGCTGTTTTGCAAAATATTCCTTTTCTGAATTGCCTGAAAAACCACCTCATGCGAGCATAAAAACTTTTTTGAGCTATATGGGAGATTTTGCGCAATTGACATGTTTCCATTAAGCTTATTTTCAATTTGCAATTTCAATTTGCGCAATTTAAAGGGGAAATGGAAACGCAGCTACTGACTATAATCATCTTTGCCTCCATCACAAGCATCATCCATCAAAACTTCACTGGTAAAATACTGGTTTGCTTTATTCAGCCCGTACAGACTAGTTCTGACTTCATATTTCTTATTATTAGAGGTATGTTTGTTCCAACGAATGGCTGCGCAAGTTAACGTTATGTATGATGACAAAAGCACGTTAGTGCTAGCTCTCCCAGAACCCATAAAGATTGCATTGCAGTGCAGAAAGTCTACAAGAACACTTGGGGTGATTCTCAGTATGAGAAATTGCCCCAAAAGGGGCGGAACTACACAGAATGTGACTTGATGATGATTGGACTATATTTCCAGAGGCAGAACAAACAGTGTAGAAGAGTGAACGCTAGCATAACACTATTTCTGAACAAGAAATGTTTGCATGATAGTATATTTAGTCATATTATAGTCTCATGTGTTTGTGGGTCTGATTTCATTCATCATTCCTGATTCTGATGTGTTTTCTCTCCATCAGATTCCCATCAGCTCACTCTGGATCTGAACACAGTGAATAAACGCCTCCGTCTGTCTGAAAACAACGGAGTGATTACCGGTACTGACTTAGAGCAGCTGTATTCTGGTCATCCAGATAGATTTATGGATTATAATCCTCAGGTGTTGTGCAAAGACAGTGTGTGTGGATGTTGTTACTGGGAGATTCAGTGGAGTGAATATGTGTGTATATCAGTATCATATAAGAGTATCCCCAGGAAGGGACGGGGTAATGGATGTAGGTTTGGATATAATGATCAGTCCTGGAGTTTGGAGTGCTGTTCCTCTGGTTACTCATTCATACACAACAGCATGCTGACTCGTCTCCCTATGAAGGCCATCAGCAGTACAATAGGAGTGTATGTGGATCACAGTGCAGGAATTCTCTCCTTCTACAACATCCACAAAAACACAAAGAGCCTCATCCACACAGTCCAGACCACATTCACGCAGCCACTCCATCCTGGGTTTTCTGTTTCTATTGGATCATCAGTGAAACTGTGTTGATGAACCAGAAGAGACTGACGAGAGATTCTGCCCATAATGCTTTTGACAATGCATGACATTAATATTATGAATCAGAATAAATTTGTCAGAAATACTAATCTAGACAGTAACATCAGTGATTCATTCAGAACATCTCATTCATATGTTATCATTCAGCAGATTTTTCTGGACTGCTCTTGTGCACAATAAATCATTTTGAGATCAGATGCTAATTGATTAATTTGTAATATGTAATCACTGTTTCTTTTCACTGTAAAGATGCTTTGAATCGATCTGTACTGTACAAAGCACTGTATAAATGAAGCTGATGAATATGTGATATGTCTGCATACTGTGTGAGTCATGAATGTAATTGATTCCTCACAAGAAATCAGCTTCAGTTTCTGACAGAGTATGAGATAAATCACAGCATTTAATATAGTTAATATAACTACAGTAATGCTGTATTAAATTATTATCTCCTTTAGTGAAAGAAGATGATATAATTATTTACTTTCTAAAACATTTACTGAATATTTTCTTTTTAATGGCCTCCCAGTATATTCACTGTACAAAAATCAATTAATGTATTTACTAAAACATGTAGAAATGTGTTAAATTACAGATGTGGTCATTAAAATGTGCATCACAAAGAAAGGGATCCCATGACCTGCCATGGCAAGACCCGTAGTGAAGTTCTCTGGCACATGAAGTATATTACCAGTAGGGGGCGGTTGTGTTTTATTTTTTTTATGACCAAGTGTCACATCAGAAACCATGTCCCTGTCCAATATGTCACCTTGTGATTCCCCATCACTGTAGGGATGGACTGGTTTAGACTAGAAGGGAGACATATTTCACTACTGGGGATGCGCACATCAATCTAATGTATTTTTATCACACTGTACAACAATAATACTCTTTTTTTTATTATAGTAAGTTCTAAGTTTAGGGTTGGGGTAGGTGTAGACGTTAAAAAAACGCAATCTAATATGTAGAAAAATTAATTTCATTGTTAGTTTCTGGTCGGAGCTGTATCCTTTCTAGTCACAACCAAATGGACTAGGACAGAGGTCCCCAGCCACTGGGACGTAACCAGGCCATGGAAGAATTGCTACCGGGTTGCAAGTACATTCTGGGGAAAATGAGTATAGATATGATACTCTGTTATTTATTACGTGTAAATGATTGTTCTAATTATTTTGTATTTTCATTTTATGCGATTTATGGATGCTATGTGTATACTATTTCATCTTAAAGGGGTCACGAATGCAAAACTCACTTTTACATTTGAACATTAATGTGTGTTGGCAGTTTGTGTACACAACCACCCTACAATGATAAAAATCCAGCCAGTGGTATTTTTTAATCTTTAAAAGTGATATTCCCTTGTTAAAATCAGGTTATTCTCAGCTTCTTGTGGGTGTGACGACACACAGACAGATGCCGCTCAAACGATAGTTGATTGACATGAGCGCCTTACCTTAGACCCGCCCTCACCGAGCTGAAACAGTCTGACTCCCATCGCCATTGTGTGACTCAGGTGCAGGGGAAGACAAGAATGTCTCAGATTGAGCGATTGAGGTGTTCTGTTGTTGAATGTAATAATGTACATAGAAGTCGTCATTTACTAAAAAAATTTCACAAGCCCTCAGCTCAAGTATAGGCTGTCTGTTTTTGCTGTCAGTGTGATCCTTGAAATTGGAGAGGACTCATCTGGTTCCCGTGGCCTTGTGCCTGTGGCTGTTTAGGGTAGGAGTTCTTTCCTGATGATCTGTCCCTGGGGCTCATCTAGTTGACGCAGTATCCACTGACATTCGGGTGTAGGTGTTGATCCACCATCTGCCCTCGGTACGGACTGGATCCGGGGGACTGCAGTGACCATCTGATCTGGATACGGACTGGATCTGGTGGCTATGGTGACCTCGGAATAAGAAACAAACAGACTAATATTAATGTAGATGCAAGAGTTCCATGTTGCCACAAAGTCAGATTGGAGAGGACTCATCTGGTTTTCGCAGTCTTGCGTCGATGGCCGTCTAGGTGATGAGGTCTTCACTGATGATCTGTCTCTGGGGCTCATCTAGTTGACGTGGTCTCTGCTGACATTCAGGGCTGTAGAGGATATCTCTGGGTGCTGATGGGTACGGACTGGATCCGAGGGACTGCAGTGACCGTCTGATCTGGATACAGGTGGCTACGGTGACCTCGGAATAAGAAGGAAAGATACTAATATTAGCGTAGATGCCATTCTTCTTCTGATGTAACGAGTACATCAGGTGTTATGGGAGTGTCCCCGGTTCCGGTTGACCTAATTAATGCAGCCTAACAATCCTTTAATGGATTTGGATTATGAAATGTGTTAAGTGTAGGCCAGGTTAAAGAGATGTGTCTTTAATCTAGATTTAAATTGACAGAGTGTGTCTGCCTCCCGAACAGTGTTAGGTAGATTGTTCCAGAGTTTGGGTGCTAAATATGAAAATGATCTGCCACCCGCAGTTGATTTTGATATTCTAGGTATTATCAAATTCCCGGAGTTTTGAGAACGCAGCAGACGTGAGGGACTATAATATGATAAGAGCTCGCTCAAGTACGGAGGAGCTAAACCGTTCAGGGCTTTATAAGTAATTAGCAAGATTTTAAAATCTATACGATGTTTAATAGGGAGCCAGTGCAGTGTTGACAGAACCGGGCTACTATGGTCATACTTTCTGGTTCTAGTAAGTGTAGCGAATTTAGCTCAAAAAGGGAAATTTATATAAATAATTACAACTAATTATGATTAATTACAATTATTTATACTGGCCGCCAGTGGTAACTGTAGCGTCGTCTAGCAAACATTTAGGGTAATTTCATATCAACTCTAAGCAATGATATTTTCTTGGCCACAGAAAAATAACATTCTTACAGTATTAATGCATCAGAGCATGTAGCTTGATCGGAAATCGTGAAGGGACATTAATCTGCAAGGTAGAATCAAAGACTCATGTAATTTGTGCACAAGAGTTTTATTAACTAATGACTACATATAACTAATCTAAACAAAAAAACATACAACACTCATACATGTTAGATGGGAAGAGGAGGATGGCTAGAAAAGTACAGGAAAAGGGGGGTGAGGCTGAGCTGACCATCTAAAAGAACCTTCAGTTTTTAATCGAAAGCATAGCATACGATAGCTTACACAAAACCTCTGTTTAGTGGAAGAAACGATACTTGCATTAGAACGAGAGTCTCGTGGAGCCTCTGAAGAAGTCCTGGATGGTTCCATTTGATGGCCGAAGTTGCAATTTCTTGAAACTCAGATGTTGTTCTTGACTCTGTTGAGGTTAGGAGAGTCCTTTCTCCTGAGTAAGCAGTTCTGAGGAACTGCAGGCCGCACTTCAGAGATTGGGATCCAGAGACGCCCAGGAGTGAACAGAGAGATGTCTGATCGTGGTCATTTTCATGATAAGTTCCATGGTTGAGTGAAATGAACTCCAGTGGTATTAGTCTGACTCTGTGGAGTCGAGAGCCAACTTCCCAGGCTGGGGAGATCCCACACAGCTCTAAATGTTGAGCCCCCCCCGTTACATGTGTATCAACATATAGTTTGCATCATCTTTTAGATCATCAAAGTACGAATTCAGAGATAGCAAACATGACACATGTGGTTATCCTACATAATATACCTATCTATATCTATCTTAACACATGCATAAAAACATTACACAATACAAAAGACAAGATACATAAACCACAATAATATACACAATGATTTGAGAATTTGTGTGTTCATTCATAGGAAGGTTTTTCTATGAATTAGGGAAGTCTATTTCAATAGGCCAAATGTCTTTACTATAGTTGCTGCATTCCTTTGGATCGTAAAACAGGTGTTATCAGATAGTTGCCCTGGCAACTGAGCCCTTTGGCTGTTGGTCGCATTGGGGGTTGTTTCCGGAATGCCAACCTATAGTTGGTTTGTTGGTTTTAAGAATTATTTGCTAAATGTAACAAATAACTATGTCTAATTGGTCCAGACGCTACATAAGTACTCTAGCTGCTGCATTTTGGACCAGCTGGAGTTTGTTTACGAAGCGTGCACAACAACCACCCAATAAAGCATTACAATAATCTATCCTTGAGATCATGAACGTATGGATTAACGTTTCTGCATTTGACATTGAGAGCATAGGTCGTAATTTCGATATATATTTTTAGATGAAAAAATGCGGTTTTACAAATGCTAGAAATGTGGCTTTCGAAGGAAAGACTGCTATCGAATAGCACACCTAGGTTTCTGACTGATGACGACGAATTGACAGAGCAGTCATTGAGTATTAGACTGTGTTTTAGGTTATTACATGCTGAGGTTTTAGGTCCAATAATTAACACCTCTGTTTTTTCAGAATTTAGCAGTAAAAAATTACTCGCCATCCAGTTTTTTATTTCAACTATGCATTCTGTTCGTTTTTCAAATTGGTATGTTTCGCCGGGCTGTGAAGAAATATAGAGCTGCGTATCATCAGCATAACAGTGAAAGCTAACACCATTTTTCCTGATGATATCTCCCAAGGGTAACATATAAAGTGTAAAAAGTAATGGCCCTAGTACTGAGCCTTGCGGTACTCCATACTGCACTTGTGACTGATATGATACCTCGTCATTCACTGCTACGAATTGATGCCGGTCAGATAAGTACGATTCGAACCAAGCCAGTGCACTACCACTAATGCCAACATAATTTTCAAGTCTATCTAAAAGAATATTGTGGTCAATAGTATCAAACGCAGCACTAAGATCCAGTAGCACTAATAGAGAGATGCAACCACGATCGGATGACAGGAGAAGGTCATTTGTAACTCTAATAAGAGCAGTCTCAGTACTATGATACGGTCTAAAACCTGACTGGAAATCCTCACAGATACAATTTTTCTCTAAGGAAGAACACAATTGTGAGGACACTACCTTTTCTAGTATCTTTGACAGAAAAGGGAGATTTGAGATTGGTCTGTAATTGTTTAATTTATTGGGATCAAGTTGAGGTTTTTTAATTAGAGGCTTAATAACAGCCAGTTTGAAGGTTTTGGGGACATACCCTAATGATAGTGACGAATTAATAATATTCAGAAGAGGATCCATGACTTCTGGAAGCACCTCTTTTAGTAGCTTAGATGGAATAGGGTCTAACATACATGTTGTCGGTTTAGATGATTTAATAAGTTTATACAGCTCTTCCTCTCCTATAGTTGAAAATGCATGGAATTGTTCCTTAGATGATCTATAGCGTAGAAGTGATACTGTAGCGGATGGATGCATAGTTACAATTTTATCTCTAATAATATCTATCTTGGTAGTAAAGTAGTTCATAAAGTCATTACTGCTGTGCTGTTGGGAAAATTCAGCACCTGTTGGTGCTTTATTCTTCGTTAATTGAGCCACTGTATTAAATAAATACCTAGGGTTGTGTTTTTTTTCTTCTAAGAAAGATAAAAAAAATAATCTGATCTAGCAGTTTTTAATGCTTTTCTATAGGATATGTTACATTCACGCCAGGCTGTACGGAAAACCTCTAGTTTTGTTTTCTTCCAGCTGCGTTCCATTTTTCGTCTTGCTCTCTTCAGTGCGCGAGTGTGCTCAGTATACCACGGTGTTGGACTGTTTTCCTTAATCTTTCTTAACCGCAGAGGAGCAACTATATCTAAAGTGCTAGAAAAAAGAGAGTCTATAGTTTCTGTTGCATCATCAAGTTTTCCTGAGCTATTGGATATGCTGAGGAATTCAGATAAATCAAGAAGATTACTTACAAAGCAGTCTTGTGGTAGAAGTAATGGTTCTACCGTACTTATAGCGAGGGGTTAATTTTACAGTTTTAGTTATCTGGAGTATACACGAGACTAGATAATGATCTGAGATATCATCACTTTGCTGCAGAATTTCAACGCCATTAACATCAATTCCGTGTGAAAATATTAAATCTAGAGTATGATTTTGGCAATGAGTAGGTCCTGACACGTGTTGAGTTCAGAATGTCTATAAATGCTGATCCCAATGCATCTTTTTCATTATCAACATGGATGTTAAAATCACCTACTATTAAGACTTTATCTGCAGCCAACACTAATTCGGATAGAAAATCAGCAAATTCTTTAATAAAGTCTGTATGGTGCCCTGGTGGCCTGTATACAGTAGCTAGTACAAATGTCACGGGAGATTTATCATTAATACTTGTTTCTTTGGATAATGTTATATGGAGCACCATTACTTCAAACGAGTTATACTTAAAGCCTGTTCTCTGAGAAACACTGAAAATATTGCTATAAATTGTGCAAACGCCCCCCCCCCCCCCCCCTACCTTTTAGACGTGGCTCATGTTTGTAACAGTAATTTTGGAGGGTAGCCTCGTTTAAAATAATATAATCATCTGGTTTTAGCCAGGTTTCTGTCAAACAGAGCACATCTAGGTTATGATCAGTGATCATATCATTTACAAAAAGTGCTTTCGTAGAAAATGACCTGATATTTAATAAGCCAAGCTTTATCATTTGTTTCTCAGTATTATATACATTTTTTATTTGTTGAACATCAATTAAATTGTTACTCTTAAATTGCTTTGGACGTTTATTGTATTTTCTAGCTCGGGGAACAGACACAGTCTCTATGGTGTGATATCTAGGTGAAAGGGTCTCTATGTGCTGAGAATTAACTGATTTCTGTGACGTGAGACGGCTAGCAGACGGTCGGTTTAGCCAGTCTGTCTGCTTCCTGACCTGGGCCCCAGTTAGTCAAGTGCAAAGTCTAAGACTATATGCCATATTTCTAGACAGGAGAGAAGCTCCACATCCGGAGGGATGAAGACCATCTCTTTTCAACAGGTCAGGTCTGCCCCAGAAACTCGTCCAATTGTCAATGAAACCTATGTTATTCTGCGGGCACCACTTAGACATTCAGCCATTTAACAATGACGATCTACCATGTATCTCGTCACCACGATACGCAGGGAGGGGACCAGAGCATATTACAGTGTCTGACATCGTACTTGAAGTTCACACACCTCTTTAACATTATTTTTAGTGATCTCCGACTGGCGAAGTCGAACATCATTAGTGCCGACGTGAATAACGATCTTACTGAATTTACGTTTAGCATTAGCCAGCACTTTTAAATATGCCAAGATGTCAGGCACTCTGGCTCCCGGTAAACATTGGACTATGGTGGCTGGTGTCTCTATTTTCACGTTCCGTACAATAGAATCGCAAACAACCAGAACACTTTCATCAGGTTTCTCAGTGGGTGCTTCACTGAGTGGGGAGAACCTGTTTGATGTTCTGATCGGAACGGAAGAGCGGTGTTTTGACCCACGACTATGCCGCCTCACAGTCACCCAGTTGCCCTGCTGCACGCCCAGATAGCAACATATTGTCGGCCCAGATCCGGCCCACATCTGGCACATGTGGCATGATGATCTGGCCCACATGCAGCGTGGAATGATGGCACTTGGGCGGACCGCTCCTGTTTGCCAGATCTGGGCCAAAAGCAGGCCATAGCAATGCCACATGTCAGCCAAGAGCAGAGAAATAAACCACACTGGACCTTATCTGAGCCACAAAATCTGTGTATATTTAATATGGAGTCATCTCAGCGTTAATAAGCACATTAACAAGCAGAATCACTGAAGGAAAGAAGAGAACAGAAAACAAGAGACAAACAGAAACAAAACTACTGACTACAGCCACAGCCTTAGATGAAATCAGCTGAAGATAAAAGACATTAAATCTCTGAAGATCTCAGCAGAGGAGGATTAAACAACTCCACAAACAGCATTACCAGCTTCACTTATTACTGACCAGATTTACTTTGTTTCTGTTAGAGGTCTACAGAAGTTCTTTATTGAGAATTAGCAGGGGCTTAAATATTCCACTTGAAGTCACCATGATAGTGATTAGCGTTTCCATTAATTAATTGGGCTCTTAACTCTTTTTTTAAGCGTTTGTCTTATTTGATTGTTGTGAAAATGTGGTTAACAAACACATTTGTAGTACATGATCATTTTTTCATTGTTGGCTTCACAATTATCATATAACCGACTGCTTCGCTGAACACATTTGATTGTAGTAGTTGTATAGTTTAATGTTTTCGCATTGTAAAACTGCATTATTGCAACATCAGTTTGAAATATTTATTTAAAAAAGGACAAAAGTTTGAATAAGGCTATCACACACAGATATCAGCAATCAGCATATGAATCTCAACAATGGTGACAGATAATCAGATCAGTTCTGGACATCACAAAAGGCTGCATTATTCGTTCATGCTGTGATGCAAGTTTTGCACACTTTTTATTGTCACCATTGTTGAGGTTCATATGTTGATTTATGATGGCTTTGTGTGTTCATAAAATTTAACCTTTTGTGATTTTTTTTTTTTAACTGGTTCTGCAAGACTACAGGCAGTTTCATACTATGAATGTATTTTTCCACAACATAATTGTAAAAGCTATATGACATTGAATCAGGCTCATTCTTTCAATATTACAACCATCAATAGCTTTTCATTGATTTCATTTTGTTTTTATTTGTTATTGCTTAGAGTTTTCACAAACACACCATCACAGCAATTGACAAAGATAAACTTTTATTAAAAAGTGTTACGAGTCCAATTATTGGAAACACTAATCACTATTATGGTGGCTTCAAAAAAAATTGATTTAAACCTGTTGTTTTTCAATAAAGAACTTCTGTAGGCCTCTAACAGAAATAAAGCAGATCTTATCAGCTGGTAATGCTGTTTGTGGAGTTGTTTAAACCTCCTCCTCTGAGATCTTCAGAGATTTAATGTCTTTTATCTTCAGCGATTCATCTAAGGCTGTGGCTGTAGTCAGTAGTTGTGTTTCTGTTTGTCTCTTGTTTTCTGTTCTCTTCTTTCCTTCAGTGATTCTGCTTGTTAATGTGCTTATTAACGCTGAGATGACTCCATATTAAATATACACAGATTTTGTGGCTCAGATAAGGTCCAGTGTGGTTTATTTCTCTGCTCTTGGCTGACATGTGGCATTGCTATGGCCTGCTTTTGGCCCAGATCTGGCAAACAGGAGCGGTCCGCCCAAGTGCCATCATTCCACGCTGCATGTGGGCCAGATCATCATGCCACATGTGCCAGATGTGGGCCGGATCTGGGCCGACAATATGTTGCTATCTGGGCGGGCGTTATAACTACTGGAACCGAACAATTTGCATGGCTCCCTGGGCTAGTCACATCCAAAGCCGTATCTAAGTCCCTCACATTCTTACTATCCTCCATTAAAGTGTGGATGTGTGTCTCTAGTTCTGAAATCTTCTCTGTCAGCCTAGCACTGCCGACAGAGATAGACAAGCTATACATGTGGCATGTGGTGCAGACAACAATAGCAAGAGAAGAAGCCATTACTCACCGTTTTTGTAGAATGGTTCCAACTTACCACTGTTGTTTTGATGAACTCTTGAAGAGAGGGATGGGAGGAGGAACAACGGAGTGAATAAGACGTAAAAGGAATCGCGATTCGCAAGCTTATCGGCTAACGGAATGCTAACGTGTTGCAGATCGTGGTTGTGGAATAAAAGCGAACAGTCAGCAAGAGAAAAAGGAAAACGGTAGTAGGCGTGAATAGAGAACGTGAATGTAAATGTAAGCCACCAGTGGCAAGCTAAATAGCTAATGGAATGCTAACGCACTGCACTCGCGGTTAACGAGTAAAGTGAGCGATTGGAGCAGTCAGATTAGTGTGACGGATAATTCCACAAGTCTGTAGGGAGTAAAGCTATGTTTTTATTACTTTAAACAACAGAGAGTAATAGTAAGATAGAGATTTCTAAAGAAAAAAAAAAGAAAAAAAAAAAAAAGAAAAACAAGCTCCAGAAAGCTACAAACACAAACCACTCGGCAACTCAGCAAAACAGCAAACTACTTTCTCTCATTCAAAACAGCAAACTACTTTCTCTCATTCCACTATGCTATGCCCACAAATTATCCCCTCTACTCCCCCTGCTCAGTCATATCCCCAGTTAAATCCACTAGCTACATGCCAACACCCGCAACCACAGACTTAAACCTGGATTTTAGAAAGAATGCTCCTTCCACCAACAGCAGGCAGCCCTGCAATCAATTCAACATCTGCAAATGCTCCAGCCAGACAGTGTTGCCAGTATCTCCATATCTGCAGTTTGTGCGGCGGTGCTCATGCCCATCATGTATGTCCTGTAAGGAAATCAGCTAATAAAAAAAAATCAGAAACTACTTATTGACTCCTGTGAATGTTTCTTGTCTATCTTTTAAACTATCTAACCACCAAAACACCAAATTCATGAATTATCTACTGTACGGTGTTGAAGAAAGTATACAATCGTCCTGTTGCAAGTATGTCTTTTCCTTTTATATAATACTTTTGTATTAAATTACTTTTATTAAGAAAGTGGTTTATTAAGAAAGAAACATATTTGGAATTTACATTGAATTTGTCCCTCCATTTATTTATTAAATATAATACATATATTTTGACAAAGACCTTGACATTTCTCTGATTACAAGGACCTTATTTTGATCCCATTAGTGGTTCAGCAAACTCTAAAGAAAAAAGAAGTGTCCCTATATTGTTCTGGGCCGGACTGACACATGCACTGCATTCCAAATGGCACAGTGAGGCCTACATAGGGCACCTTGATGGGGGAGAAAAGCATGACAATCACACATACTGTTCCAATCTGATGTTCATCTTCAAAGGGTGTTCCTTTAGAGCCATACACTTTCCAAGGCTGCTGCTGTGGAGAATACAGCCTTACAAGGGGGTGGGGGTAGTTATGACCTCCTCTGAGTAGTACACATCCCTGTGTTGATCGGTGACAAACAAGGACACTTGACACAAAGTGCTCAAACTCATTACAGTCAACAAAGTCTTTCTGAAATAAAATAGTTTTATAATCACAAGTTACATGCATTTTACTTGAATATTGTCATTATATATGAACAACTACAAGAAAAGTACACTTTGGGGGCTGTTTCCAGAACTCCAACATATAGTTGGCTTGTTGGTTTTAAAGATTATTTGTTAAATGTAACAAATAACTGTGTGTCTGATTGGGCCAAACACTACAGTACACTACACTTCCTGGAACACTTTAACAGGTATTTCCCAGAGGACACAGCTCCAGAAGAATATAACTGGATAAGATCACCATTCACTGTAATGAGGGCAAGTGACCGAACCTTGAAGACAGTCCCTGCATACCAATGTTCATACTTATACTACGCCCTTAAAGCATGTACTCTTTTGGTTAAGAAAACATACACACTTTTGAGTGTGTAGTAGAAGAGCAGGGAAAGTAGGCTTTGGGACATCACGTCACACAAGGTTAAATGTTGATTATTAGTAACTTTAACTCCTTCTTCTAAACATCTCACCCTAACATCCGCCATGCTTTTAACACGGTTTATTCGTGTTTGTTGTTCTGGACCGAATCCTTTGCCAAAGCCCAATGGATTGTGGGCAATATTAGCCATTAGCGTGTGCATGGATCCACAAAAATCGACCGGAATTTTGCATACTCTTTTCAACATACTATGATTTGGGACACACTTATTGTAATCTCACATACTATTTAGGATGGACAGTATGAACACTGAGACGCAGGGAGTGTTAAAATCCAAAACTCAGCCAGCGTCTTGGAATTAAAGTCAAAAGGGGAAAACCCACAGCTATCCTCTTGTGTACTTTAAATAAATAAATACATACATACATAAATCAATCAAGGAAGGAAGGATTTAATCCTGACTCATTGTATGCTATCTGGGCTCTTCTTCCCAGACTTCAAATTCATCTGAATCTTTTTCTGTTTTATATTCAGTTTCTGACCCTTCTAATACCATTTGCAGCTCTTTGTTTTCTTTTTTAAGTGTTTTTAGCATTTTATCAATCTCTCAAACTGCCTTCCCTCATATAAGAATATCCTTCTGGAATATAGCCTGCTTGCCAGAATTTGACCAGCCTTCAGCCCCAGCTATGTTTTTGGCTGATGGAGATTTGACCATATGTTAAACTGCGCTCCTCTTACTATTTTTTGATCCCACTTTCTTATAATTGCCTGCCTCTTTCTCTGCTGCTAGGATTTCTGTATTTTATCCCTTTAATGTTAACTTCAGGCCAATCTTTTTTTTTACCTGGTGTAACTCTATTTAGCTGCAACTTTCCTGCACTCTTGTTTTGCAATCTTACTTCTCTAAGATCATCTTCCCAGTGGTATTTGTTTAATCTTTAAAAATAATATCCCCTTTTTAAAATCAGCTCATTCTCAGCTTCTTGTGGGTGTGATGACCAGTGTGTACCAGTCATATAGTCACATTTCCCAACCAAATAGATCCTGTTAAACTGAAAATATTTGGATGATCAAAGATGAATGTTTGATTATACCATGTGAAGCTGAACAGGGGTGTGTTTTCCAAAATCATTCTTAGCTAACTTCGGTTGAATGATATTGGTAACGACAGAACTTGAATAAATTTACCTTTCTACCCATTTCTCACATGTCCTGTAAGGAAAAACACAAATCAGTTACTAAAACTCCAGCAGTAGACAAAAAGAAAGAAAGAAAAAACATGCAGGCTGATAAAAGAAGAATGTCTGGAAAACAAACATGAGGAAAACAACCCATCATGGTATTCATGGCAGCCACGCCAGTCGGTGAGGGAACACGCCACACCACACCTGAAATGCAAAGAAACCGGTCTACACGAGTAATCATTTGTTCCAACAACATTAGGTATTTCGGTACTTACCAACACTACTGAAAGTGAAAGAATGTCCTAGGAGAAAATGTAGTTTGGATCATTCACTGCAGAGAGCTGTGAACATGCAAATCTTTCAAGCATGTACAATATAGGTACAGCATGCAAAAAAAAAAACTAAAAAAAAACTAAAAAGTTGAATTAGGGCATTATTTTTTAACTCTTCAAGTCAAAGGTGCATGGTTTCACAAGACTTTTTCTTAACCATAATAAAACATGAAAATGAGTTTTGAAAATGGAAGCATCAGGAAAAGTGCTGTCATCACAACTACTTTCCTTGCTTAAGAACAGACAATGGGAAAAAGATGCCGTCATTAAGTTGTTTAAAGGCCTGGTGAAACAATTTACTGGTAGGAATGATGATTTTCACACATGGATGATGAAGATCCTTCATCAAGTGGAGATTCACAAAATGAGTGTATCAGATTTGACATCAAATGGTGATAAGATTCTGGATCAAGTTGAGGAAAAAATTGACGACATTGCCAAAAACACTGAAGAGAAAACACTGGATGAGATTATGAAAGAAATCCGTGAACAAGCAGATATTGATAAAGAGATGATGGCACAAGTGACAGATATTGTGTCATCTGTGCATGATTCTCTGTCAGCTTCTACAGCACCACATTTAAAAGAAATAAAGCACAGTTTGTTTAAGCTCTGCAAAGCCGTAGAAAAAACGATGAAATATAAACCTCGAGTGACGCAGATGGTGTGCTGGTGCGTTCTTGTTCTTTCTAAATCAAGTCGGCTGGTTCAGGTTTTAACAGGAGAAAGAAAGTTGTGTATCGTAGCAATGTTTGCAGCTTATCAGGTCATGATGGGAAAAACCATCTCCAGTTCTCCTGTACTTGCTAAAATAGATGCTGAAGAATGATTTGAATTTTATAATGAACTGAATATCACTGTTGATTCCAACATCGACAAATCAGAAACTGAGTTAAAGAAGTGCTATGAATGTAAGGTGGTCTATGGTACGACTGTCAGTTTTGCAGCTGACTGGCTAAGACAGCGCTTCCTTAGACAAGATGTAAGATCTAAGAGAGAGTTTAAGTGTGTTATAGTGGATGCTCACTAATGCTGGACAAAGGTCTTGAAGTGGTTTACTTGAGCACTGAGATTCCGCTAATGGAATGCCTCAATGTAATATTGGCTGAAATTTGGTTAATCATCAACCAGCTGAAGCGTTTGGAGACTGGAGAGATTTTAGGTCCCGTTCAGCTCTTCTCAGAGCTTCTGTCTGAAATTATAACTGAAAATAAAAACATTGATCAGCACATTATTGTGCAGATGGCTGTGGAAGCAGGAATTATGCCTATAAAATCTTTAAAGCAAACACAAGAAAACATGACAAATGCTCTAAAACAACTTGATAATGCAAGTGTTGTGCAAATGGTGGCATTTTTAACCATCTTTATGAAAAAAGTACCCAAGTATTTCATTAAACTATATAAAGAAGGGCCTGATGGGACTTTACAGAAGCTAGGAAAGGTTAGTCTCGCAGATACAAACAAGAAACAAGAAATATCTGTTCTTCTCCTGGGAAACGGAAAATGCCGTGCGGTGCACTTTGAGGAGGACTCACTAGATCCATCTTTGAGGAAAAAGATTAAAAAGTCCTATCAGTCCGAATCAGCAAAAGAACAAAACAAATCTCGTATCCCAGGCCTAGAAGATCTCATCGGTGGCAAGATGCAAACTTGGTTTGGAAGTGCTCTGCTAGCCACAAAATTGACTCTGGGCCACGAATATGTCCTTCATGGAGAGGGAGTCGCTCCTGTAGACTACAGTTCAACTGGTGTTGTGCAGAATGACATGCGATGGGGGGAAGGACTTCAGCAGTTCCTAGAGATGAAACACCAAACTAAACTCTCCAACATAGCTCTAATAACAAACTTCATGTCTAATGTTGGATTATTCAAGAAATACACGAATCAAATATATGGGATCACAGGAACCTTGGGGGACCGAACAGAGCTTGACATGGTGAAGAAACTGTACAATGGTATTGAAACCTTCAAGATTCTCTCCTTCAGGCAAAGGAAACTTTATGAGTTGGAAGGCATGGTCATAACTGAAGAGGATGAGTGGATCAGGATCGTCTGCAATGCTGTTAAACATCAAGTGACCTCCACAGTCTATCGAGGTCCACGAGCAACTCTTATCATCTGTGAAACAATCAATCTTGCGGAAATGTTCCACAAGACTCTTTCAGACACAATCTCATTAGACAAACTAAAACTTTATGTTAATAACAACATGGATAGCTCTAAAATAACAGATTCGGAAGTGCAAGCAGGAGATGTCATCATTGCAACTGATCTAGCAGGTCGAGATACAGACCTAAAGGTTTGTGATACTGTAAACGAGGCAGGAGGTCTGTTTGTGATGCAAACCTTCTTACCTCTGAATGTCCGTGTCGAACAGCAAGCCTTTGGACGAACGGCTCGCCAAGGGAGGCCAGGATCTGCTCAAATCATCATGTGTGCCAGTCATTTCTCTGACACTGTTAAACTAATGATGGGTGAAAATACATCACTGACCAGTTTACTCAGCTGTCCGGATAACTTTTCAAAACAGATGACAAAAGAGAATGTGTTTGAGAATGCAGTTAATAACTACCTGGGAAATCACAGCTCTCAAAACCACGATGCAATGGTCTCTGCTCTGACAGCTCTCTTGGCCACAACTTCAAGTAATCTGGAAAGGGCAAAAGAGGCCAGGAACACCGGAGTGAAAAAGAGACTCTCTGGGTTCCTTGAAAAAGACATTCCAGAAATCATACAAAAGGAAGACCTATTTTCTGTCTACCTTGATTTTTTGGACAGCATCTATGAAGATGATGTTTTTTCAGACCAGCGTGATGTAATTGTGTCCTCACTTCATGAGTGCTGGGGTCTGTGGCTCCTGATGTATTTCAATCAGGAAAAGTCAACTGAGAAAAGCACATCTTTAAAGGAACAGCTGAAGGGGGACTTGTTGAGTGCAAAGCAGAAACTTTTGAGCAAACAGTCCCCATCCTCCATGGTCTACTATTACATCAGGTCCGGGTAGGGCTGGGCGATAATTCGATAACGATAATTTTCGCGATATAATTTTCCTCGATAAAACGATATAAAGAGTTCGATAAATGTTCGATATAATTTTTATGTGCCAAAAGCGGAACTCAGCGGACTCATTTAAATCGCGTCACACGGACCGTTTATCCGCTCGGACCAAAGTTTAAACTGTCGCCCTGCGCGAGCACACTAGACAAGTTGCATTTATTATCTAGATGTGGCACGGACGCGCCTGGAAAAACCGAGCGCGTCGCTTCCGTAATGAGCGTAGCTGCCGCGCGCCTACATTTGAAATAACGAACTTGAACGCGTAAAAGACGCGATATGTGAAGGGCTCCGTCATGCGAGCACTAAACAGCGCTGTGAGATCCAGTGTGAAACACTTGAATTCAGCGATGAACACGAATGACTCTGTGATTCAAACTAGTTTAAAGCTGTGTGCAGCGAGACAGTCAGAAGGCTTTTCAGTCTACACATCGCCATCATTTACCATGGATTTACTGTAGTAACACTCACTGCACCATGATATTATGGCAGCTGGGCGATATGGGGATATGTGGGATATTCACACTTAATTTTATTACAGGAATAATGGTATATAATTATAGTATGTGTGTATTTGTGATTAAGCTATAGCATGTGTGCATTTATAGTGAATGTTTTTAGACTACCGTTTTTCATACAAATAGGCTACCTATAAAATGATGTAGTTATATTTTTACAATGATATTGAGGTACCATTATGTGTGGTTTTAACTATTTATCATGATTTAAAATGCATGCTTGCTACTATGGGAGACCAATGCTTAATTTTTTTTTTTTTTTTTAAAAAAGGTCAGAATAAATTTAACCATATAAACCGAGGTTGCTACAAATTTTTACAGATGTTACTGATTGATAATGATGATAATGAACAAAAAAAAATTACCTCTGCATCCTCAAGCTACTATCAAACATGCATTTCTAAGAGACAAAAACGTGATATTCTTCTTATTATTATTATCATTATCACACAGCCCAAACCCTGTTTCTTGATTTGAAACAATAGAACTCATTAGAACATGCAGAAATTAATTTTTCTATTTAGATATTTATTTTGTTAAAGAAAAGTAATGATCTGGTTTCTACAACTTTTACTTTGGAGCAAAAATCTGACTTTAAACTTGAAACAAATAGAGATTTGACATTTATCATGATAATTATCGATATCGACTGATATGAAAAAAATTATCGTGATAATTCTTTTGCCCATATCGCCCAGCCCTAGGTCCGGGAACAATCTCCGTGAGCAGAAACGCCTTGCTGAGAGCATTGAGATGTACACCAAAGCTTTGGAGGATGGTGGATCTGGGGAGATTATTCCTCTCTATAATCGTGCATTGGCCACTATTATGAAGAAAGACACAGGCTATATTGCTCAAGCATTGGCAGACCTGGAAAATGCGGACAAAGCAATAAATTCATACAAGTCTCATCTGGCACATATTTTTGCTTGTGTAAAATCATCAAGACAAGACCCAACAACAGAAGGTGATACTTTGCTCAGCAAACAGTTTCAAATGAAGTGCATGATTGTAGACCAACTCAAGATTAACATTCAAGATGCAGTGATCAAGTTAAAAAGGGCTCAAAACAGAGGAGGAAAAGTAAGACTATTGGATAAACATACTATATTTCTGGCTGAAGACTCTTTGAAGAGGGCTATGGGAGGAAGATGTATGAGCCTGCCTGTAAGACTTGCCCTTGTTGTGATAGAAGACTTTACAAAGAGGGGTGAAATCAAACGAGGAGATGCGATGAGATGCTTGGCTGAAAAATTTGCACTGCTTTATGCTCAAGACAGTACGAAAAGAGCCATGCGCAGAGGAGGAGATGTGAACCCGGCTGAAAGACTTTTATTTTTGCTGTTAGAAGACTGTATTCGCAGTTCTCAAAAAATACTGGAAGAGCTCATAATGGAATATGAACATATCAGGTCACTGGGTCTTGACACCATTTTCTCTTTGGACACTATATTTTCTCTCATGGGCTTTTTGTCAAAGATATTTAGCAAAGACAATATTTAGATAAGACCGTCTTAAAATGTGACACTTCTCTTGAGCTGTCAGTTCTTGGTGCTCACATTTATATCTATATACACTTATATGTGTATTCACACATTGGGTTTCCATGTTTTATGGGAACTATCGATAAACAATGATTATTATACCGTACAAATTTATTACTACTTATACCATAACCCTACCCCTAAACCTACCCCTCACACAAACCTTTCTACATTGTGTATGATTAAAAAAATTGTTTACAAAAATCATGGAAAAAAAACACAAGGGCAGAAGTTACTGGTATTTCTATCTTTGTGGGTCCCCATAATATATGGATTACCAGTACACACACATCAAGATCAAGAATGGTATTTATGCACATACTTCATAGGAATGTGACTCTGAGCATTATAATTTAATATAAGAATTGTAAATTATGAAAGATACTATAAATGTTGCCTAATTAAAAAAGGGTACTTATACTGGATATAAAACTAGAAAGATGTTCTGTTGTGTATTTATGTATATAATGTTAATGCATGCCCTGTATACACACACTATATCTGCAAATCTTCATGTAAATGAGTTGTTAAAAAAAGGACGTTAAAAATAAACAAAATAAATAATCATGAAAAAATCTGACGAGATTATTAACAGAGATTTAGATGATGATTTCGTTTGACATTACCATCACTGTGATTAGTGTTTGCTTTAGTTGGGCTCTTGACCCTTGACTTTGTAATATACTTTTGAACTGATGTAGCTGTGTTTGGCCATATATGTTGTGGCAAGGAAAAACAAAAAGAGATTGCAACCAGGTGATTTTGGTTCTTTATTGATGATAACACAGGCTCTTTGCTACAAAACACAGCTGTTGATAGCATATCAGGTGCAGAACCCTTAAAAACCAGTCTTCTCTGGCCTGGGGCCAGTAGTTTCATCTTTGCTTCTCTGAACACTCGATACAACAATTGTTATAAGCTTGCTTCTGAAGATTTCTTTAACAATCATCTGTATATGCCTGAAGAAGTAGCAGTATACTTCGAAACGTCGCGAGTACAGATAACGTCTAAGTAAACAGGAATTAATCAGTTCGAACGAGTAAAACACTGTTATGGCGAGATTTAGAGAGAGCTTCAGATCTAACAACACTTATAGACAAAATACGAGATTCACGTCGATACCATCAGACGAAGAACCATATTTTCATTCTACAAACATGAATACACATACCCGTGCACGGAGCTGGCATCGTGAGCGTGACAGAGAAATGGACTTTGATCTCGGACGAGACAATTACAACTATCCATACCGCTCAAACGATCCTCCTGCCTGAACAACAGCCCGTTTCCGGGCTAACCCACGTGATTATCTCATAAACTTAGCCTCCGTGTTAAGAAAGTGTCTTAAGGGGGCAGCCGTGGCCTAATGGTTGGGGAGTCAGGCTCGTAATCGAAAGGTTGCGGGTTCGAGTCCCAGGTCCGGCAGGGATTGAAGGTGGAGGGAGTGAATAACCAGCACTCTCTCCACCCTCAATACCACGACTGAGGTGAGTCCCTTGAGCAAGGCACCCACACACACACACTGTGTGCGTG
This sequence comes from Cirrhinus mrigala, assembly GCA_036247105.1. Lineage (NCBI taxonomy): Eukaryota > Metazoa > Chordata > Actinopteri > Cypriniformes > Cyprinidae > Cirrhinus > Cirrhinus mrigala. The sequence goes on from JAMKFB010000915.1 coordinate 1,310,163, forward strand.
CGTGCGCGAGATCACTTCTCACTACTGTGTGTGCACTTGGATGGATGCAGAGCACAAATGGCCACACGTCACGTCCTTTCCTTTCCCTAAGAAATTAGCAAAGGGGTAATGGGTCTTATTTTTTTGATTCAGCTCAGACTAATCTACATTTTTATGTAAACATATGTTAAAAATGATGACCAGTCTTAAAGAAAAAAAATAGATGATCAACTTCTAAGACTAGTCTAAACCCTTTATGCAACATGTGAGATCATTTTATTTGGAAGCAACTGTTACAAATGGACATGAAGCAGGTGGATCCATATGCAGGCTTTTATTTATGTTAGGCACAGACATGGTCATAAACAGGCAGAGGGTCGGGCAATGGCATATAACAGTCTCCAGTTTAACCAAACTGAATAAACCACTATACACTTGTAAAAAGGTAACCGATTGCACTAAAATAGTTAATTTAACAAGACAGAAATCAGAGTCACTTATTGAATGCAAAACAGATATTTTATATTTAGTAGAAAAAAATCTTAATCACACATCTTGAATCATAGCAACTTTTTTAGGAATACTTACAGTAAATCAAAACAAACACACACACAAAAACTAAGTTAGAATCCAAAGCAAATTGTCCATTGATGAGGAATGAGGCATGAGAAAGTGACTAAAGGCTTATCTGGTGTCCCGTCCATGTGTCACATAGTCGAACCTAGTTGTCCATCTTAATGAATATGCTCAATATTAAAGTTCCCAGCAAACTGGAAGACCTTTCCAAGAATGACGGATAAAAGGCAAAATGTAGATCTTTGCAGACAAAAGGGAATTGCAAACTTCCTCCACAGTCTACATATAAGGCACCAGATTCCTCCAGATACTAAAAAGTCCTTCTAGAAAAATAAACAAAATCATATTCAATATTCAAATATCACTTCCAGTAAGTTAAACATATATTGCATACCAAACATAAACTTACTTTCAGCTGAGCACAAAACAAGTTTCTCAACAAGGACTCAGAAGTTTGACCCATGGCTACAACATCTTTCTACAAAAGTCAGATGGAAACAAACCATACCAAATGTTCACAAAACACTTCAAATGCAATACACTGTTAAACATACATTTAATATAAAAGCCAGCCTTACTTTCTTTTAGTTGAGCATAAAACACAAGTTTCCCAATAAGCCAAGTTTGACCACATTGTTAAGGCCATGTTCCAGCCATTGGTTTTCTCTTCTTCTATACCGTGACATAACTTATAGAGCAAATATTGCACTCTAGTGCCCCCCTTGGTGAGGAAGAGAACAACACCTAACCTTTCACAGTCCTATAGCAGGCTGGTGACTGTTATAGGCAAACTGGTATAATAAGGGCAAAACACAAGAGTACTCCAAACGGGCAGGGGTCGAATAACAACAGCGGACGAGATACAGAGGACAAGGCAAAAAGGTAATCCAAAAAGACAGGCAGGAGAATGCAAACCCCAAAAAAACAAGACAGGAAACACAATGAAATGCTTTGTATGGCATCAATGCTAAACCAATACTTGACAGTAAGTGACTGTGGTGACCGGGGCCGTATTCACAAAACATTTTATCTTACCACTAAGAGTTCTCCTAAATAGCAGTAAGTTTTTAGCTAAGAGTTTTCTCTTAAAACCTATTCCCAAAGCTGCTGAGACAAACCTTTACTAAGGAATAGAGAGAAGTCTTAAGCTAAGAGTAAGGGCGGGGCTGACCTCATTACTATGGATGATGTCAGCATGCTCATTTACTATGCACACACTGATTGGCTGATAGGGGGGGAGTCTCTGTCGGAGACTTGTTTATAGAATATTGTAGAGCATGATATTAAGTTGCCATATTCAAATCAAGTTTAAAAAAAATGTTGCCATCAAGATTTTAAAATGCAGGCTAGGTGTCACAAATATATGTAAAAAGTATATGTTCAGGGCCCGTATTCACAAAACATTTTATCTTAGCACTAAGAGTTCTCCTAAATAGCAGTAAAAGTTTTTAGCTAAGAGTTTTCTCTTAAAACCTATTCACAAAGCTGCTGAGACAAACTTTTACTAAGGAATAGAGAGAAGTCTTAAGCCAAGAGTAAGGGCGGGGTTGACCTCATTGCTATGGATGATGTCAGCATACCTACTAACTATGCACACTGTGATTGGCTGATAGGGAAGGGGTTTCTGTCAGAGATTCATTTTTATTTCATAGAGTGGGGGTTTTCAAGATGGCTCCTTGAACGCACACGTTTTGATGAGCTCTGCAATCCTAACCATTTAAATGAACTTTTGTAACGTTGTTGCAAAGAAAATTTTGAAAATTAACTCAACTGATATTACAGTGATTCGCTAAGACCACAATGGGTGGCTCAGAGAAGCGGAAAGAAGAAGGCTGGAAAGTCTGGACCAACTGTACAGGCTAAATTGTCTGGTAAAAACAACAGCAGCTCGCAGGCGGCCGAAAGTTCTGTTAAAGTCTGTAACGTTACTAGCGACTTGATTACAGACAACTTGCACGACTACTTTAAACAAGGTAATGATCCAGAAGAATTTATGCAGAAGAGGAATTTCCGTGTCTCCCTGAAACTCCATGTGATTCGCCAGCCCCCAAACAGTGCAGAACCGTGGACAAAGATACAACGGTTATCCTCTCGCAGATTTCTGACCTTTCTCGGCTGGTACAGAACAGATCAGACACGCTAGAGAAGTTGGTGGAAAAGAATTCACAGATAATAAACGAGATGAAAACAGAAGTCAGTGTCAATACAAAACAAATCGCAGAGTTAAAGGAAACGATTGAGTATATCTGCAACGACGTCAATGCCATGAAACCTCGACTAAAACAAGTTGAAAAGTGTACTGAGGAGCATGAAAAACGTCTATCGTTGCTGGAGGGCTATTCCCGCAGATGGAATTTAAGAATTCAGGGGCTTCGAGAGAAAAACGGGGAAGATGTTCGTCACAAAGTCATCAAAATATGTCAATGCCTTTTACCGCAACATAAAGATAAACTGACTGACGTCGTGGATGTTGCACACCGTCTTGGTCGTTTCAAACCTGGAAACAACACTCCGAGAGGAGTCATATTTCAGTTCTCTTCTCGTTTTTTTAGAGATGCTGTCTGGCGTGCTGCTAAAGACGCAGACTTTCTGAAAATCAACCACCTGAGAATCACTGAGGACCTGTCTCCTGCCGACAGAGAACGGGGGATGAAATTATGGCCTGATGTCGAAAAAGCACGTAAGGAAAAGCACGTAAGGAAAATAAGAAAGCTTTCTTCGTTTGGGGTCATGCTTTTGTAGATGGCATTGAGATTTCTCCACCCACTTAAACCACAAGGGATATTTTCGCTAGTATATTCAAGGTGAATGGAACTGGGAAAAATGATGGTTTACAGACTTTTTAGGGTACCATCCTTCTTCTGTTTAATAACACACTTTATTTTTCTTTGCACTTAAACAGGAGGTATTCTTCTCCCTATTTTATTTAAAGACTTGAATGGGTCTAAAATTCCAGTTCAAAGGTTTTGATTAAAAGTTATAATTGAGACAATAATACAACTTCCTTCTTTGCATTAAAAAGGGATTGCTGTTCTCTTCCTAGTTTACACTTTTTGCTATAAGGTGTATAGGAATCTTCTGGGTGTAACGTTTTGTTTTCTAAAAGTTTTTGTTTCATGTCTTTATCTATCATTTCTCTTAATTGTAGAGGGTTCCGTAATGTTGTTAAGAGGAAAGCCATTTTATTGTACTTGAAACGCTTTAACATGGATTTCTGTTTTTTACAAGAATGCCATTCTGAGATTAGCGATACAAATTTTTGGAGGTCACAGTGGGGACTAGATTTATGGTTATCTCATGGCACTACTCATTCTGCTGGAGTTGGCATATTGAAAAATCGATTTAAAGGTAAAATTTTAAGTTCTGAATGTGATACATCTGGACATTACATTTTACTTGCCCTTGAAATTTCTAATTTGGTCTGTATTGTTGTTAATGTTTATGGCTTCAACTTACAAAGAGAAAATAATGCCTTTTTTGACAGATTAGGTGATCGGGTGACTCGTATGTTAGCGACATATCCTAACTCTTCTTTGATTTTTGGAGGTGATTTCAATGTCGTCCTGGACAATAGGTTAGATAGGTGGCCTCCTCAGACTGCAAAGCTAAGTCCTGATTTTGTAATTACATTTATGGAAAAAATTTCTTTAATTGATGTATGGAGAAAATATCATCCAACACAAGAATGCTTTACTTGGAGTAATAATTCTTTATCTAGTCAGTCCAGGATCGATTACTGGCTTACATCAGAAGATTTAGATAATATTGTCACTAATATAATACCATCCCCGTTCTCTGATCACAAAGCTATTTCAATAAATATTTCATTTAATTCTTTTGTAAATGAAACTCAAAAGTCTGGATACTGGAAATTAAATAATTCAGTACTTCAACATAGCGAAGTAATCACTGGCATAGAAAAAATAATTTTGTCTTATTGGAATAAAGCGAAAATTGAAAAAAAATATTGTAGCAATTGGGAACTTCTCAAATTTGAAGCAGGTAGTTTCTTTAGGAAGTACTGTAGTGAACTTGCAAAAAAGAGGAAAACTGATGAGGAAAAAAAAATTTTTCTCTATTGTCTAAAAATGTGGATGAATTGTCAGAACTTGATAAAGCAGAACTCACTGAACAGAAATTTAAATTAGAGGAAATTTACAAGCTAAAGGAGCTTTTATAAGGTCTCGAAGAAAATGGCTTGAGGAGGGTGAAAAGAGCTCTGCTTATTTCTTTAGACTTGAGAGGCAACAAGTTAAAAATAATCAGATTGAAAAACTAAGGATAAATGGTAATATTGTGGAAGACCCCAAAATGATTGCAAATTTTTGCTCTGCGTTTTATAGTAATTTGTATGCTTCCAATTTCTGTCAACAGTCTACATCTGAGTTTCTTGAGTCCTTACATAACATGAAACAGGTTAGTAATGAAGAGTTTAATATGTGTGAAGCCCCTTGTTACGAATCTGGTCGGTGTCCTGCGGTCCGCTCACCGCCAGATGTCGCTCTCACCCTGTCACTATACACAGACTGTTGCATTGCACCCCGGACTACTACTCCCATCACCCATCGCGCTGATTGTGTCGACTCCTGTGGCCAATCAGGCGCGCTATAAAAGCCCCGGTCTTTCCCCATGCAAGCCACGGAGTATTGTTGTTGTGATTTCCGTTGTTAGCGTTCCTAGTTTCCAGTGTTTGTTCTCTCGCCTGGTCATCTCGTTTTCGACTGTCTCTCCGCCTGCCTTTTGGACTATCGCTTGTTATAAGGATTATTCGCTCGTCTCGCCTCTGACACACCTGTTTGCTGTTGTTTTGACCCTGCCTGTTTTCGACCATGTATCTGTCTCATCCCTTTAATAAAAGCTCACGAATGGATCCGCTCGCCTCTCGTCTCACTCATTCCGTTACAGAATACTCCGTCACAACAGGATCCAGCAGCTTCACCCCCGGACAGTCAACTGATATGGACACAGACAGAATTCTTTGCAGAATCAAACAAGGACCACGTACACTCGAGCAACACATCGGTGAGTTTCTGGCCATTGCCAATTATTCCACCCTCCCGGACTGCATAGTTATAGAAATCTTTTGTGATGGCATAAATGAGCCTTTAAAGGCGAGGCTGAGACGCGAGGGCCCGCGCCCATCTCTGGCTGCTTTCTTGGACTTTGCTCTGTTACGTGTGGGCTCTCCATTTACTGTGGGTGTCGCGGAGGAGGAGCGCGACACCACGGAACTGCTGTCCGCCTGGATCGCTCGTGAAATGGCGGCCAATGGAGCGCGCTCGAGCAATGGCGACGGCTGTGAATAGCGCTGCTCTAATGGCGGCGACAGCGGTGCCAGTTCACAAAATGGCGGCCGCGTCGGAGCGCGTTCACACCATGGCGGCGACGGCGGAACCCGTTTACAAAATGGCGGCGATAACAGAGCTCCGTCACGTCACAGCTGCCATACCTGAGTCAAGTCAAGTTGCAGCTGCGTTTCCTGAGTCAAGTCAAGTTTCCGAGTGAAGTCAAGTTTCCAAGTCAAGTCAAGCTGCAGCTGCGTTTCCTGAGTCAAGTCAAGCTCCCGAGTCAAGTCAAGCTGCAGCTGCGTTTCCTGAGTCAAGTCAAGCTCCCGAGTCAAGTCAAGCTGCAGCTGCGTTTCCTGAGTCAAGTCAAGCTCCCGAGTCAAGTCAAGCTGCAGCTGCGTTTCCTGAGTCAAGTCAAGCTCCCGAGTCAAGTCAAGCTGCAGCTGCGTTTCCTGAGTCAAGTCAAGTTTCCGAGTCAAGTCAAGTTTCTAAGTCCAGTCAAGGTGCAGCTGCGTTTCCTGAGTCCAGTCAAGTTGCAGCTGTGTTTCCTGAGCCAAGCACTGTCAAGATGGCTGCCACGCCAGAGCCACTGCACAAGATGGCTGCCACGCCAGAGCCACTGCATAAGATGGCTGCCACGCCAGAGCCACTGCACAAGATGGCTGCCACGCCAGAGCCACCGTACAAGATGGCTGCCACGCCAGAGCCACCGCACAAGATGGCCGCCACGTCAGAGCCTGCTCACACCACGTCTGCCAAGCCACAGCCTCCTCATGTCACGGCTGCCGCTCCAGGGCCTGCTCACGCCATGCCAGCCGCTCCAGGGCCTGCTCACGCCATGCCAGCCGCTCCAGGGCCAGTCCACAAGATGGCCGCCATCCCAGAGCCAGTGCACAAGATGGCCGCCATCCCAGAACCAGTTCACAAGATGGCCGCCTTCCCAGAACAAGTTCACAAGATGGCCGCTGTCTCCAAGCCGCGCCACAAGATGGCCACCATCCCAGAACCCGCGGCCAGCACCCGCACGCTGCCGCCCGCGGTCAGCTCTCGGACGCCGCCTGTGGTCATGATGGCCCACGTGCTGGACTCACCCCTAATGGCTGTATGGGCAGCTAAAATGGCGCTCTATCACGTCACGGCTGCTACCCCTGAATCGAGTCAAGTTGCAGCTGTTGTTCCAGGGTCAAGTCAAGCTGCAGAATCAAGTCAAGCTGCAGAATCAAGTCAAGCTACAGCTGCATCTTCTGAGTCAGGTCAAGTTACAGCTGCTGCTCCAGAGTCAAGTCAAGCTGCAGGTGGTCAAGTCGACCGTCGAATCAGAGCTGCTCGTCCTAAAGCAAGTCAAGTTACAACTGTTGTTCTCCATGAGTCAAGCCAAGACACAGCAGTCCTCCATGAGCCAAGCCAAGATACAGCTGTTCTCCATGAGTCAAGCCAAGTCACAGCTGTGCCCCACGAGTCAAGCCAAGTCACAGCTGTGTCCTACGAGTCAAGCCAAGTCACAGCTGCGCCCCACGAGTCAAGCCAAGTCACAGCTGTTCCCCACGAGTCAAGTCACGTTACAGCTGTTGTTTCTGAGTCAAGCCATGTTGTTCCTGAGTCAAGTCAAGTTACAGCTGGGTTGTCTACGTTAAGCTAAACCACAGCTCATTTCCATGAACCAAGCCAAGCTACAGCAGATCTTCATGAGCCAAGTCAAGTTGCTGCTGTTGTCCCCGAGCCAAGCCAAGCCACAGTTGATCTTCATGAGCCAAGCCAAGTTACAGCAGTTCTTCATGAGTCACGTCAAGTCACGGCAGACCTCCCTGAGTCAAGTCAAGTCACGGCAGACCTCGCTGAGTCAAGTCAAGACATAGCAGCACCTCTTCACGACATGGCTGCTAGTACAGGGCCTCGCCAAGCCACGGCCATTCTGCCAGAGCCTCACCAGGTCCCCTCTGACCTTCCAAAGCCACGTCACGTTTCAGCTGATCCTCTAGAGCCTCGTCATGTATCAGCTAACATCCCAAGCCACGCAGAGCCCACATTCCCAAGCCACAAGTCCACAGCATCCACACCCTCCAGGCCAACAGACATCCCACTATCTACGGTGCTGCCTGTAATGGCCGTTGCCATTTTCAGTGTGTGGTCTGCACACTGTGCTCCAGAGGCCTCATCTGGTCTCAAGTCTGCCCCTGAGGACCCGTCTGGTCTCATGTCTACTCCAGAGGTACCGTCTGGTCTCAAGTCTGCTCCAGAGGTCCCGTCTGGTCTCAAGTCTGCTCCAGAGGTCCCGTCTGGTCTCAAGCCTGCTCCAGAGCTCCCGTCTGACCATGAGACAGACCCAGAGGCCTCACCAGTCGGAGAAGCTGCGCCAGTGCCTCCAGAGGTGTCAGCAGCTGCTGTAGAACCTCCTATGGTGGCGGCGTTAACTTTTAAACTCTCTGTTTCTCTCCCTACTCTGTCTGCCTCCTCTGTCCCTGCTCTCCCCAGGTCCCAGTCCTTAACGCGGGTCTTTGTTCCGCCCTGGAGGGCTTCTGCGCCTCCTGCTCCGCCCTGGAGGGCTCCTGCGCCTCCGGCTCCACCCTGGAAGGCTCCTGCGCCTCCGGCTCCACCCTGGAAGGCTTCCGCCTTGCCGGTTCTGCCTCAGTCTCCTGGCCCTCCCACCGCCCCCCAGGACTGTTTTTCGGTTGGAGCATCTGGAAGCCGCTCCTTGGGGGGGGGGGGGCTATGTTACGAATCTGGTCAGATTGTCACCGCCAGATGTCGCTCTCACCCTGTCACTATACACAGACTGTTGGATTGCACCCCGGACTACTCCATCACCCATCGCGCTGATTGCGTCGACTCCTGTGGCCAATCAGGCGCGTTATAAAAGCCCCGGTCTTTCCCCATGCAAGCCACGGAGTATTGTTGTTGTGATTACCGTTGTTAGGGATCCTAGTTTCCAGTGTGTGTTCTCTCGCCTGGTCATCTCGTTTTCGACTGTCTCGCCGCCTGCCTTTTGGACTATCGCTCATTATAAGGATTATTCGCTCGTCTCGCCTCTGACACACTGCCTGTTTTCGATCATGTATCTGTCTCGTCCCTTTAATAAAAGCTCGCGAATGGATCCGCTCGCCTCTCGTCTCACTCATTCCATTACACCCCTCTTAGTTTACAAGAAATTATTGATGCAATTAATTCTTTAAAAAATAATAAGGCTCCGGGAACGGACGGTTTAGCATCTGAATTCTACAAAGCCTTTGACAAACTTTTATCTCCTGTTTTATTAGAAGTTTTCAAAGAGAGTGCAGAAAGAGCCCTGCTCCGACTTTGTGTCAAGGACTTATAACTTTAATATCAAAACCAAATAAAGATTTCTTGTTAATTGATAATTGGCGGCCAATTACATTGCTAAATAATGATTATAAAATTATTGCTTTGGTTTTGTCCAAAAGATTAAAAGGTGTATTAAATAATTTAATAGATGAATGTCAATCTGGCTTTCTACAAAAAAGACACATTTTTAATAATATACATCTGATTTTTGACATATTAGATTATTCTGACTTTCTCTCAAATGATAATCTTATACTTTTCTTAGACTACTATATAGCTTTTGATTCCCTGGAGCATGAATTTTTGTTACAGACTCTTAGCAAGATAGGATTTGGAAACTTCTGTTGTAGATCAATTAAAATGCTTTATACTAATTGTAATAACTCTATCAAACTCAGCAATGGTACCTCCCCTAGATTTACTCTTAATCGGGGAGTCAGGCAGGGATGCCCAATCTCCCTATATTTGTTTCTGATACACAGCAAAATCCCCAGTGTTAATTTAACACTCTGAGTGTGGACACATATAAACACTGAAGCAGTGTTGAAGTTAACGAGATAATTAGGTGATTAACGAAGTGATGATTGATCATTGTTGAAGGCACCTGATGTTAATAAGCAGAATCACCAAAGGAGAAAACCAAAATTTTTAAGCAACCATTATAGTGGTCAGTGTTTGCATTAGTTGGGCTCTTGACCCTTAAATCATCAATATTAGATCTTGTTTGGCTGCAATTACTGAGTTATAACAGCCAGACAAGCCAAGAGCAAAAGTCAATAAGATGGTATTGACTTAATCATCATATAGTGACTTGAGTATTTAACATAGAATTTCCTTACAGATTACAAAAAAAGCTGTGAACAAAAGATCAATCAGTTTTGCCATAATCAGACAGATGATGAAAAAAAGTTTATCTTAATTTAGACACACAGACATGAAGAATCAGTGTGAGAATCACAACAACGGTGACCATCAAAAAGCGTGTTGTAGCCAATCAGAACTCATCCATGACTCCCATCATGCATTGCGGCATGAATAAATTATGAGAGTTCAGAGTTGATCTGTTTATCTGAATATGCCGTTTGTCACCATTGTTGAGATTCATGGGCTGGTTCTTGATGTCTATGTGTGCCTAGATGAAATAATTTTTTGTTTTAAACAGGTTGTAAAAAAAATCTTTCCAAAATGTATAGGAAGTGCAGGATCTTCTGTGGATTGTCAAGGCTATTACAATAAGCAAAAAAAAAAACCTAACTTAGACATTAGACTCTAGGTGATTTACATCAAACAATGAATATGTTAAAACATAATCACCTGGTGACTTGAGCTTTTGGCTTGTCTGGCTGTTTCAACTCAAATACAGCAGCCAAACAAAATCTAGTATTAAAGATTTAAGTGTCAAGAACCCAACTAATGCAAACATTGACCACTATAATGGTTGCTTAAAAATTTTGGTTTTCTCCTTTGGTGATTCTGCTTATTAACATCAGGTGTCTTCAATAATGATCAATCATCACTTTGTTAATCACCTAATTATCTCATTACCTTCAACACTGCTTCAGTGTTTATATGTGTCCACACTCAGAGTGTTAAATTAACACTGGGGATTTTGCTGTGTATGCTGATGACACACAGCTCTCTTTCGTTTCAACCAGACGATCTAACGGTAGCTGCACGGATCTCAGCCTGCCTAGCGGACATCTCGGCGTGGATGATAGAACATCACCTGCAGCTCAACCTGGCAAAGACTGAGCTCCTTGTCTTCCCTGCCACTCCGACTCTACAGCACGACTTCACCATCCAGCTAGGTTAATCAACAATTACCCCATCAAGTTCAGACAGAAATCTTGGTGTAATCTTTGATGACCAGTTGACTTTTAAAGACCATATAGCTAAAACTGCTCGATCTTGCAGGTTTGCATTCCACAACATCAGAAAGATCAGGCCCTTTCTAACGATGCAGGCCGCACAACTTCTTGTCCAGGCCCTGGTCATCTCTAGGCTGGACTACTGTAATGCTCTTCTAGCCGGTCTTCCTTCATGCACAATCAAACCTCTGCAAATGATTCAAAATGCAGCTGCACGACTGGTCTTCAACGAGCCCAAAAGGGCCCATGTCAAACCTCTCTTTATCTCCCTGTACTGACTGCCAGGAGCTGCCAGCTTGCATCAAGTTTAAGACACTGATGCTTGCATATAGAACAGCCACAGGCTCGGCGCCTGCCTACTACTACGAATCTACACTCCCTCCAGAAGTCTGAGATCCACTAGTGAGCGACGCCTCGTTGTACCATCACAGAGGGGCACGAAATCACTTTCCAGAGCATTTTCTTTCACCGTTCCTGGCCTGTGGAATGATCTTCCCACCTCTATCCGGATTGCCGACTCCCTGACAATTTACAAGCGACTGCTGAAAACTCATCTCTTTCGACACTATTTGACTATTTAACTGCACTTGAAGCTTTTGTAAAATTAAACATGAAGCACCCAAAACTCTATATGGCACCATAATGAAGACAAACTGTATGTTGATATGTGAAATTCTGGAGGGGACGTAATGACACATGTCATTATTCAATCTATGTACTGTAACATGTAAAACACAAACATGGAAGGAATATTCTAAAAGCAACTCATGTAAACACCTTAATCATAATATTGTCTTGTTCAGAATATTGTAAACAATTAGAGTACTGATGCCCATGTAAACATAATCACTGTGGAGCCAAATAAATAAGAAACGAATATTTAAAAACAACTTTCAAAGTAGCTTCACATTACATAAATGAAAATTTAAATAAATAAATTAATTAATTAATTTAAAATAAAACAAAAGTAGTTGTTGGTGACAGTGCTCGCATACCCTACATGTTCCTTGCCACAAAAACCAACAAGTTAACCATCTCTGGTTTAAGGCGGCATCTTTTCAGAGTGATTATGTTCCCCTTCATGCTGAACACTCTCTCAGATGCGCAGCTTGTTGCAAACAAATATATTTTTGGGCAACCTTTGCCAACAACGGGAACCTATTTTGATTCTCCTTACACCAGACGAATCAATCTCTGCGTTAATGGTGAACTCCTGAGCATGGGTGGCGATTTCCACGACCACCTTTTCTGCAATAGTTGGTGTAGATGATGCAGCCAGACTAAACTATGAGCAGCTGCTTTTATGTTGGCTCCACTGGCAGTAGTGAGACAAGACATGTTATTATTTTCTAACTGCCAGTTATTTAGAGCCTCCTGCAACGCATTGGCCAAGTTGGAGGCAGTGTGGTCCTCTGGCAAAAAACTTGTTTGCAGACATTTTGATAATAGTGCCCATTCTATGTCAATAAAATGGACAGTCAGTGACATGCAAGGGGTAATTTTTGTACTCAACCACATGTCTGTTGTAAGTAAAAAAAAAAAATCCTCAACTGCTGAAATAGCCTGTTGCAGCTAACTCCAGACACAGGTGTAGACGCATGGGACAGCTGTTTTGGAGAAATATACACGCCCTGGCAGTTCATATTGGTTGTCAAGTGTGGTTACAAGGTCTATGAACGATTGTTTATCAACCATTTTCAAAGACCATTTCTAGTGCATCACGCAAACGCACCACTTTTTGATGGCTGTACCTGTGCTCCTGGCTTCTGCAGTCGGTTTTTTTTGGCTCTGAGCCCATTTTGGCAGCCCCATTTTTGTGATGCGTCTATAGGTGCATGTGTGTAAATTTTAAGCGTTACCTCCAGATGCTGCCACTTTCAGCACTTTTCAGCATTTTTTATTCATTTTTGCAGGTTCCCAATTAGTGTTTGTAGCAAATTAGCTCAAAAGGGAAATGTATATAAATAATTACAATTATTTATATAAACTTCCAGTAGTAAATGTAGCTGAATTAAAATTCCATCAACTAATCTGTTCTACCAACGAACATTCAGTATAATTTCATATCAACTCTAAGCAATTATATTTTCTTGGCCACAGAAAATGTCTTTCCTACAGTACTTAAACATTAGAGCATGTAGCTTGAATCTGAATAATAAAAAAGACATAAAATTTACAAGCAGTGAGAGAATTAAACCTCATGTAATTTGTGCACCAGAAGTTTTATTAACTAAGCACTAACACATAATTAACCTAAACAAATGAACATACGATCACTCATACATGGAGAAGGACAAGTGAGACTGGATGGATGAAGCCATTAAAGAAACAAGAAAATGCAGCTATGGAAAAAAGAAGTCAGTTAACCACCTGAATGAAACCATCAGTGCCATTTTTCAACGGGTCTACGGCTTATTCTAAACCTCTGTTTCTTTAGTTAAATGTATGATACTTGCATTGCCTTGGTCGTTGACGAGTGTCCGGATGCAGTCTCGGATGAAAGTCTTGATGGTTTCAAGGTTTGGACATGCGATCATGTTCTTCCAGGTCTGAAGAGTGATGAACTTCAAACAGGTTAACCTGACTTGGTGTTGATTGGGAGTCAAAATTTGCCAGCCAAAATTTGATTTCAAATGTATATGAGTGGGGAACAGTTGCTTGTCAACCGTAATGCCACACCTTCGCCATGAGCGAAAACTTGTCTGTGGCATGAATTCAATATTGGGTGAAAGCACAATGCTTTGTCAGTTTTGCATACCTTTGCGCAGCACTTTTGGTCTTCACTCCTATTGGGTAAATGTAGAATCCCTCGTCCGACCCACAAAATAGTTGTTTCCATGAATCTACAGAGCTCTACACCATACCTCGGACATACCGCATCAATGACTCGGACCGCCTGCCCAACCCCATTTCCCTCTTTATTCTCAGAATCTCCACCCTCGTCCTCAGGCCAGAGTTAAGCCTGCCCGCCGTGTGCTCAAAAATCAAGCTCGCGGACCGCTCCCGAGTCAAGCCCGCCGGCCGCACCCAAGCCAAGCCTGTCAGCCTCCAAGCAGCCTGTCGGCCAATCTCACCATATTTCCCGGCCAAGATGGCCGCCACGCCAGAGTCCCCGGCCAAGATGGCCACCAAGCCTGAGTTCTCAGTCAAGATGGCCGCCAAGCCTGAGGTCCCCAGCAAGATGGCCGTCATGCCAGAGTCCCTGGCCTGTAATCCCTACCAAGGATCTTTTCTGGGGGGTGCTATAGGGGTTCGGCCGTAGTGGCCAAGCCGAGGGTTGAAGTTAAGGCCACAGAGGCTGGTCTGCCATGGCCCTCCTGAGCTCCCTGACCCACCATGGCTCTTAAGACTGCCTGTCCCGATATGGCCTCCTGAGCTCCTTGATCCGCCATGGCCCGTTGGACTGCCTGTTCCGCCATCGTCCCCTGAACTCCCTGATGATAAGCAGACAAGAGCTGCTCGAAGTGCAAACGACAAATTGGCAGCAATCCGGCTTGTGTGGAACAAATTGGTTGAACAGGAGTACCCAGGAGCTGCTACAGAGGAGGCTTACAATGATTGGAACAACTAGAAGAAATAAGCCAGAACTCTCACCGGGCCTGCTTTCAACAAAGGACAGAGCTCAATTTTCGTCAGTGTTTGCCTTCACGGAGACGCAGTCCCTTGTTTCTTACTGTCCCAAAAAAGTGAAAACTGTGCTTTTGCTTAGCACACTGCACAGGGAGGCCACAGTAAGCAGCAGAGATGACAAGAAGCCACAGACAACTTGGATAAGTTTTTTTTTTGTTGTTCATTTTCTAAATTGATTTTTGCAAACAGCAGCAGATGAACTAGGTGTATGTAGGTGTGTGTCTGTTTGTAATATTGCAGATGGTAGCCACTTGCACCTGCAAACGAAAGACAGCTCGTTGGCCGATGGTGCTGTTTTTTAACATGCTGGATGTCTCTGCACTGAATTCCTACGTGCTATGGTCTAAGGTCTGTCCAGAATGGCACTTCAAGAGAAGGCTATTTCTGGAGGAGCTTGGAAGAAGTCTGGTGGCTCCCCTTATAGAAAATCGACAGCACCTTCCATGCACCCCAGCCTCTCTCTGTATCCTGGAAAAAAATGAAAAGATCTCGAGGTGCAAAATGAAGCTTCCACATCACACACAGAAGAAAACCTCAGGAAGAGGATGAGATGTCACCTCTCTTTCCATGAACGGGATCGGAAAACCATAGTGCCGCAGAATCTGCAACATCCCCGTCTGCAAAAGTCATGCACTCTGTCAGGCACTCTGCCTCCTGCCTCCAGTGCATTGTGTAATAAACAAGATTGTATGAGATGAGACCACCAATTTTCTCACTACAAAAACATGCTAACCTTTGAGAAAAAGTATTTTTTTTATTGTTATAATTGTGATTTAGATATGAATCCAACTGGAAAAACTTGTGAAAAGATGTCTTACACTTAGTCAAATAACAAATAGTAGAGCTCTTCAGCCATCTACTGGTTAAAGTGATGAATGTTTTTATTTTAAGAATTATCATAGAGTTAATACATAACTGTAAAAGCTTGTTTCCCATTTTTAGTAGATGAAATCATACACTGAATACACCAGGTGGCAGTAATGAGCAGCTGGTAACCTAGCAGTGGCATTATGTTATGCTGCCTCAGAAGCCTATCCGAAACTGTTTCCGGAGGTGCTTTTGTGCTCAAACGCTACCTTAGAAGTAATTGCCTGACAGAGCAGCAAGGCAAAATGTGCTGATGGTCTGAATCAGCGGCCAGATTCACGAAACATTCTTAAGAAGAAATTTCTGGTTAGTGTGCCAACATGCACTATCGGTATCGGGCCCGATACTGAGCTCCTATACTCGTACCCGTACTCGTTAAAATGCCCCGATACCAAACGCTGACACCATATCATGTAACAAGTGCATATGCAGGCAAAGAAACATGGACAACAGAACAACAGACAGCAGAATGGGGTCATTAGAGATTAAGGATGTCTACGAAGTATATGTATGCAAATAATATAATAATGTTAAACATTCAGTATTTAAGCTTGTATAACTGGTGCGCGTCAGCTGATAGGCAAAGCACGCAGATTGGATTGAGCGCACAGTGGCGCACAAGATGTGCGGGCTTGTCGAATTAATATCCAGCCTTGACATCACTGGAAAGTTTGTAGTTCGGTGAGATATGTCGAAAACAACTGAAGTAAATCAATGCACAAGTTGTTTAACGGTATAGAGAGAGGGAGTGAGAGAGAGAGCGTGAGACAGAGAAAGAGAGAGAGCACGCGCTGTTGCGTGATCTTTATTGATGTTCGCATATGTAGCACACGCATCTTTTGGATTAAAACAAATGCCTAAATGTATAAAAAAAAAATTATTGGGGCATTCGCTATAAACATCATTTATTTTCAACCTTAAGCATACACGACTGTCCGGCGAAAATGAAACTATAGCAGCCTGTGTGAAATGCGATTGGCAGTACTGTGCTTGCCCATGTTTTGCTTGTTTTATGAGTGGTTTCATTCTTTAGCAGCATATAGCAGCATATTTCAGATTAAGAAACGTGACTTATATTTCTGAAAATATCAGAGTTAGGAGATGAGTGGTTCACGTGATTACAGTACTGAGCCGCTGCAATGGAGCAGTTTAATGGTATTAAATTTGAAGATGATGTACCATAGAGCAAGAAAAAAAAACAGTGAAAGTAACAAAACACATTTTAATGGGCATAATTAAGTGTAAAAATAAAAATAAC
Source organism: Cirrhinus mrigala (assembly GCA_036247105.1). Taxonomy (NCBI): domain Eukaryota; kingdom Metazoa; phylum Chordata; class Actinopteri; order Cypriniformes; family Cyprinidae; genus Cirrhinus; species Cirrhinus mrigala. The sequence continues at coordinate 1,326,926 of JAMKFB010000915.1, forward strand.
TAAGGGATATATAGTCAACCCAGAAATGATCCAGACAGCAGATATACACCATCCTTTGATAATTTTGGAATTTTGTTTTTGTTTTTTTTTGTTTTACTAGTGGGTGCAGGACACAGTTTATGATAATGTGATCTAAATAAATTTTGGTTTGACTGTATCTATTTGATAAATGAAGTTGACCAACTAACATTATACATATTCTTTTAGTTTCTGTACCCTATATTTTACAAATCTACCGGTATATTTTAAAATATCGGTATCGGTACTCTGAATCGGCAAGTACCAAAAAAGAAAGTATCAGTATCGGGCGAGTACTGGAAAAAGTGGTATCGGTGCATCCCTAGTCATAACAGAACTTTGTAAGATCGTGATGAACAAAGAGTGACAGCTTTTTAGTGATTTTAATGGGAGCGCTCTTTGCAAGCTTTCCAGACAATAATCAATTTAAAATGTAGAACTTTTGTTTTCGGGAATGACATCCGCATATGTATGCCGGATTCACTCTCGAAATAGCAGTGACTGACAGTGATAACCCACATAGCAATTGATATTTGGCCCAGCTCTGGGCCAAGCAAGGAGTTACACTTGGCCCAAGTGCAGCAAAGAATTACAGCCCTTGTTTGGCCCAGATCTGGACTACAGACATGAGCTACACATGAGCCATTACTGGCCCAAATCTCAGCCATATAGTAACCTATAACCAGCCCTGAACTGAGCCAGAACAAGTTTTAATAGTGCTGTCCCCAAGCAACCATTGAATCAATGCTAAAAGTAGTTGATTTGTCAATGTTAATGACATTGAATTAATATCACTTTTGCTCCTACTAATAATGTTGAAAAAAAAAATAATTTCAACAAACCACCATTGTTTGTGCATGTGCAAAAAGTAATCGACTTTCATTTAATTTTAAAACATCTCTTTTCAACAGCATAAGTGTTTATATTGAAACACCATTATAGCACAGAGAAAGAATTGACATAATGAAAAGCAAGAATCAAGAACCCAACTAAAGCAATCACTGATCACAGTAATGGTGGTTTGTTGAAATGTCAACATTTTTTTCATTTCGTTTTAATGACATTAACATTGACAAATCAACTATTTTTAACATTGATTCAATGGTTTTCACCTGCTCTCTTGCTGTCTGGGACCCAATCAAGCCTTCAGTAAACCACATACAGTCCAGTCTTTAACTAGAAACCCCAAAACTGAGCCTAAAAAAGGAAAACAAAAACCAACTCAGCCATGGATCCATCAATAAGCAGTAAAACACAGTTACACCTTTAGACATGGCTCAGTTTTGGGGTTTCTGGTTAGAGACTGGTCTCTATGTGGTTTACTGAAGCCTGAGATTGTGTAGCACTATTAAAACTTGTTCTGGCTCAGTTCAGGGCTGGTTATAAGTTACTGTTTGGCTGAGATTTGGGCCAGTTATGGCTCATGTGTAGCTCATGTCTGTAGTCCAGATCCGGGCCAAACAAGGGCCGTAATTCTTTGCTGCACTTGGGCCGAGTGTAACTCCTTGCTTGGCCCAGAGCTGGGCCAGATGTCAATTGCTATGTGGGAACTATAGAAATAAATGAAAATGTGCATTAAGGCTAGAGCACCTTCACTAATTTTAGAAGCACCCTCAGTGACTAATTTCGGGAACCAGTCTGTTTAATACACTTTTATTGTAGAACTCTTTCAAGTCAAGTTCATAAATTTGTATTTATAAAGTATTTTAATGAAAACAGTACACTGAATCATAAGACGATACAATCAGTAAGAATAAGCTACCAATCAAAGGAAATCAGTATTAGCAATATTCATTGTTGCACTACAAAGAAGAACAAAAGTGGGATATTTACAGACTGTTTAAGGAGGCTCAGAGTGTCACACCCCTGTGGACTGTTTTGTGGTTTGTTCCTTGTGTCAGCCCTTATTTGGTCTTTCCTGTTCCGTCTTCAATTATTACATCATTGTTTAATCATTCACGCCTGTCTCCTTCTGATTAGTCTGTGTATATAAGTTTGGTTCTGTTCCCCGTTGGTTTGTTGGTTATTGTAAGTCATTCCAAGTCTTTTTGTGTTGTTTTGCGTGTGGATTCCCTACTGTTCCTGTTCGTTTCTGCTCCGTTGTATGGATTACAAAAATAAACTATGTGTTCCTGATTTCCTCGTCCCTGCTCCTCATTCCCCGCATACGACACCCGTGACACAGAGGTGGCACGAATGTGTTTACATTCATAATATCAATGTTATGAGTCAACCAGGACATGATTCTACAGAGGAACAAAATAATTATTAATTTTTTATAGGTAGTATTCCACGTAGTCTTTCTTTCATTCTTATTTATTTACTTACTTATTTGATGTTATGTGATTTCCATAGCATATTACACTGCAGGTGCCAACTTTATCCAGTTTAGTTGTTGCCATGATCTTTCTATGTTCCACTTCTAGTAAATATACCTTTAATCTTTGATCATCTGTAATTACATATATAGTATGTTTCTCTACATGTTGTATTTATTTATTTTTTTATTTTTTCCTCCCACATAGGTTTGAGGGGTAGACCAAACTTAGATGTGACCAGGGAACAACTGCAGCTGTTGCTTAAGCAGGGGTTCAGAGCCAATGCCATAGCAAGGATGATTGGATGCTCAACCTCATACTTGTGCCACAAACTGCATGCTCTAGGATTATGCATGAGGGACAGATTTACCCAAATTGATAATGAAGATCTTCAGCAATGTACACGAAGGCTTCATCAGCAGTATCCAAATGCAGGTTATGAGGTATGCTTAGGCACATATGTCAGGACAGCTCACACTTTTTGTAGCTCTGTGGGCCTGTACATGCTTAATGGTTACTTACATTGTACCTACCTAAGAAAGTACTGGGTAGAACAAAGGTACTTACATGTGTTAAGGTTAGGTTTAGGGGTAGATTCAGGGTTAATACCGTTATTACCCAGTTATTTTAATTGTTATAATAACAACATACACTCAAAAAAATGGTTTTGCGCCACTGTTCATTTTACCCAGGTATTTATTGTTAAAACAACACAAGTATGTTTCTTTTTCCGCCAAAACACTATTGTATTGTGCTCTATTAATTTAAACTGTTTAAGTTTCCATTTTACTTAATTATCAATCGTTAAACTAACATAAACAGTTTAATTTCACCGTTCAAAAAAACGGATATGACGTTTCCAACGCATTTGATGAAGACGTTGCGAAGGAGGTGTATCATGGCGTCAGAGCTAGAAGTACCAGTCAGGTAAGAAAATCTAAAGTTTTCTTTGTGTCAAGTCAAAGTCTTTAATTTCTGTAAGTGATTTTACTATGCCTTTAGTGTTGTTTTGCAGTCGAGTTTAACTGGTATATTGCGCCGTTAATAGATAATTTTGTGCGGCTGGGACATGTGAAAGCGCATATGGACTGCACAGTAAAATTCACTCTATTCAGAGAACATTTGGTCCCTCTCTAAATATAGTTAAATTAACACTGAAGCTGAGTTAAAGTTAGAGATAATGAAATGATCAATTAAATGATGATTGTGTATTAGTGATGAACACCTGCTGTTAACGAGCAGAATCACTGAAGAAACGAGAAACACAAGAACTACAACTGACTTCAGCCACAGATTAAATCAACTGAAATAAAAGACATTAAATTTCTCAAAATCTGATTAAACAACTCCACAAACAGCATCACCAGCTTCACTCATTACTAAGCAGACTGGCTTAATTGTAATAATAATAATACATAAAAAAACATAATGCCACCATAATTGTGGTCAAGGTTTGCTTTAGTTTGTCTCTTGACCCTTTTAATAACTTGCAATAATTTTGCTTCTAAGCAATTGTAATATTGTTTCACAGCAAAGATTTGTGCATTGCTTTATCAAATGTTTGAAGCAACAGATTATTTTACACTTTCTGCTTATAGCTCATTGGTGTGAATATTATGAAGCAATCTTTCGCTTTGGTTTATTGATGGGCATATTGCTGAAAAAAGGTCCTTATAAACGATCACCACCATAAAGCTTCAATTTAAAAAAAAAAAAAAGAGGTGCACCTGCTCAGGATTTTAGACATGAACACGTATCATATGATCCTCAACAGTGGTGACAATAATTATTCATGCTGCTGTGCATGATTTGAGTTTTTACTATGTTGTTACCCAGCATGCATTGCAGTATGAAGCATTTTGTTGATTGTCATCATTGTTGAGATTCATATGCTGGTACTTGATGTCTGTGTGTCTCTATGTAATAGTGGTGTTTACTTATGCTTTACAAGAACCTAAAATAATTCTTTACTGTTACATCGTAGTTTTTTTTTTTTTGGTCTGCTGAAGTTTCACAGGGTTGATTATGGTTATCTAAATGCATAAATTGAGAAAAAGTAATCAAAATATCTCACAATAAACATCTCAACATATAAAATCAATTAAAATCTGCTTAATGTAAAGCACTGACCACTCTGTTATACAACATCACATGTATAGCTAAACAGAGATCTAACCCAAAAACTGAAGGGTCAAGAGCTCAACTAAAGTAAATGCAGATCTCCATGATGGTGGCATCATTTTAACCACTAAAACATCAACTTTTGATCCTCTGTAATTCTCAATAACAGTTTCTGTAGATGTGTGACAGAAATAAAATCAGTCTGGTTAATAATAAGTGAAGCTGGTGATGCTGTTTGTGGAGTTGTTTAATCATCATCTGCTGAGATCTTGAGAGATTTAATCACTTATTTTATTTCAGTTGATTTAATCTGTGGCTTAACCAATTTAAGTTACAAGGAAGTGAATAAATTGAGTTGGTTGGACATTACTATTTCACATAAATTCTTCCTCATTCAGCTGTGTTGTCACAACACAAAGAGTTTGCATAGATTCAAAAAAATCCATTCATGATCATCAAAAACAATTTGGTTGTGTGGAACCACTGTCCATAATTGAATTAAGTAGGTTTAAAGAATCTTTTTTTTGAGTGTAGTATGTACATGTGGAACAGGACTGTAAAAAAAGTTAGCCCTACTTTATTAAAAAAATATATATATATTTAGTTGAAAAAGAAGTCACAGTGACAGCAAGACAGTTTTCCCAGGCTTAAAAATTGCATGAATATTCGTGTGTAATGCCACACCAGCAGAGGGAGCCCCTACCCATGGACTGCCTGTTACCGCTCCCTCTGCTGCTTCTATGGTTACTTCCTGTTGGGTGGCCATATAAGGAGGGCCATGCCAAACAAACCCTCGTGAAGTATTGTTTTTGCCTGTGTGGACTCTACCAAGCGTTTTCTCTGGTTTCATTGCCCTGTTTTGTTATTTCCACGGTCTTGGAGATCGACCCTGCCTGTTTTGACTACGCTGTGTTAAATAAAGCTCGCATCTGGATATTACACGCTTCCCTGGAGTCCCGTTACATCGTGATGCATTTCTACTGTACTGTGGTTTCGACTCAGTTACAATCTGTTACACATTTTTACTCAGCTTGATAACACTAATATGCACTGTAGCAATATCGTTCTTAATCGACTACAAACAATTGCTCTGTTTTCTGTATTCACAAGTTCTGTTTCACAACAGATGATGCAAGGATACCTGTCAGCTGAGGGGATACATGTACAGAGACGACGTGTGCGTAATATGCTCAGTAAAGTAAACCCTGAATAAGGTTTTTTACATAAAAGATGTTTACATATGCTCAACAGGACAAAATAACTGATTCTATTAAAGAACTATATAAAAAAAAAACACATTCAAAGGTTTACATATGCTTGATTTATTAATGTGTTGTTACCTAAATTATTGAATGTTTTTTTTTTTTTTTTTTTTTTTGGTGAGTTGCTTATGAGTTCCTTGTCTTGAGCAGTTCAGCTTTCAACTGCTCTTCAGGTCGTGCCCATTCATTATTCTTCCAGGATTTTCTGCACAAATGAATCACTTTTCAAAAGTGACGGTGTAAAAAGATGAATCTCTAATCATACAGAGAACTCATGTACAACTATTACAAAATGTGAAAACATGGATGTTCATTTTAGCTAAACTGAATCACATTTAATTTTATCTCCACAGATGGGGCATGATGACTCGCAGAAGGATCGATGGACACTCACGAGTCATCACTTACCTGCGAGCAAACCTTGTGTTAGGTCCCAGGACTTATTTTCATTATTTAGTTTTTTATTTGGTTTTCCAATGTGGGGCGTGGTCATATTGTAACTGGTACCACACTGCTACGTGAGCATGAACCCTCTTTACACAGACCAGATCAGAAGATCACATTTGCTCGTAAGCCAGTGTTGCAATGAGACAAGGGAAATGACCACCACACCGGGTTGTAGTTACCAAAAGGTAAAAGGTTCTTCTTATCTGTATTTGATTGTATGCACCAAAACAAATAAAGTTACAACATAAACAGTTCACAAGAGGCTGTTATTTTTTCCTTAAAGGAAATACTGAAATAAAATTAGTTTAACGTAACTGACTCTTATATTTTTTTCTGAAAATGCTTGGTTAAGCTCAGCTATAAGCTTTTGATTTACCTTCCCTTTACTGTAGAATTCATATATACAATTACACTCTGTGTCAAGAAATATAACTTGAATCAATCCCTTGAATTGTTTCCTTCCACAACCCTTTTACTGAAACTGAAAAATACAACAAAATAAGCAACTGCAAGAATAAAATTGGAATACAGGCAAAAAAAAAGATACAATGTCAATGTAAATGTCCGTAAGGTAAATCAACTTGAGGACATGAAGCCCAACACAGTTCAAGGTTCGCTTATGAAATGCAACTCCGCACAGGACAAGGGAAATCGATCTTGGCTTCCACCACAATGTCCAGGGAAAGTGTAAAAACACAAAATGGTCCTACCACTTCGATGCTTTACAACGACTGTCCAAGTTCGAGAAAGTAGTCTGGCTCGCCAGTTTCTGCCAACATTATGCTCCTTGCGGATGGCAGAAACAACACACCTATTTAGAAGTCCAGGAAACCCCTCATCCAACTCCAAAGATGAATTCAGGCACAGGAACTCGAATAAAGTGGAAAAGAAACGGAAAGGAAAAAAAAACCCAACCTTGCAAAACAAGGCAAAAGCACAATTAATCACAAATATTTCCTGTTTAACAAGTTTAACACTTCAATTGAACATTTTTTACCTTGTAAAACACAGTAATATACACAGTTTCAATACTCACATCTTTGAGTTTTCACATTTTTTTAACATAACATTAATACAATCAATTAATGTCAGTAAACTCAATCAGCTCATAGCCAATAACACATAGGACTGCATAGTTAGCATAAAGCCCCATGCAAGTTACCTTACAAATGTCACACTTATCACCCAAATAGCTTACATGCTTTTAAAGCAATAAATCATCAATTTAACCAATGAATACACTCATGTTTCACCTCTCTACCGACTTTTTTCAACATTTTTACAAAATATATAAATCACAGCATTATTCAAATACATTCAACTCTCAAAAAGTAAATAATATTAACTCCATAAAGCATATGTAATAAATCATGAACTCACTTACCAAGAAATGAGCGATATTAGCTAGAATTAATCCCTCGTGCACCACATAAAGACTGTTTTACATGGATTTCGTCAGACGAATTTGCCCAGCTCCTCGAATACTTTATGGGAATAATACAACTCAATAAACAATTTTCTCTTTTAAAACAGCAAATTTAAATTAAAGTATTGCATTTAATCTGGTTCTTACTCTTCTCTCTCTATTCGTTTCCACAGCAGAATCGCGAAAAGATATGAAACGCTGCTCTATCCGCCATTGCTTCTCTCACGAGGTGAAACGCTTGCGTTAGTCCAATGACTGCAATGATGCAATCGGTAGTGGGTGGAGCTACGTTCAGCTATTCCGTTCTATGTATATTTACATATGTACTCATCATTTCTTAAATGTGACATTTTCTATTGCTCTATTATCAATATTTAATTCTTCATAAAGTAAAATAAAACAATGTTTATATATACAGATACCGTAATATCTTATTTTTTTTTTTTAGGTTGGATAAGGTCTAGTAACCTGGGTTACAATATGCTTTGTGTCTGTGCTATGCTCTCTCTCTCTTTCTCTCTCTCAGGCAGAATCACCATCACCTGTGGCTCGTTAGGAGAGCGTGCCTGAGACTGAGAGTGGAGTATATGGTGGCAGTCCTGTGTTTGCACAAGAGAGACACACTTCTCCCCTGCTCCAGACTGAACTAAGTTTTTTTTTTTTTTCAATATCATAGTTGTCAGCCTGAGTGTGTGGTGGGAATTAGCAGCGGCTAATGGTGTGTCAGTGTGAACTGTCTGGAGGTAGTACCTGTTTTTTTTAAAAAAAACAGTTAAAAAAAATTGCAAGAATTGAATTTTGTTATTTCTTTTGTGTATTGTTGTGGGAAGCGTAGGGAGAGAGTGCCTTTTGCTTTGTACTTTTCCTTCATCCTTGTTTTTGGTTCAGTTAGGGAGTAGGGAAGTTTTATGTTGTTTATTTTCTCTTTTTTTTTTGAATTTGAGGTAAGTTAGTTGCTCCCTAAAATTAGTTAGCTGAATGTTTTGTTTGTTATTTTAGGCCTTGCTCTCTCCTGAGCCATTGCTTCCTATTTCTTTTGTTGTAAATAAATCTACTTTTTTATGTAACTCAAGATTGGTGTCATCTTCACTCTGGGACAGGGGACTGAAGCGTGTTCTTTCCGGGTTTTTTCTTTTTTTATTATTTGTTTTGTTTTTTTCGTTGTTACTTCCCCTCTTAAACCCCTAGACAGGAGGAGAACATAACACTTGACAACACTGCTTTGACGGTGTTGGCCATTTTGTTGGAGCAATATTCCAGTATGGACTTTCGCGGTGGCGAAAACACATGTTTGCGCTGCTCATGAATTTGATTTATGGGAATGAACGGAGGAGTCATATCACAGGACGATCAGTACACAATCAACGTATTAAAAGGCTCTGGAGAGATGTCTTTACCCAAGTGATTCAATACTTCTACCATCTGTTTTATACCTTTGAGGAACAACAAATTCTGGATCCCTACAATGATATACACAGATGTTCTCTACAGCAAGTTTACTTGCCAGTCATTCAGGAAAGACTGGACACCTTCAGGGCAGCATGGAATAATCATAGGCCACGTCCAGAATCAAACCGTATAACCAGATATGGATGGAAGGTATGGTTGCCAACCATCAACAGGACACCACAGCTATTAATAACGTTTTTAAGCAAGACCCATACAATGAAAACCTGGAGGCCATGCTGGCAAGAAATGGAGTCCAGCTTACGCAACTGGAAGTTCATCAGGATGACCTTGACAGAGCCATAGTGGTTACCCAACCACGAATTAACTTGAATCACGGACAGTGGCAAATGGTCAAAGATACCTTGACAAGAATTACTGACCTGATGAAAAAAATATTTGACTTTCTGCAGAGAAATCACCAGATTCCTACAACATTAGGCTGAAAATGCATACAACTAGACTGTGTGTGCGTCATTTAGTAGTACTGTAATTGCATGTTAGTCACAATTTAATTGTCATAGTGAATACAGTAATAAAGATGCTATTCGAATCTTTTACTTACTTTTTTTTGTAATAAAAAATGCATTGATTGCAAAATTCAGTGCAGTTCTTCCGAACAATTCCTTTCAGAAAGCTTACTTAAAACTTCAGCCTTTGGTCTTAACATGGAAACAAATAACTGCTTCAGAGATATGTTTAAAGTGGGACAACAGGTAACAGAAGATAAAATGTAAGAAATGTATCGGAAGAAATGTATCAAAGTGACAAACTCAGTAAATTAAGCTTCTAACAACACAATTCTACATCACTCTTAGGATAATGATACACGGGGCAACTTTCTGAGCAATGTTGCCGGGCAACTTCAGTAAATTTTGCCGCCAATGGGCAACAAGTCCCATGACTGATCTAAATTATCCAGATAGAAATTTATCATCACTTTCCAATGGAAACGAGCCCAAGCAACATTGTTTAAAAAAGAAAGTTTCCCCACAAAAATGTTCAAAAACGTTGCTGTGTATCATCAGCCTTAGGCAACTCCAAAGGTTGGAGCTTGTAATATGCCATAAAGAAACTGGATTTGGGGACATTGAGCAAAGCCCAGTGGAGGCACAGTTGATGCCCCTGATGCAAATTCAAAGACCATCTTCATTGTCAGAGGCTGGCATTCTCCCTCTGCAACAAAAGTAAAAATGGTCACAAGTGTACATCAGGATTATAATTGTTAACTAAAACCCAGAGGTAATTAAAAAAAAAAAAAAAAAGTTTAACGATGCTAATAATAAAGGTACAAGTAAATAAAGCATTAAATATCTTTTTTTTTTCTAAATTGCTTTGAAAGGACGTGAGTTTTTTTTTTTTTTTTTTACTTTTTTTTATTTAAACTGAAGCACCTAAACATGTTCAGCCAACACACCTTTTTTTATTATTATTCTCCCCTATGTTGCAGTATTAGTATGCTTTTATGCTACAATGCACATAGGCATGTCTGACTAACCTACAGTAGAGATCTCTGTCTATTCATTTCAGCAGACATACCGTACTTAAAATATGTTGTACTGTAAACAGAAATATTTGCCTTTGTAATTACAAACCAGAGCACTCACACAACACATACAGGGAATGTTTGAAAGCAGTCACCCTTGACTGGGTAACGACTGGGTAACTCACCCATTTTAAAAACTCCTTGCATCTACAAAAATGAATAAACTGATAAACAGACAAACTTCAAAAGTGACAAAGAACTAAATTAAAATGGAAAATATTTATAAAATATATTTGAATTATTAATAAAAACTGCAATAGTATGTCAGTGATAAAATGTCACTTGTGTGCATGTGTTCTATATATCACTGATATAGCGGGGCACTGCTCTTCCCATTTGAATGTCTCTATTTAACCAATGTAGCATAAACAACTACACACACACACACACGGACATATACATATGTATATATCTCCAAAGTAACTAGTAACTCAATACTTGAGTAGAGTTTTCACTGAATACTTTTTTTACTCAAGTAGGATTGTTACTTTTACTTGAGTAATTATTTATATAAACACTTGTACTTCTACTTAAGTACAGTTTTTGGCTACTCTACCAACCTCTGATGTTTATCTAATGAGACTTTATTGTAAAGTGTCACCGCACAGGTTCTTGTTTGTAAGACATGGACATGAACAATTCAAAGTTTAATACCCGAGGTGGGAAAGTGACCAAACCAGTGTTTGCACCAGGTAATACCGGTAACTATCGCAACAAGCCTATGCAATAAAATTTTTAAATGGGTATTATATTATTGGGCTTATTGCTTTATTATATACAGAGATATTGAGTATAAATATATACAACTATAGCGCGTCTATTTTCCTATTTTTTAACAGGATATTTAAATAAATAATAAATAAGATTGTATATTGTAAAGTATTCTTAGTATAATAAGAATACATTCTACATAATAAGTATTTTTAATACATTTTACACAAAAATAAGGATAAATAAAATCTATTTTTCTTGGGTTTCGCTTCTCCACTGTGAATAAATCGCCATCCGAATCCATGAGTTTTAGGTGATATGTAAATTTATTTTTACAGACGTCCATATGAGAAACAATTACCATCTGAACAGGGCTTTATCTGGGGTCAGTCAGCAGAAGCTGTTTAAATATGTATATTGGGCCACCAAAAATGTAGTACTCATAGACTCGCATTAGATGGAGAAAAATATTGAGCACGGAGCAATAGTGAGCATCAGTAGTATAAATGAGCTGTTTGTTTTATTTTAAATTAAGGTTACTGTACATGTAACAGCTCTAAAAATGAGTCCCATACGCATGGTGAAGCGAAGTTCCCATCATATTTCCCATTTCTTCTCATTTGTTAATTTCAGTCACACCCACAACAGCGTCTCTGACTCTGACTGTGTATTTAAAATCGCTGCACTTTTGGTGTCCCTGCTCTGTAACACACGAGCAGCTTCACACCATGTTTGTTCCGGCTCTGCTCATCTGTGTTGTGCTGAGAGCATTCAGTGCTCAAGCAAAAGTAGCTGATGACTTTGATAGTAAAGATTTTTTCTATGAAAAAACAGAACCGGAGGGAATGGATCAAAATGCCAAGAAAATCAGCCAGATTCTATCGGGCGCAGGCCCTTATTACGCTACGCTGTACTCGGTTCATCACAGGATTCCTCTCTACAGCGCCTACAGATTTGACTCTGAATGCTTCACTGACAGTGGAAGGATAAGCTACTGGCATTTAGAGCCACAGGTAACCATGTCCTTCACTGTCTAAAAAAAAAAAAGACTTTCATTTGCCGTTTAAGCTCTGCATTCTATTCTGTTTTGTCATTATAAATAATATATAAAACATATAATACTTATGGGGCTTGATGGAACGTTCTTATGCTCTTCTATAACGTTAAAAAAGTAAGAATAGTACATTTGATATGGAATTTGATGACGTTAGGTAACAAAATACAGATGTTCATGGTTTGTTCACAACTTTTAACATTAAAAAATGTATTAGTAAATGTTGAAATTAACAGTAATAAAGATTAATAAACGCTGTAGAAGTGCAGTTCATTATAAGTTCATGTTACTAATGTAGGTATACAATGAAAATTTACTGTAGTTTTACCTTACTCTTACAAAAAATAAAATAAAATAAAATAACAATTTTCTAAAATAAAAATAAAATATCAAACTAACCATCTAACATAATATTTCTTCTGTAGCTTTCCAACCATCAACAAGAAATCTCTATGGTCCGTGAGACTCAAGGTTATAAAAATGCTTATAAAGAAAATCAAGCCATCAGCGACGACTACAGTGAAACGGGATACGATCGCGGACACCTGAACCCCAACAGCTTCCAGTGCCGTGAAGGTCGTAGATCAACGTTCACGCTGACCAATGCAGCACCTATGGATGCGTGCTTCAACCGCAACCAATGGGCAAAGTGGGAGAAAACTTTGAGGATTTTTTTAAGAGACACGCTTACAAGTGATGGTGGTTCTGCTACAGCCTACATTGTCACAGGTACCGTACCAGATCCGAATCTACGGATACCGCAAAGTGAAATCTCTGAAGAGCCCGAAAGGGTGACGGTGCCCTCTCACATCTGGACGGCCGTCTGCTATAAGCACAATGAAGACAACAGCAAGTCTTTCTCCTTCGGCTATATGGGGGAAAACAAGCCAGAAGGCAGCATAAACCTGATGAGCGTCTCAAACTTGAACACGCAAATAAAAAATCTCTATGGTCAGCGCTCAGAAATTAACATTTTTGTGGATGATTGTTTTCATGACAATAATAAATTAGATCAGGTCAAGGTCAAATTTCAGAAATCAATCAATCAACAAATCAAGGAGAAACAAGGAGACCAAATCATGAGCTCAGACATGCAAAACACGTATGTCGCATTGAAAAGGGCTGCCGACGGTAACGTCGTATCTGAAAAGAAATTCAAGGTGAGTCAGATGACCATAAAATTAGCCTTTGACAGCATAATCACTTACTACAATGCAGTAAAGGATCTGAAGATTTCTGCTGGAAGCGCTTGTCTTATAACTCGTGTGAAACCACTAGTGAGGAGTGATTTTAGAAAAAGGGACGTATCAGGGGTGTCGGATGCTGTTGAGTGCCTGCTGGTCCCAGAGAGGCACATGACTGCAGCTGATGGATCGCCCTGCTCGAGCTTCTCCGACTCTAGATACAGCTGTCGATGTACAATAGACGGTGAAATCAAGTCCTGCTGCTCCACTCCCTGCCTGTACCAGGACAATGTCAATTCCTACAGGTGTTACTCAGGCCAGACGCAGATCGAGTGCTCACCCCAGTACTCGCTCGTCACTTATAAAGGAGAGCAGTGCTTGGATGATCACCCGTGTGCAACGTACGGCGAAGACTACTACTGGTGTAATAAAATCTCTGGCGGCTGGGACTACTGCAGCCCTCCGCTGTGGAGAAGTAAAGCTATAAACGGGAAGTATTGCCGCAGTGACCATGCCTGTGCCAAATATGGATCAGGACATATGTGGTGCTACACGGACGATGAAGGCAGTTATGCCGACTGCTGCACTTCTGATGACTGCTACTCGGCTGTGAATGGCAAAACCTGCAGGTCTAATCACAAGTGTGGCTACCATGGGGAAGATTACCTGTGGTGCTACACAGACTATGAAGACAACTGGCATTACTGTTGCAAATCATGTTGGTGATAGTTGGTTTACAATGTGTGGTATGATTATAACTGAAGCAGGAAATTGCATAATTGTACTATGAGCTCTTACTAACCTACAAACTAACATAAAAATAGAGTCTCATATGTGCTTCTGAAATTAACAGCAGCTTCAAATGCTTAAAATGTATGCAAATCTCAATAATAACATATATGAATCTAGAATGCATTTGCAAATTTTTAAGTTTTTACATTTTTTTACAAATAGTATACTTCATTTTCAGTAAACACAAATCTCTGGTGGATCTTTGTTATTTCTCCATCTTTATGAGTTGATTAAACCTGTCATGATTATACAGTACAGTGTGGCTCTGCGTGTGTTTAATTTGACTATAAGTTGCAGTCATTTTAAAATTTAGCCTGGGATTGTTGTTCATTTGGTCCTGGTCATGCTCATACAAAAACTACTTGAGTAAGAGTAAAAGTCTAGCTCATTTATAAGTAGTGAGTACTGAGCTGTGGATCCTATCAGACAGAACACGTTTTTTGCAGTGAGAGGTGCCTTTTTTGAATTGTTTTCTATTGGCGTTGAGCGTTTTGACCACCTGCTGTGCCTCGTGTTTTTGCAGAAGTGCTCAAAAGCAACTCAGACTTTTCAGACCTAAAAAAACGTTCGTTATGATCAGGCCTTATAATAAAAAACGATTTAAAAATGTGAATTACAGTATGCAGTTTTTTTCTACATTATAATTTAAATCCTAATAAAATAAAATATACATTTTGGTTATTATTAAAATATGTGACCCTGGACCACAAAACCATTCCATTTTTTGGAATTGAGATTTACACATTATTTGAAAGCTGAATGAATAAGCTTTCCATTGATGTATGGTTTGTTAGTATAGGACAATATATTTCTGAGATACAGCTATTTGAAAATGTACTTGGCTGTTTAAATGTTCTATTTTCCATGTTGCCATTTTCTCCCCCTAAAGATTATTTCACAGACCTTCAGAGGATGACATCTAAATTTATTTGGAATAATAAAAAGCCTGCATTAAATTGGACACACTGAAACGTCCTAAGTCACAGGGTGGCTTATCACGGCCGGATTTTAAGTTGAACTATTGGTCTTTTCGGTTACAATCTTTGGCCACTTGGCTGGATGAACATCCTTCCCTAGTTCCCCATTGGAAACTAATTGAAGAAACATTAGTTGCACCTCATAGATTGCAAGATGTGTTATTTTCAGGAACCAAAATTAAAAAAGCCTTTAAAGAATTTGGTCCAATAATAGCTCATTCAATTTCTACATGGCGTTTGGTGGAAAAACATGTTAACTATTCTTTAAAATTCTGTCTGCAGTCTCCTATCTGGAACAGTTATTACCTGTTACGAAAAATGAAGCCGTACACCTGTTCTCTCTGGTCAGATAATGGTATTAACACTCTAGAGAATATTTATGACGAGACAGGGCTAAGGACATTCCGTGATCTGCAGTCTTGTTACAATCTGCCAGGTTTCTAATGGTTCCTGTATTTGCAGTTGAGATGTTCACTTAAAGCTTATGGGGTTCCTTGGGACAGACCTTTAACATCTCACCCCATGGCTCACTGTTTGAACCCTTAAAGGTGAAAACTATCAAGGTTTCTCTTGTTTATGGCAGTCTTGTCATGAAGAAATGTGGAAATCTTGGTATTACTTGTATCTGGGACAGAGAGCTTGGAGTGCCCTGAAAGATTTTTCTTTACCCCCAAATGTTTTTGTATGGCTGTATGGTTTCCGAGGAATTCTGAATGAATTTGAATGAATGAATCAAAAGCAGGTCATTATACTTAAAACAAATCGCGACATAGACTAGTATCTGTAAATATTACGCCGGAAAATACCATTTAAAAAGGAATCCTGAATGTTCTGCGTGTCTCTTTATGAATGTATGGTGCAGACGCAGTCGCGGTTTCCTTTACTACACACAAGCGTGCTTGACGCTCGTGGTGATTTCAGCGTCTGCCATAAAAAATGCAAGAACATCTCCAGAACTGCTCTTAGAGTACTTTGTGAGCAGATCACTGTTTCATTTGAGTAAACCAGGGTTATATACTCACAGAAATGTAAAGGTATTCACGGAAACCCGTCAAAATAAAAGTTCGGTTTAGCTTGTATAAAAATTGTGGCAGAAATATATTACTATCATTCAGTAGAATGTATGTACCTACTACCACAACTGTTATATTAATAAAACTTTGTTACACAATATTTCTTTCATCTTTAAATTTTCTTAGTACATCCCCTTTATTTGCCAAAAATATAAATTAAATTTTCATGAATTAAAAGATAAATTAATATTGTATGCCTTTATTTCATAACCAGAAAATATTAAATACACAACAGAGAAGGCTGTTGTAGAAATAAATAAAAGTTGATTTATGCATTTAAATAAATCATGATAAAACAAATCTGGTAACAATGATAAAATATAAGGGGAGAAAAAAATAAAACACTTCATAGGGCCTTAAACATAACTTAACTTTTGATAAATTGGCGTTAAATTGTATACGTTCTTATTGTTTTAATTAATTAGACATGTTTTTTATTAATAAGATTAAATTTACCCATTAAAAAGGAGTCCAGAAAAATTTAAACAGAAAAAAAAAATGAATTTAGGGGGAAAAAAATGGAATTTGAAAAAAAAAAAAGGGCCCTATTTTTGCATGCAAATATATATTTTTAAATGTATTATTTTATTCATGTCAAATATTTTTGTAAAGTTAAAATTTTGTGATAATACTTTGATATGTTTGCTATTTGCAGTGATTAATATTTACTATTTTTTCATAGTGTAACAATGTTGTTTTGTGCCACTGCTTTGGCAAAGTATCTGTCAAATGAACTAAAATTTAAAGCACAATATGACTTTGCTCACACGATGAGTTCATGATCCTGTGTTTTCAGAGTATCAGAAGAAGGGTGAGTCAGGTCATCAACCTTTTTTCTTTGTTCAATTTGCACACTGAACATGGGTTAACTTACAGCTCATATTTTTGAACTCGTAAAGTGCACCAGATTAATGAATTTAACTTTAAAATATATCAAATTTTCTCCTGGGGGACTTTCCCCCCAGACCTCCCTAGAAGGATCCAGGTTCACCCACCTGTGTCTAAACAAATCTTACGTAATTATGATGTGAGCTCCCATCCACCACTACTAGCCCCTGATGTTTTGCCACCAGCCCCAGATGTTTTCAAATCCTAGAAACGCCCCTGGTTCATAGAATATATTATACACCCCTGAAACGTTTTAGAATTAAACTTATTTCTTCTCCTGCTTGTGTCAAATTTAACAACAGGGCAACGGGCATTTTTTTCATGTTTTCTGGGAATGTCCCCTGATCTTCAGTTTTTGGGTTAACGTCTCTGCAATCTTATCACAGCTTTTGGAACTGGCAATTCATCCAGAACCTTGTCTTTTTCTTCTTTTTCTTAATGATGACTCTTCAGTAACGCTGACTTTAAAACAAAAATGAACTTTATTTCCAGGGTTAACAGCTGCAAAGAAAACGACTATTAGTTCTTGGTTTCCTCCTAATTCCCTTTCAAAACAGCAATGGTTGTCCTATTTTATAGATATTGTTCGCTTGGAGCGATCCACTGCTTTAATTAATAAAGCAAAGATTTCATCCATTGTCCACTGGAACCCGAATAAATGATAGTCTGATTTTCATTATTAAATCCTAAGTGATGCAAGGATAGGAGAGCTTACTAAGATGTCATCTAAGGAATATGGGATGTTAGGTGCTTTTTAGGGCCCGAGCACTGCAGTGCCAGGACCCTATTGGAATTGCTCCGTTTATTATTCTTCTATAGGGCCCAAGCCCTAAAAGGGCGAAGGGGATCCACTTGGAATTGCTCCATTTATTATTATTATTATTTTTATTATTATTATTAGGGCCCGAAGCCCTAAAAGGGCGAAGGCCCTATTGTTCTTCTAAGGATTATTATTAGGGCCCGAGCACCGGTGGTGCGAGGACCCTCTTGGAATTGCTCTGTTTATTATTAGGGCCCGACTCTGACTCTACAGCGCCCCCTGGAATTCGGAGGGCTATATATCACACATACTTGCACTTACACATATGAAACTTGGTACACAAATAGAGCTCATCGAGCCGAACAACTTTTGCCTTTCATGTCATTAGCTCATCCCAACAGGAAGTTGGTTATTCTGGGTTTTGTGAAAAACACATGCTCTGGAATTTTATATACTAGTCTTAGGTTTTTTACCCAACTGCCACCAAACTCGGTCAACATAGTCTCAAGACATTGGAGATGAAAAATTGCTAGGGGATTTTTGATATCTCGAACGGTTTGGCTGTGGCGAGGTGATGAAATTTTGGCGAGAAATGAGAAACAGGAAATGGCTAATAACTATTGCACACATTGTCTGATTCTGCTGAAACTTCAGGAGTTTGTTTGTTGTATGATGCCAATCACATAGATGTGACTATTAGGAGTCAAAGTTATAATGCCAGCAACTGGCAACAGGAAGTGTGCCTCTTTTAAAAATGCTTTGATATCACATGGTTATTTTTACCCAATTTGCTTCAAACTTCATCAGAATAATGTCAAAACATGGCCGATGAGAATATGTAAAGTGGTAAAGTTAATACATTAAATGCTGTTGCCATGGCAACGTGTCAAACTTTAACATTTGTTTCCTGTGTTTTTGGGGCACTTAATAAGCTTAGATTTTCATTAAACTCAACACACACATCACTATTAATGATAGTTAGACACTGGCAAAAGCTCATCAATGGGTGTGGAGGAGGCGCTCTATAGCGCCATCTTTTGTCAAAAGTGGGGGGGTTAGTTTGAGCTACAGACACCAAACTCGGTAAGTATATTGTTCTCATCAAGCCGGACAACTTTCTAATTTACATCCATTAGCTGCAACCAACAGGAAGTCTGCTATTTTGATTTGAATGTGGATCATGATGCCAACATACTGAAGATGTTAAATTGTGAGCGGATTTGGGATATCTTGAACGGTTGATTTATGGTGATTTATTAAAGCAGCAGTAAAAAAACATAACCGTAATTTTAAAATGCAGCATCCAAACTTTTTACGTACATGGAACTAGTCATTGTGAGAAATAAATGCTTACTTCCATCGATATAAAATAGTCTACTAAAAATAGAAAATTAAAAAACTATTAAACACCAGATCTAACTCTAACTCTCTCACTCTAACTCTGTGTGGGTGGATGGGATTAAGTCTGTGTATGTGTGTGTGTAAGTGTTGGCTGGGGGTAGTTGAGTGGCTGTGTGTGTGTGTGTGAGAGAGAGAGAGAGAGAGAGAGAGACAGAGTGCATTTAAAGTGCATTATCCTAACTCTTGACAACTTTTTACATATGAAAAACAAGTCATTTGGTATGTATATTGGTATGTATATTGGTCTCATCAAGCCGGACAACTTTCTAATTTACACCCATTAGCTGCGACCAACAGGAAGTCTGCTATTTTGATTTGAATGTGGATTTTTGGTAAAATTTTTGGTAAAAAGGCTGTAAATAAATTGATACTCCTCTAAGCAGGAATAAGTAGTTCACACCAAATGTTGTCAACATGATGCCAACATACTGAAGATGTTAAATTGTGAGCAGATTTGGGATATCTTGAACGGTTGATTTATGGTGATTTATTAAAGTCGCAGTAAAAAACACAACATTCATTTTCATAAAATCTTTAAAATGCACCATCCAAACACTTCAAAATGTTTACATACACAGAACTAGTCATTCTGAGAAATAAATGCTTGATTCCATCGATATAAAATAGTCTACTAAAAAATAGAAAATTAAACAACTATTAAACATCTGATCTAACTCTCTCACTCGCTCTGTATATTGGGGGAGGGGTGGTGGGCTGTGTTAAGTGTGTGTGTTCACTCTGAGAGTTAAGTGAGGGGGTAGTTGAGTGGTTGTGTGTGTGTGTGTGTGTGTGTGTGTGTGAGAGAGAGAGAGAGAGAGAGAGAGCATTTAAAGTGCATTTTCTTAACTCTTCACAACTTTTTACATATGAACAATGTTTCAATCTTTCCATCATTCTTAGGAAATATGTTTATCATGTTTTCAGAGACCACAAAAACATTTAAAACATCACAGTTGTAAACTAGCAGATGAAGACTGTAATACCAAGGATGAACACAAGATGACCTCATAGGATAAGGAATCTTTTTCAGGTCATTCTCACTGTATCAGAATTACTTAAAAGCATTTTGCTTTTAACCCTTTCATTGCTGTAACCCTTCAATCCAAACTGGTACAGGGATACTGTTAATGCATGTTCCCGCTGGGCACTGTTTTTCTGATGGTTGCGGATGTGTTGGCGGCGTCATCGCTGCTTGCAGGTATATTTATTATTATTATTTTTTCGAATAAAGAGGGCATTTTGGGGCCTTTAACATGCTCAAAAACTCTTGAAAATCAGCACACCCACTGGAATCTGTGGTCATTAGGACGCCACAGACACTGGGACCCGGGCGTGGCACAGGGGCTCTACAGCGCCCCCTGAAACACCTTCCCAAAACTGGATGTATATCCCACACATACTTGCACGTATACTTATGAAGCTCTATACACACATAGATCTCGCTGAGCCGAACAACTCACGCACTCTATGTCATGAGCTAATCCCAACAGGAAGTGAGTTATTCAGGGCTGTTTAAAAAGCGCATGCTCTGGAATTTGATATAATCCTCGGAGGCCTTTAGACCGACGGCCACCAAACTTGGTCAGCATGAGGAGTTTGTTCGTTGTATGATGCCGATCACATAGATGTTACTATTGAGATTCAAAGTTATAGCGCCACCAACTGGCAGCAGGAAATGTGTCATTTTCAAAATGCTTTTAAATCAGCCTCTTAATTTTACTCGATTAGTTGAGAGACAGTGCATTTAAAGTGCATTATCTTAACTCTTCACAACTTTTCACATATGAAAAACAAGTCATTCTTAGGAAATATGTTTATCATGTTTTCAGAGACCGCAAAAACATTTAAAATATCACACTTGTAAACTAGCAGATGAAGACTGTTATACCAAGGATGAACACAAGATGACCTCATAGGATAAGGAATCTTTTTAATTCTAATCCTATCTCAGTCTCATTGTATAAGAATGACTTAAAATCAAAAAAGGGTTTGATTTTAACCCTTTCATTGCTGTAACCCTTCAATCCAAACTGGTACAGGGATACTGTTAATGCACTGTTTTTCTGACGGCACCAGGGTTGCGGATCCGCTGGCGGCGAGGGCCCGTCGTCGCTGCTTGCAGCTATATTTATTAAGGCCTGAGCCCAAAAGGGCGAAGGCCCTATTGTTTTTCGGCGGATTATTATTATTATTAATAATAATTATTATTATTATTATCACACATACTTGCACTTACACATATGAAACTCAGTACACATATAGAAGTCATCAAACTGAACAACTCTCGCACTCAATGTCGTTAGCTAATCCCAACAGGAAGTTGGTCATTCTGGGTTTTGTCAAAAAAGCATGCTCTGGAATTTGATATACTAGTCCTACGTTTTTTACCCAATTGCCACCAAACTTGGTCAACCTAATCTCAAGACATTGGGGATGAAAAATTGTGAGGGGATTTTTGATATCTCGAACGGTTTGGCCGTGGCGAGGCGTTGAAATTATGGCGAGAAATGAGAAACAGCAAATATGCCTAATAACTTTCGATCAAACTTCAGCATTCCGTTAGTTTTATGAGGCCGATCACATAGATGTGACTGTTAGAAGTCAAAATTATAGTGCCACCAACTGGCAACAGGAAGTTTGTCTCTTTTAAAAATGCTTTGAAATCACATTGTTATTTTTGCCTGATTTGCTTCAAACTTCATTAGAATAATGTCAAAACACGGCCGATGAGAATCTGCAAAAAGGAATCGTGGATACATTAAATGCTGTTGCCATGGCAACGTGTCAAACTTTAACATTTGTTTCCTGTGTTTTTGGGGCATTTAATAAGTTTAGATTTTCATGAAACTCAACACACACAGCAGTATTAATGATAGTTAGACACTGGCAAAGGCTCATAAATGGGCGTGGAGGAGGCGCTCTATAGCGCCACCTTTTGTCAAAAGTTGGGGGGTTAGTTTTAGCTACAGACACCAAACTCAGTATGTATATTGATCTCATCAAGCCGGACAACTTTCTAATTTACACCCATTAGCTGCGACCAACAGGAAGTATTTTGCTATTTTGATTTGAATGTGGATTTTTGAAAAAATATAGCTGTGAATGAATGAATACTACTCCTACAAAAAAACAATGAATTTACACCATACTTTGTCAACATGATGCCAACATACTGAAGATGTTAAATTGTGAGCGGATTTGGGATATCTTGAATGGTTGATTTATGGTGATTTATTAAAGTAGCAGTAAAAAACATAACCTACTTTTAAAATGCAGCATCCAAACACTTCAGATTTTTTTTACATACGTAGAACTAGTCATTCTGATAAATAAATGCTTAATTCCATTGATATAAAATAGTCTCCAAAAAATAGAAAATTAAAAAACTATTAAACATCTGATCTCACTCTAACTCTCTCACTCTAACTCTTTGTGGGGGGATGGGCTTTTGCTGTTAAGTGTGTGTGTGTCAGAGAGAGACAGAGAGAGAAAGAGAGAGAGAGAGTGCATTTAAAGTGAGTTATCCTAACTCTTCACAACTTTTTACATATACATATTTTTCTGTATGATTTTTCTGCAGTTTTTGCCATTTTCAGGCCTCATACTTTAACGAACTCCTCATACAGTTTTAACCTGATCATCTTTAAATTTGCTGAGTGTTATCATAAGGCCTTTGCAATGCTAAATTGCGAAGATCTAGAGTTTTCGTTGAGGGAAGTTACTGTAACTCAGGCATGCAATGTCCAATCAGCCCCAAACATAACAGGTTTGATAAGAGTCCTGGCCTGAACACATTTATGTGCCAATATTCAGTTATAGTCATAGCGCCACCTACTGTCAACAGGAAGTGATGTTTAACACTGTGATACACTATTAGTAAGACACTAAAATAAGACATTGAGTGCTAAACTTAATAAAAACACGCTCAAACATGCTAGCAACACTTACTAAGTGCTAAAGCATGTTGTTATAGCCATGAAACAGGAAGTTGTTGTTATTCATGCAAAGAATGTTCAATCTGCCCCAAACTTCACATGTTTGATAAGAGTCCTGGCCTGAAGATATCTACATGCCCAAATTTGGTTATAGTCATAGCACCACCTGCTGGCAACAGGAAGTGACATGTTTAACACTGTGATGGACTATTAAAAGCACAGCAAAATATGCCATATTGTGCTAAACATGCCAGAAACACTTACAAGTGCTAATGCATGCTATTAATGCTATGAAAGAGGAAGTTGTTGTAACTCAGCCATACAATGTCCGATCTGCCCCAAACTTCACATGTTCGATAAGAGTCCCGGCCTGAACACATCTAATGGCCAATATTCCATTGCAATCATAGCACCACCAGCTGGCAACAGCAAATGACTTGTTTTACACTAACTTAAACTGTGCAATGCCCAATTTGCACCAAACTTGACTTGTTTGGCAAGAGTCCTGGCCTGAAGACATCTAAAGGCCACTATTCCATAATAGTGCCACCTGTTGGCAGCATGATATGTCATGTCTTACACTCAAGCATGCCATGTTCAATCTGCACCAAACTTCATATGTTTGATAAAAGTGCTGACCTGAGGACATCTGCATGCCAATATTCAGTTATAGGCATAGCGCCACCAGCTGGCAGCAGGAAGATTGGCACATATAAATGACTTTGAGATATTCCTCCTAAATTTACTTCGTTAACTCCCTGGGGTCGACGGTCACGCCAGTGTGATCAGCTAACGTTTTTTAAGATCGGTGCGTAAGACATTAAAAACACTTTGTCGATTTTGGTCACACAAATAAGTGTTATACATCATTAGGAACCATTAAGTGTATACTTTTATTTGTGCACACTCACAATAAAAACTGAACTGTGTGCTGCTTTAAATAAAAGAAAATAAACAGGGTGTTTCTCAGTCTTCACTGTCTCCGCGAACGGCTTTTAGAAATGCGTCAATAAAATGAACCTAAACTCAGTGAATACTCGACACACGGACAGGAGAGATATATCTATAGAAAGCTTGATATCTCTACTTTTAAATAAATCAAGTCTTATCAAAAACAAATATTCTGTGCTAAAGTAATCCGTATGAAACCAACGTGATGCATAGTTTTTAACTCAAAGCTAATTATTTTTAATGTGATCACACCCACAAGCTACTTTTGATATGATAAATAGCCACGTGCGAGGCGTAGCATGTTAGCACCCACGTCATCGTAAACAAAGCTTGACAATTCATCAAGTTCATCTCGGCTACTGTTCATTTCTGGATAAAGACGCGCTGAGAGAAACAGCAGAATTTACCTTCAGAATAAAGAAGACGCGCTGAGAAGAATCACACAGAATTAACCTCAGATGAAGAACAACGCAACGCGCGGCTGATTCAGAGGAAGAGATCAATCTGATGAGCAAGTAATGTTTTTGCATTAGTTTGCATTAGTTAACGTGTTATTTTGACATAAGCTTGAACACATTTACTAGCTTGGGTTTTCCTAAACTATGATTCCTGGCTAAAATGTTTGAAATCGAGTGAAATATTTTGAAAATGATAGGTAGTTCATTGTATCTAAATTTCTTATGACGCAATGAAGTTTTCATGTTCTATATAATATAAAACAAATTACGATATAAAAGTAATATGAGTGTACACTGTAACATGATGAATGCTACAAGTTGAAGTATGTCTAGATCATGTTTATTATTAATACTCTGTTCCCAAATAGAGTTTTATAAGGTGCTAAACAATACTTTGTTTCTCAGATATAAAATGTCAAATTTTTACATAGTACAAAGTATGCGTGAATCTGTGACTACAAGATTGTTATATACAGATTCTTCTGATATTAACATGCTCAGAGGTGTTTTTTGTTTTTCTTTTTTAGTTATCTGATACCTGCACCACAGATGAATCTTGCAGATTTTTACTGGAGTCTCTTCAAACTTCTGAGAGCGCTGTACCAACATCAGATGTTATTCTTCACTGATTTTCAGTAAAATAAGCTCTGTGACTATATTTTTTTTTTTATCTTAAATCCATGGAAAGAAGCAGCAAACACTTAAATATCAGGTATGGTTTACTAGTTTGACTTGCTGAACAGGAATCACACAATGTCTGTTCACATCTCTGTGGTTAGATCAGTGAGTACAATAATAATCTTTGACCATCATTACGTATGTTTTGATTATATTGTGTTGTAAATAGGGCTGGGCGATATAACCAAAATCTTCTATCATGGTAGAAGCAATTTTCTACCTCGATAATGATATATATCACAATATAGCAATTTGTATCTGAAAATGCATAAATAAAAATTCAAACACAAAGAAACTGTTTTATATAATGTAATTTTATTTAAACTGTGAATTGCAGCATTACTTTAAGTAAAAAAACAACCATAGTGCAATGTATTGTAGGTTTAATGTTTTTTTTCTCAGAACAACAGGTACTAACATAGTGCCTGACAGTATACCAGCTCTGTAAAAAAAAAAAAAAAAGAGCTAAAAACAAACTTTTTCCCTTTTCCTTATCTTCACTTGTTTTCTGTACCAGGTGAACATGGTAACCAAAATCTCAAAAGGCTTTTCACTTGAAAACATGTTTCTGAGGTAACAGCACCATAGAACATCAAAACAAAGTGCTGAAACAACATTTCAATTGCTACTTTAAGTTGTGAGCCAAGAATACTAGTTGGTCCAGCACAGACCTGTGGCAAGTGACTATGTTGCCACTTGTGTTAAAGGCACGTTCAGACGGAGAACTTATGGCTGGAATGCAGAGATATTTCTTAACCAAATTGGACAACTTTGGAAAATTCATTTCATGCCGTTTCCACCACTGTAAAGGATCAGTTTCACTGTCAGTCTCCATGGTCTGCAGGTAGCTCTTTAGTTCAAAGTCAATGAGGTCTCTGGTGGAGAGGGGAGGTACTTGCTGTGTTGCTTTCTTTTTGAAGTAACTACCTAAACCTTTGTGCTTCTTAGCTGGCACTGCTGGATCAGCTACTGCTTCTTCTGTTTCCGGCTGAATAGCAACAGGACTCTCTGCATTTTGATTCACCACCATTTCTTCAATCTCAGCAGCAGCCTTTGACATGATATACTCAACCTTCTCCTCCTTGATGTACTTTGTTCTGAATCGAGGGTCTACAAAAGATGCCATGTCAAGAAGGTCTTCAGTGTCTGGATCAGCGTATTTCTCATTCAAGTACTCTAGGATTTTGTCTTTTATGTTTTTAGTAAGTTGAGTGTCATCCTCCTGTGGTGCCACAATCGTTTCGTTAAACAGATGGACCACAGACTTTAATTAAGACACGCTTACGTAATTTTCTCCCGATAGGGCATCAGTAAACTCAGTCAGAGGTCTCAGGGCTTTACTGATTGATTCGAGTACGTCCATGTCTTGCCACGTGGGTATCAAATGCCTGGTTTTCTTGTCTTCTCTCAGAACCTGGGAAATGGCTCTCTTGCTCAATTACCCTGTCAATCATTTTTTGCCTTGAGCCCCACCTGTTTACTGTTTCAGTTATTAATTGATGGACAGGCAAACCCAGTTCTCCTTGAGCAACAGCCAGCTCTCGTCTTCTCTTCCATGTATTAGAGAAGGCACTTACTACCTTCTTACACACGCCAACAGCACGATCCACCTGTGGTAGTTTCATACCTTTTTCTGTAAGAAAATAAAAAGGGAGAGAGAAAAAATGCTTGATTTATTTCAAGAAAAAATATTATGATGCAAGACTTGTTATAAGGGCACCTCTAGAATAGCTGTCTGCCCTGCTATAACAAATATAAAAATGTAAAAAACTATAACTGTATAGTGCAATATAGATTGTTACTCTAGCAATCACTAGTGCAATAAAACAATGGTAACACAGCACATTTCTACTAATTATTTAATTAATATATTCATTTTAATTATGTTACCATCGTTAGATTTTTAAAAACAATTCTGAGAAATAATTTTCCCGATTTTAATCACTCACCAATTGCCAGATGAAGGCGATGGCCAAAGCATTGTAGCCTGGTCCAGTTGTTAAGCTGAAGCGCTCGGATGTCATTTGTCGCATTGTCAGTAGTAACACAGACTTGCCGGTTTTCTTGTAATCCCCAAGACTGCAATGACTCTCTGAGACCTTGCGCAATAAGATCGCCCGTGTGGTCTCCCAGGAAATACAACATTTGTAAACATCTGCTGCACAGGGTCCAATTGCGTATGATGAAGTGTATCGTCAGGCTCATATACGGCTGTGTTGAGCGGCTCGTCCACAGATCTGTAGTCGTTGCGAAGTGAGCGACATCATGAACCTCATTTTCCACTTCGCTACGGCAAGACATGTATAAACTTGGCAACTCCACTTGCCGAAAATATTTGCGGCTTGGCATTACATATCTCGCATCCAGTGTTTTCACCAAAGCTTTAAACCCCTCCTTTTCAACTGTGAATAGGTGCCATGTCTTTTCAAATGTGCGTTGTAATAGCACACGTTATGTCTAACCATCTTCGAGATTTCTTGTCGTAGGGAATTGCATTTGCGAAAAACGCCGCTAAGGAAGTTTGTACAGGATTTTTGGGCTTGCAAGCGCTCTGTGATGATGTAGATGAGTGGGCTGAGGTTTGCTGCATTTTTTTACTTTGGCCATATTCGTTTGGTTGCTTGGATTTGAGATGATGTGTTTCCACCACTTGCTAAAACAGTGCTCTTGCATACCTTGCAAATCACGTTTGTCTCATTCGTATCACTTTTCCTATACCTAAACCAATTCCACACCACAGACGATGGACCTTTTTTCTTTAAAATCTCCTCGTTGTTGGTTTCGTCACATGTAAGTGAACTCACGGCTGCTGCACCGTCTTCTTCCATTGTCGAAGTGAATGTGTATTGCGTGGTTACGTAATGTGCAACGTCACGTGATCTCAATCGTGATTAAGATGATAGACCAAAATCTCTATCGGTTGACAAATTTCTACCGGTTAATCGTGTCTACCGGTATATTTCGCCCACCCCTAGTTGTAAATAAAATAAAGATGACCAAACCCCCCCCATTATCTTACTCTCCTCACATTCTTTGTTACCTGCCTCATAGTGACAGTCACACTGATGGGCCATTAGGGGACAGCCTTTTGTCTCTCAGGTGTGAATCACTAAATATTCATGGCCGTTATCCCTCCCTCACATACGGCTTTCTATCACAAAACATGTCTTAGAAAATTTACATCAACATATTGTTTTCTTCTTCTTCTTCTTCTTCTCCAAAGTGAATTGCATTTTTGACGGCCTAAACATGCTCGAAAACACACAAAACTTTGCACATATGTACACATATGTACATTTTCGCTGTTTCGGCGAAAATGTACATATGATATTGGTTTCAGAAGTTGGTGTGGCAAAATGCCTTGATAGCGCCACCTATAAAATTACAATGGAGTGCGCCTCGAGCTACATTTCACGTACATATACGGTCCATTATTTTGAATTTCCTGTATGATTTTTGTGCAGTTTTTGCCATTTTCAGGCCTCGTACTTTAACGAACTCCTCCTACAGTTTTAATCCGATCATCTTCAAATTTGCTGAGTGTTATCATAAGGCCTTTGCGACACTAAATTGCGAAGATCTAGAGTTTTCGTCAAGGGGTGTGTCCGTGGCGGTCTGACAAATTTTGATGTTTCGCCATGAAAAAGGAAGTTGCTGTAACTCAGGCAAACAATGTCTGATCTGCCTCAAACTTCACACGTTTGATAAGAGTCCGGTCCTGAGTGACATGTTTAACACTGTTACAGACTCCTAGCAACATATTAAAAAGCGTTAACAAGTTTTAAATAGGCTAGCAACATGCTAGAATCATGCTAAAACATGCTAGCAACAGTTAGCTAAGAGCTAAAGCATGCAATTAATACAAATAAAAAGGAAATTGCTGTAATTCATGCATACAATGTCCAATCTGCCCATAACTTAACATGCAACATACTACAAACATAGTAAAGCATGCTAGCAATACTTAGCTTATTTGCTAAAGCATGCTTGTTCTGGATTATCCATTTTTTTAAAAAAATGTTTAATGTTTGTAATGATTACAATTCTTATACCTAGTCATGCAGCTTCTTTTTTAAGTAGAACTTCACTCAACAAGCTTGCAGCAGCAATTCAACTTGTGATCATCTGTAGAAAGCATTGTCTGTAAGTTTTTATGGTTAATTTATATTTAATTTGCTGACTTTCTTATTTATAAAGCTGTAAAAGAACTATATACCATAAATGACACTAAAAGGAGATATTGTTGTATTCTTAAAGATAACTATAGCTTCACTATACTTCTCCTTTCTGTAGTTTCACTCTGTTTCAACATACTCAACATGGTGTGGAATAAAGTGGCATTGTCCCACAAGTCTATGTGTTGGAAAGAGTTTATCTATCTGTCTAACTTCGGGAAGAGAGACACCAAAGTGAGGGCAGAATAGTGAACAGACAGAGTCAACAGTGATTACAGCAACTGTGAATGAACTTCTCATCTGCTGAGTGAATCTACAGTAAAATGTTTTCAAAGGAAAATGCAAGCCATGCAAACAGGTCAGTTTGTTCATGTTCACATTTATCCAAATCATCCAGGTCAACACATTCAAGAAGATCAGCAGCCTGTCTTGTTGCAATAGAGGCACGAGCTAAAGCTGAAGCCGCCCGTACCAGAGCAGCATACGCACAAAGAGAGATTGAAATAAAAGTAAAGAAAGCACAGCTTCAGGTAGAAGAGATACATTTAGAGGCTACATTAGAAGCACTCCAACAAGAGAAAGAGGCAGAAGCAGCTTTAGCCAAAGCTACAGCCTTTGAGGCCATAGTTGATGCAGCTGATATAGAAGAATCATCTGAACAAGAATGTAAACAAATGAGCTCAAATCTCTATTCACTTAAGCGAACTGAGAAATATGTTCAGGTTCAAAATACATGCAAAAACAGAGATCATCATGCATCAACAAAGACGGACACACCACTGTTTCAGTCAGATGACAGAGAACAAAATGCTCTTCCATCTCATAGAGAGCCTATTCAGTATTCTCAAGAAACACCACAACATGTCAATTCATTTGGTGAGCCACTCTTTCAGTCACAGGACCCACATAACAGTTTTGAATATGTCAGAGCACCTGAAAAAGAAACAAAGAGTCAAGACACAATACCTCATTATTCTCAGCCATCTAAATGCTGTACCTCAAATGGGTATTACTCACCTAATATGAGCCATATATTACAAAGCCTGAAAACTCAGAGATATTAAATTTAGCCAGGTTCCTAGCATGTAGAGACCTACTCACTGCAGGTCTCAAAGTTTGATGACAAGCCAGACCCAGATAGCAACATATTGTCAGCCCAGATCCGGCCCACATCTGGCACATGTGGCATGATGATCTGGCCCACATGCAGCGTGGAATGATGGCACTTGGGCGGACCGCTCCTTTTTGCCAGATCTGGGCCAAAAGCAGGCCATAGCAATGCCACATGTCAGCCAAGAGCAGAGAAATAAACCACACTGGACCTTATCTGAGCCACAAAATCTGTGTATATTTAATATGGAGTCATCTCAGCGTTAATAAGCACATTAACAAGCAGAATCACTGAAGGAAAGAAGAGAACAGAAAACAAGAGACAAACAGAAACACAACTACTGACTACAGCCACAGCCTTAGATGAAATCAGCTGAAGATAAAAGACATTAAATCTCTGAAGATCTCAGCAGAGGAGGATTAAACAACTCCACAAACAGCATTACCAGCTTCACTTATTACTGACCAGATTTACTTTGTTTCTGTTAAAGGTCTACAGAAGTTCTTTATTGAGAATTAGCAGGGGCTTAAATATTCCACTTGAAGTCACCATGATAGTGATTAGCGTTTCCATTAATTAATTGGGCTCTTAACTCTTTTTTTTAAGCGTTTGTCTTATTTGACTGTTGTGAAAATGTGGTTAACAAACACATTTGTAGTACATGATCTTTTTTTTGGCTTCACCATTATCATATAACCGACTGCTTCGCTGAACACATTTGATTGTAGTAGTTGTATAGTTTAATGTTTTCACATTGTAAAACTGCATTATTGCAACATCAGTTTGAAAAATTTATTTAAAAAAGGACAAAAGTTTGAACAAGGCTATCACACACAGATATCAGCAATCAGCATATGAATCTCAACAATGGTGACAGATAATCAGATCAGTTCTGGACATCACAAAAGGCTGCATTATTCGTTCATGCTGTGATGCAAGTTTTGCACACTTTTTATTGTCACCATTGTTGAGGTTCATATGTTGATTTATGATGGCTTTGTGTGTTCATAAAATTTAACCTTTTGTGATTTTTTTTTTAACTGGTTCTGCAAGACTACAGACAGTTTCATACTATGAATGTATTTTTCCACAACATAATTGTAAAAGCTATATGACATTGAATCAGACTCATTCGTTCAATATTACAACTCTCAATAGCTTTTCATTGATTTCATTTTGTCTTTATTTGTTATTGCTTAGAGTTTTCACAAACACACCATCACAGCAATTGACCAAGATAAACTTTTATTAAAAAGTGTTACGAGTCCAATTATTGGAAACACTAATCACTATTATGGTGGCTTCAAAAAAAAAATTGATTTAAACCTGTTGTTTTTCAATAAAGAACTTCTGTAGGCCTCTAACAGAAATAAAGCAGATCTTATCAGCTGGTAATGCTGTTTGTGGAGTTGTTTAAACCTCCTCCTCTGAGATCTTCAGAGATTTAATGTCTTTTATCTTCAACTTCAAGGCTGTGGTTGCAGTCAGTTGTTGTGTTTCTGTCTTTTTTCAGTTCTCTTCTTTCCTTCAGTGATTCTGCTTGCTAATGTGCTTATTAACGCTGAGATGACTCCATATTAAATATACACAGATTCTGTGGCTCAGATAAGGTCCAGTGTGGTTTATTTCTCTGCTCTTGGCTGACATGTGGCATTGCTATGGCCTGCTTTTGGCCCAGATCTGGCAAACAGGAGCGGTCCGCCCAAGTGCCATCATTCCACGCTGCATGTGGGCCAGATCATCATGCCACATGTGCCAGATGTGGGCCGGATCTGGGCTGACAATATGTTGCTATCTGGGGAGAATTACTGGGCATGGAAATCAACTTTCTCAAATGCCACTGAAGACATTGACTTGAAGCTTTGTGAGGAGCTTGACTTGCTAACTAAGTGGCTTGGTCCAGAATCAGCTGAGCATGCTCGATGAATAAGGTCAGTTCATGTCAGTCACCCGGCTGTAGGACTCAGCAGGATCTCGGAAAGGCTGGAACAGTGCTATGGATCAGCTGAAGCGATGGAATTTACGCACTTAAACAAAGCTGACTGCTTTCCCAAACTCTCAAACAGAGAACCTCAACATCTCAGAGAACTAGCAGATTTATTGTTAGAAATAGAGTCTGCCGGGGATTTCCAGTTGAGTTGCGTAGAAGATGGCAGCATAAGAGAAACGCTCCCCAGTCGACAATTATTCTCCCTTAATTCAAAGAGATTTGATACGAAGTATCATTATAAATAACATGGCAGAGGGGGAGAAACACATGAAAACGCGGGGAAAGTCGATTCTGAAACCCGAAAAAGATGGTAAAGCTGACGAAGATGGTGAACGACGAGGGCAGACAAATGAGAGAGATCAAGATGGCGATGCAAAAACGTCTTCGCAAATTACTGCCGCGATACAAGAGAGTATATCGGCAATTCACAGTCAGATTTCTGCGCTACGCTCTGATCTCAAAGATGACATGACTGACTTTCGTCAGAAAATAAGGGAGGACATCAGACACGACCTGACAGAATTTAAAGAAGAAATCAATCGAAAGATGAGCGAAGTGACGAAAACCCAGCAATCAACATCGGAAAGAGTGAATGAGATGGAAAAGAGAATCGCGGATCTGGAAGAGTGGGCCGTGGATGTGAGAGACGCGGTCAGCAACACTTTGAAAGTGCAAGAGAACTTGCAAGCCAAGTTATCTGACCTGGAAGGCCGCTCCCGACGCAATAATCTACGCATCTATGGGATGCCAGAAGGATGCGAGGGAAGCAATGTGAAGGAATTCGTTGCTGAATTTATTAAGTCCGAGCTAAACGGTCTACAGGACATTGACCTACAGATACAGAGAGCTCACAGAGCTCTTGTTCCAAAGCCCAGTCAAGAAGCACAGCCTAGATCATTGGTGATCTGCTTTCTTGAATATCGTGTCAAGGAAATGGTACTTCGAGCTGCATGGAACAAGAAAGATTTACACTACCAGGGCCGGAGAATTTTTTTTGACCACGACTACGCGACAGAAATTCTTCAGCGCCGCAGGGAATACGCGGAAATAAAGAGAGCTCTCAAGGCCAAGCAAATACGCTTCCAAACACCATATCCAGCGAAGCTGAAAGTATTCCTCGACAGCGGGATCAAGGTTTACACCAGCGCGACAGAGGCTTCGCGAGACCTGAAGAAGGAAGGAATCGCACTTGACCTAATTGAGCGCACTGGACAACCCAGCCGTCCGCTTTGGCAGAGTCTGCGATGGGAAAAAGAAACGTCAGCAAGGAGTAAACGCCAGCAGAATCGTCAGTCACAAATACGTGAAAAACTGAGGAGGTATCAACACATTCCCGGCTCGAAGAACGACAATGTGACTTTGTGAATTCAGGACTAATGGAGAAGTAATAAGTGGATATATCCTTTAAAGTTCTGGTAGCACAACGGGTGAAAGACAGTATGTTAATATGTTCACCTTAATATTTAAAGTCTAGTATTTTAGATCATTCATTTTCATTCAGTTCTTAAATCGCCACTCTTGATTTTAAACCTCTAGCCTCGTCATGGGTAACCCCCTCCGCTTACTGTATGAGATCATATACATTGACGTAAGGGGACTAAATAATTCGGAACTTTCTCGTGATTGTTTACTAAATTTTGTTTATATTACGAGCTAAGAGGCCCTCACTAAAAGTGAGGATTTACCCTCTGTTGAGAGGGTTATAATTGTATAACCCTTAAGGTGGAAATCCTTGTTTAGAACTTCGGAATGATTTTGTTTTCTGTTATAAATAGTTTAGAAGTTGTTTTGGTTTTATATCACATTGTTCTGACTCTCATGGGTACCTTCAGTCAATACATAAAACTATGTTTAAGACATATCAGGAATATAAGATAATGACTCTTAATGTCAACGGGTTGCATAACGTGGTAAAAAGGAGCAAGGCCATAGCAAAAATTAAGAGAGAGAAAACAAACATCATATTTTGGCAGGAGACACATTTGTCCGATTTGGAACATGAAAAATTAAAAATATTGGGTTTTAAAAACTGTTACTTTTCATCACATCAGTCTGGTAGAAAACGAGGGGTAGCTATTTTGATACCTAATTCACAAACCTTTGAGTTTATGTCTGAACTTAGAGACAAAGAAGGAAGATTCATATTGGTAAAAGGAAAATTAGATCAAAAAATGGTTACTTTATTTAATGTCTATGCTCCCCCTGGCAGTGGGAAACAATTCTTTAAGAAAATATTCCAGTTGATAGCCTCAGAAACAAATGGTACGTTAATATGTGGAGGAGACTTGAATATCCATCTCCAACCTAAACTGGACCTGTCTAGCGTAAAAAGAACAAAGATAGTAACCTCACAGGCGTCTATGGTGAGGAAACTAATAAAAGAGTTAGGCCTAATTGACATCTGGAGGGAGTTAAACCCTAAAGGTAAACAGTATACATATTATTCAAATCCTCACTTAGTTTATTCCAGGATAGACTATTTCTTCACATTTAAATCAGACCTTCATATAGTTAAAGATTGTAGTATTGGCGTGAGAGATATATCAGATCATGCTGGTGTTTATCTAAAATTACGTTTAGATAACATGCCAAAAAACAGAATCTGGCGTTTAAACACAGGAATATTAAATGATACAACAGTACAGGAGGAACTGAAAATTGAATTTGAGCACTACCTACTGAACAATGATAATGGAGAGGTTTCACCTCATGTGTTATGGGATGCCTTTAAGGCAGTTGTACGGGGGAAAATTATCCTCTTGACTTCCATGCGGAAAAAGGCTAAACAGAAGAAGTTACAAGAACTACAAGAAAAAATAAAAAAATTAGAAGATGAGCATAGACAGAATAATAATTCAAATCTGCTGAATCAAATAAAGATGCTGAGAGATGAAATTAATAAAATATATGAAGACGATGTAGAAAAACAGGCCAAATTTACTAAACAAAGATTCTATGAAACTGGGCCCAAAGCCATGAAACTTTTAGCTTGGCGTCTCTGCAAACAAAGAACAAAAAACATAGTAAAAAATATTAAAAACCCAATTACAGGGAAAATAAGTAATTGTATAAAGGATATTCAAAATTCTTTTGAACATTTTTATAAAATTCTTTATTCTCAACCATCTCAAACAAATTCGCAAATGATTTCAAATTTTCTTGACTCATTGGACTTACCATCAATTGGCTCAGAACAAAACAAAATATTAACAGCAGAACTAACACAAGATGAATTAGATAAAGCAATAAATAGTTTAAAGACAAATAAGTCTCCCGGAACTGATGGATATCCATCTGAATGGTATAAAATATTTCTCTCTGAATTAACACCCTTACTTCTCAGATCATTTAACCATACACTTAAAGAGGGAGAGCTTCCTCAGTCTTGGAAAGAGGCTATCATATCGGTGATACATAAACAAGGAAAGGACAGTAAAGAATGTAGTTCATATAGACCCATCTCAGTTCTTAATGTAGATTATAAACTGTATACTTCAATCCTAGCAAAAAGATTAGAAACCATTCTACCAGATTTAATAGACCATGATCAGACCGGGTTTATTCAAAACAGACAGACCCATGATAATATTAGACGTACACTTCAAATAATGAGTCATATTACCAAAAACAAAATTAGTTCAGTCTTTCTTAGCCTAGACGCAGAGAAAGCCTTCGACTCTGTGAGCTGGCTATACTTATATCAAGTGCTACATAGGTTTGGTTTCAATGAGAAATTTATTAATTCTATTAAAACATTATATTCGGCTCCCACTGCAATATTAAAAATAAATGGTCATTTATCTCAGAGAATTACCTTGGAGAGAGGAACTCGACAGGGATGCCCACTGTCCCCATCCTTATTTGCGCTATTTATTGAACCCCTGGCCCAATTAATCAGAGAAAATATGGACATACAGGGCATAAATATTAAAGGTAAAGAAGAGAAGATAAGTCTTTATGCTGATGACATCCTTGTTTATTTGAGCAACCCTGAAAATACAATACCCAGGTTGTGGTCCTCTCTCAAGGCATTTGGGAGTCTTTCTGGCTATTCTTTAAATGTTACCAAAACACAAATCTTGACATTTAATTTCTCACCCCCCCCAGGCTTTAAAAAAGATGTATAATTTTAAATGGGATTCTAAGAGCATTAAGTACTTAGGGGTAAACATACCAAAGGATCCTACTTCAATATATAAATACAATTATGTCCCCATTAATAAGTCAATAGAAACAGATGTGAATAGATGGACATTACTGCCATTAGATATGAGCAGTAGAGTAGAATCAGTTAAAATGAATATAGTCCCTCGTCTATTGTATTTATTTCAGGCCTTACCAGTTGAAATTCCCCAAAAGCAATTTAACAACTGGGACAGAATAATTTCTAGATTTATTTGGAATAGCAAGAAACCACGGATTAAATTTAAAACTCTACAGTTAGCAAAAGAAAAAGGTGGACGGTCCCTGCCATGCCTGCAAGACTACTATATTGCTGCCCAACTGAGAAATTTGGTGTGTTGCTGCGATTCAACCTATACTGCCTATTGGAAACAATTGGAAATCTTGCAAAGCCCAATCCCAGTTCAGTCACTTTTAGGTGATATCAATAAATTTAAGGAGATATCTGAAAACTTAACTCAGTGGACAAAATGTGGTTTAGAACTATGGTATAAATTGATGAGAAAGTTCAAACTAGAGTATCAGATGAGAATATTAACCTGGATTGGTTATGAGGTTAAAAGGTTTCAAAGCTGGGCACAAAAAGGAATAACTGCTTTCTGTTCTATTACATCAAAGGGGGAAATTCAGGATTTTCAGAACTTAAAGATCAAATATGATTTGGAAAAACAGGATTTTTATAGATTTTTACAAGTTCGACATTATTATGATATGAAAATCAGAAGAGTTACAAATGACTATTCCCCTTTGATAAATATGTTTATTAAAGTGTATAATACAAATACTTGTGAAAAACGATTAATATCTGGCTTATATAACTGCATTCAAGATATTAAAGGGCATTCTACTCAGTATATCAAAGAAAAGTGGGAAAAGGAAATGCAAATTTGTATTCCAGCTAAAGAATGGTTGAACTTATGGCATTCACAGTGTGTGACTAGTAATTCTAGGGCTCTAAGGGAATTTTGTTGGAAAAATACAATTCGTTTCTTCATTACGCCCAAAGTAAAAGCAAAACAGAAAGGAATGACAAATCAGGGCTCTTGCTGGAGGCAATGTGGGACATTATTGGCTGATCATGTACATGTCTTCTGGTCTTGTCCAGTCTTGAATCTGTTTTGGTCAGAAATACATTCAGGCATAGAGGAAATATTGGAAATTAAGATTGAAAAAACAGCTTATATTCTATTTCTTGGCAATATACCTGATTCAGTTAATAAGATGAACAAATATTTACTCAGGATTCTACTAGCAGCAGCAAAAAAAGCAATCACTCGTCTATGGCTTCAGCAGCCTCCCCCAACAAGAACTCAGTGGGAACAAATAGTTACAGAAATTTACAAGATGGAAAGATTAACATTCAGACTGAGACTGCAAGAAGAGACTTTTAAGAAGCATTGGGGAAAATGGACAATCTACACATCAAAACAGAGAGAAGTCAGATAAATGCCAAAGTGGAATATGTGCACTTATTATTGTAAATATATGTAACCAGGATCAATGGCTGCTTGGTAGTACTCCTACAGAAATAAGTATCATGTCTATGAATGTACGACCACAAATATTCTCATATACATGCTTACAAATATTTGCTTATTTTGTAACCAGTTGACCAGGCTGAAATTTATTCAATTTATTTTTCACTTATTGTGTTATACTTTGGAAAAATATTTATGTATGTACCCATGAAGGAGTGTTGTTTGTTTGTTATTATGTTGAAGTTTATAAAAATAAAGTAAAAAAAAGAAAAAAAAAAAAAGAAATAGAGTCTGCCAAAATGGAAGGATACCTACCTGGTTTGTCTTACCTGGGCACTGCACGGGGCATTGCCCCTATTCTTGAGAAGCTTCCGTTTGCCCTACAAGAGAAGTGGATGCAACAAGGATCTAGGTATAAGCAGGAACATAATGTTAGCTTTCCTCCTTTCTCATTCTTTTCTACCTTCATCAGGAATGAAGCACATATGAGAAATGATCCCAGTTTTATAATTAGTTGTATGAACTGTAACTATTACTACTTTATGATCTCCAGTATAACTTAGACACACACAGACATCAAGAATAAGCATATGAATCTCAACAATGGTGACATTCAACAGCTTCATGCTGGGAGTCATGGGTGAGTTTTATAATCTGCTGTTACCCAGCACGCAGCGTTGAATGTCACCATTGTTGAGATTCAAATGCTGATTCTTGATGTCTGTGTGTGTCAAACTGATGCTGTAGATTTCAAGGTTTAGTGTATATGATGAACATCCATAATAGCTCATACACCGGTTGTAAACATTATGAAAATAATAGATTAACCACTGCATGAGATCAGTGCATCATGACACTGGATGATAATGATTTAACAAACAATAAAAACTATCCAAGAACACCTAATCAGACTTCTTTTTGGCTTTTTTATTTTGCTATAATAAATGTGCTTCATACACATAATTACAGCAGCCAAAAAAGTTAAAATAAAAAAATCAAAAGTCAAGAGTCCAACTAAAGTAAACCCTGATCGCCATGATGGTGAGGTTAATTGAAACTTTAAAAAAATAAATAAATAAATAAAATATCTAAACCTCTGTTTAGATGTTCTGAAATAATATTTGTGGATATATGACAGAAATCAAGTCAAACGTCAAGTCAAATTTAATGTCTTCATTTATTTAAGTTCATTTTATCTTTGGCTGTGGCTGATTCTTGTGTTTCTCTTTCCTTCGATGATTCTGCTTGTAAACAACAGGTGTTCATCATTATTGGTCAATCATGACATAATGATCTCCTTAACTCCAACACTGTGTCAATGCTACTTGAACACTCTGTAGTGTGGAAACACATGAACACTGAGCAGGGTTTGTTTAACACTGGGAAATGTTACATCAACTTTACCTGATTCATTTACGTAAGACTGATGCATTTGAATCACATTAAGTTTAACTGATTTGTTTATGTTAAAACTATGTAATCTAAATGCATGGAAATTTTGTACGCAATTGAATTAAGTTAAGGGCTGAAATATTTTTTTGAGTGTGGTCCAGCACCCTAGTCTAAAAATGAAAGTTTCAGCCCTGCCTTACAGCATGGCGGGGAGGTTGATGAACACCCTACTACAAACCCAGTCAACAATTTGATCTCACACTGATCTCACCATGTGGTCACAATGTGACGTAACAGTGAGCTAAAAGTGTAACCTCACAGCGTCCTCAATGTGTGCTCACACTATGATCACAATGTAAAGTCAAAGTGCACTTGTTGAGATTCATACACTGATTCTTGATGTTTCTCTGTTTTTATATGACACAGCAGTTTAAAATGTTTGACTTATGCTTTCAAATTTCTTCATAAATTACTATACTGTATAAACAAAAAGCTATTATAATTGATTGCATACTGAATCTAGGTGATGATTGTGTTGTTATCATTAATAATCCCTTCTTGGTATTCCTTGCCATAACAAATGTGGTTTACAAACACAGTTACACATCAGTTGTACACAGCAAAATCCCCAGTGTTAATTTAACACTCTGAGTGTGGACACATATAAACACTGAAGCAGTGTTGAAGGTAATGAGATAATTAGGTGATTAACGAAGTGATGATTGATCATTATTGAAGACACCTGATGTTAATAAGCAGAATCACCAAAGGAGAAAACCAAAATTTTTAAGCAACCATTATAGTGGTCAGTGTTTGCATTAGTTGGGCTCTTGACCCTTAAATCATCAATATTAGGTCCTGTTTGGCTGCAATTACTGAGTTATAACAGCCAGACAAGCAAAGAGCAAAAGTCAGTAAGATGGCATTGACTGTGCTTGACTTAATCATCATATAGTGACTTGAGTATTTGAGATAGAATTTCCATACAGATTACAAAAAAAAACTGTGAACAAAAGATCAATCAGTTTTGCCATAATCAGACAGATGATGAAAAAAAGTTCATCTTAATTTAGACACACAGACATGAAGAATCAGTGTGAGAATCACAACAACGGTGACCATCAAAAAGCGTGTTGTAGCCAATCAGAACTCATCCATGACTCCCATCATGCATTGCGGCATGAATAAATTATGAGAGTTCAGAGTTGATCTGTTTATCTGAATATGCCGTTTGTCACCATTGTTGAGATTCCTGGGCTGGTTCTTGATGTCTATGTGTGCCTAGGGGAAATATTTTTTTTTTTTTGAACAGTTTGTTAAAAAAAAAAACTTTCCAAGATGTATAGGAAGTGCTGGATCTTCTGTGGATTGTCAAGGCAATTACAATAAGCAAAAAAAAAAACTAACTTAGAGGTTATACTCTAGGTGATTTACATCAAACAATGAATATGTTAAAACATAATCACCTGGTGACTTGAGCGTTTGGCTTGTCTGGCTGTTTTAACTCAAATACAGCAGCCAAGCAAAATCTAGTATTAAAGATTTAAGGGTCAAGAGCCCAACTAATGCAAACACTGACCACTATAATGTTGGTTTTCTCCTTTGGTGATTCTGCTTGTTAACATCAGGTGTCTTCAATCATGATCAATCATCACTTCGTTAATCACCTAATTATATCATTACCTTCAACACTGCTTCAGTGTTTATATGTGTCCACACTCAGAGTGTTAAATTAACACTGGGGATTTTGCTGTGTATGTTTGGAGAAGGTTCTTATAACATAAATTTGTTATCTGGGTGTGCACTCATACTGTGAGCTCATCATGTGACACCACTGTGATAGTGTTGAGAAACAGGAAGTAGAATGTCCCCTGGTGACCGATATTTGCAGTGCCTCCTCTCAACCTGCACAACATTTTGAATTCACAATGAGCTCACATATTACTCACACTCTTAGTATCACACAATGAGAATGATGTGATGTCACTGTGAACATCGCATGATCTCACGTGTTGACTGGGAATACCGCTACATCCAGCTGCACAAAGGTTTGTGGGAATGGTTTCAGAGGAAGATCATGTTCCAAGATCTGCTTAGTTAATATATATTGCAAAGATTATCCTAATATAAAGCTGAAAACCTACGCTATTCTAGTCGATCAGAGTAACATATCTTTAGCAAAGTCTGCTTTTTTTGACAAATTCAGTGTAACTGAAAATGGATCTCCTTACACAATGAAAACATGAAAACAAAACGAAAAACAAAAGGTTTCATTGTAGAATCCATTGATAACAGTGTTAGCTTAACACTTCCCACACTCATTGAGTGTAACAAACTACCTGACAACAGAGCTGAGATTCCTACTCCTGATGCTGCTCGGAACCATGCTCATCTCAAATCAATAGCTCGTAAGATACATACACTTGACCCTGAGGCAGAGATTCTTCTTCTTCTTGGAAGAGACATCATTGAGGTGCACAAAGTATTGGAACAGCGCAGCGGTCCACCACATGCTCCTTTTGCTCAGAAATTAGCCTTGGGATGGGTTATAGTAGGAGATGTCTGTCTAAATGGTGCCCACAAACCAGTTGAAGTTAATGCTTTCAAGACAAGCATTTTCATGAATGGGCGCCATAGCCAAATGAGACCGTGTCCTAACAATATCAAAATCAAAGAAAAGTTTTGCACAATGAACATAAGACTTCACTGACCTCACCTTTAGAACAAAAACTTAAAACAACACACATAAAGAGCAACATGACTGATATCTTCCAGTCCACAAAGGATGATGACAAACTAGCTCCATCTATGGAAGATCTTGCCTTTCTGAAAATAATGCACAAAGAAGTCTATCAAGATGAAACAAACAGCTGGGTCGCACCACTTCCCTTTTGCAGTCCTAGCCATCTCCTTTCACTCACAAGTATGCTGAAAAAACAACCAGTCATGAAAGACCATTTTCTAGACTTCATGGCTAAGATTTTTGACAACAGACATGCTGAACTTGCACCACCTCTTTCCGTCAATGAAGAGTGCTGGTACCTTCCAATCTTTGGGGTCTATCATCCACAAAAGCCAGGTCAAATTAGAGTTGTCTTTGATTCTAGTGCTCAATCCCAAGGAGTGTCTTTGAACAGTGTCCTTCTGACTGGGCCCAACATGAACAACAGTCTGCTTGGGGTGTTACTGCGCTTCAGGAAAGAACAAGTTGCCATAACATCTGGCATCCAGCAAATGTTTCATTGCTTTGTAGTCAGAGACGACCACCGTATCTTCCTGCGTTTCCTTTGGTACAAAAACAATGACCCAGAAAACAAAGTTGTAGAATTTAGAATGCAAGTGCATGTCTTCGGCAACAGTCCCTCATCAGCTGTGGCCTTGCTCGGGTTTAAGAAAGCTGCCCTGGAAGGAGAGAAGGAGCATGGTTCAGAGACAAGGCAGTTCATTGAGAGGAACTTTTATGTTGATGATGCTCTGGTATCCCTTCCTACAGAACAAGAAGCCATCACACTCCTCAAAAATGCCCAAGTCATGCTGGCAACTTCAAATCTTCGACTACATAAGATAGCCTCAAACAAGATGGAAGTGATGAGAGCATTTCCTCAAAACGACTAAGCAAAAAACATGAAGGACTTGGACCTTGCTACTGACTTTCCACAAATGCAGAGAAGTTTTGGAGTTAGCTGGGATGTTTCAAAAGATGTTTTCACCTTTCAAGTGTCAAATGATGAGAAACCATACACAAGACGTGGAGTCTTATCTACAATTAACAGCCCATTTGATCCATTTGGATTTGCAGCCCCTGTGATCATTAAAGGTAGATCTTTGCTCAGACAGCTCACCATGGAGGCATGGGACTGGGATGCTCCTCTGTCAGAACAGATGTTCAACGAGTGGAAATCATGGAGAGAATCATTGAAAGAACTGGAAAAATTGACCATCTCCAGAGCATACACCCCCAACACTCTCAACTAGTGTTGTCAAAAGACCCGGTACTTCGGTACCAAGTCGGTACTAAAAAAAATTAAATGTCACGGT
Source organism: Cirrhinus mrigala (assembly GCA_036247105.1). Classification (NCBI taxonomy): domain Eukaryota; kingdom Metazoa; phylum Chordata; class Actinopteri; order Cypriniformes; family Cyprinidae; genus Cirrhinus; species Cirrhinus mrigala. Next base: position 1,370,738 of record JAMKFB010000915.1, read on the forward strand.
ACCAGGTTTTCTTAAGTACCGGTGGTACCGAGCACCCGGTCAACCCGGTTCTTACTGCGCAGTTGCGTCTTCTTCATAAAAGCACAGAGACATGGCGACCAGCGGTGCTGCTGATGCGGCTGCTCTGAATCCGCTTGTTGAAAAGAAAGGAGGAAGGAGCCACGTGTGGAAATATTTTGTATTTGCGACTGATGACAAGGGCAACATCATAGATCATCAGAAACCCATTTGCAAACGGTGTCATCGAAGTTCTCTCTCAAAAGGAGGAAATACATCGAACTTAATAAAACACCTCAAGGACCGACACCCAGATTTAATTAAAGTTCAAGCAGGTAAGTTTTAATTTAATTTTATATTTAGAGCTTTTGTTATAAAAATTATACCTTAAATAAACATCGCCATTTGCTTAGTTAATCGTTAGCATATGCGCGGCTAATGCTAACGCGAGTATTAATATAAACTTCTTTATTAAGTGTTTAATGCTCCTATAGCGTTTATTAAAAAAAAAAAAAAAAAAAAAAAAAACAGGACATGATAGTGTACTATTTTTACACACCTGAGGCTTTTAAATGACCCATGTAGCTAAAAATGTGTGTTAGAGAACAAATGTACAAATGTATGGTTAATGTTTATAGCCTTAAAATCGGTCCATCAGAAAAGCAGTTCTAGGCAATGAAATATAGTTTGCGCAGTTTGATTAAATAAAAGTACAGTCAAATACAGTCCTGTATAGTTTGGTAAAAGATACTATTCATTAACATGACTTAATATATTATCTAACATCAATTTACAGTGAGTGAACATTAATTAATGTGTGTGTGAATGTTTTATACAAACATTTGATCGTTCATGTTTGTTCATTGTGCGTGAAATAATGTCAACAGATACAACTTTTAATTTAAAATAAATTATTAATACATTTTGAAATTAAGAAGAATAATTGCTATGTAACACTTATTTATTAAGTCATGTTAAATGGAATCTTTTTGTAAAGTGTTTTTAATACTACAGTTTCCGTCTGTGTAACATTGATATCTTACACTCAATATAAGTAATCTTATCTAACTTTAAGTTCTGTTTAGCTGGTGTCAATCTAATATTGCATTTAGTCAGACTCAGCCCATTGTTTTACTAAAGTATATTATATTTTCCTTTTACAGCTGCAGGCTGAAGAAGACCACGAACCAAACTCCTAAGCAGACAACGGTTCCAGATGCTTTTCAGCAGCAGAAGTACGACAAAAACTCACCTGTGGCAAGAAAACTGAACCGAGCTGTTGCTGAATTCACATGTATGGATCAAGTGCCAGTTTATACAGTGAAAAATGGGGATTCCAGGAAATGCTTCATCATCTCAGCTCAAAATACCAGCTTCCAAGTCAAAACTTTGTTTTATTTTTGTTTGTTATAAATAAAAATAGTGTGTTGTTCAATTCATGTTTTTGTGTTTTGATTTGGTACCGAAATTGGTACCGAGAACTGTGGATTTTCACTGGTATTGGTACCGACTACTGAAATTTTGGTACCGTGACAACACTACTCTCAACAATGCAGAGAGAAAGGACATGTGTGTTTTCTGTGATGCCTCTACCACTGCCATTGCTGCTGTTGCCTATTTAAGGACCACTGATACAGATGGCAAAGTAAACATTGGCTTAATTTGTGGAAAAGCCAAGCTCACTCCACATCCTGAAATTACAATTCCAAGACTTGAGCTATGTGCAGCGGTACTTGCTGTTGAGATAGCTGATACTGTCACAGATGAAATTGATGTCAAATTTGTCAAATTTCTGTCACTTTCTACTTAGTAAAATTGTTCTTGGATACATCCACAATGAGTCTAGAAGATTTTACGTGTATGTGAATAACTGTGTACACCGTATAAGAAGATCCACATGCCCAGAGCAATGGAAGTATGTTCCTACTAACCATAACCCTGCTGATCATGCTTCAAGATTTATCTTAGCTGAAACTCTACTGAACAGCACATGGCTAACAACAACAACTTCAACTCCAATGGATTTAGTTGATCCTGAATCTGATGCTGGATTCGCCCCGAGGTCAGCGTTTGTGCTACTAATGTTGTCTACCATAAATTAACACTAAATACTTTGAGAAGCTTTCAGACTGGCAACGCCTTATACACACTATTTCAATACTAAAACACATTGCTCAGTCTTTCAGCAAAAACAACGAATCAAAGGAATGCAGAGGATGGCACATGTGTCATAAACCACATTCAGTAGAAGCTCTACAAAATGCTAAGGAGGTCATAATACGTAGCCTGCAACAGGAGACCTTTCAGGATGAACTAAAGTGCCTTGAGAGAAAACCATCTAAGAACAGTCCTCTCTTCAATCTGAGCCCATGCATAGATGAGTCAGGTCTACTCAGGATTGGTGGCCGCTTATCCCAGTCAGCCTTCGAGAAAGATGAAGTGAACCCTTTAATCTTACACACAGAAAAAAAATGGTGCTTCAGCGGTTCTTCAGCGGTTCTTTGGTGTGATTGTGGTGCTATATAGCACCGTTAGTGTATAAAGAACCGGTCAAGCCCCTGTCTGGTTCTTCAGCGGTTCTTCAGTGGTTCTTTGGGGTCGTTAAGGTGCTATATAGCACCACTGCCATACGAAGAACCTGTTAAGACTCTGAATAAGGATCTCTAACTCTCTCTTAAACTCTTCAGTTGGGGAAAGGATTAAAAACAACATTAACATACAGTGTATTTCCTGAAGATCTTTTTGCCCCTAAGGCCCCCATAAGGAAATATTTCCCACATAAGACCTTTTGGCCTTAGAAAAGCATAAAAGTGATTCAAGACATTTTGCCATTGTAGTAAATATATTTACTACTATTGTAGTAATACAAGCCCCTATGATTGTTTCTATTGAGCACCATTTTTGTTGAAGTAATAAAATGCTATAGACAGCAAAATCCCCAGTGTTAATTTAACACTCTGAGTGTGGACACATATAAACACTGAAGCAGTGTTACAGTTAACGAGATAATTAGGTGATTAACGAAGTGATGATTGATCATTATTGAAGACACCTGATGTTAATAAGCAGAATCACCAAAGGAGAAAACCAAATTTTTTAAGCAACCATTATAGTGGTCAATGTTTGCATTAGTTGGGCTCTTGACCCTTAAATCATCAATGTTAGGTCTTGTTTGGCTGCAATTACTGAGTTATAACAGCCAGACAAGCAAAGAGCAAAAGTCAATAAGATGCCATTGACTGTGCTTGACTAAATCATCATATAGTGACTTGAGTATTTGACATAGAATTTCCTTACAGATTAAAAAAAAAAAAAACTGTGAACAAAAGATCAATCATTTTTGCCATAATCAGACAGGTGATGAAAAAAAGTTTCTCTTTATTTAGACACACAGACATGAAGAATCAGTGTGAGAATCACAACAACGGTGACCATCAAAAAGCGTGTTGTAGCCAATCAGAACTCATCCATGACTCCCATCATGCATTGCGGCATGAATAAATTATGAGAGTTCAGAGTTGATCTGTTTATCTGAATATGCCGTTTGTCACCATTGTTAAGATTCATGGGCTGGTTCTTGATGTCTATGTGTGCTTAGGTGAAATACTTTTTTTTTTTTTAAACAGGTTGTAAAAAAAAATCTTTCTAAAATGCAAAGGAAGTGCTGGATCTTCTGTGGATTGTCAAGGCTATTACAATAAGCAAAACAAAAAAAAAACACTCACTTAGAGATTAGACTCTAGATGATTTACGTCAAACAATGAATATGTTAAAACATAATCACCTGGTGACTTGAGCTTCAACTCAAAGGGTCAAGAGCCCAACTAATGCAAACACTGACCACTATAATGGTTGCTTAAAAATTTTGGTTTTCTCCTTTGGTGATTGTGCTTATTACCATCAGGTGTCTTCAATAATGATCAATCATCACTTTGTTAATCACCTAATTATCTCATTAACTGTGTATGGTACATCTGATGGTTCTACATAGAACCATTTGACAAAGGTGCCATATAGCACCTTTTAAAATAGGTGCTATATAGCACTAAAAGTGGTTCCCCTATGATTACGAGCCAAAGAACCACTTTTAGTGCTATATAGCACCATTTGTTTTTAGAGTGTACCTGGTCGTAGTCACATCACAACCTTACTCATTCGACACCATCATTCCCAGGTTCAACATCAAGGACGCCATTTCACAGAAGGTGCTTTGAGAGCTGCTGGTCTGTGGATTATTGGTGGCAAACAAAGAATTAGTAGCATTATCCACCAGTGCATCACCTGCTGCAAATTGAGAGGGAAGATAGAAACACAAAAAATTTCTGATTTACCTGTAGATCGCCTAAATACTGATCCCCCTTTCTCTTACGTTGGACTGGATGTTGGATGATGGACCATGGAAGATCACAGCACGCCGAACTAGAGGAGGTGAAGCTAACAGCAAGCGCTGGGCAGTACTGTTTACATGCATGAGCATAAGAGCTATTCATATTGAAGTGATTGAATCATTGGACACATCAAGCTTCATAAATGCTCTACGAAGATTCTTCTCCATTCGAGGACCAGCTAAGCAGATAAGATCTGACTGTGGTACAAACTTTGTTGGGACATGCAAAGAACGGACACTAGTAACAAGCAAATGCAGGATTTTTTAAGTCATAATGGATGCACCTGGAGTTTCAACCCACCACACTCATCGCACATGGGAGGCAGCTGGGAACGCATGATAGGCATCACCAGGCGCATCCTTGATTCTATGTTGTTGAAAATCAGTCAAGCAAAACTCACCCATGAAGTCCTCATCACATTCATGGCAGAGGTTTCAGCTATTGTAAATGCTCGTCCATTAATACCATTATCAACGGATCCAAACAATCCTCTCATCCTAGCAACACTTCTCACACAAAAGACTGGCACAGCTCTACCCCCAGATGGAAACTTAAAAGAAAAGCATCTCTACATCCGCCAGTGGAGACAAGTTCAAAATTTAGCCAACACCTTCTGGCATCGATGGAGAAGGGAGTATCTAAACACTTTACAAAATCAAAGAAAGTGGCAACAAGAAGAACGTAATCTTCAACATGGTGACGTAATTCTGCTCAAGGACAGTCAAGTTAAAAGAAGTGAATGGCCTATGGGCATCGTGCTAAAGGGATTTCAAGGAAATGATGAAAGAGTCAGGAAGGTTGAGGTGAAGACAATAAAGGATGGAATACCAAGGGTCTACCTACGTCCTATCTCAGATACAGTGCTTCTCTTGCCTTCAGAAATGGAATAAATGTGGATTCCATGTCAGTGCAGTTATGACATCTTACAGATGTCAGACGGGGAGTGTTCTGGATTATCAATTTTTTTTAAAAAAAGTTTAATGTTTGTAATGATTATAATTCTTATACCTAGTCATGCAGCTTCATTTAAAATATAGTTACCATAGTAACATTTTAAGACAGTTAAATTCAGTTAGCTGCCTTTTTTAAGTAGAACTTCACTCAACAAGCTTGCAGCAGCAATTCAACTTGTGATCATCTGTAGAAAGCATTGTCTGTAAGTTTTTATGGTTAATTTATATTTAATTTGCTGAATTTATTGTTTATAAAGCTGTAAAAGAACTATATACCATAAATGACACGAAACGGAGATGTTGTATTCTTAGAGATAACTATAGCTTCACTATACTTCTCCTTTCTGTAGTTTCACTCTGTTTCAACATACTCAACGTGGGGTATTCTGTTACAATCGTAGCGCCACCTGCTGGCAACAGTAAATGACTTGTTTTACACTAACTTAAACATGCAATGTCCGATCTGCCCCAAACTTCACATGTTTAATAAGAGTACTGGCCTCAACATATCTTAAGGCTAATATTCAGATTCAATCATAATGCCAACGGCTGGCAAAAGGATGTAACTTGTTCTACATTCAACATGTTTATATGTTTTACATTTAAATTAATGACTTAATATAGTAAATATAGGAAGAATATGTCAAAGCATACTGCCCTCGATTCTTTGTTTTCTTAAAGCCACCGGTCGGCCGTGAGCCCGGGTGCGAGGGCCCTTTCATCGATGCTTGCAGCTTTAATTTTTCTATTGTATTTCTGGTTTGTATTTGTTATCCATCATTCTGTCCACACTTAATTAAGTCAAAAGAAATTTGTTATTGCAATTTCTGGTAACTTTGTTTTGCAAGAGAAGTATAATAAAATATTAATAAAAAAAAAAAAATAATAATAATAATTTTTTTTTTTATAAAATCACCTTTAAAGTTGTCCAAATGAAGTTCTTAGCAATGCATATTACTAATCAAAAATTACGTTTTGATATTTACGGTAGGAAATTTACAAAATATCTTAATGGAACATGATCTTTACTTAATATCCTAATAATAATAATAAAAAACACTTCATTCTGATAGTCCACTTTAGACATTCTACTAACAATAAGTAACTTTGCAACTGCATGCCAACTAGTCATTACAGTATTGGTAGAGTATTGGTTTGCTTAATATCTTCTAACACTCTTCTAAACTTTGCAAGTATATGTCAACTTATTCTACTAACCCTAAACGTAACTGTCACACTCGGAGGAAGGAGAGAGAGTGAATATCGTTCCAACAGAGTATTTATTCACAGACTGATGAAATAGCAAACGTAAACATCTAACACAGGAAGGTAAAGGCAGCCGTGCTGCACAAAAAGGAGTTTGTGAAGGAAGCTGTGAGAGTGTAATTCCAGTACAGCAGTCACAATCAGTGTCCACAGGTGTGTGGCATTAGTACTCAGGAGCGGGTGCTCATGTTGATTGCGTGCTGGGAACTGGTGACGGCGTGACAGTAACGTAACAGTCTGCTCTGAGAGTTAGTAGACATGTAGTTGCAAAGTTACTTATAGTTAGTAGAATGTCTAAAATGGAGTAAAATAAAGTGTAACTGATTTTTGGCATAAAAGAAAAATAAAAGCGTTGATCCATACAATGTATTTTAGGCTGTTGCTACAAATACTTGTGCAACTTGTGACTGGTTTTGTGGTATTAATATTACATATTATTATTGTTATTATCATTAAATTCTGACTTTTATTTTACACTTCCATATGATATTGCAGTAGCAACATTTCTTTATTATATATATATATTTGGGTATTATTTGAAATAATATTTGTTTTACAGCACAATATGATTTGTTTGCTATATTTTGAATACTAATAAAAGAAACTAACATTATTAAATTATGAAATACTTTGGTAACACTTTAGAATGTGGAACACATTCACTATTAGCTATACTTTTTCCTCAATAAACTTATAATTTACTGCTTATTAATAGTTAGGAAGGTAGATGTCGTAATGTTTAAGTTTAGGTATTGGGTAGGATTAAGGGTTGTGGAATTATAGGTTGTGCATTATAGTTTTCGAAAGCCTCAATAGTTTTTGAATCTCAAAAAAACTCTAAACCAGAGAGAAAAGGAAGCATTGTCAAATGTGTACCAAATCAGGAGTGTGTTTGATGACAAAGATGTGTAAATGTGCAGTGTTAACAAGACTCCAGGGCCGGGGCCCTGAAACACCGGACTGGATGGCCGGGTAAGGGCACTTCCTCACACCCCTGTCAAGGAAAATATAAATGCTATCTAAAAATTGTCAAATGTTGCAAGATCATGTAGATCTTCCACTTTTCAGTCAAACTCAGAACAGATGCAGAAGTGAAACCGCACAAAAATAAGTGGGCCTCACTAACAGTTTCAAGTTGCACAAAAACACTGTGGTCAGTTCAACTACAAGTTCACTGAGGTGGAAAACTGCACCTAAAGAAAGTCATTTGTACCATTATTGTTTGTAAGGATATTGTTTGTACTGTGGGTCATAAAGGATGCAAAGCATCAAACACTTTCCAATGAAAAGTAGGTACATGTACAGTCAAACATGCTATAGGGCCATTATGCAAATATGGATGCTATAAAAATAACAGATCATGAACCACAGAGTTAGGTTTGGGAAAATTCAATCCATACCTTTCATTTTTACATGCACAGTATTCATGAAAATGGAAATCAAATGACCATGTGAACAACTGTTTTCCACACAATAGTTATAATGGCCCTCATTTATTAAACAAATGCAAAATTTGGCATTTATTAATATGAACGTGAGCGGTGGCTATGATCAGATCTCACGTCAGGTCTCGGTTCGTGTACGCAAGTTTTTGAGTCAGTGGGAACTTGTGCACAGCATACAGTAAATCTGATGGAGAATTATTATTTTCTGTCTGAGAACCACTCACTAACTGATCAGATCAAACATTGGAAAAGCAGGTCACGGCATGTTGTATTCAGAGAGACTGCAGGATAGTTTTACATATGAAAAAGCTTCTGAAAAGTAAATGTGAACATGTTTTACAATACAAAGTATAATTGTCAGTTAACATTAAAAAAAAAAAAAGCAACTAAATAATTATGTCTACAGTTATATTGGCAAATATTTCCTGTCATGCCTGTCCGTTGTGTTTATGTGGGGATAAGGTCTGTTTCATGTCAATGTAGCCACGCAGCACTGCATCTTGGTTTTCAAAGGGCAAATATCCGTGATCCGTGTGATTTCAAACAGAAAAACACCTATTGCCCAGACATACTGGGCAATATAGGACGATTTTGATGTTTGGGAAGAAAATGAGATGGGAATTTTTCAACATATCTTAACTGTCTTGAACCAGAATACACAGAGTTCAGGCAGAGCATTTGAGGTTAAAAAGTAGGGATGCACCGATACCAATACTGGTATCGGTATCGGGCCCGATGCTGAGCTCCTGTTCTCGTACTCGTACTCGTTAAAATGCCCCGATACCAAACGCCGATACCATATCATGTAACAAGTGCATATGCAGGCAAAGAAACATGGACAACAGAACAACAGACAGCAGAATGGAGTCATTAGAGATTAAGGATGTCTATGAAGTATATGTATGCAAGTAATATAATAATGTTAAACATTCAGTATTTAAGCTTGTATAACTGGTGCGCGTCAGCTGATAGGCAAAGCACGCAGATTGGATTGAGCGTGCAGTGGCCAAGATGTGCGGGCTTGTCGATCCAGCCTTGACATCACTGGAAAGTTTGTAGTTCGGTGAGATATGTCAAAAACAACTGAAGTAAATCAATGCACAAGTTGTTTAATGGTATAGAGAGAGGGAGTGAGAGAGAGAGCGTGAGACAGAGAAAGAGAGAGAGCACGCGCTGTTGCGTGATCTTTATTGATGTTCGCATATGTAGCACACGCATCTTTTGGATTAAAACAAATGCCTAAATATATAAAAAAAATTATTGGGGCATTCGCTATAAACATCATTTATTTTCAACCTTAAGCATACACGACTGTCCGGCAAAAGTGAAACTATAGCAGCCTGTGTGAAATGCGATTGGCAGTACTGTGCTTGCCCATGTTTTGCTTGTTTCACGAGTGGTTTCATTACTTGAGTCTTTAGATTATAGCCCAAATAGCAGCATATTTCAGATTAAAAAAACGCAACTTATATTTCTGAAAATATCAGAGTTAGGAGATGAGTGGTTCACGTGATTACAGTACTGAGCCGGAGCAGTTTAATGCTATTAAATTGAAGATGATGTACCATAGAGCAAGAAAAAAAAACAGTGAAAGTAACAAAACACATTTTAATGGGCATAATTAAGTGTAAAAATAAAAAAAACTAAGGGATATATAGTCAACCCAAAAATGATCCAGACAGCAGATATACACCATCTTTTCATAATTTTGGAAATTTTTTTTTTTTTTTTGTTTTACTAGTGGGTGCAGGACACAGTTTATGATAATGTGATCTAAATAAATTTTGGTTTGACTGTATCTATTTGATAAATGAAGTTGACCAACTAACATTATACATATTCTTTTAGTTTCTGTACCCTATATTTTACAAATCTACCGGTAAATTTTAAAATATCGGTATCGGTACTCGGAATCGGAAAGTACCAAAAAAGAAAGTATCAGTATTGGGCGAGTACTGGAAAAAGTGGTATCGGTGCATCCCTATTAAAAAGTACATAAATTGTCAATTTGTTTTGAAAATGACCAATCATTTTGCTAGATAAAACCCTTCTTCCTCGGCTGGGATTGTTTAGAGCCATTTGAAGCTGCATTTAAACTGCATTTTGAAAGTTTAAACTTGGGGGCACCATTGAAATCCATTATATGGAGATAATTCCTGAATTTTTTTCCTCAAAAAACATAATTTCTTATCAACTGAAGAAAGAAAGACACAAACTTGGATGACAAGGGTATGGGGGTAGAATCGTTGGATAATGCCAAATAAATAGATTAAGATCCACAAATCAATGTAAAGAGATTAAAAAAAAATAAACATATTGATGAAAAATACAATAAATCTTATCGCAAATCTTATATCGCAAATAAAAGTTTCACAAACAAGAACTGAATTCACACACACAAAAAATGATATTTGCAAATAATAAACATATTCACAGATATCATTTTATGTCACAAACACAACTTTGCCTGGCATTCTTTTGTGCATCACTGTGAGCATTTGTGGATTTTGAAACATTTCTAGCATCAAGAAGCTGATGATCCACTGATGCGTGGACTCCGCCCACCATCTACTTAAGCCAATCAGATAACAGCTTCACCTCACTGACCAATCATAGTGTCAGGCATTCACCACAGCCAACTTCTCCTGCCACGTCACCCAGAGCACCGCCCACCCGCTCATCCTCACCAGAGTTCTAATCACCCGCACTGGACTTCAATCAGCCACACCCTTTAAATAGGACATTCAGTCAGTCATCTCTTGTCGGGTCTACCGTTTGCACCTCTTACGTTTGCTCCTGACCTTGTGTTTCTTCTATGATGAACTCCCCTGTGCTCTCCGGATTCCACGTGGCTCTCTAACTGGACAATCATCTGCTCAATCTTACAAGGACTGTCAGCTAAGCATCTCTTTAACATTTGTCTCAATCTCTGTTTGTTCTATCTTCTGTGAAATAAATGCTGGTTTGAATTGTCACTCACCTCTTGTCTCCTCCTGTGTGTGTGTGACAGAAGACCCGACCAGCACAAAGATGAGCACCGAGACACCCGCTGCAGTTGATCCTTTCATGGAGTTGGTGAATGCCTTCAAGGCGGCGTTGAATCCAACATCTTCGCCGCCATCTGCCTCAGGATGTCCCATGGCCATGCCCGCCAAATTTGCGGGCGAGGTGGCTGAGTGTAGCAGTTGTCTTCTTCAAGTCAACCTACATTTTTTTTTTTTTACCTTCAAGATGGCGGCGCGTGCACACGCTGCGGCTTCACTCTCTCCCGACAAAATGGTGTTTTCGTGTTTTTCGTCCTTTAAGTCGCAGTGTTTTTGTACGTCTTCGTTGCGTTTATCTGTCTTTAAGCGCGTATATAGCCGAACATTTTTGCTCAACATCGGCAGGAACAAACTTTTTAAGTTAAACTCCGCGGACGCCGAAGAGCTGAATGATCTGCGTCTGCTCCGGAGGCCTACTCAATCACCGACCCCCACTCCTGCACCTCGCCCACAATGGAGGCGCCTCAAACGGCGTGAGAGGAAGCAGAAGAGGGGTAAGCGCGGAGGCATCCAAGCTAGGCTAGCGGCTAGCCCACACAAACCCGCTATCCCCTCCATCGTTCTGGCCAACGTACGCTCATTGGATAACAAACTGGACTACATCCGACTACTACGTTCATCTCAGAGGAATGTAAAGGACGGTTGTGTTTTTGTGTCCACGGAAACATGGCTCAGCGACAGTGTCCCGGACCACGCCATTCGGCTCGACCAGCTAACATGCTACCGTGCTGACAGAGTTGTTGTCGCGGGAGGTAAGACCCGCAGTGGCGGACTTTGTGTTTACATCAATGACGCCTGGTGCCGCGATGCTGTTGCGGTCTGCAAATACTGCTCACCAGTGTTGGAGTTTATGGTTATTAAGTGCCGGCCGTTCTATCTACCTCCCTCCCTCCAATGGCAACAACAGGAGTGAGGCACTGAATGAACTGTACCAGCACATCAGTGAGCAGCAGACAGCCCACCCTGATGCTTTTCTCATCGTAGCTGGGGATTTCAATCATGCAGACTTAGTGTGTTTCCCAAAATACAACAACACATAGACTTTCCAACACGGGGAAATAACACGCTGGACTTTGTTTACACCACCCAGAAAGGAGCTTACAAAGCTTTCCCCCTCCCCCACCTCGGCGCCTCGGACCACATCACTGTCATGCTAATGCCTGCTTACAGACCACTCGTTAAAGTCACCAAACCGGTTCGTAAGCAGATACAAGTGTGGCCGGAAGGGTCTTCAGAGGCTTTACAGGACTGCTTTGACACCACAGACTGGAGTATGTTTAAGCAGACTGCCACCTACAATAACACCACCGACCTCCAGGAGTACGCAGAGACTGTTACAGCCTACATCAACAAATGCACTGAGGATGTAACAGTCACTAAAACCATCACTGTCATGCCAACCAAAAACCATGGATGACAGGGGAGGTCTACAGGCTGCTGAAAGCTCGCAACGTTGCCTTCAGAACTGGAGATGAGGCGAGCCTGAAGACGGCTAGGGCCAACCATCAGAGAGGCTAAGAGACAGTACTCCAGGGGAATATCCCACCACTTCAAAGACAGCAGAGACACACGGAGCCTGTGGCGGGGCATACAGACCATCACAGATTACAAGCCCCCACCACAGACCTGTGACAGCACCATCTCCCTGCTGAACGAGCTGAACACCTTCTTCGCTCGCTTTGAAGTGCAAAACAGCACCACTGCACAAAAGACCCCACCCCCTCCTGGTGACCAGGTGATGACTCTGTCCCCAGACAGTGTGAGGAGATCCCTCAGCAGGATCAACGCACGCAAAGCTCTGGGTCCTGACAACATTCCTGGTCGCGTACTGAGGGACTGTGCAGTGGAACTCACTGATGTCTTCACAGACATCTTCAACATCTCTCTCAACCAGGCCGTCGTCCCGACTTGTTTCAAAGCCACCACCATCATTCCGGTCCCAAAAAAGTCATCTCCCTCCTGCTTTAATGACTACCGTCCTGTTGCACTTACTCCCATCCTCATGAAGTGCTTTGAACGGCTAGTCATGCAACACATTAAGTCTGTCCTGCCCCCCTCCCTGGACCCCTTTTAGTTCGCGTATCGGCCCAACTGCTCGACCGATGACGCCATCTTCACTCCACTCCACTCAGCACTCACACATCTGGACAAAAAAGACTCATACGTCCGAATGCTGTTCATAGACTTCAGTTCAGCATTTAACACTATAATCCCCCAACAGCTCACACAAAAACTGGTCCAGCTGGGGCTCAACACCTCACTGTGTAACTGGCTGTTGGATTTCCTCACCGGAAGACCACAAGCAGTACGGGTCGGCAGTAACACTTCCGGCACCATCTTTCCTTACACGGGGGCCCCTCAGGGATGTGTGCTGAGCCCCCTCCTCTTCACTCTGCTGACCCACGACTGCACACCGTCACACAGCTCCAACCTCTTCATCAAGTTTGCGGACGACACGACTGTGGCGGGTCTCATTAGCAAAAGGGATGAGACCGACTACAGAAGCGAGGTGAGCCGCCTGCCCGTGTGGTGCAGAGACAACAATCTCTCTCTGAACGTGGAGAAAACGAAGGAGATTGTTGTTGACTTCAGGAGAGCGCACACTCAGCATGCTCCTCTGACCATCAACGGTGCGTCTGTGGAGAGAGTGAGTAGCACCAAGTTCCTGGGTGTGCACATCACTGAGGATCTCTCGTGGACGAACAACACCACTGCACTGGCTAAGAAATCACAGCAGCGTCTCTACTTCCTCTGCAAACTGAGAAGAGCAAGAGCACCAGCCCCCATCATGTACACCTTCTACAGAGGCACCATCGGGAGCATCCTGACGAGCTGCATCACTGTGTGGTTTGGAGCCTGCAATGCCTCCTGCCAAAAAACTCTCCAACGCATAGTGAGAGCAGCTGAGAGGATCATTGGCGTCCCTCTTCCCTCCCTCCAGGACATTTACAGCACCCGTCTCACCAAAAAAGCCCTCTGTATAGCAGCTGATCCCTCTCACCCTATGCAAAGCTTCTTCAGCCTGCTGCCATCAGGGAGGAGACTGCGGAGTTCCCAGGCCAGGACCAGCAGACTGAAGGACAGCTTCTTCCATCAGGCTGTCAGGAAGCTAAACTCTCTCCCGGCTCTGCCTCCACTCCCTTCTTCTGCCCCACAAACTTCCTGTACTGTGACACCCATCAGGCCATCAGGAAGCTAAACTCTCTCCTGGCTCTGCCCCCACTCCCTTCTCCTGCCCCACGATATTCCTGATCTGGGACACACACACACACACACACAAACACTCACGCACTTACACTTACACTCACTCACACACACACCTCCCACCGACCGGCACCAGTCACTTTGTGTAGTATTGGTGCTCTGCTAACTACCTCATACTACCCAATTACTACCCTCAGACTACCTCTAAAGACTATGTCACTTTATGTCACTTTATTACAAAGTGACTATGTCACTTTATTACAATCATAAGCTCTTTTTGCACGATATTTCTATATATTCTATATATTATGTGTATAATTGTATTTATTTGCATCTTTAAAATTGTACTTTTTGTATTTAATGTTACGTGTATGCACCTAGGGTCTGAGAGTGACGCAATTTCAATTCTCTGTATGTCTGGCACATATGGCAAAATTGACAATAAAGTTGACTTTGACTTGACTTTGACATCCAGATGCAGCCACAACAGTTTCCCTCGGAGAACGCCAAGGTTGCCTTCCTCACTTCACTTTTGACCGGGAAGGCTCTACAATGGGCTAAGGCGATATGGAATTCAAACAACCCCATTATCAACTCTTATGAACAGTTCACCAGTCATTTCTCCGAGGTGTTTAGCACGGCAACCGGCACACTCTCTACATCTGATCCGCTTTTCCGGTTACGTCAAGGTTCTTCCATTGTCAACGAATACACGCTACACTTCCGTACGCTGGCAGCGGCTGGAATGAAATCGCACTGCTGGGAGCATACCCGCAGGGGCTCAACCTGGAAATTTGTGCCGCCATGGCTATATACGATGACAGCATTGGATTGGAATCTTTCCTTCAACGAGCTACTCAAGTTTCTCAGCAGCTAGCCGCTTGCCAGCCACCGGGAACTGCTCCTCAGTCTGCCTCGGTGGCTGCTAGCTTCCCAGTACCAGAATCCATGCAAGTGGATTCTACATGGCTCTCACACACGGAACGTAATCGTCGCATCACTCTTGGATTATGTTTATACTATGGTCAACGAGGACATCTTCTCCGCACCTGCCCCATCAGACCCCCATGCCCGGTGGTGAGTACTATTCTGTCTGAAGTTGAAACCGTTAACCTTACATTGCTACCCATTACTTTTCATACTTCTGATCTCTCTCTCTCTCTCTCTCTCTGTGTCCGCTCTGGTTGACTCAGGCTCCTCCGGCAGTTTCATCTCCCAGGACTGTTTGAAAGAACTTCAACTCCCACGTCATCGCCATCACCAGGTCTATGCAGTAACCACTATTCAAGGAAAACCACCTGGGCATGGGAGAGTACGTCACTCTTCACCTTTCATCACTCTACAAGTCGGGTTATTTCATCAAGAAGAAATATAGTTTCTGGTACTGGAGGAGTCCACCGTAAACATCATCCTGGGACGCCCCTGGCTTCGTATACATCATCCAGAATTCCGCTGGGATCCCTGCGACATCACACGCTGGAGTCAGATGTGTCATACCCCCTGCCTGTCTAAGTTACCTCATCCCCACACCGTTCCAGCTCCAGTAGCATCCACCCAGATCGAGAGTCCTGAACCCGTCTTCACACCCGAAGTCCCAGCGGAGTACATGGCATTCCAGGATGTGTTTAGTAAGCAAGCAGCTACCCATCTACCACCTCACCGGCCATGGGACTGCGCTATTTACTTGCTGCCTGGAGCTCAACTACCCAAGGGAAGGGTATATTCTCTGTCCATCCCGGAGCACCAGGCGATGGAGGATTACATTGCAGAGGCCCTTACTCAAGGATTCATCTGACCATCTACCTCACCGGCTGCTTCAAGCTTCTTCTTCATGGGTAAGAAGGATGGAGGTCTCCTCCCATGCATTGACTACCGGCAACTCAACTCTCATATTATTCAACAACCCTATCCATTCCCCTTGGTTCCTGCCACCCTCGAAGAGCTTCGTGGATCCCAGGTGTTCACGAAGCTGGACCTGCGGGGTGCTTATAACCTCGTTTGTATTCATGAGGGAGACGAATGGAAGACCGCCTTTGTAACACCTACGGGGCACTATGAATGCCAGGTCATGCCGTATGGCTTATCCATCAGTCCTTCTGTCTTCCAAACGTTTATGAACGAGATGTTCCGGGAGTTCCTCCATCAGTTCGTTGTGGTCTACATTGACGACATTTTGATCTACTCCCGGAACATGGCCGAACATCGCTAGCACGTCCAGCAGGTCCTCCTCAAACTCCGCCAACATCATCTGTATCTCAAACTGGAAAAATGCGAGTTCCATAAACCATCTGTTCAATTTATAGGATATAACATCAGTGCGGAGGGCGTGCTCATGGACCAGGGGAAGGTCGATGCTATCCAGAAGTGGCCACAACCCAACAGTATCAAAGAACTCCAACGCCTCCTAGGATTCACCAACTTCTACTGTCGATTCATCAAGGGATATAGCTCCATCACAGCTCCATTGACCCTCCCTCCTGCGGGGTAAGCCCAAACACCTCACCTGGAACCCCGCTGCCCACAAAGCATTCCAACATCTCAAGCATCTCTTCAGCACTGCACCCCTATTACATCATCCAGATCCAGAACTCCCGTTTACGGTTGAAGTTGACGCCTCCACCACTGGAGTGGGTGCAGTGCTGTCTCAAGTGGTCGGTGAGCCTGCTATCCTCCATCCCTGTGCATTCTATTCACGTAACCTGTCTCCAGCGAAGCAGAACTACGATGTGGGAAATCGAGAGCTGCTTGCCATCAAGCTGACCCTGGAGGAGTGGCACCACTGGTTAGAGGGGGCAATTCATCCATTTGCTATCATCACAGACCACAAGAACCTGCAATATCTTCGAGATGCAAAGAGACTCAATCCCAGACAAGCATGCTGGGCATCCCAGATCCCAGACAAGCATGCTTTTCTTCACACGATTCAATTTCAAGATCACATACCGACCTGGTTCCAAGAACATGCCCGCAGACGCCCTCTCTCGTCAATCATCGTCAGACCAACCAACTGACCCCGAACCCATCATTTCTCCTAACCTCATCGTCAGTCCCATAATCTGGAATATTGATCAAGACATTCAGCAAGCCACTCTCCAGGTGCCTGCTCCGCCAGAATGCCCAGAAGGCAAGATCTACATTCCTCGCTCCCAATGCCAAGACCTTCTGGGCACAGCTCACCAGTCTCTGGGCTCTGGACATCCAGGTAGCAAGCGGACCCTCTCGCTTCTCCAAACTTGATACTGGCGGCCCAATATGTGCTGTGATGCAATCAGGTATGTCCAGAGCTGCTCTGTCTGTGCCTTGTCTAACTCTCCCCGCATGTTACCTACAGGCAAACTGGTCCCACTACCCAGCCCTGGTCCCATCTAGGAGTGGACTTTGTGACAGACCTTTCCAGCTCTGGAGGTAACACATGTGTGCTGGTAATAGTCGACCGTTTCTCCAAGACATGCAAATTTGTACCTCTAAAGGGATTGCCAACCGCCATGGAAACTGCGGAACACCTTTTCCATCAGGTGTTCCGTCATTTCGGCATCCCGGAGGAGATCGTGTCAGACCGGGGTCCTCAATTCATTTCACATGTTTGGAAGGCTTTCTTCAAGTTACTTGGTGTTACTGTTAACCTTTCATCTGGATATCATCCACAGACAAATGGCCAGACAGAGAGAAAGATCCAGGAGCTCGGATGTTACCTCCGGGCATACTGTAGTGAAGACCAACACAGCTGGAGCAGGTTCCTCCCGTGGGCCGAGTACGCACAGAACTCCCTCCGCCAAGATACCATCGGCTTAACACCTTTCCAGTGTGTACTCGGTTACCAGCCTCCGCTGTTCCCCTGGACGGAGGAACCCTCAAATGTTCCAGCTGTCGACCACTGGTTTCGAGAGAGCGAGAGAATGTGGGACTTGGCTCATCACCATCTCCAGCAAGCAGTACGCTGGGACAAGCACTTCGCCGACGCCAGACGTAGGAGCAGTCTCCATTACCAACCTGGTGACCTAGTCTGGGGGGAGGGGAGGGGGAGGGTTTAGTGTCAGGCATTCACCACAGCCACCTTCTCCTGCCACGTCACCCAGAGCACCGCCCACCCGCTCATCCTCACCAGAGTTCTAATCACCCGCACTGGACTTCAATCAGCCACACCCTTTAAATAGGACATTCAGTCAGTCATCTCTTGTCGGGTCTACCGTTCGCACCTCTTGTGTTTGCTCCTGACCTTGTGTTTCTTCTATGTCCCCCGTGCTCTCCGGATTCCACATGGCTCTCTAACTGGACAATCATCTGCTCAATCTTACAAGGACTGTCAGCTAAGCATCTCTTTAACATTTGTCTCAACCTCTGCGTTCTATCTTCTGTGAAATAAACGCTGGTTTGAATTGTCACTCACCTCTCGTCTCCTCCTGTGTGTGACACATAGCACGTTCTCGCTATAACCAATCACGTTTCGTTTTACAATCAGGGCAGTTTCTTCCTGAAATAACTTCATTCATCAGCATCGGCTCCAATAGGAAACGGGCCTTCACCATTCATCAAAAAGGGACATTAAAAATTGGTACAGTAAAAGATGTTTAAAATTGTATTTCATTATACTGTGTAGTAAGGCAAGCCACAATATTACAATTTATGTGCTTTTAAAAATGCCAGAGAAACAACACTTTCACTGCTATAGGAACAACGCTATACTGGAACATGTTATGGAAGCGTCATGTCATTTAAGATTGAAAGAAAAGCATCAACCATCATCAGTAACTGGATTCAACCTCATGATAAACATACAAGTTTGTATAATACGTAAAACTGTAAATCAACAATGCTTTGGAATATGTGTTGCAGTTTGTTTCAAATGTCAAACAATGTATTGTTTGAAAAATATAAGATTACCAAACATTTAATTTTTAGATCTATCTTGTTACCTGTAAAATGTTTTAAAAGACCAAAATTGGAAGGGAAATTTGTTTGGTTTTCACCTTTGTAGTCATGCTGCATCATTGATGAGCACCTGGAGAAAAGTCAAAGTCATCAACCATATCTTCTAGCCATGGGGAGGAGTTGAGACAAGATTGACAGCTACTACATCACTCTGGATAATAAGCTTATTCTTTGTCAGACGGCTGGTTCTTTGGGTGCTTTGGATGAGCTCTTCAAACTACACTACATTTTTAACATCCTACTACAACAATGCTCTCACCAACTTCTACACTTTCTTGCAGACCACAGTTTATAACATAGATGTTGGAAAAAACGAAAGAGTCTCCAAGAGTAAAGGACTGTGAGCTCCACGGCTGAATAGCACCTGAGCTGAAATCTTGAAAAAATATTGCTCTGCTTTACATGTGAAGGTTTATATGCTGAGGCCCATTCACCGATTTCACATTTGAAGTGTGAACATGGCTTCTATGCCACTTCTAAGTGTAGACTTGTGTTGGAAATTTTTCTTAGAGACCAGGAGACGTTTTTGGATATCTTGAAGCAGAAGTTTTTCTTTATTCAGATACTCGCTGCTCTGCACTGCAGTCTTCAAAAAGTCGTCTAACTAAGGCAGTGATACATTGTAGTTTATATACATTTAGGGGGCAGTGCTTAGATCTGGAGACAAAGCACCTGGGTGACAACCCCAAACAAAGCATGCAAATGAAGTATTCAGGTATAGCAGCCTGCACCATTTACACCAGTCCTAATCCAATCATCATAACTACTCAAAGACTGGGCAGAGGTACCAAGAGCCATTACAAACAAAAGGTGAACATCTCAGTAATCTGGCTCATTTGACTTACAATAAGAGAACAGGAACTGGCAGGAACCTCTTGCTACAAACTCTGCTTGAGAGAATCATTTGTCTGATAACATCGTATTTACCTTAAATGCTAAATACAATATAATTCACCTTAGTTTTTATGTGATGCTATGTCAGAACATAAGATCAGCATATTTTCAACAGATTCTTAAATTTGTAATCCTTCAGTCCCCCCTTTGAGAGTTTTAATAACTCTCACATAATACAAATTTAAACACTTAAAAAAAAGTTCTGTGTTGATTGTCTGTAGTCATGAACAGCATGCTGACACAGAAACAAACATGCTTCTAGGGTCCGTGAAGTTCTTACGGATAATAGTCTTTTCCGGTTGGAACTGTCATTTCCTCATGATGGGCATGGGTCATTTGTTGAATGAAACACTTGATACTGTGGACGCATAGATAGTATACTAGTAGGAAGAATAACAGCAGAATTGCTATTTCCTTGATCCACAGCCAGGGTTTATCTAACAGTTCTCCGAACCATGAAGAATTATCTTCAGTCATTTGGTGTAGTTTTTCTGAAAGATCAAGAATGTCTCGTTGGACTTTGTTCAAGTTCTCTGTTGGATCCATTAACCCGGTGCAGCATTCAGGGCCAATAATGGTGCAGGCTCCCCCTTGCGTTGCAAGAATGTAATCCAAGGCCACTCTGTTCTGTAAGATCATTATCTTGTGCGAAGCCAGAGTGTCCGTGATGTTACCTAGGGCCAAAGCTGTATCATTAGCTAGTTTCTGTACAGAATTCGATAAGCTTCTGACTTGATCCAGGGCCTGTATGACACCATAAGACGGGATTAAGGCTCCAAGAGTTCTTGACCACCATGTTTGTGCACAAGTGAGTCTATAGCTTGTGCGATGTTCACGATGATTACTAGAACGGCAATCTTGATCATGTTGATGGATGACTGAAGTTCTTTCATGTGATTCTCTGCGTTGTGTTTTTTTTTTTTTTATGTTCTGTCTTCCGTGACAGTTGGCTCGGCAGTGGGTCTAGTTGTCCTTTAAAGTTTGTAGCTTCATACACAGGTGAGGGGGTCGATGTGTATGGGTCTCGGGACAGCATCAAAGGGTATCTGCACAGAGTAAGAAAGAAAACAAAAGACGACAGAGCAGTATTTGTTGTAAAAGGCTGCAAACAATGTAGTTGTAGCCTCTGGTCAATCTGAGTCTAGTCTTGTTGTTCCTTCTTTCCCTAGTTCTTAATTCCCGTGACACCTAAAGAACAGTGAGGTAAGGATGGACTAGTGGATGGGGAAGGCCTATGAGGAAGTCTTCACCTCAGGGTTGGCCCCCGAAGCCTGTTGCATTCGGTTCTTCCCTGGGCTCCTCACTGGTCTGTGTGTCCTATCCTATCCCTGTAGGTGGGGGAACAACTTTACAGTGTGACACATGAGTCCAGGTTTTCCTTCCCTGACACAAAACTGCAGCTGCTGTAATCAACATCACTTGATGTGGTCCGTGCCACTTAGGCTCTAATGGTTTGTTTTTGAATGACTTTATCATAACCCACTGACCTGGAATGATTGTGTGTCCACCTTCTGGTGGATTCTGCCAACATGACTCAACTCTTTCTCTGGAACTCTGTACTGCCTTTGTAAGGTTTTCACAGTAAGTGATCAGGGCATCTGAGGCAATGTGCACATCAGCATTTCTAAGATCAATCACACCTGGCATCTGCATTGGGCGTCCTGTAATAATCTCATGAGGGCTTAGACCTACTGATCTGTTAGGTGATGCTCTCATACTACACAGTACTGCTGGCAGCGCTTCGACCCATAATACTCCTTCCTGATGCATTTTGCTTAGCCTGGTTTTGATTGATCTGTTTGCACGTTCGACTTGCCCCGATGCTTGTGGTCTGTACGGACAGTGAAGATTCCACTTAATTTTCAACATTTTAGACACTTCCTTGACTACCTGTCCTGTGAAGTGGGTACCTTGATCTGAGTCAATGCTATCTGGTAATCCCCATCTGGGAATGAAGTCAGTGACAAGACATTTAGCAGTATGTGCAGCTGTGGCACGCCCTGTTGGATAAGCTTCTATCCATCTTGAGAACTTGTCTATTACTATCAAAACGTCAGTTTTTCCCTTACAAGGAGGCAATGATATGTAATCAACTTGCAGGTGACGAAATGGTCCTGGTGGAGCTGGGGTATGCGTTGCTGCTGTAGTTGCTGCTGGCACACCATTATTTTTTTGACATGTAACGCATCTCTTGACTGTTTCAGTGGCTACATTTCTGAATTTTGGATTCCACCATTGATTTGAGAACCTGTGATTCATTGTTGCTGGACCACTGTGACCCAAATTGTGTATTTGTTGAGCCAAATATGGCAGCAGTGATTCAGGAGCAATATACTTTCCTCCTTTGGTCCAGCAACCAGATGAATCCACTGTGGCTCCTTTGTCTAACCATGTCCATGCTTCATATAAAGGAACGTCTTTGTACAGATCAATGATTGATTCAGGAGGCAGAATTGTCTTCTGTGCTGTACTACCTGAACACACCTGTACATTTGCATATGAACAAGCCTGTTTAGCAGCTACATCAGCAAGAGCATTACCTTTAGCTTCCGTAGTATTAGTTGTGAGATGTGCTTTCACTTTGATCACAGCTAATTTCTTTGGAAGTTTCATGGCAAACATTAGATCTTTCACTAATCCAGCATGCTTAATGGGTGATCCAGCAGAAGTTAAAAACTGTCTACTTTGCCAAATGATACCAAAATCATGAATTACCCCAAAAGCATACCTGGAATCAGTGTAGATATTTGCAATTGATCCTGACGCTAGCGTGCATGCTCTAGTTAAGGCTACTAGTTCTGCAGCTTGAGCTGAAAAATGATCTGGAAGACGACCTGAAGCTACCACTTCAGTGGTAGAAGTTACTGCATAACCTGCTCGTCTGTTACCTTCAATAACTTGAGCTGAACCGTCAACAAACAACTCCAATTCTGCATTATCTATGGGAGTTTCTGTTATTTCACTTGTAGGTGTGTATGTAAGCGTAACACAGTCATGAGCCATTTCTCCTTCATCCTCTAAGACAACTTCAGTCATTGCAGACATCATACATGAGGATGGGTTCGTGACTGGTGCACGCTGTAAAACAATGTTCGGGGCTGTGAGGGTTGTTAACCAATTTCCCCAACGAGAGGATGTGACAGAAGTGACTTTTGCTTGATTCATTAGTGCAGACACTGCATGAGGGCATCTTACATTTACAGTCTGTCCTAACACCATTCCTGATGAAGCTTGAAGAGCTAGATGAACTGCCTGTACTGCTCTGAGACATGGGCCCATACCTTGAGCGACTATGTCAAGTTTGCCAGAATAGTAATGAATTGGGCGTAAATTGCCCCCATGATCTTGCATTAGACATGCAGTCATAAAGCCTAAGTGTTCATGAACATAAAGCACAAAGGGCCTATCAGATTGGGCAATTCCTAATGCTGGCGCTTGACATAGTGCTCTCTTCAAATCATTGAAAGCTTTGAGGTGAATTTCTTCCATACAAACTGTATCGGAATCTCTAACCTGACCTTTCAACAAGTCATAGAGTGGCTGAGCAATCGAGGCATAGTCTTCAATCCAAGGTCTACAGTAACCTGCTGTTCCTAAAAATGATCTTAGTGTTTTAATGTTAGTAGGTGGAGGTATTGCTTTGACTGAAGCGGCTCGATCCTGTGTAATGGATCTATTTCCTGTACCAATTGTTTGACCCAGAAATGTAACTTGATTTTTAGCAATTTGAGCTTTGTGAAAGCTACATTTGTGTCCTTTTTTCTGCAAATAGTCCAACAATGCTGCCAATTCAGTTTGATGTACCTCATGATCTGTTGAGGCAAATAAAATATCATCGACATATTGAATCATAGTGGACTGTTTGACTGGACATTCTGGGTCACACAAATCACGTCTGAGAGCCTGATGGTATATGGTTGGGGAATTTTGAAATCCCTGTGGCAAACGTGTCCACTGATATTGTTCATAGTCAACTGTGAAAGCTAACCATGGCTGGCTGTCAGCGTGCAAGGGTACAGAAAAGAATCCATTAGACATATCAATTACTGAAAAAACCTTACAATCTAATGGTAAGCCATTACAAATTGTAGATGGATCGGCTACTAGTGGGGTGATTTTTTCAGTATGCTTATTGGCTACTCTGTAGTCTATTGTGAGTCTCCATGACCCATTGGCTTTCTTGATGGGCCATATAGGTGAATTACAAGGACTATTGGTTTTAACGAGCACTCCTTGCTTCAGCAATTTTTCTACAATAGGCTTGACTCCCTGTATAGCTTCCTTACTGATCGGGTATTGTTTGGTAACAGGAGGGGCGGTTCCTGTTAATTTGGCTGGTTCTACACCTGTGAGAAGCCCGCAATCATCTTTGTCTTTAGCCCAAATTGGATGATTCTGTAAGAAAGCATACTCAGGAGTGATTGCATTACTGGTAGAAACTTGTGCTGAAGCAATTTTTATGCTAGCAGATTCTGAGGACATGTCTAACGTTAGATGTACTTGTCTCAGTAGATCCATGCCTAGAATTGCACCTGTATTTAATGGAGCACATAACAATTTTGTAGTCAGAGTTTTCGGGCCTAATTGTACCTCTATGGGTGGAGTTTCATACAAAACAGAATCTTCACCTACTATACCAGTTAAACAAAGTTTAGTTTTCTTGTACGGAATGTTTAAATCTTTAGCCAATTTTGTAGGAACTACTGTGATTTCTGCACCTGTATCAAGCAAAAAGTCAATCTCTTTCTCTTGTATGCTACCTTTCACAAAAATTCTTTTGTCATTGTGATGTATTACAGGGGAAAGGTAGCTATTCACAGCCCCAACAATTAGTTTTTTTCCTGCTCTTTTTGTGCTCTTAGAAGAGCCTGAGCGAGCTGTCCTAACGTTTCACTGGTCACTGGTGGAACTACTTCAGGGTTGTAGGCGGGCTGAGAAGGAGCAAAATTATGCATAGCATTTCTTTTATTATCTTGCAACTTCTTCCTACACTCTTTCTCCCAATGTCCTAGTTTTCCACAATAATTGCATTTCCCTTCTTTTTTAGACCATCTCTTGTCTCGATTTGTTGTGCTAAACGTAGCTGCTGCTACTCTCACTTTTGCCTTAACATCAGAATCTCTTTCCCAAGTAGCTAATGTGTCTAAGTTACTTCTGAGAGTTTTGTTAGACCAAGTTAGATCTAGGAATGGCAAGGCTTTTCTGTACTCAGCTACAAGGCCATCTGACCAGATGCGGACTAAGGGTCCCTTGTCATCTAGCACACTTTCAGGATCATCAACTATTCCACTGTAAGTTACGGCTGACTGGCAAAACTTCTCAGTGTATTCACTTACAGTTTCCTCTTTCTTTTGTACACAGTTAGTGATTCTGGACCAGTCTATTTTGGGTCCCATAATATTCTTTAGAATTTTCAAAACACCTTCTCTCAAATCCGCTTTACTGGCATTTCGTAGTTCAGAAGTAACAGCAGACTCAAAACTGTTGAATTCAGATTCAGTTAGAATTTGTGACATCAGCTGTGTGACTTCTACTAACGACATGTCGTAGAGACGCATTTTGCTAATCAGTGCTCTTCTAAATTCACAAAAATTTGTGCGTGCTGAGGGTAAGCCCTGGGACAATCTCTCTATATCTTTAGGTTCCAGCATTTTTGCAATTGCTTGAACCTGGACAACAGCAGAGTTGGGAGGAACACTTTCAATTCCCTCAATTCCCTGAGATCTTCTCCTAGCACCACATACCTTCACCGAATCTACAGGCACATCAGTTACTGATTGGATGGCTACATCTTTTTCAAAGAAAGCTTGTAAGTCAGGATAAATGTTATCAGGCTGACTAACTTCCATATCAGTTTTTTCTAAAGCTTTGTTGCGGTTCAATTTCTTAGTCAAAGCGGATATTCTAGCCCGAAGCTCTTTGTTCTGTTCCTCTAGCTCTGAGTTACGCTGAGACTGTTGTGTAGCTAGCACTAAACCAAATTCTCTGTGGCAGCAGATAATGCCTTTCACATTGTTCTTACGAATACATGCTCCAAGTACTTTTTTACACTCATCTACAGACCAAGTCTTGTCTGGATGGATCTCATATTTCTTAGTTAATTCTTGTCTAACTTTTTCAGTTACTATTAGGTTCATTTGCACTCCTAACAGTGATTTGAATTCGCTATCTGACCACAAAGGAGTTGCGAGACCACCTTTTTCAGTTGTGGGGATCAGCCTAGCGTTCTTTCTAACCATTTTGTGAGTTTCTTTGTTACCACACAATCACAACACTAAAACTTCTCTGATCAACAGAGGGTACGCTTGTTAACACAGATCAACTATAGTTAACCTTTCCTGAATTAACAGAAGACAACACAAACTACTAGCACTTTACACTAGTCTTCTCTGCCTAAACAGAGGGTAACAGATATTAGCACTTTACGCTAAACTTCTCTCCCTGAAGAGAGGATCAACAATTCTTCTCTGCCGAAACAAAGGATAACAGATATTAGCACGTAATGCTAATCTTCTCTATCTGAATAGAGGATAACTGCTATTAGCACGTAATGCTAATCTTCTCTACCTGAAATAGAGGATAACTGATATTAGCACGTAATGCTAATCTTCTCTACCTGAAATAGAGGATAACTGATATTAGCACGTAATGCTAATCTTCTCTACCTGAATAGAGGATAACTTGTCTGTTAAACAAACCCTGCAGCTGTTTGTTAACACTTCTCTGGCGGCGCAGAGGATAACCACATGTACTGGCTTCTAATGGTTCTTTTGGATAGAGTGATACTCACCAACCCTTGGTACAGAAAGATTCAGTCTGGAACGAAGTCAGATCTTTGTTTAGCTTGTTGAGCTTCAATCTGGATTCAGGTGAGGAGCTCTATCCGGGTCACGGCACCAAAACTGTTGGAAATTTTTCTTAGAGACCAGGAGACGTTTTTGGATATCTTGAAGCAGAAGTTTTTCTTTATTCAGATACTCGCTGCTCTGCACTGCAGTCTTCAAAAAGTCGTCTAACTAAGGCAGTGATACATTGTAGTTTATATACATTTAGGGGGCAGTGCTTAGATCTGGAGACAAAGCACCTGGGTGACAACCCCAAACAAAGCATGCAAATGAAGTATTCAGGTATAGCAGCCTGCACCATTTACACCAGTCCTAATCCAATCATCATAACTACTCAAAGACTGGGCAGAGGTACCAAGAGCCATTACAAACAAAAGGTGAACATCTCAGTAATCTGGCTCATTTGACTTACAATAAGAGAACAGGAACTGGCAGGAACCTCTTGCTACAAACTTTGCTTGAGAGAATCATTTGTCTGATAACATCGTATTTACCTTAAATGCTAAATACAATATAATTCACCTTAGTTTTTATGTGATGCTATGTCAGAACATAAGATCAGCATATTTTCAACAGATTCTTAAATTTGTAATCCTTCACTTGTTTGCAGTCAACAACACTGCCAGAAGCAGTTTTCCACATACTCTGGTTTTAGAAAACATTTGGACAAAAGTCATGTTCCTTGTTCAGTTTTTCATCCCACTGATTTTTGTACCCTGTCAGACACAGTGCAGTCTGAACTCTCAAATGAGGAACCTCGTTTAGATGATGATCGTTTCTAAAGTGATCCAGTTCCTTCGAAAGTGGATTTAAAGAACGTGTGCTTCAATTGTTGCGAAGCTGCAGGGAAGTGGTGCTTCTGGTTTCACAGTTTCATTGATTATATATAATCTTGAAGAGTTTACCACAGAGTTACACTTATAAATGAAGCAGGGTGTTGTTAGACCAGACTCCCTTGAACCTTTTAAAAAGAGTTTTGAACATCCGTTCACCAGTTTTAATTCTGTAGCTGAATGAGCAAAGTTTTTCAGTGAAAGATGGGGAATTGTTCAACCATTAGAAGTAGTTCTTGGAGTTAAATATGAAAATACACAAAACAAAAGAACTGGCACCTATGACCAGGTTCCAGTTAAAGAGACTTTTGTGTGCACCCCCATTTTAGAAGGAAGTTAGTGCAGAGGCCACCTTTTGTTTTCAAATCACAGGTCCTTACAGATCCTACTGTATTACAATGATTTCAAGACCTGCAATCCCCTGGGGTCAGAACATAGGATTCACAAGATTGGCTGTCTTTATTTTATTCTAAGAAATCTTGCACCAAAGTTCCACTTAGTTTCTCTCTTTCACTCTTAAGATGTTAAAAAATGTGGATTTGATGCCATTTTAGCTCTTTCAGAATTGATGTTAAAATTCTTGCGAATGAGGGAATTTATTTGCCCATTTCTTCTGAAAAGGTTTATGGTTCCATTTTTTCAGTCAGGTTGTAGGATATAACTTGGCAATGCTCAATATAACCTGATGCCCAGAATGTTTATAGTGTGGATGACCCAAGGGTGGTGGTCCATGATAAAGCCAGCTTTGAGATGCACGGCAAGGAGTTTTAGTCAGATACACAGTTGAACTCCGTATATGGGGTTAAAAGAGACTCTTTGTTGAACACTTTACAGTATTTTCATGTTTGTTCCAATTATTCCTTTAATATAATGCATGATATACTAGAGGCTGTCACTCAGTATGAGCTGAAACTTCTGTTTGGATGCATGACTGAAAATTTCATATCCAAAAATGATCTCGATTTAAGGATTTATTCTTTTGACCTTGGTTACACAGCGCAGAAACTGCCCAACAAATATCAACCTGGAACACTGTGGAAATTCCATTGGATTAAATTCTATAAAGACACTCTGTTTGGTGTGGAACACACCCTTACTTTTTGGTGACCTTGTGCCTCCAGGAAATCTAAACTGGAACTTGTTGCATATCTTACTGCACATTATTAATATTGTCTTTTCGCCTGTTGTTACTTATGGCATGACACTTGATCAGCGAGCATCATCAACTTTTCAAATTGGTGCACCCTCAGAAAAAGTTAATACCAAAGCATAATTTTATGGTTCATTATCCTTTGTGCATAAGGAAAATAGGACCTCCTGTGCATTTTTGGAGCATGACATTTGAAGCCAAAAACAAACTTTTCAAAAACATGCTAAAACGTTTTAAGAACATCACAAAGTCACTTGTTGGTGAAAAAACATCAAATGGCAATAGGAAGTCAATGGGAACTGCTCAGTGAACTATTTTTCTCTAAGTGATTATGAAAATGGTGAAGACTTGACGAATGCTTTGCAAATCACAGTACAGTCAAACATTTACTCTACCAGTTGGACTAAACATGATGGCACTGAATATAGACCTGGTATTGCTATATGCACAGGGATAAAAGATGAGCTGCCAGTATTGTGTAAAATCACCAACATTCCTGTGTTGGGTGAAAATGTTTATCTTGTTGTTGAAAGCTCTTCAGTGAGCAATGTTATTGTTGATGGAAGTGAGTTTGATGCTGTTGTGAAAACTGATAATCTCATAACCTCATAACATTCAAAACGCATATGGACCAAATGAGGATACATGTGTTGTGCCTTTCCATTGTTTTGTTTAGGCAGTGTTTTAATTACTCATTTTTTAAAAACAAAACATTTTTCTTTACATAAGTTAAAAACATGACAAAGCTTCCCCCACATCAAAATGCACTGCATTCAGTATTTCATTGAAAATGGAGGTTGTTTTTTATTTGTTTATTTATGCAACTAAGTTTTTAATAGTTTTATAATGTAGGAATAAATCAATATTGTATATATGTGTAACGGGGAGTGAGAGGCGAGAGGCGAGCGGATCCATCTGCGAGCTTTTATTGATAGGACGAGACGAAGACATAGTCGTACAGGCAGGGTCAAAACAGGAGCAAACAGGTATATCAGGGCTAGGCACAAAGAAGTCCGAGAAACAGGCGTGGGTCGAACAGGGGCGAACGTAATCCGTAACGGGGCGAGATGAGAGAGAAAAATCCGTGACACGAGCAATAGTCCAATAGGCAGGCAGCGAGACAGTAGAAACGAGGAGGCCAGGCAAGAAAGCTATACACAGGGAACTAGGAAACGCTAACAATAATAATGACAACAACAATACTCCGTGGCTTGCGAGGGGAAAGACCGGGGCTTTTATAGCGCTGCTGATTGGTCACGGGTGTTAACGCAATCAGCGCGATGGATACTGGGAGATGTAGTCCGGGGTGTAATGCAACAGTCTGTGTGTGATAAGGTGAGAGTGACATCTGGTGGTGAGCGGACCGCGGAACACCGTCCAGATTCGTAACAATATGAAGTATGTGAATAGTTAATAAGAGGTAAGAATTAAAGGTTAGCTCTTGCGTATTACTGAGTATATTATTCTATATATTATCTATGTTTTTCTTTATTCATTTTAGGTCTATGCTATATTTGATGATGATGCATTTTATTTAACGGCACCTTTCAAAACACCCAAGGTCACCTCACAAAAAGGAAGAATAATTAATAAAAAATACAAAATCACTACACAAAACAAAACAAACAACAAACACTCCATATATAAAAATAAAATACAATAAAGACTGAAAAACATGTTATAAAAAAGCCTGTATAAAAAGATACATTTTAAGACGTTTTTAAAAGTCACCAAGCAGTCGCTGTTGCGGATATCAAGGGAAAGAGAGTTCCATAAGAGGAGGGCAGCATAGCTAAAGGATCTGGCACCCATAGTAGTTAATCGAATCCGAGAAATTGAAGACGAGGATCTAAGAGCACGTGAAGGGGTGTAAACCTGAAGAAGTTGAGTGAGATATTGAGGTGCAAGATTATGAAGTGCCTTGTATGTGAGTAGCAAAATCTTGAACACAAGTCGATACTTTACTGGAAGCCAGTGCAATTTCTGAAGAACTGGAGAAATGTGCTCAGTAAAAGGTGTTCTAGAAAGGATACGAGCTGCAGAATTCTGAACCAAATGAAGCTTATTTAGCAATTTAGAGGGAACACCAGTTAAAAGGGCATTACAATAATCAATGTGTGAAGTAACTAGAGCATGAATAAGATCTGCTGTGTTATTAATTGAGAGAAAAGGACAAAGACGAGTGATGTTACGCAAATGAAAATATGCAGTCCGCGTGATATTATTAATTGAGTTTCAAAGGATAGTGTGCCATCCATGACAACACCCAAACTTTTAACCTGCGAGGAAGGACAGATTGCATTATTGTCAGTGTACAAGGAAAAACTGTTAGATTTCGACAAAACAGATCTTGTACCAACAAGCAGAGCCTCAGTTTTGTTGCCGTTTAGCATCAGGAAATTGCCTGAAAGCCAATCTATAATTTCAGCTAAACAGCTGGACAAAGTTGGTGGAGGAAAAGAACCAGCGGGTTTAGCAGACAGGTAAAGTTGGGTGTCATCTGCATAACAATGAAAATGAATACCGTGTTTCCTCAAAATTAAACCAAGAGGGAGTATATAAATAATGAAAAGAAGTGGGCCCAAGACAGAACCCTGTGGAACACCAGTAGTGACTGTGGATGTTCTTAATCTGAAACTTTTTAAACGAATACACTGAGTGCGTCTAGAAAGATAAGACCTAAACCATGACAGTGGAATGCCAGTAATCCCAATAGAAGCTAACCTGTTAAGAAGTATCTCATGAGAGACAGTGTCAAAGGCAGCGCTCAAATCGAGAAGGACAAGTATGGTTAAAAGCCCAGAGTCAGCTGCCAGCAACAGATCATTGGTTATTCTGACAAGAGCAGTCTCAGTGCTATGGTGGGGCCTAAAACCAGATTGAAATTGCTCAATTTATTATTTGCAAGATATTCATGGATTTGAATTGCAACGCACTTTTCCACTATCTTAGAGATAAATGGTAAATTTGAAATGGGTCAAAAATTTTCAAAGTTAGATGGATCAGCCCCTGGTTTCTTAAGTATGGGAGTAAGTATAGCAGATTTAAGAGAAGGAGGCACAGAACCAGTAGCAAGTGAAGCGTGAACAGTTTTAGAAATCAGTGATGACAGGGACAGTAAACAAACTTTCACTAAAGTAGCTGGTAAATGGTCTAACTGGCAAGTCGAAGATTTAGATTTATTTATCATACCCATTATCTGTAAAGTGGTTGGTAGTGTAAAGGGAGAGAAAACAGAGTGTGGAGGTGCCTGAAAGATAGACTGACAGGAGTCATGATAGAAATTACCACTAAGTAATTGCTGATGTACATTATTAACCTTAGACTCAAAAAAAAGTCATAAGAAGATCACATAAGTCATTGGAATACATATCAGATGGCAAAAAATCAGGAGGTCGCAAAATATTGTTTACCACTGAAAAAAAAACAACCTGGAGTTCCCATTGCTGACTCCAATTATGTTGGAATAATAAACAGATTTAGCTTTAGACAGTGCATTTTTGTTGTTTAAACATGATCAGCATACATTTCTTTATGAACTGTAAGGCCAGACCTAACGTACAAGCGCTCTAACCTGCGGCCTTTAGTTTTAAGTTCACGCATTTCAGGTGTGAACCAAGGAGCTGAATGCTCAAATGAAACAGTTCGAGTTCCCGCAGGTGCAAAATCATCCAAAATCTTATTCAGTCTATGATTGTAATATGAAACCAGTTTAGCAACAGTAAAGAAATCAGATTTACTGGAAAAGATAGCTAGTTGTGAACAATGTGATTGAACAACACGGGTTTACCTTAAAAACTGCCAACTGGGCACAAAAAGACACCAACTGATATGGACAGATCAGAAACAGTACAATTAAAAGTTGCTATACCAGAACAGCATTACTGATATTATCTATATGAATGTTAAAATCACCCAACATAATAACATTTGGAGACACAGAACACAGATAAGTCAAGAGTTCAGAAAGTTCTGTTAAAAAAGCATTATTGCTCTTAGGAGGGCGGTAAATAGTTGTGAGGATAGTAGGAATTGCCCCGCTGATTTTTAATGCAATTGATTCAAAAGAAGAAAATGCAGACAGAGTTAACTGAGATACTTTCAATTTCTCTTTATAAAATATCGCTAACCCTCCTCCCCGTCCCGTATCATGGGATTTACAAACATATCCATATTCTGGGGGAACAGACTGGTTTAGATGAAAAAAGTCAGCTGGTTTCTGCCATGTCTCAGTTAAACAGAGAAAGTCAAACTTACGGTCAGACAGCAGATCGTACACCAGCGGTCCTTTACTGGAAAGTGATCGTATATTGAGTAATCCAAAAGAGAAATCGTTGCCAACTGATCTGGCTAGGTTGGTTAATACACCATGATCAACAGTCCGTCTGGGCCTCCTCACCGAGCATGATTTAGACGACCAAAAGGACCGTATTTGACGTGAGTCATCGATGTTATAACTCCGCCGAGATCCGCGATGTATATATTTCTGATGTGGTATGCACACAATATCCGAAGGAAGATGTAGACCTGACGGAAGATTAAAAGGACGCAAACAGAGCTGGATAAGTTCTGCCGCCGAGTACTGGAGCATCGTCCATACCACAGAATGGCATACAGCAGAAAGGACAACCCAGATGTAGTTCATCCGCACCAGTAGCTCAATGATCTTCATAGTTAACCCCGTGCCAGAGGTACCACGAAGAAACAGGTTGAGTAAGTTAGCTGGCAGGCAAACCAGCAACCGCAGAAACCATCAGCACGCAGATCAACCAGCATACAAACCAGCCGCGTGGATACACAAATCAGAGTGACTCCCTAAAACAGTTTTAAAAAGTTCATAACTGCATTCATAAGTGCTTGAAGATTTAGAGAAACTAAAAGATTAAAATTCCCTCCCTGAGCAGTGGCAGCTAATAGCGCTAGCGTTCACATGGAAGTAATGTCAACTTTTACAAACCCGATTATGTAATAAAATATATTTGTGTAAAGGAAAATAGTTTAAAACACTTACACTATTTAAAGAGTCATTAATTGCTAATTATTCATGCTGTTGCATTAAGCAGAATGAAAAGTAAATAAGTATCCTTGCTGAAAAAAACAGCTTAAACCAGCTTAAGCTGGTCAAGCTGGTCACGCAAGCTGGTCATAGCTGGTTTTTCAAGCTGGTTTTAGAGGGGTTTTGGCCACTTTTTTTAGCTGGTCAAGCTGGTTTCAGCCGGTCAAGCTGGTTTTAGCTGGTCAACCTGGCTGGTCTTAGCTGGTTTAAGCTGGTCAGGCTGGTCTTAGCTGGTTTTAGCTGGTCAGCCAGGCTGGTCTTAGCTGGTCTTAGCTGGTCAAGCTGGTCAGCCAGGCTGGTCTTAGCTGGTTTTAGCTGGTCAGGCTGGTCTTAGCTGGTTTAAGTTGGTCAGGCTGGTCTTAGCTGGTCAAGCTGGTCAGCCAGGCTGGTCTTAGCTGGTTTAAGCTGGTCAAGCTGGTCAGCCAGGCTGGTCTTAGCTGGTTTAAGCTGGTCAAGCTGGTCAGCCAGGCTGGTCTTAGCTGGTTTTAGCTGGTCAGGCTGGTCTTAGCTGGTTTAACCTGGTCAGGCTGGTCTTAGCTGGTTTTAGCTGGTCAGCCAGGCTGGTCTTAGCTGGTCAGGCTGGTCTTAGCTGGTTTAAGCTGGTCAGGCTGGTCTTAGCTGGTCTTAGCTGGTCAGCCAGGCTGGTCTTAGCTGGTTTTAGCTGGTCAGGCTGGTCTTAGCTGGTTTAAGTTGGTCAGGCTGGTCTTAGCTGGTTTAAGCTGGTCAAGCTGGTCAGCCAGGCTGGTTTTAGCTGGTCAGGCTGGTTTTAGCTGGTTTAAGCTGGTCAGGCTGGTCTTAGCTGGTTTTAGCTGGTCAGGCTGGTCTTAGCTGGTCTTAGCTGGTCAGGCTGGTCTTAGCTGGTCAAGCTGGTCAGCCAGGCTGGTCTTAGCTGGTTTAAGCTGGTCAGGCTGGTCTTAGCTGGTCAAAATGTTTGTTTGATGATTGATTGATTACATAGTGTCTGCCCCAATTTTCCTGACAAATAATGCGACAAATGAGTAATATGTTTACTTTTAATAATCTGCAGGACCACAGGGAACCATTAAAACAATTTTTATTTGATCTTACAGCCCCTCTAATAACAAATATTTACAAAATATTTACAAAATAATTGGAATGATTACAATTCTAAAACTATATTAAGAATTAATCGTGAAGACAACAATAACAGAATTCTAAACATATTATGCATTTTCTTTTTTTTTTCTTTTTATTTTATCTTTTATTTTTTTTGGGATATGTAATGCCCCACTTGTTTCTCCCTCTTCTCTCTCTCTCTTCTTTCAGGCTCCTTTTGTTTTCGCCAGTCACTGAAACAGACTTAAAAAAGAAATAATTTAGATTATTAATTTTCAACAAGTAAAACTACTTAAAAAAAACAAACTATAGTAGAGAGAGGATCCCGGGCACTATGTGTCAAAATATGATTTAAAAATTCCTCACCCCCCCACCCTCCCACCCCACAACTGGACACCTGTTTGGACACCTGTTTTTGTACACCCCCACCCCCCGAACTGACCATCTGTTTGTACATCTGTTTATTCACCTCAGTAATTCAAAGGAATTTATGACCGTTATCTTATCGTTCGGGAAAGTGTTTTTGTGAAGCGGGGCCATTGAAAACTGTTCAAAACTATGTGCTTTAAACTTTAAATTGTGAAACGATGTATGATTGGTAAAACGGGATCAAGGGATAATTTTTATTAAAGTTTTTCACGTACAATAGAAACACTGTGACGAGTGTGTTTTTCCAGAAAACGGTAAAACAAGTCAAGACGTGCATTTATGTATTGTTAAACAATTTTGGTGATATATTTAAATAAATAAAAATGTACTAAACACGAGCGTTAAGCAGTAACAAAAAAGCAGTCAGACACGACTGTGTAAAACAAAAGCATACGATAGTTGTCAAAATCTATGTTGTAGTCTAGCATTACATTTCTTAAAAAGGTTTAAAGAGTTTTTTACTGATAGAGTTAAAGTAAAAGAAAAAAAAAAAAAAGAGTCGAGCATCTTACGTTGATTTAAAACAAAAGAAGTATCAGACACTATGGTTAAGCAACAGCATAAGATACTTGTCAAAATGTATGTTGTAGTCTAGCAAAAAAAAAAAAAAAAAAGGTGGTGTTTGTTACAAGTTAGAAAATAAAGAATCAGATATCTTACACAGTGTCCCGCGACAATACAACCTCTCTCCTCGCTGCCTAACTCAAAATGAAGTTAGGGAGCAGCGGACAAACCACACCCACAAACCTCACCCCCTAACGCAACCTAAGGCCGTAAGTAGAGACCTGTTGTAGTGTTGTGTTTAAAAAAGGTTGAGAGGGCATTAACTTTACCTGCACACAAAAATAAAAACAGTGTTTTAGTTCTTTTTGTTTTTTTGTTTTTTTTTTTTGTTTTTTTTGTGAATTGGAAAAACAGAAAATTATTCTGTAACAATGGCAGAAGCATTAGCAGCACCTAAAACTCCTGAGAGAAACATTGCGATTATGGGCGATCTTACTCTAGCCCTGAGGAAGGTGAAACGTGGACCATGCCTGTCCGAGTTCCTCCACGAACCTTTGGAAAATGTTAAGTATGAGGTCCATTTATCCGGTAATCGCGTTTGCAGGTACAACTTTGACAAGACCAACAGGGAGGTTAGACTGAGCGTCGTGGATACTGATGAAAGGTTTACGTGCGACACGTGTAATGACCCCGAGTTGTTTTTCACCGCAAAGGACTGGTGTTTATTTTACAACTATGTTTGGCGTGATCTAAAAGATGACAGCGATGACCCTCTGTTCGTAGGGGCGTGGAATGGTATGACACCGGGCATGCGGTATAGAGTGCTCGGAGACCACATTAACAAGTATGGCGATGATTACATTTATATACTCTGTACTGAACACACCTTGGGTCTACCTGAACGTGTCAGGTCAATATCTGTGGAGGATCATCTCAAATACTACACCATTAAATTCTTGTTTCAGTGGAAAGATGTACCTGTGTTAGAAGACATATTCGGGAAAATAGACAAATTGTTTAAGTGGTGTGAGGCGCTTGACAGGTACAATAACATAAAAGTGAAACTGTTTCACCCCGAACGATGTGTGTCCGGTCGTAAAGGCGTTCACATAGCTCCGCCTACAATCTACGATCATTAAATGCAGACCGACCAGACTCTCAAAGGAGAAAAAAGCCTTCAGCCGACACCCAACCAACATGTCTCAAGAAAATACTTCATTTCCTCTTAACGTTGCGTGCGCTGACGACCCTACCACAACGGTCTTGACGACGGACAACACTACCTGGCTGAACAAATTCTGTACAGAACTCGGATACCATAACCTAGCTTTCCTGGCGAGGTACAGACCCCCTAACGCGGGAGCCCAGGGGGATGGTTCACTCGCCGGTACAACCTCTGCGGGTACCCTGGACACCGTCGATGGGTGCATTGGTGTGACAGGTCATAAGATCATTAAAGCTGTGGTAGCTATAATTCTGGAACACCTGATAGATGGGGAGCTAAGACGGTTTTGCTACGGTTGTGAACATGATCACCCGTCGCAAATACAACATTCGTGTCTCTATGAGGCACCTGCCTACTTTTTTCTAGGGTGTTTCGAAGAACTGTCGCAAAAATTGTTCAAACCTGATCTAAAATCCATTTTGGCCCGAACCTTGAAGTTGTTCGGTTTAACACCGCACCTGCAAAGGATTCAGGGGGTTGTCGACTGTGTTCTGTGTGAGCTCAGAGATGAGATGTACATAGTGGAAGGTTTGGCGGAACTCAGGAAAAAGCTTGTGGACGAGACCTGTGAGCAGGCCATTTATGACGCTGTTGACAGCTGGAAAAAGAGTGCCAGCGCGGATTCTGACTAACCCGGAACATGGGGAACTTCTGCAGCACAACCTGTCTGGCAAAACTCTTATTTAAACAACGAATTAAGTGTGAAATAATGCATTTATTGTACAAGAGCGTCGATGATGAGGTTGAATGTTATGTAGATAATAAACGTTTAACGAAATTAAAAAATCAAATGATTGTTGTAAGGGGTATGTCAAACGAGTGGAGTGTTATGATAAACCAATGTACTGTAAACGGGTATAATGCCTGTATGACTGTTAAAAACATTCTTGAACTCATGCCTGAATGTGAAGAAAACCTTAAAGTAGGCAACATTCTATGTCTTTGTACTTATGTAACCGATGTGTGTATAATGCTGTTGTCAAGAAACCGATCGGTGGATGTGCGTGAAATTACTGACACATTAGTTGAATATATGATAGAGAAAAATTTTGTAATGTGTGTGAAATTCCTTCAATATCTAGATGACCTATAATTACTTCGTTGTATAACCAATCATATTTATTGTTAAAATGTTGTACCTGGAGTATCCATACATATGCAAATAAAAAACCTGTTTGACACTATCCGTTCCGTCATTATTTTCTGAAAACGGTGGGGGTAAGATGTCTGAATTGATGAAAAAAGTGTACTACACGCCATCACACCCAGGGTCTTTGGGTGGTAAAGAACGGTTAAAACGCGGTGTGTTACAGGAAAGCGGAGTAACTCTGAAAGATAAAGAAGTGGAAGATTGGTTGGCTGCTCAGGATGCGTATACATTACACAAAACTGCACCTGTCAAATACAAGCGGAATAGAGTGGTGGTGTACGGAAAAGATGTACAGTTTCAAGCAGATCTGGTTGACATGTCTGCTTATTCGAAAGAAAACGATAATATCAAATTTTTACTAACTTGTATAGACGTTTTCAGCAAGTACGCATGGGCTCGTCCTCTGAAGAATAAGACAGGACAGGAGGTTGCAAAAGCATTCGAATCCATACTCAAAGATAATCGTGTACCGCAAAAATTACAAACTGATAAAGGTACTGAATTTTTTAACAAACATTTCCAGCAACTGATGAAAAAATATAACATACACCATTTTGCTACAGCAAGTGATACGAAAGCTGCGGTGGTTGAACGCTTCAACCGTACGCTTCGAGGAAGAATGCATCGTTTCTTAACAGCCATCAATTCAAAATGTTACCACGACATCTTACAAGATCTTATAGACGGGTATAACGCAAGTTATCACAAAAGTATTAAAATGCGACCCCTGGATGTTCATAAAGAAAATGAAACTGAAGTGTTTAATAACCTGTATGGAAAGATGCGCAAAGACCCACCAGTCTTTAGGTATAAAATAGGGGACGTGGTTAGAGTGTCTAAGGTTAGAAATGTGTTTTCCAAGGGATATGAGCAGAACTACACAGAAGAGTTTTTCACAATAGCAGCCTGTATACCTCGGACCCCACCAGTGTACAGATTACAAGACTATGATGGTGATATTATCGAGGGGTGTTTTTATGAAAAAGAATTACAAAAAATTATTGTGAACCGTGACAAGTCGTTTAAAATAGAAAAAATTTTAGATAGAAAAAAACGTGGTCGTGAGGTTTTTTGCCTAGTAAAATGGTATGGATGGCCAACTAAATTTTCATCATGGTTGCCGGAACGCGAGATCGTGGACATACAGAACCCATTAAAGTAGTAGTGAAGATGTCATAAGCGTCATTTGTGAAAATCTACATCATGGGTGAAGGTGGATTTTACATTACACTACCTTGCAACGCATCAATGGATGTTTATCCTGACAATCGTATTTCTAATTACAAAACCAGACTCGCAAGAAGTATGAATCTCA
The DNA here is from genome assembly GCA_036247105.1 of Cirrhinus mrigala. Lineage (NCBI taxonomy): Eukaryota > Metazoa > Chordata > Actinopteri > Cypriniformes > Cyprinidae > Cirrhinus > Cirrhinus mrigala. Next base: position 1,410,442 of record JAMKFB010000915.1, read on the forward strand.
AAGGTCAATGGGAAGTCGGATTGATCGAGTTTTATTACCCTGTTTCCTGGTACACATTTAATGAGGAGGATGTAGCATTTGTTATTAACACCACCCCTAGCATACTAGGATATGACGAGAGACATTACGACGGGGACAAGGGCGTTGTTATCTACTATAAAGAAAAACATCTTCAAAACATATCTAAAGTATGTAACACGTTAAAACCGGGGTATTACGAGGATGTGCTTTTTCTAATTAGAGAAATAAACGCTAATCTCCCACCAAGAGTGACCCTGGGATATGATCACGTTAAAAACACGGTGTTTCTAAAAGCACCAATGAACACATCCCTGGTGTTTTACGGGAAGTTGGCTATTATTTTAGGGTTAAAACCCGGGGTGTCTATAGGTTCTGTAAATCAATCACGCGAACATCACGTTGATGATGCACCTGTTGTGACGTATGCACCCCACCAAAGCGACATCAGAGGCGCTTTTTATAGCATGTACATATACACCGACATAATCGAATACCAGTCAGTTGGTGATTCGTATGTCCCGCTACTGAGAACTGTACATATAGAAGGGGCGTCTAATGATATAGTCAGTGTTAGATACGATAAACCGCATTACATACCTGTGAATAAGTCTAATATTACAGACATTTGCATCGAGGTTAAAGACGACCAAAACCAGCACGTTCGGTTCACTTATGGTAAAGTTGTAGCCAAACTCCACTTCAGACCTGTGAAATAGTTTTTAACAAACTATTACACGTCGAGCTAAAATGGATGCCGAACGTTATGTAGCTTACTACCGAAATCAAGCCGGTAACGGGTTACCAGGCTACGCAGGCGGACCAGTTATGTACGGTACAGGCATTTCTAATATTTTTAGGTCGATTTTCAGAACAGCTTTACCTTTGTTGACAAGAGGTTTTAGTATAGCAAAACCTCATCTAAAAGCTGCTGCAAAAAATATAGTTAGTGATGTTGTTAGCACAGCGCTATCGAGATCATTTAATGATAATAACGGTCAAAATGGGAACGGTTTAATGGTTATGTCCCGGGGTTCTTTTAAACCCCCTGGTGTGAGAGTGCGTAGAGGGAGGAGTCGTGTGAAGAAGACTAAAGGTGCTAGCAAGAAGCGCACGGTCGCAAAACGCACACGTCGTGTCCGGGCGAAACGTGTAAAAAAAGCTATCAGCACCAAAAGACTGTTGAACACGATTTTCTAAAGTATGGCTCTATTCCACAGTATGTCGGGAGAGTGCGTTAAATCTGAGTTAGATTTATTTACAGTCCCCATGACGCAGACATCTATTGAAAAAAATACCTACGTTGAAATACCACCTCTGTCTGCCATAACAGATACATCACCACTAGAATTTTTTATCGCGGGGACGGGTGAAGATTACATCGATCTAAATAACACCCTGCTATATACGCGGATCAAAATAACCAAACCCGACGGATCTAACATACCAGACGGCGCACCTGTCGGGTTAATAAATTATCCAGGGGCATGTATATTCTCGCAGGTGGATGTTTCTCTAGGAGACCGCCTGATAACGCAAAGCTCCAGCACGTATCCCTATAGATGTATAATTGAAACCCTCATAAATTTCGGGAAAGATACCCTGGAAAACAATTTTTCAGCAGGGTTGTTCTACAGAGATACACCGAGTCATATGGATGCTACCGACCCTGCGGGAGAAAATACCGGATTGAGGAAGCGGGCGGCGTTTACCAATGCTAGTAATGTCGTAGAATTACTAGCCCCCATTCATAGTGACATATTCTTTCAAGAAAAATTAATGCTGAATGGTATAGATATAAAAATACGAATGACACGCGTTAAAGACGAGTTCTGTCTAATGCGTGATGATGATGTGGCTTATAAACTCAATATAGTATCGGCATCTCTTTTTGTGAAAAAAGTTTCTGTTTCACCTGGTGTTCGGTTGGGGCATGCACAGGCTCTGCTATCAACCACCGCTAAATACCCCATAGATCGCGTATGTCTAAAGAATATCTCTATACCGGCAGGATCACGGGTGTCTAATCAAGAAAATCTTTTTCTGGGGACACTACCGAAATCTGTCATTTTAACAATGACGGAAAATTCAGCCTTTTCAGGGGCTTACGATAAAAACCCTTTTGCTTTTAAGCATTTTAACCTAGAATTTTTGGCTTTATATCGAGACGGTATCCAAATCCCGTCCAAACCGTTTCAACCCGAATATGAGAATGGGTCTGCTGTGAGGGACTTTTATCAACTCGTATTAGCGACGGGTAGACATCTCAAAAATCAACCGCTAACGATAGACCGCGAAGGCTTTCTGAACGGGTACACCCTCTACGCCTTTAATTTATCACCAGATGAAGACTGTTCTAATCATGTATCATTAATTAGATCAGGAAATATTAGACTAGAAGCACGATTCAGACAGCCTCTCCGACAATCCATAACCGTTTTAGTATACGCAATCTATGATTCACTTATTGAAATATCTAATCGGAGACAGGTGCTAGTGGATTATTACTGAGACCTGCTGAAATGAATACGGTGCAACTAACGGCCATCATGGATAAAATTGCACACAACACATATTTTTTAGGTGTGCTTCCGTGCGATTATCTCCCCAAAACACCCTTAAGGAATTTACCAGCGATGGTTATTGTGAATACTGACCCCTCCACCAAACCGGGTCAACACTGGGTAGCCATCTACATAAACAACCACGGAGATGGCAATTTTTTTGATAGCTTTGGGGGTGCTCCAAAAGATCCACGTTTTCCGAAGATTATCCATGAATTTTTAAAAAACAATTCTATTAGCGGGCAATACTCTAACAAACAGGTTCAGGACTTCACAACGGATACTTGCGGTCAGCATTGTGTGTTTTTTCTGTATCACATGTCAAAGGGGTACGATTATGAAAATATTGTTAAAATGTATTATGACGATCTGATTAAAAATGATAAAATGGTTGCTCGATTTGTAAAGAGGTTGAAACCTTCTCTCTGTGGTACGTTTAATTGTATTCAATGTGTACAGAGCTGTAAAACGTCTCTGTACTATGCTTAGAACTCACGTGTTTTGCATGTTTAATGTTATTTAACCAGGAATGTGTTACTATGTATGTAAGAAATAAATAAAGACAATGTAAAACCATATCTCTTTTTTTTTATTTATTTATTTTTTTATTTACATCATTGTGATAATTCAACATACAACTTAAACAAATATTTCAAACATATACATACAAAAACAGTAATATTAAAAAGTTAACCAAGCGTTAACATCAAGAGATGGTGATTTAAATACATCTTCACCGCGTGTAGTAGGATGTCTTCTAGTCTTCGGCATGCGTCCTCTGTGTTTTTTCAACGGTGTTACCTGTTGCGGTGACGGTGATTGGGTATGTACTGGTGATTTTCTTTTAAGGGATTCAACCATACGTTTAACTTGTGGGTTGCTTACAGTTGAAAATGGTATATTTAAAGCGGCAAAAGCATCCAGAAATTCACCCCACCCACGAGGCCTGTATTCATCGCGGATCGTTTGAGGTGCTGTTATACTTTTAACTAAATCCAGCATGTGTGATCCGTGGATTACCCTCCCCCTATATACAAACTCACCAGAAGCAGTCCATGAAGACAGTTGCTTAGCGTTAGACATTTTATTCAAAATGTATTTGATGTTTTTTAAACTACGCTGGGGTACATTGCTTAAGATTTCATCAACAATTTGATCCTCTCCGTCATCGTTATTAGGAGCTGGGGCAGGTGCACTAGCACTAGCAGGTGCAGTAGTAGATGCGTCGCCATGTGTAGCGTCCTCTTTCGGTAGTGTAAGAGTTAAAGTACCACTCTCCAAATCACCTTGTTTTACTATAGCTAAAAATCTCTGCAAGATGTTTGTGTAAAGTTTAGCCTTTCCATGTGGGTCTATATCACTCCTTTGTAATACACGCCTTATGGCCCCATCCAAATCATTCTCCACAACTTGTTGGATTGTCTCGCGAACATTTCCGCTTCTTAACTTATTCATCTGATTTTGTGGGATTACATACATTCTTTCCGCGTGTTCCATAATTAACCTTGTCTAGATGAGATTAAACTAGAAATAAACGGTATGGCTACACTTAACAAGGGTACCAGAAAACCGCCTCGCTGATTAATCATCCGTTTTTTTCTACCGATGTTAATATTTTTACTCGCTGCGTATTTGATCTCCTCTTTTCTCTTTTTTAACCTACGGAGCTGGCTGGTGTTTAGAGGAATTGTACCGTGAAGTACGTTAAGAGCAATCTCACACAATGATAGTATCAGCTGATCTGATGCCGATTGTAGAATAACGCGTCGTTGCTTCGGGGAAGCCTTATATAACAATTTAAAAAGAGGGAGGTTTTTACAAAGTGTATCGCTCATCTTCACTTTCTAGTTCACCAGGTTACCTACTTCTTTTTCTGCACGTACACAACCTGATACTCTGAAAACAGGCCCGATCTGAGACGAAATCGCTCCGGTGTTTTAGCTTTAAAGTCGATCAAAAGGAATCCAAACGGTTGATTGGTTGCATCCTGATAACACTCCATAAAAAATTTACCATTCCCCGGATAAATCTGCCGCCCTAAAAGCGATATTTGCATGGAATCCCTGGGGCTTTTGTACAAAACAATGTAGTGTGTACTGAGTGTGATAGTCCTGCTGGATTTAGCTTGAAAAAACAGATTCTGAGTTATCAATATGATCGAAAATGATTTATGATGAACGTATTTCGTAAAGGCTCGTTCAAGTTCAACGTTCGAATATGCTTCATCCATTAAATCGTCACAAATTACAATAGATTTTTTATTAGGAGGTAACAAATTTTCATCATTTAAAGATTTTGGGATACCCTCAATAAATTTGATATCAAACAACGACAACAGTTCATCATACAAAGGTTGCCAACAACTGTATAAAAACACAATATTATCAATTTTTACATCGATCATTTTGTCAGCATTACACAATAAATTTTTCACAAAGACAGTTTTCCCACTGCCCGAGGGGCCTGAGATCACGCATGAGAAAGGGAAGTGAAAACGAAAGTCAAACTCTTCTTCAACATAGACATTGTGTGTGTTGGTAATATTGCTAGTAGCCATAAGGTAGAGTGGTGTAGTCAGGCAGGAGCACACGCTTGTCATATACCACTTTGAATCTTTTCAAAACTGATTTATTATGCAGTGTGAACTTCTTTTTATTCCGCACAATGGTTTCGGTGCGTGTGAGTAGGTGGGTTGTGTCACGTGATGTTACATAACCCTGTACCAGACAGATCATGCTTTCTAAGGTAATAATGTCTGCGTTGATAGAATGAAGGGTGATACCTTTAACTTTAAGTGTGACTTTATTTTTTGCAGTTCTATAGCCGTCTGATTTCGGCCCCGTTGATGCGAATTCGGAAATAAAGTCTTGTGCATCAAGTTCATCTGTCAGCTCACCAAGATAGGCACCCGTTTGAGGCATCCATTCACCATTTTTTGATATAAAGACCAAGCTGTCAGTATCTGCATAAAAAACACGGGGGCCTAATCTGTCCATGTAATTATATAATTCCAAACGGCCGTATGCTGTGGTGAAAGCCCCTATGAAAACGTTGACATCACGAGCCGGGGCTGGGTCCTCCTCGGCATAACACCACTGTACTAGCGCTACTGAGTCTGACACAAACGAAAAGTGTTTAATGATGTGACCGTTTCCGAAGAAGTGGCGGGCGAAATCTTCAGGATCTGTTAAAAGCTCTGCTGTAGGTAAATTACATCTAAGAGCGAACCTCCCCCAAAGTGAATTCAAAAGATATTTATTTATTGATCTACGTGCTGGATTGAGTGTGATTTTGTCAATGTCAAGCTGAACTCCTTCCTTCTCGAAATACTCTTCAACGTAAGACTGTTTGTCTACTTCTGTCACTATATGTGGTGGGAAGCCTGAAGCCTCCTGCTTGAATTTGAGAAAAGTTTTAACATAATCACTGAATAATGTGTCCGATGTCTGTGGAAAATGCCACACTTCGTCGATTCTAACGACTGAATATCCTTTATCAATAGCTCGTGAGAGCTCTACAGAGACCCAAGTCCCCGAGATGGATCTCTCTTCATCACTATGCTGACACGTTTTCTGAAGCTGTTCCTCAGCAAACGTGCGGCACAGAGCAAACAACAGTTTGGACGAAGAAGACCTGAATGGTAGCACAGGGTGTAACAATCGGCGTGGTGGAACCACTGTACATTTTATAAGTCCGAAATACGATTCGACAGGACCAAAATCTTTTAAAATTATTTCAGGATGACCTATAGGGTAAGTTTTACGCGACTGTACGTAAGGATATAACGATGTAAAGTCCAGATAAGAAATGCGCTCGTCCTCACTGACCTTGTGGTACAGTTTGAACGCATTTGTGCGCCCGCCAAATAGAGCATCGCGAGGGTTAAGCCTCGCAGGTGCTGTATAATTAGTCATAAACGCTCTCACATCAGGATCATTTTGTTTTGCTTTGTCCCACTGACATTCCCAAATATCATGTACTTTGAGATTGTAAGTATTACGCAAACGTCCATCTTATTATCAGACTGTCTTCTAAGTACACCAAAAGGTATTTTTGATACCGGATTCAATTCGTTAGGATTAAAACGACAGCTGTGTCCATGCCAAAAACACCCTAGGTATTCTAGCTGTAATGAGGACTCGTGAGAAGCGTATAAGATCCAAGTGCGAGCTTTAATAACCAGATCGTAGTCAACAGGCAGGGTCAATATCCGACAAACAGAGTGACGAAGACAAAACAATAGCGTAATCCACAAAACAGGCGGAGTCCAAAAGCCAGAGAGAGCAGTCCGAAAAGTAACAAATAAACAAGGCAAGGAACGATGGCAAAACTAGACAGAACTATGGCATGAAACAAAAGCAAAACTATGACAATAAACAAAACCGTGGCAATGACAAAAACAGGGCAAGGAAACAGGGAAAAACGCTTGGTAGAGTCCGCATGAGCAAAACAATACTTCGCGAGTGTCTGTTTGGCATGGCCTGCCTTTAATGGCTGCCAAACAGGAAGCTACCAGCGAAGCAGCAGAGGGAGCAGCAACAGTCAGTCAGTAGGTGAGGGCTCCCTCTGCTGGCGTGGCGTTACAGAATCCCCCCCCCTAGGAGCGACTCCTGGCGCTCAGACAACAACAGTCCAGGAGGGTGGGGGAACAGAGGCAAAACAGGGGGTGGGACGGAGGGCCAGGTCCATGTAGAGGAAGTGGGCCTGGATCGTGGAGCAGGGACAGACAGTGAAGTACTGGAGGACCTGGACTATGGAGCAGAGGCAGACAGTGAAGCACTGGAGGACCTGGGCCATGGAGCAGTGGCAGACAGTGAAGCACTGGAGGACCTGGACTGTGGATCAGTGGCAGACAGTGGATCCTTGGAGGACCTGGGCCGTGGAGCAATGGCAGACAGTGGAACACTGGAGGGCCTGGGCCGTGGAGCAATGGCAGACAGTGGAACACTGGAGCAGGGAGAGCAGGGAGAGCCGGTAGCCATGGCGGGGCAGGCAGAGCAGGCAGCCATGGCGGAGCAGGCAGAGCAGGCAGCCATGGCGGGGCAGGCAGAGCAGGCAGCCATGGCGGGGCAGGCAGAGCAGGCAGCCATGGCGGGGCAGGCAGAGCAGGCATAGCAAGGAGCCATGGCGAGGCAGGCAGAGCAGGAAGCCATGGCAGGGCAAGCAGGGCAGGCAGAACAGGAAGCCATGGCGAGGTTGGCGGAGCAGGCATAACAGGGAGCCATTGCAGGACAGGCAGAGCAGGCAGAGCAGACAGGAGCAGAGATATCCATAGTGGAATTAGTGACATCCATAGCAGGGCGGTGTGATCACGGACGACCACCTTGGCCGTGGCATGACAGGCAGAGAGTTCATTGTAGGCCTTCTTGGCTGTGACATGGCGGTCAGAGAGTTCATGGTAGGCCTTCTTGGCTGTGACATGACAGGTGGAGAGTTCACGATTGGCCTTCTTGACCATGACATGACAGGCAGAGGGTTCGTGATAGGTCTCCCTGGTCGTGACAGGACAGAGAGAGAGTTCATAGGAGGACGCCGCCCCCATAGGAGGATCTACAGCAGGTGCTGACACCTCTGGGGGCATGGGCGCAGATGCTTGGGCAGGTGTGGCAGGGAGTTCATAAATGGGCGCCACCTCCTTAGGAAGATCCACAGCTTGAGCTGACACCTCAGGAGGTATGGGCGTGAACTCGTGGACAACCGAGGCCTCAGAAGCAGACGTATGGTCAGATGAGGCCTCTGGGGCAGACTCGCAGTCAGGCAAGGCCTCTAGAGCAGACTCGTGGATAGACGGGGCCTCTGGAGCAGATTCGTGGACAGACGAGGCCTCTGGACCAGACTCACAGACAGACGAGGCCTCTGGACCAGACTCATGGATAGACGAGGCCTCTGAAGCAGACTCGTGGACAGATGAGGCCCTTGGAGCACAGTGTGCTGCCCACACACTGAAAATGGCGATGGCCATTACAGGCAGCACAGTAGATAGTGGGGTGTCTGTTGACCTCGAGGGTGTGGATGCTATGGACTTGTGGCTTGGGAATGTGGGCTCTGCGTGGCTTGGGAGCGTGGGCTCTGCGTGGCTTGGGAGCGTGGGCTCTGCGGGTTCAGCTGAGATATGATGTGATTTGGGAAGGTCAGAGGTGACCTGGTTAGGTTCTGGCAGGACAGCAGTTTCTTGACTTGACTCAGGGAGGCCTGCCGTGACTTGACTTGACTCAGGGAGGCCTGCCGTGACTTGACTTGACTCAGGGAGGCCTGCCGTGACTTGACCTGACTCGTGAAGAACAGCGGTAACTTGACCTGGCTCGTGCAGTCCAGCTGTGACTTGACTTGGATTTTGAAGGTCAGCTGTGGCTTGACTTGGCTCATGAAGGTCAACTGTGGCTTGACTTGACTCATGAAGGTCACCTGTGGCTTGACTTGACTCATGAAGGTCACCTGTGGCTTGACTTGGCTCAGGAATAACAGCAGCAACTTGACTTGGCTCATGAAGATCTGCTGTAATTTGGCTTAGCTCATGAAGATCAACTGTAGCTTGACTTGGTTCATGAAGGTCGGTAGTGACTTTGCTTGACTTGGGGGCTACAGCTATAGCCTTACTTGACACAGGAGCAGTAGCTGTAACTTGACTGGACTTCAGAGGAGCAGCTCTGACCTGACTTGACACAGGAAACACAGCTTTAACTTGACTTGATGCTGGAACAACAGCTGCAGCCTGACTTGACACTGGAACAGCAGCTGTAGCCTGACTTGACACTGGAACAACAGCCGTGACCTGACTGGACTTGAAAACTTGACTTGACTCGGGAAACGCAGCTGCAACTTGACTTGACCCAGGGGACGCAGCTGCAACTTGACTTGACTTGGAAACTTGGCTTGACTCAGGAACAACATGGCTTGACTCAGGAACAACATGGCTTGACTCAGGAACAACATGGCTCGACTCAGGAACAACATGGCTCGACTCAGGAACAACATGGCTCGACTCAGGAACAACATGGCTTGACTCGTGGGGAACAGCTGTGACTTGGCTTGACTCGTGGGGAACAGCTGTGACTTGGCTTGACTCGTGGGGCACAGCTGTGACTTGGCTTGACTCGTGGGGCACAGCTGTGACTTGGCTTGATTCATGGGGAACAACAGCTGTATCTTGGCTTGACTCGTGGAGAACAACAGCTGTATCTTGGCTTGATTCATGGAGAACAACAGCTGTGTCTTGGCTTGACTCATGGAGAACAGCAGCTGTGTCTTGGCTTGACTCATGGAGAACAGCAGTATCTTGGCTTGGCTCATGGAGAACAGCTGTATCTTGACTTGGCACAGAAAGTGTAGCCCTGACTTGACTTGACACTGGAGGATCAGGCATCACTTGATTTGTTTTGGGTGCAGCAGATATGGCGAGATGAGATTTGGGTGAGATGACTTTGATTTGATGAGGCTCAGGCGTGGCAGCCATCTTGGCCGGGGACCCAATGGGGGCAGCCATCTTGTGAACAGGCTTGGGTATGGCGTCCATCTTGTGAACAGGCTTGGGGATGGCGGCCATCTTGTGAACAGGCTTGGGGATGGCGGCCATCTTGTGGACTGGCTCAGGGATGGCGGCCATCTTGTGAGCTGGTTGTGGGAGGGCAGCCATGACGGGTGCAGACTCTGGAGTGGCAGGCATGGCGTGAGCAGGCCCTGAAGTGGCAGGCATGGCGTGAGCAGGCCCTGGAGCGGCAGGCATGGCGTGAGCAGGCCCTGGAGCGGCAGGCATGACGTGAGCAGGCTGTGGCTTGGCAGACATGACGTGAGCAGGCTGTGGCTTGGCGGACGTGACGTGAGCAGGCTGTGGCTTGGCGGACGTGACATGAGCAAGCTTGGGCTGGGTGGTCTTGACTTGAGCGGACTTTGGCTTGGCAGACTTGGTAGGGGAAGTCTCTGGCATGATCGTGACAATACCGGACATGACGTGTGTGAATATGGGTGTGGCTGGAACAGGAGGATGGTAGGGTTTATCATCGGCGACCCCTACAGTAAATGCCGATCCGGCCATCAACAGAGCATAGTCAATATATCGGATTAATGACCAGTGGCGGTGATGACGTGGCATATTTACTGAAATGTCCTTGTTTAAACCAAAGAAGAAAATGTCCTTAAGAAAACTGTCCTGAAAGTCCACCAAGTGACAGAGCTCACAAAAATCCATGACATACTGCTCAATGTGCCGGTTACCTTGACGAAGTTGAACGAGGCGTGATGCTGGGTCCATGGTGATCTGTGTATGAAAGCTGCTGGATCTTTGGGAGGCGAAGTATTCTGTAATGAGGACTCGTGAGAAGCGTATAAGATCCAAGTGCGAGCTTTAATAACCAGATCGTAGTCAACAGGCAGGGTCAATATCCGACAAACAGAGTGACGAAGACAAAACAATAGCGTAATCCACAAAACAGGCGGAGTCCAAAAGCCAGAGAGAGCAGTCCGAAAAGTAACAAATAAACAAGGCAAGGAACGATGGCAAAACTAGACAGAACTATGGCATGAAACAAAAGCAAAACTATGACAATAAACAAAACCGTGGCAATGACAAAAACAGGGCAAGGAAACAGGGAAAAACGCTTGGTAGAGTCCGCATGAGCAAAACAATACTTCGCGAGTGTCTGTTTGGCATGGCCTGCCTTTAATGGCTGCCAAACAGGAAGCTACCAGCGAAGCAGCAGAGGGAGCAGCAACAGTCAGTCAGTAGGTGAGGGCTCCCTCTGCTGGCGTGGCGTTACACTAGCGCTACCCTATCCCCATTAAGTTCATAATAACCATCCACATGGTACGGTCCAAATTTTGCTTCACCGTGATTTAATGCGTGATGAACGTCAACGTTTCTGCTTGCTTTAATGTATTCCAACCATTCAATGGAGGGGTTTGAGTAAGACTTGTACTGGTTGATGTAAGCGTTTTTGTGTGTTAGGGCTATTGTCTCTTTGGTTAGAAAAAGTGTTTTGAACACTTTCATAGCACACCCAGCGAGCGTTATACAACCAAACGGGTCCACTTTTGTACACTCGATAAACTCTTTTCTGTATTTCATGCAAGCCTCACGTAACAAAACGACATCATTCCTGCAATACATTCCGAGCTGTTTTTTGAAGTCAAACACCTGACCTGCTACACTGTCGTACCACTCGTCGAATTTCGCACGGTCAGAGTTAGACATTGTCTGATAGCCATAATGTTCTTTAGACGGGTAGGGCCCGACATAATTTGCATTCTCTAAACGATTAAAGTGATGGGGGAAAAAACCTTTCTCGTTCGTGTTTAGGTTTAGAGCAGATGGTAGTTTTGACAGTTTCATAGGCAAGAAACTATAACTGTCTATGTATCTCTGTTTAAACACCTGATCGTACATATAAACGAGTCTACATCCTTGGAGTATAATTTTTGGCGCAAGCCCCTGACTTGTGAAATACTCCAGCAATATAAAAGAATCGAAACCCGAAGAATTGTGTGCGATAAATGTAAAATTCTCAAATTTTGGACGTCTGAAATGTTTGACCATTCGGTCCACACAGTCAACCCCCTCTGCTGTAAACTGTTCGCCAGACTGTGTCATGGCACACACGTAGTTAGCTACGTGTTTCCCATTTTCGTACATCGTTTCAAAATCAAAGTAAATGTATCTTTCACTATACACCTCCGGGGTGATAGGTTGAATATAGCAACTATGACGATCTTCTTCTTCATCTACCAGAACCTCTCCGCAATGTACGCAGTGCGATGGGCGGCATTTGTGTGCTATTAGTTTATCTCCTGACCACTTTGCTCTATACTGTCTACAACACCTGTCGCAGTATTTTACAAGGTCGCACGGTGATCGCACACCATCGCGTTGTGGTTGTTTGTGCATCTCGTAGCAGAAATTAGATCTACAATATCTCAAACAATCCTCGCATTGCATGCTTTTCTTAGGATGTGTGTAACACATCGGATTTTTACACACATTGCATGTGAATTTGCAATAATGGGAACTACGGTCTTTAAACCCGTGATAGCAGTACTCACAAACATACGAGTATCCTAAGAACGCCTTCAAATTTTTTATCATGTAGTAATGATCGTCGTGGAGGTACATGTGTACAGTCTTCGGGTGGGGGTCATCTGTATTTTTATACACTTCCAATTTACCTGAATATGATCTGTGAAAGATGACTATTTTTAGGTCTGAATGTGATTCAAATTTAGAAACATCATGATATGCAATTTTGTCTTGCGGATCATAACCCAGCTCTGTATGTATGATGTTGGCTATTCTGAACAATTCTCGATCGGGACATTGTGGGTTTAAGAAACGCGCGAGACAAATACTAAAACACATATTGTCTGCTATATTTCCGGGGTTGAACAAATTCATCTTATTTTTTTTGATGACCTCGTTGTGGGCCAGATCGCTTAACTTCCTACGTGCACCACCTTGTTTGTTTCGGGCTACCGACACGCATAACTGTAAAGCGGAATCAAACCCCACATCTGTATTGCTTTGAACTGCGCGTTCGATCTGATCAACAAATGTACTAACATCGTGATCATTATCGGGTGTTAGAACAGCGTTAATATCTGTAGGGAGAGTTGTGCCTTGCAGAGATACGTTCAGAAATCCTGTTTCACCCGCCAACAGTCTAGAAAAATCTACAATCTCGTTCAAAATATCGTGCATAAATACATGGTAGGCTGCATAATCATTTGTAGCAATTTCACGAAAATTGACAGTTCTGCGAATTTCTAACCCGTTAAATCTCGGTCTTGGGACAACTGTAAAATCACCCACACGACCGCCTTCTCTTATTAGTCTGGTTATACAATTCTGGCTCAGACCCATATTGGGAGCTGACGGATCGTAACCTGAGGGGTCATCAGATGGTCCAGCGCCAATCTGTTCATCGTTGTTATGTATAGACATACTCAACCACTCATGTTGTTCATCTACAAGTTCATGTAACCTTTCGATCATGTTAAGCGACTCAGGTTGTAACATCTGAAGCTGATTATTAATCAGCTCGCGTAACTGATCACTATTGTTTTGAAAATCGTGTCTGGGTCTTGATGACCTCTGATCGTCTGACACATTGTCATGTAAATCAGCGTGACTCCTTTTACTACTCATTTTGATTTTTGTTTGTTTTATTTTTTGAAAATTAGAAATACAGATTTATCTCTATCTTAAAGACAAGCGTATACACGTTGAAAAGACACCACTCCACCACGCAAAATGCCCATATAATCAGAGATGACAACAATACATTCAAAATTATTGTTTTACCACAACAAACGTGTAACCAAAAATACAATCAATAAAGAGTAATAAGACAATTTCTGTAAGACAATTTCTGTAATAAAACCAATAATAAGAATCAACGTCAACAACAAAAGCAAAGTGAGACAATTTTCTGTTAGAATTAAACACAGTAATAATCGGTCAACAACAAAATGCAAAAACACATAAACATCACCGTGGTGCTTTTCTCACATAGAACATCACGGTCTATTCCTCATTATATCATTGTATAGCTCTGCTATCATTCTTTGCATAACGGTCAGTCTTTCATTCATTAAACTTAAGGCATTGACTGCTAACCTCATTTCCGCTCTCTGCTGGTTAACTTCCTCCGGTAGGCCATCCATGTCGTGTTGAAATTGACGAAATTCATTATACAGTTCCTCGTGGCAGTTTCTCCAAAAGGCCGCAGCGTGACCCAATGCCTCGTTGTGCTGTTGTTGACACGTTATGATATTTCTTAAAATCGATAAAACATCAACTAGGGCTGTCTCCACGGCCGTCTCTATATCCCGATAGGATAACGGGGGACCAACCAAGTCGAGAACCCTCTCAAAGTTACGATTAACACGACCCAGCATATCATAATCAAGTCTCCTATTTAAATCGCGATCGCGGAACACTTCGTGTGAGATTTCATGGGGTAGATCTTCCTCTGCTTCTTCTTCACTCTGATCTGTCTCGGTAAACCTCGCTTCATCCCACGCTTGTACTTGCGAATCACTCCAAGCCGTTAACCCTGCTTCATCGTAGTCTTGTTCTGTAAAAACAAAAATAGTAATCGTTTAGTAATTTATAAAAAGCAAAACATGAAATGTAATAATGAGATTTTCTGTTTAATACATACCGTTATTCTCCAAAGTTCTGAAACGACTGGTACTAGGTGTGTCATCACACCCCGGATGCCTCAATCGTTTCACGCCTCGAACTCCTGTGAAAGAGCCTTCACTCGTTGCTGCGTCCGGAATTGCCGTATTACAAGATCCTGAACTACTCATGACGTCTGGCGTATGAACCTCCACCTCTGGGGTCGGTTCATTGGTATGGGCGGGTCCTGTGACGTTGTCTGACGAGTGTTGTAATTCCGCGGTAACTACAATCTCTAGCAACGCCTCCTCAGCAGGTAATATTACCAGTTGGTCGTTAGAAGCGTTGACCTCACCTGTTAAATTTTGTAAAACAGTTTATGAGGGATTGAAACTTTTAACACATTTAGAAAAAATAAAATAAAAATAAATAACTCTATAGCTTACCGTTATTAACACCGTCGTCATCATCAAACGTCACTAGTTGCACTTCATCAACTAGAGATATAAAATGATAACGTAATGTTATTATTATTATCATTATCATTATACATTAAACGACTTAATGGGTAAAAGAGAAAAAAAAAACCTTACAGATCTGGTCGAGAATCTGCATCAAACCGTCGTCAAATTCCAAATTGTCGAAAGTATCTAGAGATAACCACATTGTATTAAAACAAACATTCACATTAAATATATTTAAATAACACCGATGAAAAACGCACTTACCATCGTAATTATCTGCCATTGTTCCGACGATTAATGATGTATACCGATGTTGCAGGGCAAGAAGATAGACTTTGCAGGTAATGAAGTCGTACAACTTTTTGATATTTAACTGATCGCGGATGTGTGGTGGGCGGATCCTGAAAAGGTGTTGTAAAACACACCACAACTACGGTGGGGGTAGTCTAATAATGCAAATCTTCAGTATGGTATAAAACACATTGAAGCATTTGTGAAACGGTGTATAGAATATTGCGAAATGTGTTTATTTTGTGAGTATTGTGATTGTGTGTAAATAGATTCCTTTATTATTTTAAATTTTAAATAACTTCACCCCCGCTTTACCTAACGATTTAATCAGGGGTACAAATTTGATACTTAAATTTATCAGACCTGGTTATAGGCTGCACAGACAGTTAAAACCCTTTAGATGTTTTACTATCTTTTCGCGGTACAGTGATAAGGCGAGCCGCCGCCGCTGTCTCTGGTTTTTATTATGACCCCCCTGACGTTGCAGACACACTTTGATCTCAGTTAGATAAGCACCTATCTATGTACGTTTGAACACAGGTGGTGGGCTTTTAACACCGTCGAAAAATCAAAGATCTAATATCAATTTACACTTACGCTTTAACTAAACACTTGTGTGCGTTTCAGCTAATAATTACCGTGCCGCAACTCTGTACTTGTGTTTAGGATTGCAAAATCCAGGAGTGAATATAAAGATGTAACAAATGTAACTAAAGGAACAAAATTCACTAAAATGAAACAAGAATTTTCCAACAGCATACACCAGTTTGTTAAAACAATCACCTTCGCCCCTATTTAAATTTGTTGTTATCAACTTCTCCTTTATCTATCTAACCTCATCCTGAACATCAGTTTGAAGCCACATTCACCAGATCCACATAAACATTCCCGTTTCTCTTAGACAAAATATTTTCTTCCTCAACTTAACCTAACAATTTACCCGATGCCCTCACACAAATCCAGCTGTGTGTTGTAAAAAGGTTCAGTGCACATCCTTTGACCTACTGAATTTTTTGGCAAAGTTCACAACACCAGTAGACCCAGCTGCGCTCACAGGTGTATACCATAAATGGCTGGAATAGATATCCTTTTGATCAGTGAACATCTTAGAAAAATAACTGTTTTGATCACTGAACTTTACCTGACACACCCCCCCCACAAAAGTTAAAAATACCAGACCCCTCAATTAGATTGTAAAGGACTCGCAAAGGCGCGAACCAACTTTAGAGTTTTACAACATTGGATGGTCTGATAAGCCATGCATCAGTAATCATACCAGACACCCCGTCACCGTACTAATTTTGCCGCTCTGCGTGATACACGCTATTTACATTTCGTGTGATGTTAAGTTCAGACGATTAACTACGCACATCTGTTTTAAATGATAACGAATGGAAATCAAAGAGGACTCATCTCTTGTTTTTATTGTGTAGCGGGACAAAACATTTGCATTCACCTTGATAATTAACTACCCACACGTACAGACATAAGCGCGTTTCGGCTGATATAACAGACTGTAAGTTCTAAGACCGACAAACATCAAAGAGTTAATAAATTAAATTAATGAAGTATATATATATATATATATATATATATATAACTAACTAAATAAAACATTTTCCTGTGACTTAGGACCCCCCCTTTGTTTAAAAGGAAAAACTGGTATGATCTTTATAATGAAAAAACTCTACTTGTGTTAATGTTAAAACAGGAAGAATGCTTTCATCAGTTAAGAAACGTCATCAGTTTATTAAAATAACTTTTTGTTCTATTGTTAAAACTTTATTTTGTTTATTTCTTTTATTTATTTCACCATACGTTTGAATCTTTGCGTTGGCCTCTACTTACGGCCTTAGGTTGCGTTAGGGGGTGAGGTTTGTGGGTGTGGTTTGTCCGCTGCTCCCTAACTTCATTTTGAGTTAGGCAGCGAGGAGAGAGGTTGTATTGTCGCGGGACACTGTGTAAGATATCTGATTCTTTATTTTCTAACTTGTAACAAACACCACCTTTTTTTTTTTTTTTTTTGCTAGACTACAACATACATTTTGACAAGTATCTTATGCTGTTGCTTAACCATAGTGTCTGATACTTCTTTTGTTTTAAATCAACGTAAGATGCTCGACTCTTTTTTTTTCTTTTACTTTAACTCTATCAGTAAAAAACTTTTTAAACCTTTTTAAGAAATGTAATGCTAGACTACAACATAGATTTTGACAACTATCGTATGCTTTTGTTTTACACAGTCGTGTCTGACTGCTTTTTTGTTACTGCTTAACGCTCGTGTTTAGTACATTTTTATTTATTTAAATATATCACCAAAATTGTTTAACAATACATAAATGCACGTCTTGACTTGTTTTACCGTTTTCTGGAAAAACACACTCGTCACAGTGTTTCTATTGTACGTGAAAAACTTTAATAAAAATTATCCCTTGATCCCGTTTTACCAATCATACATCGTTTCACAATTTAAAGTTTAAAGCACATAGTTTTGAACAGTTTTCAATGGCCCCGCTTCACAAAAACACTTTCCCGAACGATAAGATAACGGTCATAAATTCCTTTGAATTACTGAGGTGAATAAACAGATGTACAAACAGATGGTCAGTTCGGGGGGTGGGGGTGTACAAAAACAGGTGTCCAAACAGGTGTCCAGTTGTGGGGTGGGAGGGTGGGGGGTGAGGAATTTTTATGACGGGCAATAAATCATATTTTGACACATAGTGCCCGGGATCCTCTCTTATAGTGTCATGTCATTGTTGCACATTGTCCTTTTTTTCCAGACATAGCCTGCAATAATTTATAAACATACCCCTGATAGTTGTTCCTTTTATTGCTAAAATAAAGATAAAATTGATATATTCAAATGGAAGTGTGTGTATACATACAAACATACATACATACATATACAGGTCCTTTTCAAAAAATTAGCATATTGTGATAAAGTTCATTATTTTCTGTAATGTACTGATAAACATTAGACTTTCATATATTTTAGATTCATTACACACAACTGAAGTAGTTTCAAGCCTTTTATTGTTTTAATATTGATGATTTTGGCATACAGCTCATGAAAACCCAAAATTCCTATCTCAAAAAATTAGCATATTTCATCCGACCAATAAAAGAAAAGTGTTTTTAATACAAAAAAGTCAACCTTCAAATAATTATGTTCAGTTATGCACTCAATACTTGGTCGGGAATCCTTTTGCAGAAATGACTGCTTCAATGCGGCGTGGCATGAAGGCAATCAGCCTGTGGCACTGCTGAGGTGTTATGGAGGCCCAGGATGCTTCGATAGCAGCCTTAAGCTCATCCAGAGTGTTGGGTCTTGCGTCTCTCAACTTTCTCTTCACAATATCCCACAGATTCTCTATGGGGTTCAGGTCAGGAGAGTTGGCAGGCCAATTGAGCACAGTAATACCATGGTCAGTACACCATTTACCAGTGGTTTTGGCACTGTGAGCAGGTGCCAGGTCGTGCTGAAAAATGAAATCTTCATCTCCATAAAGCTTTTCAGCAGATGGAAGCATGAAGTGCTCCAAAATCTCCTGATAGCTAGCTGCATTGACCGCAGCTGACATGGCACCCCAGACCATCACTGACTGTGGGTACTTGACACTGGACTTCAGGCATTTTGGCATTTCCCTCTCCCCAGTCTTCCTCCAGACTCTGGCACCTTGATTTCCGAATGACATGCAAAATTTGCTTTCATCCGAAAAAAGTACTTTGGACCACTGAGCAACAGTCCAGTGCTGCTTCTCTGTAGCCCAGGTCAGGCGCTTCTGCCGCTGTTTCTGGTTCAAAAGTGGCTTGACCTGGGGAATGTGGCACCTGTAGCCCATTTCCTGCACACGCCTGTACACGGTGGCTCTGGATGTTTCTACTCCAGACTCAGTCCACTGCTTCCGCAGGTCCCCCAAGGTCTGGAATCGGTCCTTCTCCACAATCTTCCTCAGGGTCCGGTCACCTCTTCTCGTTGTGCAGCGTTTTCTGCCACACTTTTTCCTTCCCACAGACTTCCCACTGAGGTGCCTTGATACAGCACTCTGGGAACAGCCTATTCGTTCAGAAATTTCTTTCTGCGTCTTACCCTCTTGCTTGAGGGTGTCAATGATGGCCTTCTGGACAGCAGTCAGGTCGGCAGTCTTACCCATGATTGCGGTTTTGAGTAATGAACCAGGCTGGGAGTTTTTAAAAGCCTCAGGAATCTTTTGCAGGTGTTTAGAGTTAATTAGTTGATTCAGATGATTAGGTTAATAGCTCGTTTAGAGAACCTTTTCATGATATGCTAATTTTTTGAGATAGGAATTTTGGGTTTTCATGAGCTGTATGCCAAAATCATCAATATTAAAACAATAAAAGGCTTGAAACTACTTCAGTTGTGTGTAATGAATCTAAAATATATGAAAGTCTAATGTTTATCAGTACATTACAGAAAATAATGAACTTTATCACAATATGTTAATTTTTTGAAAAGGACCTGTATATACACACACTTCCATTTGGATATTTCTGTAGGTGTTTAATTAATGTAGCTATTTTATTGATAAATGAGTATACATGGATGAATATGAATAAGAATATCTTCGCATGAACAATTTTTTAGCTGTTTTTAGCTAAATTGACTATGGTTATGGGGCTGCCTCCTGAGTTCTGATCATCAATTAACCATTAGTCTATCAAAATTTCATTAGATGCTTAATCATAGAAAAAAAAATCCACAGGAAGTGGTGAAGTCCATGATGTAATTCTGGCCCTAGGTCTCTATGAACTTGAGGGTGTCAAAAAAAAAAAACAGAAACTCCATGCTTGCTTCACAGACATGAAAAATGTATCTATAGAAAGCGAAATGTCTACTTTTAAATAAGCCCGTTAAAATGGAAAACAAATATTTTTAGATTGTGTAATCCATTCAATCAAATGTGCACATCCACTGTAGAGGTGACAAGTGTTATCGACTTTATCACTGCAGCCAAACATACAGAAAACAATTATTATTATAATGTTAAGGCATTCTTCTTCGCTGTTTTCTGTACCTGACACATTTATAGTCATTACTTCTGCCAGTGTTCTGTGGCAAGCTTTGACCGCGCTCCTTAAACCCTTTTTTTTCTCCTAGTGTTTTCTAATTGCAGGTGATTGTTATTTATTATGTAAAGACTGTGTTTGTTTCATTTATATTTTGTGTAAAAGTCTATCTAATACCGACAAATAAAAATAAAACAGCTGACTATATTTGGTCATACAACTATGGTGAATGTATTTCTTCAGGCAATAATTTAATCTGATTTGAGTTCTATGCTGATTTTTTGGTGCTAGCTTGATTTTATGCTATACTTTATACCACAATTTATTTTAGACTCTTCTCAGATATATTATTAACAACTAGAATAATTTAAGATGTATCATCTAACCTACCTGATTATGATACTAAGCTTACCTTGAATTGAACCTTGTCAGTAAGTGAACAAACTGATTAATTTGTAATTAGGTCAAATGGACACCAGCTTGATCAGGCTGGGAGAGCAACTAAAACCAACTACGTCCAGCTAAAACTAGCCTGGCCAGGCTGGGAGACCAGCTAAAACCAGCTAATTCCAGCTACTTCCAGCTTAACAAGCTAAAACCAGCCTGGCCAGGCTGGGAGACCAGCTAAAACCAGCTACTTCCAGCTTAACCAGCTAAAACCAGCCTGGCCAGGCTGGAAGTCCAGCTAAAACCAGCTACTTCCAGCTTAACCAGCTAAAACCAGCCTGACCAGGCTAGGAGACCAGCTAAAACCAGCTACTTCCAGCTAAAACCAGCCAGGCCAGGCTGTGAGACCAGCTAAAACCATCTACTTCCAGCTTAACCAGCTAAAACCAGCCTGGCCGGGCTGGGAGACCAGCTAAAACCAGCTACTTCCAGCTAAAACCAGCCTGGCCAGGCTGGGAGACCAGCTAAAACCAGCTACTTCAAGCTAAAACTAGCTAAAACCAGGTAACCAGCCTTAGCTGGTTTTAGCTGTTTTTTTCAGCAGGGATACCACACATGAATCACTTTTTTATTATTATTATATTTGTTCTTTCTCATGACATTCTTCTGTTAGAGCACATTGAGCTACTGTAATAAAACAATACTTTCTAACATTCTCACTATAATGTTTAAGAATTCTAATATTTGTGTTTCAAATATATGTTTACATCGTTATATAATCTGTTATGACACAGCTCCAAAATATACATTTGGAAGTATATTTACCCGCGTATGTACACTGTACTCACGTAAAACGTCACGTATGAAGGCATGCTATTATAAACATTAACATCACTATTTTCTGTAAACCTGCTTTGAAACATCATGCATTTGTGAAAGTGTACACAAATAAAAATAAAACATACTTAAATAACCACAGAGAATAACTACAAGAGCTGTACATTTAGCTGTATGCTACGGTGCAAAGAAATTGTATTTAGATTTCACAATGACCGCTTTGACATTTCATTTTGAGAAAATAAACATAAATAATAGGAATTTATGTTTTGTATGTCTGCGTTGTGGAAAAAAACATCAGCTTTTAAAAAATGCATATATTGCGCTATTGCATAATTCCATTTTCGAATGTTCGTCAATTGCGTGACTTCAACTCGATTCACAGTAGCTGATGGAACTAATGCCGACAACATCCACAGCTAACACCCCACTCTTCTCCTTCTGTCCCCTATCTGATGCAGAAGTATCCAAACTTCTCCTCTCCAGCCATCCTACAACATGCCCACTAGATCCTATCCCCTCTCACCTTCTCCAAGCAATCTCTCCTACACTCTTACCAGCACTTACACACATCATCAACACATCTCTCCTCACAGGCACTTTCCCCACTGCATTCAAGCAATCTCGGATAACCCCACTGCTCAAAAAACCTACATTAAACAGCTCACTTATAGATAATTATAGACCGATCTCTCTCCTTCCATTCATACCAAAAACACTCAAACGAGTCGTTTTTAACCAGGTATCACTATTTCTCGCACAGAACAGTTCATTGAATGCCAACCAGTCAGGGTTCAGGAGTGGCCACTCAACTGAAACTGCACTACAGTACTGTCAGTCACTGAAGCCTTGCGGACTGCAAAAGCTGATTCCAGATCATCAGTTCTCATTTTGCTGGATCTTTCTGCTGCTTTTGACACAGTGAATCATCAGATCCTCCTGTCCACCCTCTCATCACTGGGTATCACAGGGATTCCACTTCGCTGGTTTGAATCCTATCTCACAGGTAGGACCTTCAGGGTGGCCTGGGGAGGAGAGGTATCCAAAGCACATCATCTGGTCACTGGGGTTCCTCAGGGATCAGTTCTTGGACCCCTCCTCTTCTCCATTTACACTACATCACTGGGGCCCATCATACAGGCACATAGCTTCTCCTACTACTGCTGGGCTGATGACACACAGCTCTATCTTTCATTTCAACCAGATGATCCAACGGTAGCTGCACGGATCTCAGGCTGCTTGGCGGACATCTCGGAGTGGATGAAAGAACATCACCTACAGCTCAACCTGCCAAAGACTGAGCTCCTTGTCTTCCCTGCCACTCCGACTCTACAGCATGATTTCACCATCCATTTAGGTACATTTGCAATTACCCCATCAAGTTCTGCCAGAAATCTTGGTGTAATCTTTGATGACCAGCTGACTTTCAAAATACCATATAGCTAAAACTGCTCGATCCTGCAGGTTTGCCCTACACAACATTAGAAAGATCAGGCCCTTTCTAACAGAGCAGGCCACTCAACTTCTTGTCCAGGCCCTGGTCATCTCTAGGCTGGACTACTGCAATGCTCTTCTAGCCGGTCTTCCTTCATGCA
The DNA here is from genome assembly GCA_036247105.1 of Cirrhinus mrigala. NCBI lineage: Eukaryota > Metazoa > Chordata > Actinopteri > Cypriniformes > Cyprinidae > Cirrhinus > Cirrhinus mrigala. Next base: position 1,433,738 of record JAMKFB010000915.1, read on the forward strand.
CAATCAAACCTCTACAAATGATTCAGAATGCAGATGCACAACTGGTCTTCAACGAGCCCAAAAGGGCCCATGTCATGCCTCTCTTTATCACCCTGCACTGGCTCCCGGTTGCGGCTCGCATCAAATTCAAGACACTGATGCTTGCATACAGAACAGCCACAGGCTCAGCGCCCGCCTACCTCCACTCACTGCTACCAATCTACACTTCCTCCCGAAGTCTGAGATCCACCAGTGAGCGACGCCTTGCTGTACCATCACAAAGAGGCACCAAATCACTTTGCAGAACATTCTCTTACACCATTCCTGGCTGGTGGAATGATCTTCCCACCGCTATCCGGAATGCCAACTTCCTAACAACTTTCAAGCGACTGCTGAAAACTCATCTCTTTCGATACTATTTGACTATTGAAAAAAAAAATTCCTTTATTCTACTCGTTTCCCTGTCTAGCTTGCACTTATCTGAACAATGCCTGTGTTATGGTATTATGAGCACTTCCTACGTTGTTTTGCCTCTTTAGGACAAATCGCTTGATGTATTCCCCACCTGTAAGTCGCTTTGGATAAAAGCATCTGCTAAATGAGTAAATGTAAATGTAAATGATGGTGAAAATCTGAGCAGTTGTGAAGATTGACACCTGAAAGCGTTTGCAGAGTGATAGAGAAACTTTACGTACGAAAGTCTGCAGACAGAAACACACAGTGTACAGACTAAGTGTACTTGAACACTTGAGTTTACACAGAGTTTGTCCACTTTCGGCTTCGCGATGTGCCCAACATCTGTGTCCGTGCCTGAGGGCGATGTTCATGAGACAGAGGCGGTTGCATGGCTGGACAACATCAGCTTCTGCAACGGCTTCTGCCAGTGGGTTCACTGCCAGCTGACTCACAGCAACCTGTCGAGTCAGACGGCTTCAGAAGCAGCAGTGAATGAGCAGCCTTCTGCTGACAAAAGCCCAACAGGTGAGATTAGTAGTAACAACTGAACTAAATCATTAAAAAATATGCCACATATTATTTATTGATGGGTCGTTCTCGAGCGATTCGTTCATTTTGAACAAATCTTTAATGTGACTCGGGACGAACGAGTCATCTCGTCTTAGTTCACTTGTTTTGAGTCTTCGGGTTTTTAGAGTCGTTTGTTCACCTTATGGGGCTGTCACGTGATGAACGAACGACTCAAACCTGAAGACTCGAGAGATGAACTAATCAAAGACTGCGTTGGTTAGCTAATTGGGCTGTCAGGTGATAAACGAATGACTCAAACCCGAAAACTTGTCAGATAAGAGGTGAGGTGAGCTAATCATAGACTAAAGACCCAGGTAAACAATGAATTAATCTTTTCTGTTCCCTATCTGTCGTACACTCCAAGTTGTGTCGAGTAGTGTACGACACTAGGGGTCGCTCTTGGGAGCCCAAACACCTCTGACAGTTTTGAGAAAGGCCAATGAAATTGGGTGTGCAGATTTTGCATAGCTGGCCACTCCCCAGCCATCCGGGTATAAATAGGGCAGCGCGTGCATCTGCCTACTCGTTCTGTTTTTTGGAGCCGAATGCAGCATCTCTGCGTGAGAAGCCTTTCTGTCCGTGTCCTACTGGTTGCAGATTCTACCTTTCCCCTAACGACCGGCACAATCGCTGTGTTCACTGCTTGGGGCATGAGCATGCTAACGCAGCGTTCGCTGAGGAAGGTTGTCAAACCTGTGAGGACTTGCCCTTGAGCATGCTTCACTTGAGAGCCACATTCTTTTCGAAGAAGCTGTGGCTCACCTCAACTGCTTCCCGCTCCGGTCCTTCTACTTCCAGGTACGAGGCCACTGTGATGTGCGTTGAGGGAGAGCGACAGGAGCTGAACGATGTTTTGCCGGGTAAGTCCTTGCAAACCGTTCTCCCTGTGTGCTCACCGATGGAGTCTCTGGACAATTTTGAAAGCTCGTCTCAGTATGGGCTGTTGGCCCTTCTGTCGGCTCGTTCTCGATACGCCAACTCCCCGTCCCTCACCACCCTCAATGGCGGTCCGGCGAGGGGGTATATGGAGGTCCCCCAGGTGGAGAGAGCGATTGCGATGCACCTGTGCCCGCAAAACGCCGCCTCCTTGAGGGGCTTCCCGAGACTCCTGTCCAGGGCCTGTAAGTTTTTGTCTGCACTTGTAGCGAAGGCTTACGCGGCCTCTGGGCAAGCTGCGTCTGCCCTGCACGCCATGGCTATCCTGCAGGTCTGCCAGGCCAAGGTTCTCAAAGATCTGCACGAGGGTGTTCCCGACCCAGAGTTGCTGCAGGAACTGCGCTCAGCGACCAACTATGCTCTATGAGCTACGAAGGTCACGGGGCAGGCTCTGGGAAGGGCAATGTCAAATATGGTGGTCCAGGAGCACCACCTGTGGCTAAACCTGACTGAAATGCGAGATACCGAGAAGGTTCGCTTTCTTGACACTCCCATTTCCCAGGCTGGTCTCTTTGGCAAAACCGTGGAAGAATTTGCCCAGCAGTTCTCCACGGTGAGGCAGCTAGAGTCTTGAACGCAAGCTCTTGACTCAGCACACTGGTTGGTGTAGAGCTTGCCTAAAGCACTTCCCCTAATGGTGCCCCATATGTAGTGGCTCCTTATGTGGCCCCATGTGTGTATTTCCACCTATAACTCTCTGTGGTGCGGTGTTTCCCCTAAAGACAGGTTTGTCTCTAGGGTCTGAGTTTGGTTGTCTCCCCTGGCGTGAGACAGGTTGTAATCTCCATAGTGCCTTTTTCCTACGGAAAACAGGCACTTTCCCAATGTTCTCAAGACACTCCCCAGTGAGGAAGGCCCGGCTGCAGGACACTGCTGTGACAGGTCAGTCCTTTTACGTTGGATGGTCACGAAGAGGTGAGCTGCACTTATGTTAACACATCGGCTTGTTACTATCTGCGCTGATCACTCGTGGCGCGGCCAGACTTGTGGCGTGGTTATATATGGGACCCTTAGTGTCGTACACTACTCGACACAACTCGGAGTGTACGACAGATAGGGAACGTCTCGGTTACGTACGGTAACCCTCGTTCCCTGATGGAGGGAACGGAGATGTTGTGTCCTCTGTGCCACAACTCTGGACCGCCTCTGAGTGAGTTGAAATGCTCGGCTCCTCAGATCAGAACGAGTGAGCAGGTGCACACGCTGCCCTATTTATACCCGGATGGCCGGGGCGTTGCCAGCTATGCAAAATCTGCACACCCAATTTCATTGGCCTTTCTCAAAACTGTCAGAGATGTTTGGGCTCCCAAGAGCGACCCCTAGTGTCGTACACTACTCGACACAACGTCTCCGTTCCCTCCATCAGGGAACGAGGGTTACCATACGTAACCGAGACGTTTCTTATAGCATTATAGTTTTGTTTTGTTTGAAGTGTGATCAACGTTTGTGTAAGCAGTAGATGTGTTAGGGAGGTAACAGGTAACATTTTAATTATATTTTGCAAACATGAGCGAAATGACTCGAAAAAAGATTTGTTCATTTTGCTGAACGAGACTCCAAGGTCCAGTCGGTAAAATGATCCGAACTTCCCATCACTAATGTTATTGTTGGTAAATATTTGAATAATATTTTTTGTGACTAATATATTTAAATGTTTGCATTACAGATTTTATCGATTAGTTGTGGCAGTTGTAAGGGGTTGTTCACAGCGTAAGTTTTTGAAATCCACTGCACTGCTTTTTCATTGTTTTTCTAAGTACAGTCTGCCCCTATGTCATGGAAATGTTTGAGTGGTTTGATTGGCCCCTGATCTTCTCACTGGTTCTGGAGTTTCCTCAGCCATGTGTGACCTTGCGAGAGTTCATCAGAGATTCTCATGGACTGACTGAACCGATCGCACGTGGCTTGATGCGTCAGTTAGTCGTAGCGGTGCAGCACTGCATAGACCGTGGCATGTTTCATAATGACGTTCATGCTAACAACATCCTGGTGAACACACACACTCTGGAGCTCAAACTGACTGACTTCGGCTCCGGTCACCTGCTTGATAGCGACGACTATGACAGCTTGAAATATATAGGTGAGCTGGCTTTTTGTATTGCTTTGTGTCTCATTTTTTTCTATTGTAAAAACTATTGGAAAAACTAAAAATGTTACTTGCTTACAGGAGCATTACAGTTCTGCCCACCAGAGGTCTTCTTGAGACCCAAATACTACGCCGTCCCGACAAACGTCTGGGCTCTCGGCATTACGCTGTACATGATGGTGAACATGCGGCTGCCCTTTTCCAGTGTCAGCGAAATATTGCAAGCCTGTATTTACACTTGGAAACCTGACGTATCCATGGGTGAGAAAACAGACACTGATAATCACACATCATTTACCTCACATTATAGCTTTATCAGATATTTCAGAAAGTGTTTTCACACTTGTCAACTTTGCTGTGTCACATGCTCTAACCTTCTCTCTCCTCCAAACTTTTACAGCATGCTGTGATCTGGACCGCAGTCCGAGCAGATCTTACAGCACGAATGGTTTGAGAGTCCAGAATGAAGGCTGGCGTGGGATTCCTTCTGTTATCTGGGCCAACGCAACGGAGCAAGCAGAAAACTACATTTGCTCATTAGAGGTCAAGTACTGTCGTATTTTTTCAATTCTGAATTATGATCCGAAAACGAAGCAGCTATTGAACACTACTGAACCATTTTAATGATCTGGTCATTTTATAAACAACGTGACTAGATGATGAAACAGAGACTGGGTGAAGACGATGTCAAGAATACTTTGTGTTCCTCAATGGACACAAAACATCCATTTGGCTGAAGAACAATGGACTAGATAGGAAACAAGATCCAGAGACAGAAACAATGCCAAATAATGCCTGCAGACTGTAGCTAATGGAAATGCTTCTGGATCAGTGCCTGTCCTGATTCTCACAGATTTCACAGATTGTGAAAGCAGAGTGCAGTTTATGTTCAGTGCTTTTTGTTGAGTTATTCAAGCTCGGATCCTGTCATTATACAAAGTGTAGACACCATGTAAGTAATGCCTTCAGTGTAGAGAGATTCATTAATTATAACAGAGGTTTGTGAGATCGAACCACCTGCTGACACTTTCAGTTCCATTTTCATAGTAATAATAATTTGAGTTACTTAAAATCATTTCATATTTCTATATTCATGCCACCTCTCAGCCTCATTAAACAATACTTGACTAGTAACTTATTCTCAATGATTGTCTTATTATTTTAATTTATTGTTTCGTTAAAAATTAGTTAAAAGTTTATAATTTAAAAAAAGAAAATAAAAGATACATACATTTAATAAAGTTAGAAGAAATGGCATTACAAAGGTAAAAATAAATAAATAAATATATAAAAATATTTTAAAAAACAATGGTGGATAGATGCGCAGGAGAGTGTATAACCTGGGCAGTGAGACCCAACATTTCAGATGTGTGCAGCTGAGCATGTCGGCTTTATTGTTTGCCAATAAAGTCTAATTTTGACACCTGGAACCCCGGCTTCGAGAAACTTCTTTAATATGAGAGAAACAGCGCTAGCCACTACATCATTAATGATGCTTACATTATAATGTGCAGATTCACACACAATGTATCTTCAATTTGGCCAGAATCACAGGTGCCTGTCCTGATATCCAAAAAGGTTTAGAAAAAATATGAAACAAGTTTAATGTTATTATAGATTGTAAAATGTTTTATAATTAAATACAATTAAATGGCCATCTAAAATTTTCTAAAATGACCCTTATTACCCACCCCTCGGTACAAGAGATCCTTCAAAGATGAGAGAAGTTGTGAGAATCCGTCACTCTGCTTAAAAAGTTGTTTTTTGAAGACAAATCCAGTTCATGCCTCTGTATGAGTCGCTGTCAGTTTTTGTTGTTCTTGTTGCATTTACATGACTACTTAAAGGAGAAGTCCACTTCCAGAACAACAATTCACAAATAATTTACTCACCCCCTTGTCATCCAAGATGTTCATGTCTTTCTGTCTTCAGTCGTAAACAAATTATGGTTTTTGAGGAAAACATTTCAGGATTTTTCTCCATATAATGGACTTCAATTGTGCCCCTGATTTTGAACTTCCAAAATGCAGTTTAAATGCAGCTTCAAAGGACTCTAAACGATCCCAGCCAAGGAGGAAGGGTTTTATCTAGTGAAACGATTGCTCATTTTTTTCAGAAAATGTGTATACTTTTCAAGCACAAAAGCTTGCGTAGCACAGGCTCTTGGATGCACAAATGATTTTGAACGAACCTTTAATGTGACTCGTGAAGAACGAGTCGTCTCGGGGAGTGATTCATTCAGTCGCGCATGCGCAACATCCTATTAGGTTCTGTACTGGAGTTAGTTCACCTGTTTTGAGTCTTTGGGTTTTTCGAGTCGTTCGTTCATCTTATAGGGCTGTCACGTGATGCTGATTTTGCTAAAATTAATGAAATGACTCAAAAAAAGATTGGTTCATTTTGCTGAAGGAGACTCAAAGGTCCGAGTCGGTAAAATGATTCGAACGTCCCATCACTACTATGAATCACATCTACGTTCATCGGCTGTGTACTCCGGTTCAAAAATATAGAGTATGGCGAAAAACACTATCTTATTTTCTCCTACTACTTCAGAATCGCCCAACACGTTGTACCTTTTTGTTTGTAAACAGTGTTTGACTTACTTGCACTTTGCGCGTTCGCTTTGTAAACACTGGGTCTGTAGTTCTGCCTACAGTCGGCCTGACCTTTTGACCTGATTCAATAGTACGTAGCGTCGTGAACGTGCATCCCAGAGCCTGTGCTACACAAGCTTTTGTGCTTAAAAAGTATATACATTTTTACCTTGTGAAAAACATGACAGATCGTTTTGCTAGATAAGACCCTTCTTCCTCGACTACATTTTGGAAGTTCAAAATCGGGGGCACAATTGAAGTCCATTATATGAAGAAAAATCTTAAAATGTTTACTTCAAAAGAAAGAAAGATGACAGAAAGACATGAACATCTTGGGTGACAAGGGGGTGAATTGTTTTTGTGTATTTGTGAATTGCTGTTCTGGTAGTGGACTTCTCCTTTAACCAGTAAATGTCCCCAGCACGCCACGTTTTGAATGCGTCTAAACAGTAGCTGAAACCGCATACTCGATGAGTAGGTACTTCATTTCAATCAGTGCTTACTTAACAAGCCTTAAGTATGAATGCAATCTGGACATCATCCGCCATGTTCATGTTATCATGTGACCTACGACGTAATAACAAGCTCAACGACTTAAACAATATGAGTGACAGGTTTAATCCATCTGTAAATATCTTGATATTGATACTTGCTCATTTTGTGGTCTTGTTGAAGAAACAGCTGCTTATTTTATTTTGTGATTGTATAACCATTAAAAATTGTGCAAATGCAAGGTTTTTTTTTTTTGTCATCATGATTGTCCTTTATTAAAGAAAATTGTGCAAATGCAAGGTTTTTTTTTTTTTGTCATCATGATTGTCCTTTGTTAAAGATACAACCATGGACTCTTTCCCTGATCTCTTTCCTTGAATTTTTACACAAAATGTTGATTCTATACTTAAATATAACCCCAGAATGAACTGCATTGCTAGCCTGCCACAACACAAAAAATATAATAATAATAAATTATGACCAATTAATTATATTACATTTTTCTTACTGAAAATTATATATTTTAGCAAAACAAGCTAAATTAAATTGTCATATGATAAAGCTATGCATGAATAGACAAAAGACAAATGCATGAATTAATGTAATAATTATATTTTATGTGTTTATATAGTAAATGAATTATCATCACAAAAAAACAAATACATTTACAAGTAAACAACACATGAAACAAAGCTTTATTGAAATGTATTGTTCTAGCAATCACATATTTATAGGCGGTGAAACCACATCCTGCTGCCATCTCAACACAGCTGTGCCAATGGACCTTTATCTCACTTCCTATATCCAGTAAATGAAGCAGTGTATCCCCACTTCCAGTCCCATCGCAACGCAATGAAAACTAATGGGAGAATCGTCTCTTTCCTTTCTTTCGCCGGTGTTACTGCAGTGTACCTGGCTGCTGTTATTCTAAACAATGACGCACTGCCTCAGTTTTCACGATTTCCTGATACAACACGGATGAGATGCATGGGATGAATTAAGGTCCTTCTAAAATATTATGCGGGAGCAGGTTCGTGTGGAGTATGCATTTCGAAACTGAGGATGTTTAGACCTACATCTCATATCACCTGCTGAAAATGTTCCTATTAATAAATTTCTCTTCCAGATGTGCATTCTGAATAATAAACAAATTTAACCTGCTGCAGTCAATTTGGTCTTCTCATTAACAATGTTTTTCTCATCATATTTTATACCTTTTTACATTAAAATACATTTTAAATAAACACCCTTACAATGATGGATTTACTATAGTAAATGTATCATGTTATATTTTATTTTTTCCGCAGACTGATTTCCACTTGTATTGCCATAGTTTTACTACAAATAGCATTGTTAATTTTACATAAGAGCAGTATTAAAATAGATGAATGAATGCGCGGGCGTTGCCTTAAAGAAATAACAATGTTGAACATTTTAGCTAATTAATCTTAGACAGTATAACGCGCTGACAGCGTGATTTGAGTATTAATTAAGAATTTTAAACATAAATCATAAACATGTGAATTACATGTAGTGAAATGACTGTGAATGAAAAATGACAGAATAAAGACTAAAATTTAATACAAATGAATAAACCTGTTGATTCTGATTTTATTCATCAGGTCTCACACACACCGCAGCACTGACGCAGTGTGGTGAAATCACGCATGTTTATGAGCCATGCGTTTCTCAGATCGGTTCGTTCGATTAAAACTACAAGTTCCGTTGCGTTTGAAAAATTCTGTGCACAGTAATCATCAGAATATTTCTTCGCCTGTCTCTGAAAATGTCCGAATTTTGAAATCAACCTGCAGATGCTCATTTTAACAGGCTTTTATTTAACTAGTGATTACAGTATATTGAAAAAAATACATAACCGGAAGAATCGATACACTGCTTCGAAAAGCGCTTCCGGTGTTCAATTCCAGTGCAATAAAAGTCCATTCTTATGTTTTCTGCTCATGTCTGCATTAGTGAAGTATTTAATGCGTCAAGCAGGTCTTTGCGAGCACTCCCTCTAGTGGTTTGGCTATGCTATAGTATACCATATGCTCAGAAATAAGGATCATAGTCTGTTATACTGACATATAAAGAATAATCTATTGCAAATTTCAAACATACATTAGTCCTCATTAATACAGGTTTATGAGTTAAGGATTCTTCATGATTTTCATCTTAAATCTTACGCTAAAGGTTTAGACTTCCTGGAATCACATTCTGCAAAGCTCCTGTTCTCTTAAGGGAAACAGTAGGTTACCACTGAAAGTATTGTGATTATTGCCATTATCATATAACCTGCTGCCAGACCAAAGTCTCACATAGACGACATCTCCAACCTCCAGGATCAACACAACTCCATTTGAGGAGTTTAATTCACGCTGATCCTGGCGAGCATATGCCATAACCACCTTCTCTCCATTCTTCATAATGGAAACATATGCTGGATTTGAAGGATTACCATGACCAAAGACAGAGACTCTGAACCTGTATGCTCCTTTCAGTGGTGCTGTGAAAACACCTAAATCAAATATCAAGAGAGAAAGCAGAGAATCAGCCATTTGTTTAATTGCCTGATTAATCAAGCACAGTGTAAAAGTTTTGAATCACAGCAGATCACTGAATTCTTATATTCACATTACACAAGTGCAGAGAGATTTGAACAGAGCAGAATTATGGGGTAGAATTGTAGCATAATTCCAAAAAAAATGATCCACAAATAAATGTGAAGAGATTAACAAAAATTAAACGTATTGTCAAATAAATAGAATTTCACAAACATGAATTAAATTCACACCAAAAAATAAAATGAGATTTGCAAATAAAAAGCATATTCAGAAATATCTCCTTTGTTTCCGCTGGTTCCGTCCAGCTCTCCCAAGCCTCCACTAATCCCGTCCATTCCACCAGAGCCCGAGCTGCCTCCAGCGCGTCCTCCAGGGCACCCAGGATGGTATACCATATATGGTACCATATATGCTCCTCTGTGGCTCCCCGAGCTCCCTGATCCGCCCTGGAGGCGTACTTCCTGTCCCTCCTGTGTTTGCCCTGTACGAGCCTCCAGGGCTACACTGTCTACACTGGACAAGGTGCGCCCCAATGAAGGACGAATAATTCACACCGTTGCTTTGATTTAACACTAGAACCTCCACGTGGTAAAATTTACCCATGGCTGTTTTTTAAAAAATTGTCTCACATTTTGCTATACAGTGTACATAACAAACCCGTCATTCTTCACTGATGTTCGTGTCCAGCTCTTGCTCTGTCATCTCCACAGCTCTTCATGCTCATTTTAGTCTCCTGATTTACTGTCCTTTGTACTTCATAAGTGTACTTGAAATAACTTAAAATAGCTGTGAACTTAAAACAACAAGATAAAAACATAGACATGACTAAAAATAATGCTTTTATGACCCTAGACATAACTTTGTGAAAACAGTGACATAATACATTTTTTAGCCATAGCAAAACAGTAGTGCATTGAATTTTATCTGCTGCCGTTTTTAGGTATACAGCGACCTCTGGAGGATTAAGTGTTAAACAGCTTGAATCTGGGAAACGCTGTTGGCTCTTGTGTGACGTGAGGTTGAATCCAGTTATTTATCAGTCAGTTAATTATTGATGCTTTTCTTTCCATCTTGAATAATGTGATGCTAGCAGTGATATACTGTGTTGTTTCTCTGGCATTTTCAAAGGCACATACAATATAATACTGTGGCTTGGCTTACCATGCATTCTAATGAAATCCAATTTGAAACATCTTTTACTGTACTAATTTTTATGGCCCATATATTTCATATTTAAGCCAATGCAGATGAATGAAGTTATTTCAGGACGAGACCGCCCTGACTGTAAAGTGAAACGTGATTGGTTATAGCGAGAATGTGCTATGATTGGTCAACAAAGTGAGGCTGTTATCTGATTGGCTTGAGTGATGGAATCCACGCATTTGTGGATCGTCAACTTCTTGACGCTAGAAATGTTTCAAAATCCAGAAAATGCACGCAGTGATCCACAAACAAATGCCAGCCAAAGATGTGTATTTAAAAAGATATTTCTAAATATGTTTTTTATTTGCAAATCTCATTTTATTTTTTGTGTGAATTTAATTCATGTTTGTGAAAATTTATTTGTGAACCGTAATCTATTTATTTGAAATGATGCTATAGTTCTACCCCATACACAATGATTGTCATTACTGTCTGTTTTATGGCTCCATTTCATTGATAATTACCTGTAATTTGGTTGTAGGCGTTTCCTATGTTTGTGAAGATGTTCCTGTAGGTTAATGTGATTTCAGTGGTAAAAGGACCAACATATCCACTGTTAGACTGCATCAGTGAAGCTGAAAACGCGATCTCTCTGTCTGTTATTGAAAAACAAAAGCAATATTGTGATATATTACCGTTTTACACTGAGAATGTATACACTGAATTTAAAGTCATTCAAACACATTGTTTCACCTCTGTTTTCCTTTCTTAACTCATCCACTTGAGTCCGAGAAAGGTTTGAAATTTCTGTGAGAAAATAAAGATTGTGATAAATGTTTAAATTGTTTTTTTGTAATAGACAACAATTTTACACAAACTGCCAGATCACATCAGTGCAGCTGAAAATGCACTGAGAATGTATACACTGAATTTAATGTCATTCAAACACATTGTTTCACCTCTATTTTCCTTTCTCAACTCCACTTGACTCTGAGTAAGGTTTGAAATTTCTGTAAAGAAAAAAAAAAGATTGTGGTAAATGATGTTTATATTGTAATAGATAACAATTTTACACTAATTACCAGATCGCATCAGTGCAGCTGAAAACACTATCTTTCTGAATGTTATTAAAATCAAAAGCAATATTGTGATATATTACTGTATTAGACTGAGAATGTAAAAAATGTATTTAACATCATTCAAACACAGTTTTACCTCTATTTTCCTTTCCTAACTCTTCCACTTGACAATGAGTTAAATTTGAAATTTTTATGAACAAACGTAGGTTGTTAAATGCCATTTACAGTTTGTTGTAATAGATGACACTGTTCACATTCAGTTTTACACTAACTATATAGTGTATTGCACTGGTGTTTTGAGGATCACTAATAAAAAAATGAATGTTTTGGTGATGTACCATCACTTTTCTTGTTCAGCTCTTCCAGGAAGAACGTTTGTTGTTCCCTCAGTCGCGTCTCTAAGGCTCTGATGTTGGCTTTCTGCTCTGTAACGGTGGCGGTCAGTTCTCTCAGTGCTGCGTGGATGTCAGAGAAGCTCAAATGGCAGTATTGTTGGCTGTCAGTTGAAGCTTCATCTCTCAGAGTGTCTGTTTGAGGTGGATTCTGTCTTCTGTCCTCAGAGCTGAGCTGTTGACTGAGTCCTCCATCTACCTTCTGCTGTACAACGAACACAAGGGTTTCCAAAAGCAGGAGTGTATATAACAAACCCTTCATTCTTCACTGATGCTTGTGTCCAGCTCTTGCTCATCTCCACAGCTATTCATGCTCTTTTTATAGTGTCCTGATTTATTGTCCTTTGTACTTGATTTATTTTGCTTCAGATAAAAAGCAGTTAAAGTTAATTTTTAATCATAATTACAGGGGATGTTCCGGGTTCAGTAGTTGTTTGACCCTATTGACAATGTTTTTGGTAGTATATGGCAAAAAATATTTCTTTTTTTTTTTTGTGGCCAAAATATATTTGAAATATATGCTAAATATATGCTGCAAACAGTGAAGCTCAGTGAAATATATTTTTGAAATAGTAAATATATTTCGGATCAACCATCGTATACTAAAATATATTTCTAAATGTGTTTCTATGGCAAGAAAATGGACTGAAATATACAGAGGTCAAAATATATATATATATATTTTAATACTTTTTTTAAAATAATATTTATATGTGGCCAAAAATATATTGGTAGAAATATATTCACATAAATATATTTCAGCAAATATATTTTTTGGCCATTTTTTGTATATTTTTAAAATATATTTTAAATGTAGAAATATATTTTCAAAAATTTACAAAAATATATCAATACCAACCCACTTTGACAGGATGGATATAGAGACTGAATCAGACATATATATTAGAGAAAATGACTGTGGACTTACAGCTGAAATCTGGCTTTTTCCAACAGACTTGGGCACTAATCGAAACATATTTGCTTAGTCTTTGAGATGTTGTCAAGGCTTTCTTTTTTATCTTTTTGTAGTCACTGTATTTTAATTTTTTTTTAATAGTTAAAAAATAACTAAGTTACAAAAAAATAAGTTCATAGTTTTTTGTTTTTTTTTTCTTTCCTTTTTATTTGGGAAATGTTATGTGTATATTGTTATGTTTATAAAAAGCTTAATAAAAACACAGTTACCAAAAAAAAAAAAAAAATGTGAATCCTTACTTTTAGTGGTCTTTGGTCAATTAATTGATACAGTATATTTGAATCTAATAATCCACTTATCAATTATTGTTAATTGTCATCACAAGCTACAGCTCAGAGTATAAACCAGTCTGTGGTGTACACAAATGAAAGGCGGGGAAAGGGTATCGATGCACGGACAGGAATGATGGATGAATGTTTAAAAAATATTTCTTTATTTCTTACAAACGTCATGACAGTACCAAAATACAACCGTGCCAAATCTCCCATTGTACATTATGTTTGTCTTTAATGCGTTTTGCAATAGATAGCCTACTTTTATTTTACACTATGTTTACAATTTCTGGTATGTTTTTCGTTAGGTAGTTAAGTAAATAAATAAATAAATATTCTAAAACTATTATTATATTATATTATAGTATAGTATATTATTTTATATTTTATATTATAACCGTTTATAAACTGACGTAAAAAATTGTTTTACATTCTCTGCTAATACTGCTTTTATATTCTCATTCCATTTACAGTCTGATGACCTACATTAGGCCTACACTATCCACTTACACAATATGTAATCCAGTTTAAGGACTTTCTATGTGTCATTCTGACATCTGTACATTGTACTTCATGTATGTATTTATGTAAACGCTGCATTTTAAACGGGCACGCGCTTTGAACATTCGAGTTGCATTTAAACTGGTGCGGAGAGAGAGTTAAATGGTTTAGTGTCTTTGGAAAAAGTCTGTTAGCATCTCAACCATTAGGCTAACTATAAGATGTAGGCTAACTATAGACTTTAGCTCTTATTTAATAAGGTTTTCGCTTTAAATCACATATTATGTGTAGATGACAGGCTTTTATAGTTTTGCAAATAGTCCTGGCAATTTGTCAATGGATGAATGGAAGTAACGTTGAACTATTTCACCATCAACAGTATCGGCTGTACTGTTAATCTCAAACATGTTTTAATCACACTAAAAAAATATTGATTAAAAATTACACTGTGATTGCAGGAGCATCAGTAAGTTATTTATTAGTTATTTTAAGAAGGATTTGACTTCCAAACAAACTGTCACTGATACTGTATGAGGATTATTACATTGAAATATTCTTCATATTTTTCTCTTTTCTGCATTTCACCTATGGGCGTAACAGTGCACAAAATGTGCATGTGGGCACTGTTCTTTCACACGGGCCCTCACATCCCCTTGTGTACCACTCATACAACTGCGCTGTCATATGTTTGACAAATTAACTTTCATTTACTTACTTTCATTAACACTCTGTCTGCGTTAACGCCGTGGAAACAGAAATCTTTCGAAAATAGCGCCTCTGACATTCACATAACGCAGAATGACGGACAGCTAGCATTTACATGAGACATCGGTAGTGTCATTTGCTTGTATGGCAAAGAAATCAGTTGACTAAACTTCTTGATCTATTTCATTATTTACAACAGTGACTATACTCTCAATTATGTCGTTTTGAATTGATTTTGAAGTACCTTTGAAAATGGTGATGTTTTCAGATGCTCTGCAAGTGCTGGGTCGAACTCTGAAAAGGTTTCTAGAAGTTGTACAAAATTCCCTTAGTTTTTACTTGTCGCAGACTCGTCGTGACCACGAAATGCATGTGTTCATTGCGCAATGATCAGTTTGCGCAAAAGATCACGTTTTTTCGCCATCTGCTCGTTATGCCACTGTACCCCAATGGCAGCGGCCTGGCTAAGTGCCTCATCAAATCTTACCTGCCCGAACAACTTCAGCTTAAGAGCAGAAGATATGTGGCTCCGAGACTTTGCATGTCTTTCCATAGCTCTTAAATAAATAAATTCTTTATATCGTTGAAACCAGTCGTAATCCATGGATTGAATCCTCCAGTTGATTTGACAAATAGAAGACAAGCAGCAGAAGAGTTTGTTCAAGTTCACTGAGCTTGTTAGCCACTCGGTTTTGCTAAATAATTTGTTTCTAAAACAGTGTGTTCAGCTGCCTGACGAAGGTTGTTTCATGTCCAGATTAGGTGTGGGTCTTCTTTCATTTTTTATTTTTAGTTGCTGCTCAAAAGGGAGCTTTATAAAAATGTATTTGCGATAAAATATTCAATATCTCGTCCCTCCATATTTACTATATTATAGGCGCCACAGAGTCGTTCAAGCATATTACAACGTAATTGACGTCTCAACAGTGACTGGTTGATAAACCAAGGTAGGCTAGCTTCCTCTGTAAATTCTGTAAGCCATTAGGAAATAGAGCCGCTCTGCTGACGCATGGAAATACTGAATGGTGATTGGTTAATTTTTTTTTTTATCAGTGGAGGCCAGAATCTCCATTTTTGGATTGTGCTTCCCCCCTCCTCTTCTCTATCCACAGAAACGTTCACAGGGAACACAGCAGCAGTAAAACACAGGCGATTCAGACTTAAA
The DNA here is from genome assembly GCA_036247105.1 of Cirrhinus mrigala. Taxonomy (NCBI): domain Eukaryota; kingdom Metazoa; phylum Chordata; class Actinopteri; order Cypriniformes; family Cyprinidae; genus Cirrhinus; species Cirrhinus mrigala. The sequence continues at coordinate 1,449,648 of JAMKFB010000915.1, forward strand.
GGGATAGTTCACCCAAAAATGAAAATTTGATGTTCATCTGTTTACCCCCAGGGCATCCAAGATGTAGGTGACTTTGTTAATTCAGCAGAACACAAACAAATATTTTTAACTCAAACCATTGCAGTTTGTCAGTCATATAATGGCAGTCAATGGCTCCCAAATCTTTGAGAGTAAAAAAAAAACATACACAAACAAAACCAAATTAAACTCTGCGACTTGTGATGATACACTGATGTCCTAAGACACGAAACGATCGGTCTGTGCGAGAAACTGAACAGTATTTATATCATTTTTTACCTCTGATTCACCGCTATGTCCTACTGTCCTGAGCACATGCACAACATCTGGCGCGTGACGTGTACGTGCTCTGGCGTAGTGTACATAAGCGCCGGAATCAATCTGCACTTATACGTCACTCATTGTTTACACAGCGCACAGAGATTGCGGATGTGTTCACTGGCACTGTGAAAATCTAAAGATATTTAGAAGTACAAGTCATCACAATGGAAGACGATTTTTATATATCATTAGACAACGTGAATTCTTTGGCCCGACCATATTTATTTGAACCAGAATATTCAGAACAAGAAGTCAGACAGATGGAGGAAGCAGCAGCAGCAAGTCTTCAAGCTATGGGGAGACAGAGATCTCTTCAAAAGTGGTGGTGTTCCTGTAGTAAGTGTTTTGAGATGCCAACAGAAGTGGAGAGCATCTATAAGCACAGGTCGCTATATATTTTGGGGATTAGAGAAATATTTCACCCAAAAATGAAAACTTGTGCTTACCCTCGAAATCTGAGATGCAGGTCAGTTTGTTCACAGCAAAAAGCACAGAATTAAATTGACTCTCCCAGGAGTTTACTTGACTCCACACTCAAGAGTGTCAAATTAACACTGAAGCAGAGTTAAAGTTAATGATATAATTAGTGATTAATGAAGTGATGATTGATCATTATTGAAGACACCTGATGTTAATAAGCAGAATCACCAAAGGAGAAAATCACAATTTTTAAGCAACCATTATAGTGGTCAGTGTTTGCATTAGTTGGGCTCTTGACACTTAGATTTTTAACATTAGTTTTTGTTTGAATGCTGTAACTGAGTCATCAGATGATGATGATGATTATGTATTAACGTTATCATTATTTGACCTGAATCATTGAACTCATTTACAGTATAATGTCTGAGTTTTATTGTCTTTCTTGGAAATATAACTCAGAGATTAGACTCCAAATGAGTTAAGTTATTCAGGTCAAACAATGATGATCTTGAAAAATGAATATCAGCCTTGTGATTCAATAAAAAATCCTGTCTTCTTTTAAATCATACATTTTGAGAAAAACAAAAAAACAAGATTTTTTCTTTTATTGTTTCACTGGTAAAAAAATGAATAAACAACTTAACAATTCATTTTCCACATGTGGGCGGTCACGAAACGCCCCTTTCCACCGTTCTGTTCAACCAATTCTGGACCTGTGACATTCCTCTGTTCCGTTTAACAAAATAATAGTCCTTTATATATTTATTTATTTTCATTCTTTTTTATTTTCAATCTTTAGAACAAAATAATAAAGATAATATTATATGCTTTTCCTATTTTATTAGTAAAATAATAATAATATAGGAAAAGCAGAAAAATACATGTCCATAACAAGTAGTTACGATTATTCAAACAATAGATTTAAGGCTTTAAAATGCTTTACAGCTTTTGTCACGTTGTTACTTCTTGTTTCTTTTAATGTACGATAGTGACCTATTTCTATTTTAAAATGAGTTTAAAAAAAAAATCCAACAAAATGATAGTCCTTGACTGGGCCTTCTTCTGTGAAACCTAAAGCATTTTACAGAAATATTTATTTCAAAAATATTAATCTGCACTCAGCCTGTTTTATTTTGCTGTATGAATTTAAATTTGAGTGGTAAAGATGTGCTGCCCACTAGACAGAGCAAAAGCAGCCATAATTTTCCATATGCTCAAATCGGCTGAAGGTGCCAAGGATGGAGAATATAATTTTTACTGTACTGTATCATAGCCACGGGAACATTTCATTTTGTCAGGATTTAAGTTACAAGTGTGCACAGCCTAGACGCTTAAGTAAAATGCTGATAAATAGCTAACACTTAGGCTTTTGAAAAGTCGGTGTTTCACTGTGTTCGGCCATCCACCGATTTGTTACCTACTGGGTGAGCCCAGGAGAAAAAAATATTAGCGTTAAAAATTAATATTGTTTAAACAAAAAAATGCCATTTTATGCTGTATTTTACACTGGATCACCAACTAAGTACAATTTGTAATCTACAGTAAAAAAAACTCTCCAACCAAATGTAATGGAAGAAGCCAGTAACGTTATTATTTGCTCAGCATGTAACCTGTAACACTATGCATTAGAGATATTTTGATCATTATTTTGATAATGTTTAATCTTTACATCTCCCCTCATTGTTTGATCGAAGCTTATTATTCGTTATTGACAAAACTAATAAGACGACATGTAACACACAGCCTGAATGAAAGACCTATGGATTTTTCCCTTTACCTTCAACTTAGTTTTTGGATCATTATTAATTTAATGAAAACACAAAGACAATAAAATAGCACAAAGAACACTCACTTATATTAAACAAACTTTTTTCAACAAAACGATTAAGACGGATGACATGAAATGGGCCTATATCCTATAACCTATTTGGATTTTCCCCTTTAAAACGAGCGCACAGTTTATGGTTCATTACTACTTTAATGTACAACAACAAATGTACAATGTACAATTTTTACAACAACAATAGAACAAAAAAAAAATTCACTTATATTAAACAATACAATATACGCTATATAAATATTTTTATTAACAAAAGTTCTCTTGAGCTTCTGCCTCTGCTATCATTCTGTCAATCATGTCACTGCACTGTAAAAAACAACCTATAGAATATACTCAATAAAATAAGGTAACAATTAGGTAACAATTTGCACTCAGTTTGTTTGGGTAGATTCTATCCTATATATTTGAGTAAAGAATACCTAAAATTAACAGCTATGACAAACTAAAAAAAAAGCAAAGTCTACACAGCAAAAAGCCCAGTGTTAAAACTCTCCCGGGAGTTTATTTGAGTCCATACTCAAGAGTGTTAAAATGAACACTGAAGCAGTGTTAGAGTTAATGAGGTAATTAAGTGATTAATTGAGTGATGATTGACCATTATTAAAGACGCCTGATGTTAATAAGCAGAATCACCAAAAGGAGAAAATCTAATTTGTATGTCACAATTATAGTGGTCAGTGTTTGTAGTAGTTGGGCTCTTTACCCATAACATTTTATTATTAGATTTTGTTTGGATGTTGTAGTTGAGTTATAACAACCAGAGGAAAGGTTATTATATGGTGTTAAATATGCTTTGACACAATCATTATGTAGTAACCTGAGTAAGTGAGTAAGGTTTTGTTTATTGATTATGTTGGTATAATCAGACAGATGTCATTAAAACTTATTTTGACCATAAAAGGAAAAAAAAAAAAACAAAAAAAAAAAAAATAAATTGTTTAGACACACAGACATCAAACGTAAGAAGCATAAGAAGCACAACAACGGTGACCATCAAAAAAGCGTGTTGTAGCCAATCAAAACTCATCCATGACTCCCATCATGCATTGCGGCTCGAACAAATTATGAGCTGAATTGTCTTTGTAATTTTTTTCTTTGAAATCTATTTTCTTTTATTTTTACTGTTTTTATGTGACTTTTTAGTTACTTTTTCTGTGATGTTTAGAGTTGATCTGTTTCTGAATATGCTGTTTGTCACCATTGTTGAGATTCATATGCTGATTCATGATGTCTGTGTGTGCCTGGAAAAGAAGAACTTTTGACAGTTTTTTTTTGATTAGAGGAGTGTGTAAGAAAACCATTTAAAATGTATAAAAAATACAGGCTTTTACACCACAAGGCAGTTGTATTTAGGTGTAACATAACTTTAGGTTTAAAATAACTTATAAATTAAGTTTATTTTAAAACAGTATTATCACCACCAGATGATTTTTGTTCTTTGGCTTGTCTGGTTGTTTTAACTCAGTTCCAGCAGCTAAACAAAGGCTATTACTAAAAATGTAAGTGTCAAGAGCCCAACTAATACAAACACTTACCACTATAATCGTTACATAAAAAATGTGATTTTCTCCTTTTGGTGATTCGGCTTATTAACATCAGGTGTCTTCAATAATGGTCAATCATCACTGAATGAACCACTTTAACACTGCTTCAGTGTTCATTTTAACACTTGTGAAAGAAAAATGCATTTTACTCATCTATGTGCTTATGGAATATTGTGTAAGGGTCTGTTTTATTTAAACCTGCTATAAGAATGACATAAGAGAAGTGTATTAGGGCCCTAAATATAAAGATTGAATCTTGGGAGTATGACGTAGCAGAATGTACTTGTCTGACTCTTACTACGTGTGGAAAGTTACCGTTTAGGAGATGTAACCTTGAAGGCTAGGGAAGAGATATAAATTGGAGTGAGCCCTCCCTTCTTGGTCGCACTCTGCAGTAACCTGTGTTTCTGTATGACTGTCTGACCTTCTTTGCAAAGAATAAATTATAAAAGACATTTGACTGAGTTTGTCTCTTACTTTGGTGAGAGTCGGTTTTATTTTGCCACAACACACTCTTGAGTATGGACTCAAATAATCTCCTGGGAGAGTTCATTTAACACTGGGCGTTTTGCTCTGTAGACATTACCTACTTTTTTTAGTTTGTCATAGCTGTTAAATTTAGGTATTCTTTACTCAAATATATAGGATAGAATCTACCCAAACAAACTGAGTGCAAATTGTTACCTAATGTTACCTAATTTTATTGAGTAGATTCTATAGGTTGTTTTTTTACAGTGCAAGTCCCTTTCATTCCTTGGGCACATTGTTTCTGAAGGAGAGGTCAAGACTGACCCAGCTAAAGTAGAGCCCATAAATGCATATCTAGTCCTGAAGACCTAGAAAAGAATAAAAAGGTTCCTTGGCCTCGCAGGCTGGTATCATCTTTTCATTCCTCATTTTTCAGAATGTGCCACACCACTGCACGCTTTAAAAAAGAAGAATGCTGTATGGGAGTGGACACTAGAATGTCAGAGGAAGAATTGAAAGAAGCTTTGCAGCAAGGATCACTGTTGAGAACCCCTGATTTCATCCATTCCTTTAAGGTGTAGACAGATGCCAGCAACATCAGCCTTGGGGCAGTGTTAATCAAGGAGTCTGATGTTGTAGCCTCATGCATCAAGACTACTACATGGAGTAGAGAAGGCTTACTCTGCTTAAAAATAATGCTTGGCAGTAGTTTGGATGGTTGAAAAGTGAAGGGAGCATCTAGAAGGATGTCATTTTGAGGTAATAATTAACCATTCTGCTTTTTCCTGGGTTTTTAATCACCCAAATCCTTTATCACGACTGACAAGATGGGCACTTTGACTTCAGTGCTTTGAGTTTACTGTAAGACAAGGATAGGCAAAATCAGTCCTGGAGTGCCGATGTCCTGCAGAGTTTAGTTCCAACCCTGAAAAAAAAATAACTCACCTGCCTGTAGCCCTCAGTAATCCCGAACATCTTGATTAGCTTGTTCAGGTGTGTTTGATTGTTTAGTTGGAACTAAACTCTGCAGGTCATCTGCACTCCAGGTCCAACATTGCCTAGTGTAAGATATAGAAAGGTTCAGGTAATCTGGTTCTAGACCTTATCTTGGGGAATGTAAGAAATCCCATGCACAAGCACTCAGTCTACCAAACAACATACCAGTAAACTGGAAGGACACTGACCATGGCCAGAAAGAAGATACGTCATTACAGCCATTATAGTCATCTACCAGCCCCAGATGAACATTACTGAGTGGGTCAACTGCACACTGAAAGCTACAAAAGCTTCTTTTGTGTGGGATAATCATCGACAATGGGACCAGTGGATCTCTGTGTTTCATTATGTGATCAATTCAACATGGTAAGAGGTAGCTCTGGGGTGGAAATTAAAGGGTCCACTGGAGCTCCTGATCCAGACCCTAACCAAGCATCCTATGATGTCTTAGAAAGGCAGAAGAATGCATTAAGGAGAATGTGGGTCGAGCTCAAGTACGTCAAGCCAAGTACTATAATCTCAAAATAAGGATCAGTCCACATCAGCAGGGAGATTTAGTCTGGGTACTTACCCATCCCATGTCTCAGGCAGGTGATGCATTTATGGCTAAATTAGTACCCCGACAGCAGGGACCTGCTGAAGTCATGGCACAAATTAGCAAGGTTAATTACAAGGTTAAAATAGTTACTAATCCAGATTGTATTGACATTTATTATGTTGAAAACTTAATGAATGAAACCTTTGAAACCTTTTTCTGGGACTGTCCAGTCTTTTTCCAAAGGCAGGGGTGGGGAATGTTGATCCTGGAGGGCTGGTGTCCCTGCAGACTTTAACTTCAACCCTGGAAAAAATACCAACCTGTATCCTGAAAACCTTGATTTGCTTGTTCAGGTGTGTTTGATTACGATTGGAGCTAAACAATGCAGGGACACCGGCCCTCCGGGATCAACGTTCCCCACCCCTCTCCAAAGGGGTGGGAGTGTGACAAATCAGGGTATTTTCTGTTACATTCTTGTAATTTTCCTCCTAAACTGTAGGGGTCAGTATACTCAGATAGAGTCAGTGTATGACTTTAAGTATAAGGACAAAGAAGAGAGACACATGGTTAGCATGTTTTTCTTTGCTTCATGGTTTTCGGTGGGGAACTATTAGTTCGGCATTCAAAGACTGTTAAGTATAATAATGTTATATATAGATGTATTCTGTCCCGAGATTAGTGCCGAGGCTAAGCTCTGAAAATATTTTTATATTTACAGTGTCTGGTCCCGACATTAGACAACAACACGTTCACCAACACAAGTCTCGCCCTGTGGCAACATAATGACTCAGACCTAACCTAACATACCCTTTGAAGTCTATTTTGAGATTGCATCATTGGAACCAAACATTGTTCAACGACATTACTGAAGATTTAATGAAGCTCTGATGTAATCTTGTAAAATTTAGGGGTGAACCTCCTTAAGTTGACTTGAAACAGTCAACTTACTGATATGCTATTTAAGCATATTATTCTTCTTCTGAGCCAAAATTTAAACAGTATCTCCTCCTAGAGCATGGTTCTCAACTCTGGCCTGCATGCTCCTTTTTTATACAGATTTCTGCACCAACCCTACTCAAACACACTTAAACCAGTAAATCAGTCTTCAGAATGACTAGACAGTTACAGGCAAAATAGCTGTTCTCTCAAATAGTGCCTTATTTGAGGGTATAGGGGTCAGTTTTCGATACAGCCAAGAACTACAATTGATTTCAGTGATGAAATTACTGTGTTTCTCTGTCCATTAGTGATTTTGCTTGTTAACAGCAGGTGTTCATCTTTAATTGTCAATCATCCCTTAATTATCTTCTTAACTTCAATGCTGCTTGAACACTCTTTAATGTGGAAACTCATGAACACTCAGCAGTGTTTATTTGTTATTAATATGTCTGTGTTAGATCTATATGGATGGAAAATGTGCATGTAATTAGCTTACATAAAGTTTAAATTTAGAACAAAATATTTGAGTGTGTAGTCTATAAGAATATGGTGTTTCAAAGTATTCTAAGAATGTTCATAATCATGGTTACAATGTCAAGGTCCATAATTGACAACAATTACTTTTTTTTTTTAATTCGCAGGCCTCTGTAATGAGGTTACCTATGATAGGCTTTCTTCTAATAAATATTGCCCTTAAATGGGAAAGATCATTTATGACCTGCAAGAAAACGACAGGTCACACTACAAAAGTACTCTAGTGGACTGTTTTTTTATTGGTGTATATAAATGTTTGTATTTACCTTTGAGAACTTGTTATCTCTTGCCATTTCCTTGATTGTTTTAATGAGACCATGGGCATAAAGCTTCTGGAAAAGGACTGAATTAGATTACCACAATAAAAGCAGAAAAATACTGTACAATGTTTTAAGTACTTATCTATTTACATTTGGTAAATTTGCAAGCAGATCATAAAAATTCTGGCAAATAATAAGTTACTGGTATATACACAGCCAAATCCCCCAGTGTAAAAATAACACTGCTTAAAAAATGCCTTGCACTTTCTAGAAAATAATGATAGATAGTTTTTCTCAATCCACAAAAAAACCAGTTGTCATCAGTATGTGGATTAATGACTGAAACAAAAGCCACTGCCCGATGTAATATTCTCCTTTCTAAATCACCAGATCATCAATGGTGGTTTGTACATCACTCTCCATATGGCCATATTTCCTCTTTCAGCCCGAGTTTATCCCTCCACACTGTATAAGCCCTAACATTAAGCGTTCCTTGATTTAAAACTGTAACAAATCTTTTATACATCACTTTCCCTTCCCACTTTGTTCAGTTCTAAATACTGGCGACCACTGAGATCCAACAACAGACCTGTCAAATCGTTTAAGTCTGGTCCCAGACAACAATTTGATCTCACCATGAGCTTCCAGGTTACTTTGAAAGTAGTCACAATGTGAGCTCAAATTGAGCTAAAAGTCTAACCCCACAGTGCTGTCAATGTGTGCTTATACTATGGTCACTATGTGAGGTCAAAGTGCACTCACTGCCCAACATGCACTGCAACATGAAGTGTTTGATTGTTTCCATTGTTGAGATTCATACACTTAAACAGTACGTGGAACCTTTTACCATGCTTTTTGAAATCTTTGTAAGTGATTTTGACATTTCTGAATCCTATACTGTGTAATGAGGGGCTCAGCAGTTTCATTCTTCCTACACAGCAAAATCCCCAGTGTTAATTTAACACTCTGAGTGTGGACACATATAAACACTGAAGCAGTGTTGAAGTTAACGAGATAATTAGGTGATTAACAAAGTGATGATTGATCATTATTGAAGACACCTGATGTTAATAAGCAGAATCACCAAAGGAGAAAACCAACATTTTTAAACAACCATTATAGTGGTCAGTGTTTGCATTAGTTGGGCTCTTGACCCTTAAATCATCAATATTAGGTCTTGTTTGGCTGCAATTACTGAGTTATAACAGCCAGACAAGCAAAGAGCAAAAGTCTTAGACTTAACTTAGAGATTAGACTCTAGGTGATTTACGTCAAACATTGAATATGTTAAAACATAATCACCTGGTGACTTGAGCTTTTGGCTTGTCTGGCTGTTTCAACTCAAATACAGCAGCCAAACAAAATCCAGTATTAAAGATTTAAGGGTCAAGAGCCCAACTAATGCAAACACTGACCACTATAATGGTTGCTTAAAAATGTTGGTTTTCTCCTTTGGTGATTCTGCTTATTAACATCAGGTGTCTTCAATAATGATCAATCATCACTTCGTTAATCACCTAATTATCTTGTTAACGTCAACACTACTTCAGTGTTAACTTTAACACTGCTTCAGTGTTTATATGTGTCCACACTCAGAGTGTTAAATTAACACTGGGGATTTTGCTGTGTAGGATTTTGCCATTCCTAGACATTTCATTAATCAGGAGGTTGTCTTTAATGAAAGGTGGCACATTTCTGTTTATTCTACACTCAAAAGCATCAGGTTAACTAAAGGTCGGCCAATATATCGGGCCGATATTTGTAATCTTTTAATATATCGGCATCGGCCGATATCTCTGTTTAGTAGCGCGACATCCGAGGGCAGCCCTGTGTTATTAGTGTGTAGACGTGCTGCCGCCGCATGTGAAGGACCCCAAGCCAAAACTTTTGTAAGATTTAATAACAGTTCTAAGAGAAAAATGTAAGACATAAATTCTGATATTTCAAAGCCCCATGGCTATATATTTACTATATTACTAGTAAACTATGAAATGTTGCTTCACTTTAGTGAAAGAAAAAAACAAATAGCATAGAACAGTCGCGAACTGGCATAATGCTACAGCTGGCTGAAGGTTCCCTTATTTGCAGTTAAGTTTAAGGACTGTAGTCAAAAACTTATCAGCAGCTTGCTTGCTAACATATTAGCCCCAATGTTATAAGTTCTGTTTTATTTTTCCTGTATCCGAGTCGGAGAATTTCACTCTGTGTGTGGGGTGGAGAAGGCGGCAGCTCTCACAAACAATGCAGCTTTGATTTAGGGCTACGTTACTCTGCCCCGCTCACAGACATCACCGTGCTCGGAGACAGTGATGCACAGATGGTGGTTATATCCGCGGGTCCGGTAATTAAAAAATGCATTCTAATGACTTGTGGGTGGGTGAGATAAATCAATAATGATGCAAACATTAACTGCATTTTCTAAAATCTGAATCTGAGTTATGTAGTCAGGACTGTGGCGCCGGCTTCCTTTTAAATATATTTGATGATTGCGCCTGATGCGCCCGCACCGTCCTCTTCTTTACCCCAGATACTGCGAGTTTATACCTATATGGTCTCGTCCAGACGTCAGTAAACGTTATTCTTTTCAGCATGGATTTGGCTTAAAAGCACGAGTCATTAAGCGCATATAAGTGTGCAGCGATGTGCAGATCAGCTGTTAAAATGAACCATCCATTCATCATAACTAACAATTAGAATAATTGTAATAGGAAGATCGTGTGTGGTTAGTTAAATCAGAGAAAAATATAGGTGCGGGTGGGTGGCGGGCGGATAAGTGTCACACAATCAACGGCTTACAGAACAATGTAGACAAACCAGAATCAGAATCAGAGTCCAGGCAGAAAGTCAAAACGGAGATGATCCAGTAAACAAGCGTGGGTCAAAAGGCAGGCAGCAGACAATTGGAAAACAGTTACAATCAGGTCGACAATGGGTAATCAGACAGGGAATAAACGCTCGGTAATGTCAGCAGTAGCAAAACAAGACTTCACGAGGAAGTGAGCTCCAGGAACAGGGTTATGGGAAATTAACTTCGATTGAAATGGTTCCATCTGGTGGTGATCGGGGGAAGCCACAGAGGCTTGATTTGTGACAATAACACTATTGCCTGATTTTGCTTTATTCCGTCGTCAAAAGTAAGATTTTGCTTCTTTTTCGTTGTCAAAAATAGTCTGAAACAAGCCACAACTGAGCTGCTGTGCATCTCCATTTAAACCCAGCAGTGTTTGGTTTATGAATGAACATGAATTTTTAAACAAATCTTGTGAAATGATTCAATTTCCCATTCATAAAGACAGTCACTTGCTTTATTCCTGAATGAATCAGCTGTTCAAATGAATCAAATGAATAAGATTCAGTGTTAATAAATCAGTCTTGCCACCACCTGCTGGCAGATCTTTTCAGTTATATAAATCATTTAATATTTCTGTATTCAAAATGTTATATTTAAAACATTAATCTCAACATTAATCTCAGCTCTAAAACTTTTATGTAAATGATTTTTTTATATTACCTGTTTTCTATATTTAATACTTGGTCAGTTTATTGATTTGTTTGGTTAACTTTGGATAAATATTTTATTTTAATACTGTGCATCGCACAAAATTAAGATCAGAGAGATGGTTCAAGTCAGTGTTCAATAAATGATGATGTTAAGTTTAGAAATGTTGTGCATCCACTTAATGTGACATTTTAGCATGCAAATAAAGGGGAGAACTTCAAGATATCGGCCCCAAAAATTGGCCAAAAAAATCGTCCATCGGCTGACCCTGACCTCTAAACTGTCACGCTTCAGGCAGGAACAGATGAACAACGACGTAGTGAAACGAACAGTCTTTAATAATCCACAAGGAACACAGGAAACACAGGGAGGTAACGTTAAGGTCTGACAAGGCAGGAGGGTAAACACACACATTAAATAGACAGACTGATTAACACACAGGTGCAGACAATGAGGGAGAAACCAAAACACACAGAGCTGCAGGGGGAATTGAGGGTAGAAACCAACTAAAAAGTCCAGGGGTGTGACATTACCTCCCCCTCCCGGAAGGCGCGTCCTTGCGCCGACAAACAGGGAAAACAGAAATGTACAAAGTCTTAGGAGGGGGCTTCGGCGGAGTACGGACTCCCAGGAGGAGGGCAAAAGATGGAGTCCAGGGTGGTGACGGAATAGTCCATGGAGGTGATGACGGAGGGAGGAGCCAAGGAGGAGACAGGAGGGATCTAAAGCAGGAGGAACCAAGGCTGACCCAGACCGCAGCCATTATGATCCACGGTGGAGCCAACGGAGGGAGGATCCATGGTGGAGGGCAGGCTGACGACTCCCGGGGGCCGACCGACGGAGGCGGAGCAGGTGGTGGTAGAGCCCGAGGCGGAGACGGAGAGCCGATGATCCTGGGCGACACCGAGGATCCGGAGGTCCACGGCGTAGCTGGAGCGACAGAGGACCGAGGCTGTGCCCGCGGTAGGGAGGAGGTCCACGGAGCCGGTGGGACAGAGCGACGAGGCGCAGCTGGAGGAGTAGAGTCCTGAGGCGAAGGTGGGGTGACAGCTGACCGGGGCGGAGCCGGAGGGACGAGGGAGCTGAGAACTGGGGTGGAGCTGCAGGGTCGGAGGGCCGAGGCGGAGTCCAGGACTCTGAGGCTGGAGGCGAAGATGAGAGATCCTCCAGCTATGACACCAATGGAGACTGGCAGACCCGCGGCGAACCCACCGCACAGATGGTGAGCTGAGGGTGAGCAGAGGGATTGACAGGTGACAGCGGTGGTGGGGTTGAAATAGGATGGCTGTTGGAAGGTGTTAACTGAGGGAGGGAGGGAGGGAGGGTGGAGGGAGGGTGGGAAATTAACACAGACAGACAGTTCATGATGTGCAGGGAGTTTAATGACAACATCCTCAGAAATTTTCAAATCTTGTTCATAGTTAATCACATTTTGTCCCAGATCCAAATTTAGCTCACCCTCAGCGGTGGTGCAGTGGGTAATGCTGTCCTCAGCATATTCACGCTCCACTGAACTCCCCACCGTCGTGGTCACAATAGCCGGCTCTCGCACCTGATCAGACGGCTCGTGCAGCTCAGACTCCATGGCGACCGGCAGCTCTGTCGCGCTGGGCTCGGGCTTTCCGCCTACGGTAGGCTCGTGTGCGTGCTCCACGTGTCGAGGTGGTGGTTGGCTGGGCTCTGGGTCCGGAGTGGCACCGGCGAGATTTTTCAATGGAACAGGCGGGGAACGAGGATCGGTTTCTCGCCAGTGTCCACTTCACAAATGCAGCGAAATCCACTCGAGGGCCGTCCTCGGACGACGACGCTCTGCAAGACGTGTTTAGACTCGCGTCATAAAACGCACAGAGCGCGTCGTTCGGGTAGCTGGTTGCATGAGCTACTAATTGGAACATGGTGGTATAACCCTCAAGCGGCAGACCCCCCTGCTTTAGCCGAAGGAGGATGAATTCCGGACGGAGTAGGGGATCCATGGGGAAAACACAACGGAAACAAAAGACTGGAAAAAACGAACAAAAACGGGGGGGAACACGCAAAAAAAATACTGTATCGGTCAGACCTTCTATCACGCTTCAGGCAGGAACAGACGAACAACGACGTAGTGAAACGAACAGTCTTTAATAATCCACAAGGAACACAGGAAACACAGGGAGGTAACGTTAAGGTCTGAGAAGGCAGGAGGGTAAACACACACATTAAATAGACAGACTGATTAACACACAGGTGCAGACAATGAGGGAGAAACCAAAACACACAGAGCTGCAGGGGGAAATGATGGGAGAAACCAACTAAAAAGTCCAGGGGTGTGACATTAACATTGGCATCGACTATAGAAAAACCCATATTGGTCGATCTCTAAGGTTAACCAGTTAAAGTTAATGAGCTAATTAGGTGATTAATGAAGTGATGATTGAACATTATTGAAAACACCTGATTTTAACAAGCAGAATCATCACAGGAGAAACTAAATTTGCATGTCACCATTACAATGTTTGCATCAGTTGGGATCTTGACCCTTAATATTTTTTTAAACTTAATTTGTTTATTTGCTCTAACCTGCCAAGTTTCCTTCCAGTTTTTGTAATGTTTTGTTATTGACAAAGAGAAAAAAAAGAAAAAAAAGAAAACCTGTTTCCATCCAACTGGCATTTTGCACATAAAATGGTGTACATGATGATCATCCCTGAAAAAAACATTTTGGTGGCGAGTTTCTCTTGAGCTGTTTCCATTCATAATTTGTTACAACCAACTGTATTAGAAATAGGAATGTTGATTTTATTTCCCCAAACGGACAATCGACGGTTAAGCCATTATTAACTGCTAACCATCAAGGTAATTACAATTAAATTATGTGGCTGTGACTCATTAAAATACCTAAATTTGTTTTCCAGGGATTAATTTTATACAGGCAAAAAGCTGAATGAAGAACAGAAGGTGAGGATTCACATGGTCACTTCACGCACATGCAGTACTTCTGCCAACGGAGAAAAGCTTATAGGCAAAATATATATTTTTTCTAAATAATTCATACATTACCAAAACAAAAGAAAAAAAATTGCAACAAGTAGCAGCCTACATGCAGAACTTCGTTTCATTTTTGATACGCTCTTGAGAAAGCAGCATCATGTTTGTTTCCATCACTAAAAAAAGTTTAGTTTTTATTGTGAATGTAGCCTACACAAATAAAATAAATATTTAGAATAGTTTTGAATAAAATGTCTTACTTTTATATGACCACAAAAAGAGTAGTCTATTGTAAGTTGTTTCCACTTTTATAAGACGGAAAAAAAACAGTGATGGTGTCGGCGCCTCTGACACGCAGTTAAACATTAGGCTACTAACAACGCAGCCTGTCATGTGACACCCCATTTAGTTGCATTAAAGCCCCTTTTCTCAACAAAAGGTGTTTCCACACTAATATTTGTGACCTCTAAAATACCAGTATAGAATTTATGGGGCTTTTAAAATAAATGCAACAAAACAGTAGAACATCTGTTAACCTCATTAGATTAAACAATTACTTTTTTTTCTGTTAGGACTTTATAGCATAACAAATGTGTTTTACAACCAGAATTACAGAAACCTGAAATCAGACTGTCAAGGGTCAAGAGCTCAACTAATGCAAACACTGATCACATTAATGGTAACTTTAAGTAAACCATTTAAACTTCTCTTGATAAAAAACTTTTAGACCTTTTTCATAAATAAAATAAACAAGTGAAGCTGTTAATGCTGTTTGTGGAGTTGTTTAATCCTCCTCTGCTGAGATCTTGAGAGATTTCATATGTTTTATTTCACTTTAATTCATCTAAACGTGTGGCTGAGTTTTAGTTGTTGTTTCTCTTCACACAGCAAAATCCCCAGTGTTAATTTAACACTCTGAGTGTGGACACATATAAACACTGAAGCAGTGTTGAAGTTAACGAGATAATTAGGTGATTAACAAAGTGATGATTGATCATGATTGAAGACACCTGATGTTAATAAGCAGAATCACCAAAGGAGAAAACCAACATTTTTAAGCAACCATTATAGTGGGTAGTGTTTGCATTAGTTGGGCTCTTGACCCTTAAATCATCAATATTAGGTCTTGTTTGGCTGCTGTATTTGAGTTGAAACAGCCAGACAAGCCAAAAGCTCAAGTCACCAGGTGATTATGTTTTAACATATTCATTGTTTGATGTAAATCACCTAGAGTCTAATCTCTAAGTTAGGTTTTTTTTTTTTTTTTTTGCTTATTGTAATAGCCTT
Source organism: Cirrhinus mrigala (assembly GCA_036247105.1). NCBI lineage: Eukaryota > Metazoa > Chordata > Actinopteri > Cypriniformes > Cyprinidae > Cirrhinus > Cirrhinus mrigala. Next base: position 1,465,276 of record JAMKFB010000915.1, read on the forward strand.
GACAATCCACAGAAGATCCAGCACTTCCTATATATTTTGGAAAGATTTTTACAACCTGTTAAAAAAAAAAAAAAAGGATTTCACCTAGGCACACATAGACATCAAGAACCAGCCCATGAATCCCAACAATGGTGACAAACGGCATATTCAGATAAACAGATCAACTCTGAACTCTCATAATTTATTCATGCCGCAATGCATGATGGGAGCCATGGATGAGTTCTGATTGGCTACAACACGCTTTTTGATGGTCACCGTTGTTGTGATTCTCACACTGATTCTTCATGTCTGTGTGTCTAAATTATGATAAACTTTTTTTCCATCATCTGTCTGATTATGGCAAAACTGATTGATCTTTTGTTCATAGTTTTTTTTTTTGTGATCTGTAAGGAAATTCTATGTCAAATACTCAAGTCACTATATGATGATTAAGGCAAGCACAGTCAATGCCATCTTATTGACTTTTGCTCTTGGCTCGTCTGGCTGTTATAACACAGCAATTGCAGCCAAACAAGACCTAATATTGATGATTTAAGGGTCAAGAGCCCAACTAATGCAAACACTGACCACTATAATGGTTGCTTAAAAATGTTGGTTTTCTCCTTTGGTGATTCTGCTTATTAACATCAGGTGTCTTCAATAATGATCAATCATCACTTTGTTAATCACCTAATTATCTCGTTAACTTCAACACTGCTTCTGTGTTTATATGTGTCCACACTCAGAGTGTTAAATTAACACTGGGGATTTTGCTGTGCAGTGATTGTGCTTGTTAACAGCAGGTGTTCATCACTAATGCTCAATCATCACTTAATTTTATGTTAATTTTAATTATGTCATTCACTTCAACACAGCTTCAATGTTACTTTTAATACTCTGTAGTGTGGACCCATATCGACACTGAGCTGTGTTAGTTTGACACCAGGGAATTGTTCCACACATTACTTTGTGACTACAGATGTATACAGTATATTAGGGTTTACTGGCTCAAAATCATAATACTGATAAAAAAAAAAACTTACAGAACTGTTAGGAAAGCAAAATTTGCCTGATTGTCCATGAGCTGTCAGAAAGATGAATATTGTGTCATTTCCTTCACTGTGTGACACAAAAAAAAGAGAAAACATTTATATCTTTCATTATCATTTAAACACCAAAAAAGCCCAGTGTTAAAGGAACTCTCACTGGAGTTTATTTGAGTCCATAATCAAAGTGTTAAAATGGACACCTGAGGCAGTGTTGAAGTGAATGAGGTAATTAAGTGATTAATGAAGACACCTGAAGTTAATAAGCAGAATCACTAAAGGAGAACATCTAATTTTGTAAGTCACCATTATAGCATAATTGCATTTGTTGGGCTCTTGACTCTTAATTTTTTAATGTTAGTTTATATTTAGTTTGAATGTTGTAATTGAGCTATAACAGCCAGACAAACCAGAGGAAAGGTGATTATGCTTTGACATAATCGTTATGTAGTGACCTGGGGGGCGTATTACAGAAAGATCTTTTAAATATATATATTCAGTAGCCATTGTAATATTTAGAACAAAAGCTATTACATAACAGATGGTCCTTGACCAGCACAAGACCATCTTAAACCAGCATCAAAACATACCTAACCATCATATGCTGATTTTTCACCAGGGATTAAGTATATTAATAACTGAACAGGAAGAACAGAGATGTTTAATAGTAGAAAGACTCTTGGAGGACCCAAAACAAGTATAATAATTACAGACTGCCGCACAATTACTGTATATTGGATATTATGGTTAATGCAGAACACCGCAGACACATTTTTGGCAAGTCTTGCCCATTCTTTTTTTGTGTCCTTGTGAGTGAGCGAAGGCAGAAACTTACCAGAAAGTATCGCTTTGAAACTTTGATAAGATCGGTAGGAAAGGCTATTTTCGTGGCACTGAAATTAAAAGGTTGCTTTTGTTTATTTTGTTTACCTCCCCTGCTGAAAAAAACAGCCAAAACCAGCCTAGGCTGGCTGGCTTGTCTTAGCTGGTTTAAGCTGGAAGTAGCTGGTTTTAGCTGGTGCTTTCCCAGCCTGACCAGCTAAGACCAGCTTGACCAGCCTGGCTAGGCTGGGAAAGTGGCCAAAACCCCTCTAAAACCAGCCTGCTGACCAGCTATGAAAAACAATAACATCAGGTGTCTTCAATAATCACTTAATTACCTCAATCACTTTAACACTGCTTCAGTGTTCATTTCACTACTCTTGAGTATGGACTAAACTTCTGGGAGAGCTTTTTTAACACTGTTTTTTTTTTTGCTGTTAAATAATTTCATTATCTTCCGTCCACATCCATATTTGTATCTGAACTGTAATATGACGCACTGACAAGATTGTTTGTTATAGCAAGACCTTGTAATGACTTTTGGATTTCTCTTTTTCACAGCACATCTGTCTCCTTTGAGTGCAGCCAGGAAGTTTTCAGGTGTTACGTCCTGTAAGAGATTGAGAATTGTGCTTACATATAGGACGAAAACATCTGTATTGTGTTTGATAAAAAGAAATTACCTCTCCAGTGTAATCTTTTGGAACCCCTGGATACACATTCGGTCCGTTCGGTTTATTGATAATGTTGCCAGGACAAGGGTTACTGTAAAGGAACATAAATTTTAATGGTACAGCATGACAGTAAAGATCTATGTGAATCTTGTGTTAAATCTGTTATAATTGTACATCAGCAATGAGCCACATGACTTGAAAGAAGTCTCTTACTTCTTATTATGAGCAATGTCATCATACATCATCACCACAATCTGATCGTCAGGAATCCCATTCTGATGTACTATATGATAGGCGTGACACACATTGGCCTGAAATGTTGTCAAAAAAAAAAAAATACATTGGATGAGGGAGTAATGTGCTAGAAACACTGTGTGATCAATGGGTTGATTCACAGAGACGGTACAGAATCACAAGAAAAATTAACAAAATGTCAAATAATACTGTCACTGTAGGCCACATACCTGGTCCCAATAATTGTCCCATGTGTTTGAACCAGCTACAAGCATTATCCACTTTTTTCCATCTGCTGCACCCATTTCAAGAGCAAAGTCTAGTTCAGATAGAAAACAGTGTGTTATTTTAATTCACCAACTGTCATAACAACTGAACAGTGGTGTATAAAGTACCTGGAAGCTATACTTAAGTAAAGGTACAGATATCTGACTTTGGTAGAAGTTAAAGTAACCCTTAAAATATTTCTTGAGTAAAAGTCTTAAAGTATGTGATATTTATTGTACTTAAAGTACATTTAAGATAAAAAAAATAAAAAATTTTGTACTTAAGTATTGAAAGTGAAAGTGTCAGTAAAGGCAGACTGGAAAAGAAGCAAAAAAAAAAAAAAAATATATATATATATATATATATATATATATATATATATATATATATATATATATATATACACACACACACACACACACACACACACACACACATATAGACATATATACAGGTGCTGGTCATATAATTAGAATATCTTCAAAAAGTTGATTTATTTCACTAATTCCATTCAAGAAGTGAAACGTGTATAATGTATACATTCATTCCACACAGACTGATATATTTCAAGTGTTTATTTCTTTTAATTTTGATGATTATAACTGACAACTATTGAAAACCCCAATTCAGTATCTTTGCTGTGCTTCTGACCATTTTGTAGTAAGCAGCGAATATGCTTCGGGAAATATATCGTTTTAAAAGCAAGAGTAAAAGTACACATTTTAATTAAGAAATGTAGTGGAGTAAAAGTATGCTGAAATATAAAAACTCAAATAAAGTACAGATACTCCCAAAAATACTTACTTAAGTATTATTACTTTGCTACATTACACCACTGCAACTGAAATGGTAATATTAATATTCATGTAAAGCAAAGTACACAAAAAATGTACATGCAAGTACACAGAAAATGCCCAGACTCAGTCTGGAAGAAGGGAATCATTAAGTGTTAAATGTGTTAAAAAATAAAACAAACTAGTATAGCTCAATTTGTAACCCAACAGTTGTTTCAGTACATATATTTTCCCATACATGGAACAACCCAACATTTTTTTAGGTTTTAATTAATCTTAAATACAACAATGTAACGAGTGTGAATATTAAAAAAAGAAAGCACCCCAAACAACAATAACAGGAAAAACTTACCGGTGGTTTTAACCCCCTTTCGCTTCGTCTCAGCAGAGATTTCTTAGGACGAGCCCCAAACTGTTAGCGATAAAATGGGATAGAAATATGAAACAGCTAAGACACAGGCTACTCTTCACTAAAAGAATGTTCAAAACAAAAGAAAGTGAAACTATTAAACTAGACTATTAAATTTATATGTATCTGATAAGAATCATGCAGGGTTGGTGTACAGGTCTGGGACTGCTAAATATTTCTTTTCAGCCTAGAACTGCTACAGACCAAACACAACATATCCTGATAGCTGTCAAGCAAGGACCGTCAGATCAATGGTGAAATAAATTAAGTGCATTATAAAATATACAGCAATGTGAAAGACTGACAGCATGACAAGGCACATGAAAACTGTGATTAAAATAAAGTTTAAACTCTTCTTAAATACATGTACAAATGTTACTCAAAAATGAATATGAGCTTTTCTTTCTCATCTGTTATTTTGACTGGATTCAATTTTCTTTTACTGTAAATGCAAATTATTTTTATTTGAAATTTGGCAGAAATGTTGTCAGTAATTCACAGAATGATACAAACATAATTTCACTTAAACACATACCAATAAATAGTAAAGTCAGTAAAACTAAAACTTATTTTGGAAGGGTCTTGGATGTGTGTGAAATCAATGGAGAGGAAAAATCTATTGTTTACTTACCAAACAATAGATCACACCGTCACCAGTTGCTGGATCTCCTGAGCAAGCAAAACACAACAGATATGAAAATACAGTTAGCTGTTAGTGTGATGCAATGTCAGCTAAATATCAAAACACTTCTACCTCTCTGTAACACATCCAGAAATTGTTCTCTACCTGCATTCACTATGTTTCTACATACATACAATTCCTGTTTAATAATTTTCAGACTTTATGAATTATGACTTGATTTAACTGTACAGGCATGTTGCTATAAACCAAAGGTGTAAAGTACAGGTTCAGAAAGTAAAAGGCCTCACCAGGGTTTGTGCTGATCACCTGGATTTGCTAAGACCATTTCTTTCAAGTCGAAAGTAAATCTTGAGTCAAAACCGAAGTCCGCAAACAGTTAAAGTTAATCAAGTGACTAACTAAATGATGAGTGTGCATCAGTGATGAAAACCTGCTGTTAACAAGCATAAAAAAATAGAACTACAACTGACTTCCACCACAACCTTGGATAAATTCAACTGAAAAAAGAAGACATTAAATCTCTCAAGAAATTAAATAAACATCACCAGCTTCACACATTACTAACTGACTTTATTTTATGTCTGCAGAATCTCTTATTGAGAATTAACAGAGGTTTAGATGTTAATGTTTTATTGGTCAAGAAAAAAAAACATGACACCACCATAATTGTAGTCAAGGTTTGTTTTAAGATTTTCTCATTATTCTTATGGTAAATCAACATATTTTACTTCTGAATGATTACAGTATTGTTTCACAGCAAACATTTGTGCATTGCTGAATCAAAATCTTGAAGTAACAAATTTGCATATTTCTTTTCTACTTATAACTCATGATTATCATGAAGTGATTTCTGACTGGTTTATTGACTAAAATTCATCTGTTACAGAACTGCAAAAAAAAGTCCTAATAAACTGCCACAATAACATTAGCAAATAAATAATAATAACAATCTGGCCCAGATTTTAGACATGAACACTTATCATACGATCCTCAACAGTGGTGACAATAATTATTCATACTGCAATGCATAATGGGAGTTTTTACTATGTTGTTACCAGCATGCATTGCAGTATGAAGCATTTTTTGATTGTCACCATTGTTGAGATTAATGTGCTGGTTCTTGATGTCTGTGTGTGTATCAGCACAACCAGAGATCAAGTTTTTATTTGCAGTATATTGTTTAAAATTAATTTAATTAGAACTAATTCGTTAAATCAGCTGGCAGAATTCATGACTGGAATAAATATATTGCAGGACTTTTACTTTTTGACCCCTGAATTTTCCACCTCTGGTAATATGTAAGCTCATTGTGAATTCTAAATGTTGAGCAGGTTGAGAGCAGGCAGTTCAAATATTGGTCACATGGGGCATTCTATATCCTGTTTCAATCACAAGTTGTAATTACAAGTTCGACAAGATTTTTACAAGTTGGAATCTCGTAATTACGTGAATTCCAATATGATGTGAACACATCTTTAGTTCCAACACACCTGTCTGAAATGTTCAAGTGGTATGTTATTAATTGGTTTGGTTATATTGTCCAGGTGTGTTAATTAGGGTAGAAAAACTCTGTAGGACAATGGCCATCCACTTGCTAACACAAACCAAAGTAACAGTAATTAAAGAGTTCACCAAAACATAAATTCAGTTAAATTCAGTACAGATTCAGTACAAATTCAGTATTTTTTGCCTTCATGTTGTTTAATCATTGTTTTGTTTTCAGTTTTTTTAACACAAAAGGTGATATTTGAAAATCATAATGTATTTTCAAGTATGCAAAGGAAAGGATGTAACGTGTAGCCAAGTATGGTGACCCATACTCATAATTTGTGCTCTGCATTAAACACATCCAAGTGTGCATATACAGTAGTGAACACACACCCGGGGAGCAATTGGTGGTTCGGTGCTTTGCTCAAGGGCACCTCAGGTGTGGTATTGAAGGTGGAAAAGGCGCTGTTCATTCACAATCCCTAGCTTCAATTCCTGCTGGTGTGGGAGTCGAACTGATGACCTTTGGGTTACAAGCCTGACTCTCTTACCATTAGACCATGACTGCCCCACCGATCAGGTTTTAATGGTTTGTTGCCCAGTGGTCCCCAAGTCCTGTTTTCAGATGAGATCAATTTTTGCATTTGATTTGGAAATCAAGGTCCCAAAGTCTGGAGGAAGACTTTTGTGAAGAGGCACAAAAGTCAAGCTGCTTAAAGTCCAGTGTGAAGTTTGCACAGTCAGTGATGGTTTGGGGAGCCATGTCATCTGCTGGTGTGGGTCCATTGTCTTCTATCAAGTCCACAGTCAACGCAGCTGTCTACCGGGAAATTTTAGAGCACTTCATGCTTCCTGCCAACAAGCTTTTTGGAAATGATGATTTTATTTTCCAGCAGGATTTTGCACCTGCCCACAAAGCCAAAACTACCAGTACCTGGTTTAATAGCCATGGAATAACTGTACTTGATTGGCCGGCAAACTCGCCTGACTTAAACCCCATTGAAAATCTATGGAGTATTGTCAAAAGGAAGATGAGGGAACAGAGACCCTGAAATGCAGACGAGCTGAAGGCCAATATCAAAGCAACTTGGGTTACCATAATACCTCAACTGTGTCAAAGGCTGATCGCCTCCATGCCACGCCGCCTTGATGCTGGAATTAGTGCAAAAGGAGGCCCAACAAAGTACTGAGGACATAATACAGTACATTAACACACTTTTCAGAAGGCCAACATGTGTTTAAGATCCTTTTTTTATTGGTCACATGAAATATTCTAATTTTGTGAAATACTGGATTTGTTTTTTTTTTTGTTGTTAATCCATAATCATCAAAATAGAAACAAATAAAGGCTTGAAATATTTCACTTTGTGTGTCGTGAACTAATATAACACAAGTTTTACTTTTTGAAACAAATTATTGAAATAAATGGACTTTCCCTCGATATTCAAATTTTTTGGCACATACCTGTACTCACATACCTGATGTCACTGTCATCATTGCATGATACGCATTTCACTCATAAAAATGCAAATCAATGTATAAATTTATTTAAATGTGTTTTTTTCTGGATTTTGTCAGTGAGCAAACATACAAAATCAGCAGGGGATCAAACAGTTTTTTCCTCACTGTATGTCGATGTAATATCTTGTAGTGTAAATCTAACAAATGTATATGGGCAATACGAAAAAATCAATCCTTTTTTTGCACAGGCCCATATGTTGCTATTTTTTTTCAACTACATGTCGAGTTCACCTCTGTTTATTTAAGACCATTAAGCAGAGCACTGCTTAAAGTTCCAGCCTATCTCAAAGTAAAGACAGATGTGTGAGCATGTTGACCATGTTTTTTTTTTTTTTTTTTTTACTGTTGGTTGGGGTGCTTTCTCTTTTATATTCACACTCATTTTATTCTTGTATTTAAATTTAATTCAAATGTACAACCTAAAAATGTTGGGTTGTTTTCAACAGTAAATTCCCCAGTGTTAAATTAACACCGCTCAGTGTTCATATGTGTACCACCAGCATTGTGTTAAAAGTAACACCAAAGCAGTGTTAGAGTTATTAGGTACTTAAGGGGTTAATTAAGTGGCAATTGTTTGATTATTAAAAGACACCTGATAAGCAGAATCACTGAATGAAAGAAAAACACAAGAACTACAACTGACTTCCGGCCACAGCCTTAGATGAAATCAACTGAAAAGACTTAAAGTCAGTCTGGTTTGTAATAAGAGAGATTTCATCTCTCATTAGTCTACAGTTCTAAAAATAAACAGTATTAGATGTTGTTTTATTAAAAATCTTGTTTAATGGATGGGAAAATATATGGACTGAAACAAATGTTGGGTTACAAATGACCCTAGATTGTTTCAACGCATGCAGCCTAGTTTAATTTTAACCCAACAGTTTCACTTTCTTTTGTCTAGAGCTTTCTTTTTCATGGCATGGAAACCACCTACAGGATAAAGATGAAATCAGGTTATTGTAAAACACTTTTAATGATTCCCTCCTCCCAACTACTACACAGCAAAATCCTCAGTGTTAATTTAACACTCTGAGTGTGGACACATATAAACACTGAAGCAGTGTTGAAGGTAATGATATAATTAGGTGATTAACAAAGTGATGATTGAGCATTATTGAAGACACCTGATGTTAATAAGCAGAATCACCAAAGGAGAAAACCAAAATTTTTAAGCAACCATTATAGTGGTCAGTGTTTGCATTAGTTGGGCTCTTGACCCTTAAATCTTTAATACTAGATTTTGTTTGGCTGCTGTATTTGAGTTGAAACAGCCAGACAAGCCAAAAGCTCAAGTCACCAGCTGATTATGTTTTAACATATTCATTGTTTGATGTAAATCACCTAGAGTCTAATCTCTAAGTTAGGTTTTTTTTTTTGTTTTGTTTTTTGTAATAGCCTTGACAATCCACAGAAGATCCAGCACTTCCTATACATTTTGGAAAGATTTTTTTTACAACCTGTTTAAAAAAAAAAGGATTTCACCTAGGCACACACAGACATCAAGAACCAGCCCATGAATCTCAACAATGGTGACAAACGGCATATTCAGATAAACAGATCAACTCTGAACTCTCATAATTTATTCATGCCGCAATGCATGATGGGAGTCATGGATGAGTTCTGATTGGCTACAACACGCTTTTTGATGGTCACCGTTGTTGTGATTCTCACACTGATTCTTCATGTCTGTGTGTCTAAATTAAGATAAACTTTTTTTCATCATCTGTCTGATTATGGCAAAACTGATTAATCTTTTGCTCACAGTTTTTTTTGTAATCTGTAAGGAAATTCTATGTCAAATACTCAAGTCACTATATGATGATTAAGTCAAGCACAGTCAATGCCATCTTACTGACTTTTGCTCTTTACTTGTCTGGCTGTTATAACTCAGTAATTGCAGCCAAACAAGACCTAATATTGATGATTTAAGGGTCAAGAGCCCAACTAATGCAAACACTGACCACTATAATGGTTGCTTAAAAATGTTGGTTTTCTCCTTTGGTGATTCTGCTTATTAACATCAGGTGTCTTCAATAATGATCAATCATCACTTTGTTAATCACCTAATTATCTTGTTAACTTCAACACTGCTTCAGTGTTTATATGTGTCCACACTCAGAGTGTTAAATTAACACTGGGGATTTTGCTGTGTAGGATCATTGTGCATTAGAAGTAAAGTAGATTGAGTTTGGGTATTTTGCATGTACATTTTGTGTGTACTTTGCATTACATAAATATTAATACAATTTCAATTGTTATTACAGTTGGTGAATTAAAATAACAGACTGTTTTCTATCTGAACTATACTTTGCTCTTGAAATGGGTGGAAAACAGTCGGTAATGCTCATAGCTGGTTCAAACACATGGGACAATTACAGGCACCAGGTATGTGGCCTGCAATGACACTATTTTTTCACATACTGTTTATTTTTCTTGTGAGTCTGTGTCTTCTCTGTGAATCAACCCATTGATCATACAGTGATTCTAGCACATTGCTTCATTATTCAAGGATGTTGTTGTATGATGTCTTTTTTAACACCTTCATTTCAGGCCAATGTGTGTCACGCCTATCAGATACCATCAGAATGGGATTCCTGATGATCAGATTGTGGTGATGATGTATGATGACATTGCTTATAATAAGAAGTAAGAGACTTCCTTCAAGTCATGTGTCTCATTGCTGATGTACAGTTACAGCAGATTTAACACAAGATTCACATAGATCTTTACTGTCATGCTGTACCATAAAAATCATCCATAATTAATATTATATCCAATGTATTATCATGTGTATAATGGGACATAAATGTTTTTTTGTCACAAAATGTCCAATATAACGTTTTATCTTCCTTTACAGTAACCCTTGTCCTGGCAACATTATCAATAAACCAAACAGACCGAATGTGTATCCAGGGTTTCCAAAAGATTACACAGGAGAGGTAATTTCTTTTTATCAAACACAAAATGTACTCGGTTACTTGCGTAACCTTGGTTCCCTGAAATACAAGAACGAGTACTGCATCTGCTAAGATGCTTTTGGGGAAATGTGATGGCCGAGGCCACACATAAATGCATCTGGTTTGCTTTGTGTTATAAAGTTTTGATAAGTTGCTGATGTATTGGATGTAATTGTTTATTGTTATTTGTAAATTTGAATTACATTTTTGTATGTTTGTTTTTGATTTATGTGTCTAAATATTTATGCTCTAAGTTAGGTAATTGGTGCCATCTTTATGAGTGCTAAAGAAGGGCAGGCTGTTCCTAATAATTTTTATTCGCTGGAGTGCTCGTATAGGGGCTGGGTTGTGTTTGTTCATGGAGTTTTTGGGTTGGGGATCCCAGTAGTAACATCAAAGCCCTGGAACTCCATGTTTTCTTTATTTGTGTGATTCGCTTTATTTTTCTACACTGTAAAAAAACAACCTATAGAATCTACTCAATAAAATGAGGTAAACTGAGGTAACAATTTACACTCAGTTTGTTTGGGTAGATTCTATCCTATATGTCTGAGTAAAGAATACCTGAATTTATCAGCTAAGACAAACTAAAAAAAAGTAGGTAAAGTCTACACAGCAAAAAGCCCAGTGTTAAATGGGGGAGTCCCGCGGGAGTTCATAATTCTGTTTTAAAATAAACTTAATTTCAGCCACTGAAACCATTTAGAGTTCTATTTCCTTTATTTATTATAACTGCCTTGTGGTTTCACAGCAGCAAAAAAAATGATAAAGCCTGAATTTTTTTTTTACAATTTTGAATAGACGTCTTACAAGCTCCTCCGATCAAAAAAAAAAACTTTCAGAAGTTGTTTTTTTAGGCACACACAGACATCATGAATCAGCATATGAATCTCAACAATGGTGACAAACAGCATATTCAGAAACAGATCAACTCTAAACATCATGGAAATCATCAGCTCATAATTTATTCATGCCACAATGCATGATGGGAGATATGGATGAGTTTTGATTGGCTACAACATACGTTTTTGTTGGTCACCATTGTTGTGATTCTCATGCTGATTGTTGATGTCTGTGTGTCTAAATCTAAAAAACATTTACATTTTTTCCGGTCAAATAAATTTCAGAAACACCTGTCTGATTAAACCAACATAAACAAAATACAACTCACTTATTCTGATCGTTACTTCATGATTTTGTCAAAGCCACAAAATCTCATTTCTTCTGGTTTGTCTGACTGTTATAACTCAATTACAACACCCAAACAAAATCTAATGTTAAGAAGTTACTGGTAAAGAGCTAAACTAATGCTAACACTGACCACTATAATGTTGAGTTACAAAATTAGATTTTCTCCTTTTGGTGATTCTGCTTATTAACATCAGGCGTCTTTAATAATTTTAATACTCTTGAGTATGGACTCAAACTCCCGCGAGAGTTCATTTAACCAGAGGTGGGTAGTCCAGGGGTCAGAAAGTAAAAGTCCTGCCATATATTTGTTCCACCCATGAACTGATGAAATGATTTCACCAGAGGTGGAACCAAGTCCTTCTGTTCAAGTCACAAGCGGTTCTCAAGTCAAATCCCAAGTCCTCAAAGAGTTAAAGGTAATGAGATAATTAAGTGACTAATTAAATGATGATTGTGCATTAGTGATGAACACCTGCTGTTACTGAGAATAACAGAGGATCAGATGTTGATGTTTTATTGGTTAAAATGATGCTACCATCATGGAGATAAGTGTTTGCTTTAGTTGGGCTCTTGACCCTTTTGGTAATTCAAAGTAAATTGCTTCTAAGCAATTGCAATATTGTTTCACAGCAAGTGTTTGCACATTATTGAATCAAAAGCTTATGGTGGCAGAGATAACATGTTAGATAACATATTTTGCTTTTAAATCATTTGAGTGAACATCATGTAATGGTGATTCTTTGGTTTGTAAATTGACACAAATTATCAAACAACTGGATAAAAAGCCAAATTAGGAAATGGCACTGCAAAGCTTAAATATTGGGGGAAATTTGCAGCAGCTCAGGCTTTTAGACCTGAACACATATCATACGATCCTCAACAGTGGTGACAATAATTCTTCATGCTGTAGTGCATGATGGGAGTTTTTACTATGGTGTTACCCAGCATGAAGAATTTAGTTGATTGTCACCATTGTTGAGATTCATATGCTGGTTTCTTGATGTCTGTGTGTGTCTAAAAACACAAAAGCTAAAATATTTACATGCCCCACGTATGAAAGAACTCTTATTAATTTTGAATTATCACAACTAAACTATAATTCCATGCCAAGCTTCACAGGACTGGTTTTTCAAAACCTAAACTTGAACACAAATAAAGCTACTTTCTATATAATCAGGTCACATACAGTCTTGATCTCACTATTTTACAACACTACATACGTTGCGGCATAATTAGTCAAGGATCTAGAGTCCAACTAAAGCAAACACTGATCTCCATGATGGTAGCATCATTTTAACCACTAAAACATCAACATCTGATCCTCTGTAATTCTCAATAACAGCAGGTGTTCATCACTAATGCACAATCATCATTTAATTAGTCACTTAATTATCAATTACCTTTAACTCTTTGAAGACTTGGGATTTGACTTGAGACTCGCTTGTGACTTGAACAGAAGGACTTGGTTCCACCTCTGGTGAAATCAGAGTTCATCAGATTTCATCAGTTCATGGGTGGAACAAATATATGGCAGGATTTTTACTGTGTTTATCACTAATGCACAATCATCATTTAATTAGTCACTTAATTATCTTATTAACTTTAATTTTTGGAGGACTTGGGATCTGACTTTAGACTCCCTTGTGACTCGAAAGGAAGGACTTGGTTCCACCTCTGGTGAAATCAGCTGACTGAGTTCATGGGTGGAACAAACATATGGCAGGACTTTTACTTTCTGACACCTGGACTACCCACCACTGCATTTAACACTGGGCTTTTTGCTGTGTAGACTTCACCTACTTTTTTTTAGTTTGTCTTAGCTGATAAATTCAGGTATTCTTTACTCAGACATATAGGATAGAATCTACCCAAACAAACTGAGTGTAAATTGTTACCTCAGTTTACCTCATTTTTTTGAGTAGATTCTATAGGTTGTTTTTTACAGTGTAGAACCTTCATTAACAAAACAAATAAAAATAGCTTACACCACGTTATATGTCTAGGCCAATATAAAATAACAAATAACGTGGGCTACATAAAGTTTAAACACTGTGGAACCAAATAAGAAACAAATTTTCAAAAAAACTTCCAAAATCAACACAGATAAATGACAAGAGTCAACACATTTTTCAAAATGAAAAGCACTGCCAAACAGGACCTTTTGCATTTCATCTCTAAACTAAATCTTCCACCATCATCTTGTCTGTTTCACCTTACCAGACTTTTTTTACTCTCTGTACACCAGTCATTGTTAATTCTAAATTTGAATGTAGAATGTAAGTTACATAAATATGAAATATAGAATATGGGCTAAAAAACAAAACAAAACAAAACAAAACAAAAAACAGTGCTGCTGGCTCGTCTGCCAGTGCGTCCTCCCAACTGACACTTTAGATCAGCGGTTCTCAATTCTGGCCCTTGGGCACCACTGCCCGAAACGAAACTCTACACTGGACTTTTTGTGTCAGCACGTCATAAATAGAACGCGGCAGCAGCAGCAGCTTACTGTCCGAAATTTGTCTTATCGCGCCACGCCGTATCCAGTGTAGACAGCATCATTGATTACAATGGGTTCTGCAGGCACAAACGTGCTGCTCTCTGACTATCAAAACTACAATTTGCTCCACTCGATTGAAACAATCTCGTATGTCCGCATCTTAAAATGTCCACTCTACAGAAATCTACACTAAATAAATTATCATTTAAAAAACTAAAATAAACTCACCTGCTGTTTAGGAGCCATAAGCTTGACTTCTCCAACACTTTGACTCGGGATCTGACTAGGTGCCTTAAAACCAAATGACAAGCGGTCAACGACCGACATTTCAGTTAGCCTGCCGCACTGAACATCAAATCCTTGACCTTCCGAACCTACAAACAAATAATTTCGTTAAAATCACTAATCTATATATAATGACTGGATCGCTCATTGAATTCTAAACTGCCGTAAGACAGTGAAGCCACCGAAAGTGTTCGATCACAGATGTGTTAGGTGATGTTTTCTCATTAAAATCATAAATTATTACTATATTCCTACAGAAGCTGATTAAATGTTAATTGCTTTTCATCTTTCTTCTGAAATTCTTCTGTTGTATGTTTTCACATTTTATGCATATCTCAGTTATCTCTTGTATGCCCTAGCCTTACACTGTAAGAAATATAAACTTCCTAATTTCTCACTTTAAAACTCCCTACCCTTCTGCTTATTATCACAATTACATTGACAATTGTTATTTAGGCCTATCTCCCTCTTTTACTGCGCAGTCACTTTTACTCTTACTATTCCATATCTGTATTTTCCACTGTCATACTAATTTCTCTACTTCCCCATTCCCAGCCACTCTAGTATATACCAGAACCCACAACTGATCTTATTTTTCTATTCCAACATATAATGACTAAAATATCTCCAAAACAACACCTTCTCTCTGCTTTCTCACTGTTGAACACGTAGTCATAATAACACTTCAGTCTATCCATATTAAAGTTTTGTTTACTCCTATTTCAATTATTCTG
Organism: Cirrhinus mrigala; assembly: GCA_036247105.1. Lineage (NCBI taxonomy): Eukaryota > Metazoa > Chordata > Actinopteri > Cypriniformes > Cyprinidae > Cirrhinus > Cirrhinus mrigala. Next base: position 1,480,817 of record JAMKFB010000915.1, read on the forward strand.
TTCACTAACATCTAATTACTGCTTCTTCTTTCACACTTTACATTCCACCAATATAACAAACACCACATTTGTCACTTAAAAAATCAAAACTCTTAATTTTAAACCATATTCTTTCTGTGAAAAATGATTACTATTTTATTTATTTATTTATTTTTATTTATTTATTTATTTATCTTTTATATTTATTTATTAAAATAACTTAATAAACCCTCACACAACATAATGACTTAATCTGACGACATAAACTTATTCACATCTTATTCTCATTACTTATTCACAATATATCACTACTCTCAATACTGTATTGCTCTTATAAAACAGTTACTACACAATATAAATGTTAAAAACCAATGGACAATACAGTTTCACCACCTTTTAGACAAGATTAACAAAACTACAACAAATCTCACTGTTTACTCTCAACTAATACTCCTAAAAAGATCTATAGCTGGGGTAGCAACCGTCAATACTGGAGAACCGCAGCCCTGCATAGTTTTGCATCAACCCTAATTAATCACATCTGAACAACCTAATCAAGGTCTGAAAAGTTGCTATAAAGCTACAGGCAGGTGAGTTTTACTTACGGTTGGAGCTGAACTCTGCATCAACTCCGATCTATAGGTTCAATCCAATTCAACTCAACCACAGGTCCCTAGCTCAACTTTCTAATTTTGCTAATATTTATTCTGAAAAAACGTAAATATGTATAGTGATGAAACCCAAAATATTAAAAGTCACGGATAAATATTTACTGAGTAATCCACTATTTCTACGTAACCACTGAAAATGGGTATTACACACGTTACGACCCATCTAGGTCCGGCCCACAACAGAAACAACTCTTAGACATGGGCTTAGTTTTCAGGAATTTATTACAATAAAGAAAATTGAAAGAAAGCAAACAGGGCAAACTTCAGGTTCCGACAAGGCCAAAACGGTGAGCGTTCAAAGAAGCTCCCGAAAAAGATGAATGGAAGATTTTTAAACACTCGTCATGTGATCACCACCAATAGGAGGCAGCCTTCAATAATGACAACAGCCAATCATGGAACAGCCACCTCTGCAACACAAAAGACATACATAAATACAACAAAAGAGAAACAAATACAACTGAGGTTGTAACACACAACACTCTGAATATGAGGCCTCATTAACATCCACATATCTTTAACACTGAATAATACAAAACCTTGAAAATAAACATTCCACAACAAAACTTTATTAAGAGAGACAATCTAAATTATACTGTGATATCTTTAAGACTTATAAGCACACAAACTGTACAAAAATAATATCTATGGCACTTCTGTTTTGACAGATCTTCTTTCCTCCTTTTGAACAGTCATTGGCACATAATGCAACAAACACTGATAAATCCAACAGACTTTACTAGTAGACCTACCAATCTCTGTATACAAGTAACATTATGATGCTGCCATCTTTAAATCATTTTTACCCCCCTGTAATTTGGCTCTGAATCTCAACTGAAAATTACCATTTCAACCTCACTCTACAAAATACTTACTAAGTAAATTTCATCCACAATATTTAATATTTTAACTTTCAGTAGTATACATATTTATCTTTCTTCAAAATAAATATTACCAAAATGTTTCACACATTCACACAATATGCATATCATATTTTTCATTAAATATCCAAAATTATGTAAAAAAAACCCTACTTTTCTGAACAGGGCCTGTGTTTTCCACTGAACCACAAAAAACCACTACAGCACAATTATCTACACCCTCTAGGTTAATAGTTGTTACCCTGTTACCTTTCAGTACCTATAACAAAGAAATTAAAATAAATAAATAAATAATTGAATAAATAATAATAATAATAATAAATAAAATATAGCTGCAAGCAGCAATTACCGGGGTTCGAGCATATAAGGAATTTATTACATTTAAGGATTTTATTGCATCTAATGTGTAGGATAACCTGAGATTTTGGCCTAAAACCTCAAAATGTTAATGATGAAGAATATTGCAACACATACATATTTAATCTGAAATGAAAGGTTAATATAAAGTAGGTATATGTTTACATACACATGAAAAGATATTCTGTTGTATATACAGAGATTTTAAAGTAAATGATAGGTAACAATATGTTTACTGCAGGTTTTGTGTTTATAATGCAAATTTCAGGTCTCACTGTATTAATAATGTGGCATAATTGCAAAATGTGATCCTTAACTTTAAATGAAGTGATAAACTTTGAGAAAATGTGATTTTAATTGTCATAAAATTGGTTTTAAATTTGTTGAATGTCAGTAACTAAGTAAAACATGATTTTTCATGATTTTTAAAGTGTAATTTTTTTGTTCAGTGATCATAAATTTTTGCATGATTGTTTAGAATCATATCTTGCATGATTTTATATAGTTGTGATGTTTTGAGTTTTCTTTTACGATGTATAGAGTAGATGAAGTTCTTATTATGAGATGGCACTGTTATAAAATTCTAAATGGAAATGTTTAAACTTTTTATTGTTTACAGAATTGTTATTGTTTACTGATAATTATTTTAACAGTGTAGAGAATTGTATTGAACAGTGTTTTGTTGATTTTGAGTTAAAAACATAGGAGTAGTTCACAAAAGCTTTTTTTTATATAAAAAAAACAGTATGAAATATTTAAAGAAAAGGTGGAGTGATAGTAGTGATGTTAGAGGCAAAGTTGTTTAGAATGAGTAGATATATTATATTATATGAAAGGGTATAGTTTTTGTGATTATATGACAATATTTTTAGCTAATATGCTAAAAAAAAAAATATTTTTAATATTTTTAAAAATGCCATTGAACTCTTATAAATGTTAGGCATTATAATAGGGTTTTAGGACCACATGCTTGAATCAGTAAGGTTTGAAAAGAATTTACAGGTTTTGTTGCTTTGTTTTTTTTTTTGTTTTGTTTTGTTTTTTTAATGTTTCTAGGTAGTGATGTATTTCTATTTTAAAATGAAAAAAAAATTTTTTTTTCAAGAAAATGATAATCGTTTGACTGGGCTTTCTTTTGTGCAACGTAATACATTTCATTGAAATAACTATTTCAGAATGTTTTATTTTGCTGTATGGACATACAGTAAATGTGAGTGGTGAAGCTGTGCTACCGACTAGTCAGTGTAAAGAAGCATAGATCAATCTTCAGTTAAGTATAAAGAGCAGTAATAACTTTTTTTTAGGTATTATGCTCAGTTTTGGACAAGTTATGGTAAGTGCAAATATTGTAATGCAAATCACCTGAAGATACAGAGGATGGAGAATTAAAATTTTTTTTTAATGTACTGTATCATAGCAATGGGAATGTTTTATTTTGTCAGGATTTAAGTTATGCACAGGTGTAAGTTTAAGTATGCACAGATGCCTGAGAAAAATGTTGATAGATAATAAATGTGGTAGAATGAGTATTGTAGAGACATTTTGTGCTTTTTCCATAAGGACACAGAAACTATGTTGAAATTAAGTGATTTTTATGTGATTTTTTTTTTTTTTTGTTTGTGTAGTAAAATATCATTAATTGATAGTTGCCATAAGTAGTTCATATTTTGCACAGTTAGGTCATAAGCATTAGGTGTCTTTTTGTTTCAACTTTATTTATATGGTTTATAGTTGAAATAGTAACGTGGTACTGTTGACACACAGTTTCTTTAATGTTGTAAAGCTGGCTAGCTATTTAGAAATTTAAAAAATTACCAAATTACAGTTTTGCAACTTTTTTTTTTTATTTAGATTTATTTATTTGCTTTATTTAATCAGGTAATGAAGTATAAAGTGTGCATTTGTTTTAAAGGGGAAAATGTAAAACCTTAATTTATGAGGTTATGGGATATAGGTGTATTCAATCATCATCTGTCTTAATTGTTTTGGTAATAGTGAATAATGTTATGAATAAGTTCTGATCAAACAATGGGGGGAGAATATTAAACATTAAAGATGTAAATATTGCTGATGGCGATACATTGTTACAATTTTTTACTGTAGATTACAAAGTGTAGTTGGTGGTCCAGTGTAGATATATAAGACAGCTTAAAATGTCAGGTTTTTTTAAACATTATTTATTTTAATGCTTATATTTTTTCTTGGGCTCATATAGTAGGGGACCGATCCATGGATGGCTGAATACTGTGAAAGACTGACTTTTCAGAGGCATATGTGTTATATGCTGGATGGAGATTAATATTTTTGAAATGGTTGTTTCTGTGAAATGTGTTATATTGTACAGAAGAAAGCCCAGAGAAATATAATTTGGTTGAAAAGAAAATCAAAAACAAAAACGAATTGGACTCATTTTAAAATAGAAATAGGTCATTACCTGCATAGGTTAAAATAAATAAGAAATAATAAAGCAATAAAACCTGTAACTTATTTTAAAACTTTAATTGCATTGTTTGAATAATTTGTAGGTATTTGTAGGTACTTGTTATGGACATGATTTTCTTATTGCTTTTCTTATTTGATTTATTTATTTTTTAATTGTGTGTTTATTATGTTTTGATGTCATTTATGTTATTGTACTTGTATGTTGTTCTAAAGATTGGAATTAGGAAAGAATGAACATAAAAATTAAAGGAGTATTTTTTTTGAATGTAACAGAGGAATGATTGATGATGTTACTGGTCCAGATTTGGTTGATCAATTACTGAAAAGGGGGTGCATTTTGAGAAGTTTTGTAAGAAAATGTAATTTTTTTTGTGGTTTTTTTTTCTGTATTAATAAAAAAGTGATGCATTGAAATCCAGACTATTAGTTTTATATGTTTATTCGTATGATTGTTGTTTGTAGGAAAGGGATATCTGGAGAGTGTCCATATGTGGAAAACAAATTTTGAAGTTGTTTATCCCTTTTCTATATCTGTGAACCAAAAAAGGAAAAATAGAGTTGCAATGTTGTTGTTTTTTTTCATTTTGAACAGAAAAAAATTGAATTAGCAATTTTGTAGTTCATGCTTATTTAATTTTAAATTAAAAAATAACTATAAAATTGTACATTTTGTGTGCTTTTGTAAAGGATCAGTTTAGTGTACTGGTGTTATTATATTGCTGTTTCAGTTGTATGATGGTCATTTGTTGTTTGAGCACATGAAAAAAAAATAATAAGAAGTGGTGTTAATTTGTTGAGTTGTACAATTGTCAGTTGTATTTTTTATATGAACTAAATAGATCAACAGAAGTAATGTTTAGGTCTATCTATCTATCTACGCATCTATCTATGTATGTATGTATCTATCTATCGATCTATCTATCATACAGCCATCCAATAGATGGCGCTATTGTAATTGTGAGATTAGCCATTGCTAATTATGTGTAGAAGAAACAGACGAAGAATCACCACCATCTGTAAAAGCGCACATGGAAAAATGACTTCCCCGTCACCTAACAAATTTAAGAGCGACGACAAAAGTGATTCAGTGTGTGGGTACGTGCACAACGTAAGCCCATTAAAGACCGCCGTTAAGACCTGTAACAAATATTTCAATGCTGTGCTACAAGTGGATCGTGATGAGTTTCACAATGTGGTTGTTTTTGCGGCTGAAAAACACACTGCGTTTGTTCAGGCAAACAAAACCAAAGTCCCGTGAAACTCAAGTTGTTCAAGCGTGGAGTTAGTGAGTATCCTTTCAGTTATTTTTTTTTATATTTTTGACAGTGTTGGGCAGTAACTAATTACTTGTAATTTACTTAATGTAATAATACTAGTTTTTGCAGTAACTAGTTGTGTAAATAATTATTAACAAGACTTCAGTAACAATATTACAGTTACCATCCATAAAATAGCTTAGTTACTTAGTTACTTTTAATGTCCCAAGCCCGTTGATTTAAAATCCAACAATTAAAAAAATATATTTTCATAATTGTCATGACTGGTACATGTATGTGATGTGCAGCAGGCAAGCTTGGAATATGGAAAAGCTTACATTCAGCAGATAGAAATATTGCATTATATTGATTTTGTCAGAAAAAGAGATGATCTGAACAATGTTGTATAAGTTGTAGGTTTACTTCACTGTGGCATTACATCTGACTCACATCCTTGTGATAAGCATGTGCTACATTATATTACTATAATTAAAAATCTTTCTGGAACATTAAACCGTTTTTTACAAATTATGTGATTTCACAAAATGCATAATGAAATATAATTGTATATGGGTAACAGAGAAGTTACAATCAAGCTACTCATGACAGTGACAATAATACAACACTTATATTTGAATGTCAGTATGAATCACTACTGATTGTTTGTAGTTATGACTTATGACTGCGATCAAATGTGGATTTTGGTCAAATGATGAGGCAGAAATATGTTGTTAGTAACATTCTAGGAGAATTTTATGCTGAAGATAAACAGTTACAACTTCTGTGGGGTGTGAAGAAAACGTAATGTAACTAGTAGTGTATGTAATTACTGTTGCCAGAAAGCAATAAGTAAAGTAACAATATTTTTAAATGAGTAATTAGTAATATATTATGTTCTTTGAGTTAGTAAGTAGCTCAACTCTGATTAGTGATTAGTAATATGATTCTTTCTATAGGTAAGGATGGTGATGAGTATGACATACAGTGTGAAGCAATACTGACATTTCTGTCGTCCAGAAAGTCAGTTTCCCTAGTAAAGCACCACCCTTAAAGTTCAAGACGATATGTGAGGTCAAGGAAATGGCTCCGAAGCAAAATGTAAGTTATTTATTTTGTGCTATGTGTGTCAGTCTGGTTAATTGGTGATAATTTGTGTATGTTAGTGATTACTATACATATATTTTATGGTGATGTGTTGTTTTGGTATATGTGTTTTGAAGTATATTTACACACATTTTTGATTTTATGATGTTTAAGCTGTTATACTTTTGATTCAACAAATTTTCTTTGCTCTGGATGTGGCCTATGTTAATATTTGGTGTCCATGTTTTTAGCTAGAAAACTAATGTTTTTACTAAAAAACTACTATAACTCAATAGAAAATGAGGGAAAGGATGGAAACTACTGTGGCTGATATATGGACCTTATGTGGTATTCTTATATGGTTCAGTTCTATTAAAGGTTTGATGGCCCTTATGTGGGTCACATGTGGCTGATAGAAAAGGTAGTATTTAATGCTATTTATATGATGTATTTTTTAATTAAAATATTCATTATATAGTAAATCATCTATACTTTTTAAGCACAAATTTGGTTTTAGTGTAGTACAATTTTAATAACAGAAGTATAATTAAAATATAGTACAGTATAAGTAAATGTCAAATAGGTAAATAAATGTACAATAATGCATACTTTTAGTAAGTGTCACAAGCTTTTCTCATGGACAGCTTGTGAGGAAATGTAGAGGAAAAAAAGGACATGAGGATATCATAATTAGTATCTTGTTAGATATTGTTTGAATATTAGCAGTAGTCATGACATAAGTGCTGCTGTGTAGGGTTCTTTAAATTTCTAAAATATCAGCTGCTGTAAGTATTTTTAGATATAATACTTAATAATATACACAATGTTAATGAAAATGTGGAATGTAAATATATCCAAACATCTAAATTGCTTATAGGAAGTTTTATAGGAAAGTAACAGGTTGTGGACAGTAGGGCTGTCACAGTTTTTCCTTTTTCACACCATGGTTATTGTGGCCAAAAGAATTTACTATATATATATATATACATATACACGTTTATTTTACTTGTGCAGCTCTTAAAAAGGGTCATAAAATGCCTTAAATTGATATTTAAAAATTCAGCAAATACCCTGTAAATAGTGAAATAAAATTCCTTCCTTGATATTTGTTGATATTTGTGTATTGAAAATATTTTTGATTGATATTTAGACTCCTATCTGATTTTCTATATTTTTAAAAAAAATGTCTTTTTTATTTGGGCTTGTTAAATTCATTTTTGGGCTACCAAAATCTGAAGAGTCCCTGTCTGAAGGGCTATCAGAGATTTAGAAATTTTGCAAGCTGTGGAGTCTCATATTTTAAATGTGATTTTTCTGTTGTCACACCCATGGACTTTCTAGTTGGTTTCTCCCATCTCCCCTCCAGCTCTGTGTGTTTTGGTTTCTCCTTCATTGTCTGCACCTGTGTGTGTAATCAGTATGTGTGTATATATAGCGTGTGTTTTCACTCCTGCCTTGTCGGATGTTAATGTTACCACCCTGTGTTCCCTTGTGGATTATTAAAGACTGTTCGTTTCACTACGTCGTTGTTCGTCTGTTCCTGCCTGAAACGTGACATCTGTTTTGTGGAAGAAACTATGTATGCTTATGTAACAGACATTGTTTTTTTGTATGTGTTTAAGTTAATGTTTTTGTTTTTTCTTTCAGGTTGCTGTTGTCAAGGTGAAGGTGGTTCATGTTGGTTCTGCAAATGAAACTGTTGAAATCAGGGGAGTACCCATAGAAATGCAAACGTGCTACATAGCTGATCACACGGATCATATAAAGCTTCAGTTGTGGGACACACAATTGGGAGCACTGGTCAGTGGGAAGTCAAATGACATTACCAATCTCTCCACCAGGGATTTTGGAGGTGTTCTGTATCTGACAGCGACTCGATTTACAGAAATGAAACGTGGTAAATCTGTCTGGTTCAGGCTTAGATTTGCCATTTACAATTGATGGAGAAGTAACAAGCCTGACTGCTAACATTAATGGTGCTGAGGTTAGCATTCGTTGTTGCTGTGTCAAGTGTTATGCCTGGCAGGATGAGTTTAAAGCAAAAGCAAAGTATCACCGTTGTGTAAGATCTGGGCTTCTGCAAAATATTGCCAGTTTTCAGGCAAGTGTCACTGCAAAAATCTCTGTAGCAGGTGACTTTGGTGAAGATGACTTCAAACTGTCCAATTCAGTTTAGAAGAATTATTTGCAGGAAGAGGGACTGGTAAAGTTGCTCTTGGATGCACAGAATGTTCAGGAGCATTTACTGGAAATGGGGATGTGTTCTTTCAAGATCCAAAACAATGTTGTGACGCCATTTAGTCAAGTGAAGGATGAAAGAAAGTCTGAAGGTGAATGTGAATTTGCTTGGAGAGGCAGCCAATTTGGTTGGAGAAGATGAGGAAGGTGAGATGGAAAGTTTGTTTGATGAGTGTGTAGAAATGGGAAGTAAGGTTTTGTTGCCTGAGGCTATGCCAACTGAAGCCAAGAGGTTGGACAAACCTGCTGAAGCTGGCAATTAGTTGTATAATCCTGCCAATTGAAAGTGCAATGCAGTGCAACATTGAGTGAGCATGTTGGTTTATTATTGTGTATGGGGTCTTTTATTTAAAACAGAAAAAGTGCTGTTAATTTATTAGCTGTTTTTATTTAAGATTTTTTTTTTTTCTACTAAAAGAATATTAAAGGATTTTTAGATATTAGGATTTTTTTTTAGATATTAATATTTATATTTATATTAATACAGTTTTTTTTTTTTTTTTTTTTTTTTTTTTTTTGAACATGCTCATTTATAACTTGGTTCATTTAAAAATGTTTCGCCATTACTGATATTTTAACTTGAAATGGCGTTATAAACATTGTTTATTTTATATACATTTATATCGTTTTTTGGCAGGTTTGCTGAGTAATAGTTAATGTAACAGTGTTAAATGTAGTTTTAAAGGATTGATGTTAATGGTGTTTTTCCACCTGTTTAATAAGGGTTACACTTTAGCGTAAATTTATTTATATTGTGGTAATTGTAATGCCTGTTTTTTTTTTTTTTTTTTTTGTTTGTTTTTTTTTTTAATGGAAAAAATATTTACATTTAACATGTAGTTTTGTTTTGAAAAGAATTGTCTAGAGAGACAAATTTTCTTTTTGTATACCATAAGTGGTTTGGCAATTTTGAAGATATTTTAAGGAAATACAGTATTTAATTGAATGTTTTGTGGCAGTGCCACTGTTTATTTTCTTTTCACGGTTAGCACATATATATATATAAAAAAATAAATAAATAATAAATAATAAAAAATAAATAAAATAAAACTTTCTAACTCGGAACTACCCCGTGAACCGGAAGTAGAGGACAGAGGCGGATAAAAGGGAGCTGGACGCATCCGGAAGTACTGCGCCATAGACTCGTGTATTGCCGTGAGCACCTGTGTGGCCTACCTGCCTTGGGACGGAGTGCTTGTTGCTATGCGAATAACCTATCACTGTGGAGTTTGAAGACCATCGCGGGCACGAAGCTCAGGCTTTGCATGTGTTTGCAACGATCACGAACTTGCTGTAGTTGGATAAGGACCGAAAGGAGGAAGCTTCCGTTGGCATGGTGGCCTACGTTTTACCTCTCTACGGATTCGGGATCTATGGCGCAGTCTTTTGGAGGACTGAACGCGGACTGATGTTTGTATATTTTTTCACGTGGATTAAACCCTCATCTTTCATCTGAACTGCAACATTGAACTTGAGACGTGTCATTGTCATTTCTTTTGTTTTTGTTGTTTTGTTTTTGTTGGGATATGTAACGGATGGTCATTTTATGCTAGCCTGGGTTCAAGCCATGCTTATTTGTGACAGGATTAAAGCCTGTCTGGCGCCCAAAACTGTATTACTGAATTTTTATTTTTTTTTTTTCCCTCTTCTTTTTTCTTTTTCTCCACTATTTGACCTATTTGGAGACTGTCTCAACCACGTGACCACGTAGGCTGGTGGTAAAGGCACGGGTCCGAGCCGCGGGAGGCTGGGGTTCGATTCCCGCCAAAAAAAAATTTTTTTTTTTTTTTTTTTTTTTTTTTATATAAATGTGTGTGTTTTTCTGAGCATGGCGACCATCGTTACAGAGTGGCGCCCAACGTGGGGCCGTAACCAAAACATTTGAACATTTTTTTTTTTTTTTTTTTTTGATGTTGAATGAGGTTATGTGTGCATTGGGTTGCACCTGAGGAAAAAAGACACTTTTGACATTTTTTTTTTGTTTTGGACATTTTGGACATTTGCAATTGATTTGACTGGTGATACTGTGATTTGTTGATGTATACATTGCAAAAGGGAATCTATGTGATTTTTTTTTTTTTTTTTTTTTTGTGTGTGTGCTTTAAATTGAGTGTTCTATAGGTAATTATTGTAAGCAATTGCTTTACATTGTTTGAATGAACTGTGAAGGGTGAATTTTGAATTGCTAAAGATTGCCTATAGATTACACACTGACATTCACACGTACTATTGAGAGACCACATATTATTATTTTTCCATTTATTATCTTCGTGCTTTTACAAATACACCTCATACAGTTCCACAATGGCAGAATCCAGCACTCCACAAAGCACTCTGCTGGACATAGAGGTACCGGATTTGGCCACTCCTCTTTGGCCACCTGTGCACCCCCAAGCTCCTCAAACAGGTATTTCTACCTTTCGCCACACACCAACGTTTCTCAGTAGTTCTACACAACCTAGACCTCATGTGCAGTTTCCATCCTCCCCATTGCATAGCAGCCTTCCAGCCCAGGGTCATTCAACACAACAGCGGAATATAACACCAATACCGATGCAATTATGTACTTCAGGCCAATCCTTTGACATGACATCAGCACTTCCATCTTCCCCCTCGCATTCTTTGTCAGCATTACAGTATGATCTACCAAGAACTCTCCCGACACCTAGCAGAGAAATAGGACAATTAACTTCACAAGTTAAGGAAAACTATGAAACCCTACATGAATGCATAAATAAACATGAGAAGACTGTGTCTGAACTCACCAAGGAATTACGATCCAGTACATTTAATTATAAACAGGAGACTACTGTCATTGCTGTTAAATTGGAGGAAATCAAGGAGCTTGTAACCAACACTTTATCTGCACAGAAACAACAGATTGAGAGTGAGACGAAGAAAACCATTATAGCCATTAAACAGATCATTACCGATGAATTGAAGATAGTGGAAAGTACCTTAACATCACACATGCAGTTTCTTGTTCGACAGTTACAGTTGGAAGTTCAACAGGACATCCACACTCTTCATAAGCACCTCCAGGACACCCATGAAGAAATGCTGAAAGAGAATAATCAGGTGGTTATACGCACAGACAAACTTGCTGCAAACTTGTGTGACGTACAGACTAAAATGGAGAGCGCATATGACATTCAGGAAAAAAACATTGCTGACTTGAAAGCAAAAATCACTACTTCCATCAACATAACCCCTGGTGCAACCACTCCAGTACCCAAACCTATATTAACTCCCATACCTGCAACTGTTGTTAAAACTGACCACATCAAAATAACATTCCCCACTTTTGGAAGACCCAGTGATGACCCTGATCCATTACTCTACATTACCCGTTGCCAAGATTTCTTTGCTTTACACCCACTTACAGATGAAGACATTTTAGCCACTTTTAGAACTGTTCTATCAGGCACTGCTCGTGACTGGTGGGAGGTAGCCAGAAGCACAGTTCACAGTTGGACCGACTTCCAAACTGCTTTCCTGGCTGCATTCCTTGCTGAAGACTATGAGGATGAATTAGCAGAACGTGTAAGGAAACGGACACAGGGAGACAAAGAAACCATTCGGGACTTTGCTTTCAGTTACCGTGCATTATGCAAGAGATGGAAATCTGACCTAGATGAAAAAGACATAGTTAAAATGATACTCAAAAATATCAAGCCATACCTTGCCAGTCACCTCCGTGGACATGTCAATACTGTGGATGAAATTGTACGTCTTGGGCATCAACTTGAAAAAGATCACGAACAGCAACGACAATGCGAAACAAAAATTACAAGCAAACCCCGTTCCATGTCACCCAAAAGAACACCAAACCTCCCACCTATTGTCCAATGTTGGCGCTGCAAAGAATTTCACAACCCAGGTAACTGCTCACATTATACAACCTCCAATCAGCCAAGTCAGTCTACTCAATCAAGTCATCAGTCAACTCAGGCACATGCAAACCGACGAACTCATTATCCACATAAGCCATCCAGTAATGCAGTATCTTCCATACCTGCAAAAAATTTAACCACCAAACAGAGCAATACCACAAGTTCCCCCAGAGCCAGTTCTTCAGGAAACTTGACCTGCATACCACAACAACTGATTGTACCTCTTAGCCTTGGCTTATGGCAAGGAAAAGCCATAGTTGACACTGGAGCAAGTTATACCTTGATTCATGAGTCTCTATGGAAAAGTTTGACTCCTGTACACCCTGAACTTCAACCTTGGACACGTGGACCCCTCTACCTAGCGAACGGAAATGCTGAAGTTCCACTTGGCTGGGCCAACCTGGAAATAAACCTTCATAACCAAACCTTTACCGTACCTGCTGCTGTTCTTCCCACTCATGCCCTAGCTTATGCTATAGTATTAGGATTGGATTTCATATTCTTCAGTGGATTACAACTCAATGTCATTGACCAAAAATACTCCTTCAAAATTGCTCCCACAGAAGAATATCCATTCCAACCAGGAGATGCAAGCAGACCACCCATTATTGGTTCATTACCCAAATGCACCAAACCAACGTTCTCACTGATGACATCTGTTCCCCCTCCTGCACCTCTACTGATTCTAGAAGCACCTGATGATCTGACATTAATCAGAAATGCTGTGGACTCGGCTCACCTATCACCAGACGGAAAACAGACATTACATTGGATTCTTACCAATAATCCACAAGTTTGTACACTCACCCCGGGACGGACCAACATTTTACAACATAACATTTATACAACCTGTCAAGTACCCATCAAACAGAAACCCTATCGCCTATCACCTGTTAAACAGCGTGTCATGGAAGAACAACTGGAAGAAATGCTGAGCCAAGGAATCGTCGAACCCTCACATTCCAGTTGGGCCTCACCGGTTGTTCTGGTTCCTAAAAAAGACGGCAAACTCAGATTCTGTGTTGATTACAGAAAACTTAACTTGGTCACAGAAACCGATGCTTACCCATTGCCCAATATCACAGAAATATTACAGTCATTATCAGGAGCTGCTATTTTTACCACAATTGACCTGAACAGTGGATACTGGCAAGTTACAATGAATCCCACCAGTAAAGATAAAACTGCCTTCATCACACCTGCAGGAATATATGAGTTTAATGTAATGCCTTTCGGGCTTAAGAATGCACCCGCAACGTTCCAGAGACTCATGGAGAGAGTCCTGGGAGAGCTGAAAGGAAAAATTTGTTTTGTATACATTGACGACATCATAATTTATTCACCTTCCATCACACAACATTATCAGGACATTCAAGCTGTGTTTCATAAGTTACAAATTGCCGGACTAACCATTAACTTGAAGAAAAGTAAATTCTGCCTACGGGAAATCAGTTTTCTTGGACACATTGTAAATGTCAAGGGTATCACAGCAGATCCCAGCAAAATCCAGGCCATCCAATCATACCCTGTACCCACAAACTTAAAGGAAGTACAGAGATTCCTTGGGCTGGCAGGATGGTATCACCGCTTTGTACCAAACTTCTCGAGTATCGCTGAACCACTCAATGCACTGAAAAAGAAAGGACATCAATTTCACTGGACAGCCATATGTCAACACGCCTTTGAGGAACTTAAAGCCTGTCTAACTTCATCACCCATTCTTGGTCATCCTGACTTTCAACTCCCCTTTATCGTCTATACAGACGCTAGTGACACTGGATTGGGTGCCATTCTTGCACAGCGAAAACAACTAGGAGAGGAAGTTGTGATTGCTTATGCAAGCCGAACACTTACAGGAGCAGAACTCAACTACACAGCAACAGAGAAAGAATGTTTAGCTGTTGTCTGGGCTCTAGAAAGATGGCAACACTACTTGGAGCTTAAACAATTTATAGTTGTGACCGACCACTCTGCCTTGCAATGGGTCATGAACTCGACCAAAACCACCAGTCGATTACTAAGATGGGTCCTAAGATTACAGAAATTCAACTACATTATTGAATACCGAAAGGGAAAACTCAACGTTGCACCTGATGCACTCTCCAGAATGTTCCCACTTCCCAGCTGTAACTTGTGCACAAGTCAGAAAGACACAGACCTACCCTGCTCAGTTGTAAACATTTGGGAAGAACAACAAAGAGATCCTGAGGTAATCAAATTACTAAAAGCACTTGCGGAAAACCAAGACCTGGAAAAGCAGTATGAAGTAATCAATGACAAACTCTACCTGAAGACATGTCAAACAGACGACAAAGTACATTACAAAGTCTACATTCCTCAAAAACTCAGAAACCTGTTCATTCAACATTACCATTCCAGCCCGCTCAGCGGTCATGGCGGAATCTTCAAAACCTACAAAAGATTACATGATGTTGCTTTCTGGCCAGGAATGTGGACGGACATAAAGCATCATGTAAAATCCTGCATCACCTGTCAAAAATCACAGTACGATAACCAAAAACCAGCTGGGAAAATTCAACAAACCATCACAACACGACCAAACCAGATGTTAGGTGTTGACATCATGGGACCCCTACCAAAAAGCACTAATCTAAATGAGTACCTGCTTGTCTTTATTGATTATTACACTCGTTGGGTTGAACTTTTTCCTATGCGCAATGCTACAGCTCTTACCATTGCCAATATCTTCAGAAAAGAAATCCTAACTCGGTGGGGTGTACCGGATTTTCTTATTTCTGACCGAGGTGTACAATTCATTTCTTCTGTTTTCAAAGAACTATGTAAAAACTGGAACATCACACCAAAACTCACCACCGCATATCATCCTCAAACCAATCTCACCGAAAGAGTCAACCGGAACCTGAAAAAAATGATGACTGCATATGTAGAAGATAATCATAAAAAATGGGACTTCTACTTACCTGAATTTCGTTTCGCACTAAACTCCGCAACACATGAAACCACTGGACTATCACCAGCAGAGCTCCAGCTTGGCCGAAAGCTCCAAGGTCCAATGGATAAAATCCTGCAGGATAACACTCTGACACCAGATGCTGCTGCTTATGATGTAGTTCACCACCTCCACCAATTACAACTGCAAGCAAAAGAAAACAGTCAAAAAGCAAAGAAAAGGCAATTAAGGAACTACAACAAGAACAGAAGAGAAGTGACATTTAAAGAAAAAGACAGAGTCTGGTTACGCAACTTCCCACAATCCAGCGCACAACGAAATTTCACTGCAAGATTAGCATCAAAGTGGAAGGGCCCTTACCGTATTCTGCAGCAACTAGGTCCATTGAACTACAAAATAGTCCTTGAAGATACAGGAGAAGACATCCGTACAGCCCATGTCTGCAATCTAAAAATGTGTTATCCCACTGCAGAGGAGTTAGAGCTTCAGGAAAAAGAAAAATTACACAAGCTTTTCCAAGACTCTTCGGGGGAAGATGAGGAATTTTTGGGTTTCTAATTGTACGTATTACATATTTTTTGGGGAATAGTATATTGTGTTATATTATTATATTTTTGTTAAATCAACCTTGGGTTGCTTTAATTTTCCAGGGGGGGAGAGTGTGGCAGTGCCACTGTTTATTTTCTTTTCACGGTTAGCACATATATATATATAAAAAAATAAATAAATAATAAATAATAAAAAATAAATAAAATAAAACTTTCTAACTCGGAACTACCCCGTGAACCGGAAGTAGAGGACAGAGGCGGATAAAAGGGAGCTGGACGCATCCGGAAGTACTGCGCCATAGACTCGTGTATTGCCGTGAGCACCTGTGTGGCCTACCTGCCTTGGGACGGAGTGCTTGTTGCTATGCGAATAACCTATCACTGTGGAGTTTGAAGACCATCGCGGGCACGAAGCTCAGGCTTTGCATGTGTTTGCAACGATCACGAACTTGCTGTAGTTGGATAAGGACCGAAAGGAGGAAGCTTCCGTTGGCATGGTGGCCTACGTTTTACCTCTCTACGGATTCGGGATCTATGGCGCAGTCTTTTGGAGGACTGAACGCGGACTGATGTTTGTATATTTTTTCACGTGGATTAAACCCTCATCTTTCATCTGAACTGCAACATTGAACTTGAGACGTGTCATTGTCATTTCTTTTGTTTTTGTTGTTTTGTTTTTGTTGGGATATGTAACGGATGGTCATTTTATGCTAGCCTGGGTTCAAGCCATGCTTATTTGTGACAGGATTAAAGCCTGTCTGGCGCCCAAAACTGTATTACTGAATTTTTTTTTTTTTTTTTTCCCTCTTCTTTTTTCTTTTTCTCCACTATTTGACCTATTTGGAGACTGTCTCAACCACGTGACCACGTAGGCTGGTGGTAAAGGCACGGGTCCGAGCCGCGGGAGGCTGGGGTTCGATTCCTGCCAAAAAAAAATTTTTTTTTTTTTTTTTTTTTTTTTTTTATATAAATGTGTGTGTTTTTCTGAGCATGGCGACCATCGTTACAGTTTCATTTGAAGATTTTATTTTATTAAATTGTGGGCATAGTCATTATATATATATATATATATATATATATATATATATATTATTGTATAATGTTTTAATTGCTTCAGTAAAATGTTCTTTGCAATCTTTGACTGTTTGTGGTGTTTTTATTGTAGTATCATTAAAGGGGTATAATATATTTTGTTAAAGTTTTTTTATAGCATTTATGCATTTTACTGCAGTATTTAATGTTTGTAAAATTGAGGATAGAATTATGTTGTTGTTGTTCAGGCAAGTTGGAAATAAATTCTGCAACACCGTAGCCTTTCATGACAAATCTTGAAAGTATGTGTCAGAAGTGGTTAAGTGTTAAAATAAGGTGGCATGTATTTATTTTTAATAAGTATAGTAATTTACATGATGAACAAATAATAGTAACTTCAAAATGAAATATGGTTTAATCATGGTTTTTGTAGTAAAACCATAGGACCTACAAAATAATCATGTTTTTAATAAAGTTGTTTGACTATAGTTTTTGTAGTAAAACTAATGTATTTTGTTTAGTTAGTAAAGTTTTGTACAAAAACTGTAGATCATGGTTACTACTATATGATATTATCATATGGGAAATTTGATGATCAGAGAAAATATAAACAAATTTGTAAATAAATATGAAAGACTAATACTTTTGGGTACATTATATAAAGGCTATATTTTTTAAATGACCTTGTTATAAGTGTCCAAATGCAAAACTGCAACATTTCTTTGAAAAGTATTTACATATAGAGAGAATTGTACTGCACTGATTTTTATTGATTTTGGGTTAAAAAGCTTGGATCAACAATTTTGATGCCTATAATTGCTGATGGGGTCTAGACTGATCCGAAATGTACGTTTTAACAGCATAAGACATGGAGAATATGTTTAGAATATTATTTAAGCCTTGATATTGTTATAGGTGCTTTTCAGTGGAAAAAGAGGTATATTTCGTTTATTGACAATATAGATGTTTTCAAAAATGTTTTGAAAGTAAAATAAATGGAAACAGTATTATGTAATAACAAAACACAATTTAAAAAAAAAGAGGTTTTTTTTTCAGGGAAATACATTTTCAATCAGAGCAATGAACAACAAACGCAAACAGTGCAGCAAGTAGTGAAAACAACTGCACAAATGGTCTTGTGCAACAAATATACAAAAAGTGCAAATGATTCACAAACTACGCACAAAATGAGAGAAAAATATACAGAGTGCAACAGATTTTTTTTTTTGCAAGTGTATAAATTATATAAGAAGAATTACCATAATATTACAGTCTAATGGCTCGATGTGCAGCCTGTATTCGCGTTTTATCAGACAGCGCATAGACACTTGAAAACATAAATTTTAGCGCGTTATCCCATATAAACCGCTGTTTCATCCTTGTTTTTATTTTGTTTTGTGTCAAAGAGCTCTGTCGTGTGTTTTCCTGTGCTTTTTCAGAGAGTGCTGTCATGCACATGTGTTATTTTGTGTTTGTTTTCATGCACGCACGACGCACTTTACTTTCACTTTGAGTTTGTTCAAATTTCCAAAGAAACATGCTAATTGGTGGTTCAAAAGTCCAAAAGCTATGTTTATTGGTTGAATAGATGACAATTTGAACCAATCTGGGCACGGGGGTGGGACTAAGCATCAACAGTCGTTCCTGCTTGGCTGAGAGGAACGAAATGCATTGGTTTCTTCTGAGGAATCAATGCGATCAAAATGTGATGATGTAATCACGTTCGCTATGGAGCCTCTGAATATCCAAATGAGACTAAGGTAAAGCATTGAGATTGGATGAGCTGTTCAAAAGTTATTAAATATTTAAGAACAATAGCTGTCTTGGTCTTGTAAGCAAGTTTTAAATGCACATGGACACACATTTTGCTGTAGATACAGATATTTTTAATAAATGATAGGTATTATGCTATAGTATGTATAAAAAAACTGAAAAGAATTATATTATTCTGTTGAAGTGTATTATTAGTTTAATTTCAAATAATTGGTAACAAAATGCTTACTTGAAGTGTTCTCTTTCTAATAACATTTTTAGATTTCAATGTAATTATAATGTGTTTTTATTATTCCATCCACTAGAGGGCGCGCGCGCGATTTATTCCAAGAGAGAACGTGTTTCCGTTTTGTCAGGAAAGGACACCATTTTGTCTTTTGCAGCAAGGAGGTAAACACATGGTGTGGTTTCTCTGTCTGTAATCTTAATCATCCATGCATTAATGTTTGTCATCGATGATCGTTTTATGACAGTGAGTTTTTGTTTCTGTGTTTGTTTTGTGGTTGTATTTTGTAGATAAATGTTTAAAAGGTATGGTTTTATTTGAGTACTAGATTTGCATGATTCACTTGGTCATCGTATTGATTAGAAGATCAAATAAGTGTCTATAATCTGTTTATAGGACGTTTGGTGTTGTGATTAATATTGTTATTTTAATACTGTTATTAGTTAATGTAATACATTCTTAGTATTGAGATGTTTGAAAGGTATGTTTGTAGCTGTTTATTGCTTCACGTGTTTTTTCTCTTTGATTAAACATCATTATCTTTATATTTTAAAGGATACGTGACAAAATAGATAGGTTAGTGTATTGTATATAGCACGTGCAGTGCATGCACAGGAGGAGCGGTAAATATGTTAATTGATCTTTAGTGAAGAGAGTTTGATTGACAGGCCATGTGAGCAATCATATTCATATTTTGTGCTTTATGTAAATATGAATAGACGTCGTTTAACGTGTCACTTGAGCAGAGGCAATACAGTGATCTTTCAGGACACATTAAGGAGCCACAAAACGGTGTTTATTGTTTGAATTTCTTACAATATGACAAAATAAGAAGCTGATACATTGTTTCATATCAGAAGTAACCTGTTCTGTCATGTCTGTCAGCCTGTTGTCAGCTTATTTTTTGCTCAGCATTTTTTTTTACAACATTTTTTTAGTGAATAAAAGCATGATGTGAACAGTTGCTAAGGAGGGTGGGGGTTTACAAAGACTCAATTGTAGTATTTTTTACTAAAGCTAGTTGCTAAATCTGTGGCATTTATTGCATAACATTAAATGTAGTATTCTTTATTGTTCCTAAAATTCTACAAGTACTATAAATGACAGGAATAGTTTCATAATCATTAGTGTATTAGTTTCATATTTCATTTGTAGTTAAACGTTTTCTGTGTTTGTTGTGTGTATATAACTGAACGGGGCAGTAATGGACGTTCCCTTTCGAGGAACTCGAACTGTGTCCTCTAGGGGGCGCTAGGGGGAACGGCGTCAGCGTGGCCCGTGTCTGAAGTCTACATACAAAAACAACAACAAAGTTGGCCGGCGACAGCCTATGACGTCACTGCCGGCGCGACTCGTCGCTGCCGGCGCATCACCACCGGTGCGACCACAGTATAAAAGGACACCGGTAGAGCAGGACGGCCTCTTCTTCGTCTTCATTGACTCTTTGTCTGGAGTGTGCAGCAAAACGGTAAGAGACCCCTTTTTTCTTTGGAGAAATAATGGCTAGCACTAGTAAGGCGTTTAGAAAGTGCGTGGATCCGTGTCCTCGTTATTTGACACCCGATGACACGCACGATCTTTGCGTCTTTTGTTTGGGTGAGGAGCATGCAAGCGACGTCCTCGAGGGGGCAGTCTGCGTGCACTGTGAGCTTTTTCCCATGAGAAAGCTCCGTTCTCGTCTGTCTCTCTTCTCGAGGGAAGAGGGACAGCCATCTGTTCCCCGCGGCTCAGGTCTCTCTGCTGCCGAGGCACGGAGAAAAATGAGCTCGTGGGGATCCCAGGTGGACCTCGCTGACGAGCTAAAAAAGGGACTTTCCCTTTCACGCGCGTCAGTCGCGGGCGAGGACGAGCTGCTGGCTGACGATGTCGTTTCTCTTACATCATCCGATCCAGCAGCTAGTGCTCTGCTGGGTCCTTCCCAAGAAGAGCAGGAGATGTTGGAAGATGAGGAAGCTGAGGCTGAACCCTTTCTAATCTCCTGCCCTGCATATGAGGAGCTGCTGGAGGTTATGGATCACGCCACGAGCGAGAGAGGTGGCGCCTCGGGGTCGTCTCGATGAGCGCTATCTTTCTGATCATAACCTCCCGGCCCAGGTGAGTCTTCCATTCCTTCCCGATCTGCATACGGAGATCGAGAAGGTATGGAGGAGGCCGTTTTCTTCACGCATCCATAATTTTCCGCACTCTAATTATGCGAATATTGAGGGGATGCGTGAACACGGCTATCAGAGGATGCCGCCTGTAGAAGAGACGCTGGCCAGCTATCTCTCTGTAGGTAAGGCATCTTCCCTGAAGACTCCCTCCCTGCCATCCATTCCCCTTCAAGTAACATCTCGTTTGAATGGCAGGGCATATGCAGCAGCAGGTCAGGCTGTGGGTGCGTTGCACACTATGGCGGTGCTTCAAGCCTACCAGGCTGACTTGCTGAAAGATCTGGATAAGGGTCAGGGTCTTTCCCCGGACGAGGTTGCTGAGCTGCGCCGCACCACGGATCTCGCTCTCCGTGCCACCAAGCAGGCCGCCACTGCCATGGGCAGGTCTATGGGGGCCATGGTGGTTACGGAGAGACATCTGTGGGTGAACTTGGCTGACCTCGGGAAGAAAGAGAGGGGCTTTCTTCTCGATGCGCCAGTCTCGCCTTCCGAACTTTTTGGTACCTCCGTTGAGACGGTGGTTGAAAAGTTCAGGGAGGCGAGGGCGCGCTCAGCGGCCTTCAAAACCTTCATTCCACGAAGGTCCAGGTCTGAGCCCGAACAGTATGGGGGTCCTGGCCCGTCTCGTTCCGAGGGACGAAGACAGGCCCAGAAGACTAGTGTGGCCACTCGCGCCCCTCCCCCACCTGGTTCCGGGAGGAAGCGTGGGTCTAGAGGAGGTAGACAGGACCTGAGGGAAGTGATCCAGACGAGACAGCGTGCTCGCCGGGGTCAGAGTAGGAGATAGCTTCTGCTTATCTTCCTTTGGGGGCTCCTGTCTCCCTCCTCTTAATTCCCCCTTCATATTAGTCTCTCCACCTGACTGAGGTTAGGTGATACTTTTCCTGCGCACCCCCGCCGGACCTATGATGTTTTAGGTTGGCTTTTTTTGTTAAAAGCAACCTTTACTGATGGTCTGGCTCGGCCTTTCGGCCTCTTCTCACAGTTTGATGCGCGGAAACCATGGATGGGTGAGTTCGATCCATTTTTTATGTCTCTAGGATTCATATTTCTAGCTCGGTGGTCGCTCCCCTTTTTAGGGTTTCTAATAAGCGATCTCTTTGAGGTAACCAGGTGAGTGCTGTCTTCCCCTACTATAAAAGAAAGCGGGGTAGACAGCCCATTTTTTATGATTTGCTGTGTGGTCTACACCCCTATAACCTAGTCTCTTGTCAATCTCCCTGTCAGGTCATAGTAATGGTCTGGATGGTTTCTCAAAAGGATCTTCTGAGCCTTCTGGAGTTATGCGCAGGAACCATGGTGGGGTGAGTACGACTCATGTTTAATGTGTCTACCATGCTGTATGCATTTGGGTCCTGTTTTTGTGCCTTCCTTGGTAGGTCCTCTTCGAGCACCCCCCTCTGATCTTCAATCATGGTTATGGGCTGCTTGCCTGGGTCTGCCTCCCGTTTCGAATAGGAAGCTTTCAGGTTCCCTTTACAGCACTGAGGGAAACTAGGACTTCGGTCTTGCGTCTGGGTAAGCTCTTCAGAATCCCTCTTCACAGGGAGCTCCTGGACATTTTGGATAGACACATTGACCACCGGGTTGAGACCCTCTGTCTTCGTCCCGCCCTGAGGGGCTTTGGTTGTGGGGTTTCCGCCCTTCACACAGACCTCCTACCTATGCCATTTGGTGATCTAGCGGTCGCCCCTCCAAGGAGTGGGCTTGGTCACACTATTTCACTGTTTCTCAAGTCAGAGTTGTTTCTGTGGAAACCCTCTGAGTGCTCCGAGGAGCCTTCAGCTAAGCATTCTTGGCCCTTGGTCCCAAGGCTCTGCGGGTCTTGGTAGAGCAGGGCCCATGCTTTTCATCGAGGAGGTAAGCATAGGTCTGTGTGGGGTGAGAAGGGCTTATGCCCCTTGAGAGGTTACCCGCAGAACAGCCTGAGGGCTGGGGATGTGACTGGTGTTTGTGCAGTCTTGTAGAGGTGGCTCCCCGTCATTTCTGATCCCCGTATCTCTTCCTGGGAGGGTGCGACGATGCTCCCCTTTCTGCGGAAAGGGTTTTTGCTAGAGCTCGTCTCCCTTGGGGAGGTCAGGTGTCCCTCCTGTGTCTCGGGAGTGGAACCCGATCTCGATACACTACCTTTTCTTGGTACGTATATCAGCTTCAGGGCAGTATTATTAGACAGTTAGCTGCGGCTACTGCATAAAGTGCTCCCCTCCCATCGAGGGTTTACTTGAGCACTGCTCCATTGAGCAACTGAGGTTCGCCCTTACTGCCTTCCCCCAGGCCAAAGGGAACTTTCACGGGTCAGATCTCATCCAAGGCTTCTGTACAGGGCGCGCTGATGCTCCCCTTTCTACGGAAAGAGTCTCTGAGCTCTTCCCCCTGGGGGGATCAGTGGCTCCTCCTCTCCATGGGAGTAGAAGCCTGTCGCGATATACTGCCTTATCTTGTGTGGCTAAGCGTATCGGCTCCTGGCAGTTTTAGTGGATAGATAGCCGCGGCCTCTATCTCCTTGGCATCTTTGTGCTCCCCCCTCCTTGAGGGTTTTTGCTTTGAGCTTTGCCTAATTGGGCGGCTAGATGCGCCCCTACTGCCTTCCCCTTAGAGCCTTGTTAAGCCGGCAGTGCTCCCCTCACCCTGAGGGTCTTCTTATTCCACCGTTTCTCAACGGTACGTCTAAAATCCATTTTTATGGTAAGGCCCACACGTTTTTGGGCGCTTTCTCAAATCCATGTATATGGTAAGTGCACACGTTAACCTTTGGGCACTTTTCTAAAATCCACGCTGTGGTATGGAAGGCACCGGTGTTCTGCGTCCATTCTAAAATCCTTTATGGTAGGGATTCACGCGCTATTGCCCGTACCCTTTCTCGAGGTGGTCTAAAACCCGGTCGTCTCGGGTCCATCTCCAGAGCTTCTGCCAGGCTAAAAGAACGGTTTTTACGCACCCTAGTTCAGGTGCGCATTTTATGCTCGCTCAACCGGGTTGAGCAGGGAGCTACCTCTTGCGTTCTGTGTTACGACTTCTGAGGGAGTCGTGCAGGGCTGCAGTAGCTCCTGTGTGACAGGCCAACCTGGGTATCCTAGGCTTCTGGCAGTATCCCCTTAAAGGAAATACTTTGTTTCCAAGCTTGGGCTCTACCCCGGGCCGATATCTGCCCTACAGGTAAGTTGGGTATGCAGCCTAAGCTCTGGGCGTAGGGGATATGTCACTGACAGCCGTCACTTTATCCTAGGGGCGACTCCCTTAAGGCCTAGGGAGTTGGTACTTAGTGCCTGTCTCTCCAAAGTCAGGCACTCCCCTCAGCATGGCAGCGTGGGTATAACCGTTCCCCCTAGCGCCCCCTAGAGGACGCAGTTCGAGTTCCTCGTAAGGGAACGTCTCAGGTTACGTATGTAACCCTGGTTCCCTGAGAAGGGAACGAGACACTGCGTCCTCTAGGCTCGGGGCCATGCTTCAGGATGTGAGCTTCAGACGAAGAAGCGGCCGTCCTGCTCTACCGGTGTCCTTTTATACTGTGGTCGCGCCGGCAGTGACGTCATAGGCTGTCGCCGGCCAACTTTGTTGTTGTTTTTGTATGTAGACTTCAGACACGGGTCACGCTGACGGCGTTCCCCCTAGCGCCCCCTAGAGGACGCAGTGTCTCGTTCCCTTCTCAGGGAACCAGGGTTACATACGTAACCTGAGACGTTTTTGATCAGCAGAGACAGGGCTGGTAAAGAATGTGTAACATGATTGACAGATGAGCAGCAAATTATGGTTTTTCATAGTCACAACAGCCATTGCTGAAGTGAAAGCAAATCCTATACAGTCAGTAATGCTCATCAGATCATATAATTCAGTGGATAAAGAATAGAAATTATAATTCTGTGTAAAGAAACAAAGTAAACGTAATGATATCAGCATGTGTCTGAATTTGCATAGTTTTGACTAAAAGCCCTATTGGACCATGTTTAGTGAAGCCTGCACATAACTATCTGCTTCAGTTTTGTCAACAGGCAAAATTATGCCATTTCATAACTGTCAATGCTGGAAGAAAAAACTTGAAATGTAGTGTGGTATACATTCGTTTTTGTTTAATGTAATTGTTTATATATTTTCCCACAGTTCTGTGTTGCAGAATATTTGGAGAAGTCTGATTTGAGGTAAGATGTTACTTTTATTGTTTTTTTTTTTTATTTATTTATTAATATTGCAATAATATGGCATAATGAAGTGCAGTCAAAGGTTACATGCTCCTTGCAGAATCTGCCAAATGTTAATTGTTTTACCAAAATAAGAGCGGTCATACAAAGTGGATGTTATTGTTTATTAAGTACTGATCTGAATAAGATATTTCACATAAAAGATGTTTATATATATATATATATATACACACACATCACAAAAGAAAATAATAGTTGAGTTTATATAAATGATCCTGTTCAGAAGTTTACTATACACTTGGTACTGTGTTGTTATCTGAATGATCCACAGCTGTTTTGTTTTTTTGGTTTGTTTAAGTGATAGTTGTTGATGAGTCCTGTTTGTTTGTCCTGAACAGGTAAACTGCCTGCTGTTCTTTTAGAAAAATCCTTCAGGTGCCACAAATTCTTTGGTTTTCCAGCAATTTTGTGTATTTGAACCCTTTCCAACAATGAACATGCATTAAGTGTCAGGGGTGAAAACTTTTTGAACTTGTAGTTCAGGGTAAATTTAACTTGTGTTGTCTTCTGGGCAACAGGTAAGTAGCTTTTGAAGGTTAGTATTACATTAAAAATATGATATTTAGGCAAAATAAAAAAAAATGTACAAATCTTTATTCTGTTCAAAAGTTTACATCCCTGGTTCTTAATGCATGTTTTTACCTTTTGTAGGATCAGTGAGCATTTGAACCTTTGGTAATAGTTGCATATGAGTCACTAAGTTGTGCTCAGTGTGAAAAGATGGATCTTAAAATCATACAGTCATTGTTGGAAAGGGTTCAAATCCACAAAAATGCTGCAAAACACATAATTTGTGGGGCCTGAAGGATTTTTCTGAAGAACAGGAGGCAGTTTCACTGTTCAGAACAAACAAGGGACTCATGAACGACTATCACTAAACAAAAAATAGCTGTGGGTCATACAAATATTAAGAACGAAGTGTACGTAAACTTTTGAACGGGGTCATTTTTATCAATTTAATTTTCACTTGTGCACTATATGTAAACATCTTTCATGTGAAATATCTTTTTCTGGTAAGTACTAACTAAACAACAATATTTTGTTTTATCTGTTAGAGCTGCATGATTAATTGTTAAAAAAATTGCGATCTCGATTCAGACACTCATACAATCTAATTTCTAAATGACCACGATTTGGCGCATCTATTAAACTCTTGAAAAAGTCAAATTGAAACTGAGAGTAAATGTTGAGAGCTGACATTTACCATGTTTGGGTTTTTTTCCAACTATACAGAATTATTTCTGTCTTACTCATTCATATTATCACAGAAATGCTGGGATGAAAGTTTATAGTTGAGATATTGTTGCTGACAAAATAAAGCACGGCATCTTTTGAAAGTAACTGGTGCTTCAGATGTATTCTGAAAAATGTATTTGTCATTGAATGAAAGCATAATTCAATTGATTTGTTCAAGAATGGTGATTTTCATGTTAAAATTTGGTATATTAAATATATTGTATTTTAAATACATATACACTACCAGTCAAAAGTTTTTGAACCGTAAGATTTTTTTTTAAATGTTATTTTAAAGAAGTCTGCTCTTCTCAGCAAATCTGCATTTGTTTGATCCAAAATACAGGAAAAACAGTAATATTTCGAAATATTTTTACTATTTAAAGAAACTGTTTTCTATTTGAATACATTTTAAAATGTAATTTATTCCTGTGATTTCAAAGCATCATTCCTCTAGTTTTATAAATGTTTTATAAGTATAAACAATATAAATGTTTTTATCATTACGTCTGATCAATTTAAAGGATCCTTGCTTAAAAAAAAAAAAAGAAAATCGTAATTTCTATAATTTCTTCCCCCGTCCAACAAAAGCTTATTATTTCAGATAAATGCTGAACTTTGGCTCTTTCTATTTATTAAAGCAGTGGTTCTCAATCCTGGTCCTGGGGGCCCCCTGCTCTGCACATTTTGCATGTCTCCCTTATTTCACACACCTGATTGAGATCAACTCATTAGGAGAGAGATCCATGAACTGAACTAATGAGCTGATGATCTCAATCAGGTGTGTTAAATAAGGGAGACATGCAAAATGTGCAGAGCAGGGGGCCCCCAGGACCAGGATTGAGAACCACTGTATTAAAGAATACTGAAAAAAATGTAGTGAACCAGTTTAAATATTGAGGATTATAAAAAAGTGTTTCTTCAAGAACAAATTAGCATATTAGAATGATTTCTGAAGGATCATGTGACACTGAAGACTGGAGTAATGATGCTGAAAATTTAGATTACAGGAGTGTATTGCTTTTTAAAAGATATTCAAATAGAAAAGTTATTTTAAATAGTATAAATATTTCACAATATTACTGTTTTTGCTGTACTTTGGATTAAATAAATGCAGAATCGTGGTCCAACTGGTCCAAAATGCAGCAGCTAGAGTTCTTACTAGAACCAAAAAGTATGATCATATTAGCCCGGTTCTGTCTACACTGCACTGGCTCCCTATTAAACATCGTATAGATTTAAAAATCTTACTAATTACTTATAAAGCCCTGAATGGTTTAGCTCCTCAGTACCTGAGCGAGCTCCTATCACATTATAGTCCCTCACGTCCGCTGCGTTCTCAAAACTCTGGCAATTTGATAATACCTAGAATATCAAAATCAACCGCGGGCGGCAGATCTTTTTCTTATTTAGCGCCCAAACTCTGGAACAATCTACCCAACACTGTTTGGGACGCAGACACACTCTGTCAGTTTAAATCTAGATTAAAGACCCATCTCTTTAACCTTGCTTACACATAACAAATCAACATATTCTTATGATTCAAATCCGTTAAAGGATTGTTAGGCTGCACTAACTAGGTCAACTGGAACCGGGAACACTTCCCATAACACCCGATGTACTCAGTGTATCGTCAGAAGAATGGCATCTACGCTAATATTAGTCTGTTTCTCTCTTATTCCGAGGTCACATTAACCACCAGATCCAGTCCGTATCCAGATCAGACGGTGGATCAGCACCTAGAGATGACCTCTACAACACTGAATGTCAGCGGAGTCCACATCAACTAGATGAGCCCCAGAGACAGATCCACAGTGAAGACCTCATCACCTAGACGGCTGTCGGAGTTTTGGTTCCTTGCCGCTGTCGCCTCTGGCTTGCTTAGTTGGGGACACTTTCTGTTCACTCAATATTGCATTTTATTTTATTGTATTTGATTAACTACCTTTACCTAAAATGTGAGTGTTTACTGTTGCCTTTGGCATTGTTGATGTACTGTTCTCTATTTAATACTGTACAGCCGCCTTGTCACAATTCTGTATTGTTAAAGGTGGTATATAAATAAAGGTGACTTGACTTGACTTATTACATTTTATTATTACATTCAGAAATAGACCTGATGTCAGTAGTATATACCCTACAGCTTGTGTCAAGATTTTTGATTGATGATGACCTCTGACCTTTGTAACCTTACCCCTCCCCCTCGTGACCTTGAGAGTGCCTAGGGGTAATGACCCATGACCTTCAAATAATGTCCAGATGTGGAAATGACATGGTTTTAGCATAATTAAAATTCCAGCGATGACCCGTGACCTGTTAATGATCTCCGGGTGCAGCAATATGAAGATTGATTGTTGTTGAACTCTGACCGGTGATAAATGAACCCCTGAGGATAATTTCTGATCTTTTATGGTCCATTTTGAACTCTCACATCCGGGGACCATCTGACGTCCACATGTCTGGTTGCATTCCATTGCATGCTGTGTCATGCTCTCTCTCTCTCTCTCTCTCTCTCTCTCGTTTCCGTTTCCGGTGCGAGTGGACAGGTGTGTGAGGCTGAGCGGTTTGAGTGTGAGAAGTGAATGTGAGTACTTTTCTTTTCTCTTTTCTTTTTTCTCTGCTTTGTAGGATTAGTTTAGCAATTGAGTGCTTTCGTGTTGTTATTGTTGAGTTGGGCCGTGTGTGCTGCTGTTACTATAGGCAGCATGGCGGCCCCGCGATCGCAAAGTTTAAGCTCCCTCACACGGCGTCACGGAGTGAAAGTGGCGTCCGCGGTGACTGTAGAGGAATGTTGTTTGGCTGCAGGTGAACTGGTGGGACATGAGCATGTATTGTCGGCCTCTAGAATGAACAGTGCCGTAGTAATCTTTCTTAGTTCAATCGAAAAAGCTAATGAGCTAGTTGAAACCGGCATTGTTGTGGGTGATAATTTCACTCCGGTACTCCCGCTTTCTATGCCGTCTAAGAAAGTGTTATTATCGAACGTTCCTCCGTTTGTCAGTAATGAAACTTTAGCAAATATTATGTCACGGTACGGCAAGGTTGTGTCACCGATTAAGATGATTCCAGTTGGGTGCAAGTCTCCGTTGCTGAAACATGTGGTGTCTTTTAGACGCTATCTGTTCATGATCTTAAAAGATGACGAAGAGATTGATTTATCACTTCGCCTCAAAGTAGAGGATTGTGACTATGTTATATATGTCACAACAGAGAAAATGAAATGTTTTAAGTGCGGAGAAACAACGCATTTAATTCGTTCTTGTCCTAATAAAGCTAATGATGATAGTGAGAAAAATGTGAATGAGACCGTTAAAGCGGGGTTATCTGGAGTTTCTGCGAGCGAAATTGTGATTACCGATAAGAATATCGAGGATACTGTATCTGAGAGAGTGAGTTTAAAATCTCAGGTAGTTGGCTCTGTTATTATGGCTGGTAAAAATAATCTTGCCAACATTGAAACACATGATCCTAGTGCACAGACAGAAATGCAGGAAGGTGATGATGAGACCAATATGCCACAGTCTCATCAATGTCTGGACAAAACTGAGACAGAAACAGAAAAAAATTCAATTCAAAGTCCCGAACAAAAGGAAAAAACATTGATTCTCCTCAAAATGCAAAGGCTATAAAGATGGACATTGGAAACACACATATTGATGAAGACATAGAGAGTGATAGTGAATCTTCTGATTCCAGCATTTGTTTGTCTCAAAGTGATTTTACTAGCAGTGGCTATGAAGTTGATGATATTAAACTCTTTTTTAAGAGCAACAAAAAATAGAAGAGGGTGTGTGTGTAGCTGAATTTTTTCCCAGACACAAGAAAATTTGTTGATAAAGTCAGGTTTTTTATGTCTGAAGGTCTGTTCACAAAACAAAGAAATCTATCGGTTAAAGAAAATTGTGAGAAAGCTTTCTTTAGAGGATAGCAATGTTGATAGTGGAAAGACCCAACATTAAAACCATGAAAGGATATGTGTGTTCACCTCTGATTTTGTTTATTTTTTTTCTTTCTTTTTCTTTAATTATTTGTGAGGTAAACATAGCAACAATCAATGTTAATGGATTGAGAGATATAAAAAAAGAGCTGGTTTGTTTTGAAGAAATTAAACTAAAGAAAATAGACATTGCTATGCTACAAGAGACGCATAGTGATATTAGAAATGCTTTCTGAATGGGCAGTAGAGTGGAGTGGGCTCTCAATCTTGAGTCATAATACATCACTCAGTGGAGGGGGTTGCTATCCTTTTTTACAAAAACAATGTCTCCCCATACATATCAGATTGATGAAGTCATTAAAGGAAGACTCTTGAAAGTAAGGGTTACTTTTGAAAAAGTGTACTTTTGTTCTGATTTGTGTATACGTCCCCACCTCTGCTGTTGAAAGAATGGTTTTTCTAGATATACTTAGTTCTATTATACAAAACTGTCATGGAGAAGAATATCTCTTTTTTAGGTGGTGATTTCAATTGCACTGTTTCAAACTTGGATAGAAATCACGTCGAACCGCACGCCCCTTCTCGTAAACGCCTTATTCAACTCATTAAAACCATATGAGTTATGTGATGTGTGGAGACATTTAGAAGGGAACCCAAAGACAGTATACTTGGACACATGTTCGTGACAATACGATTTCTTTAGCTAGGCTAGACAGGTTTTATATTTTTAATCATCATTGCAACATCATTAAAAAATGTTTAATCACTCCTTTAGGTTTTCTCTGATCATTGTATGGTACAGTGTCATGTGTTTGTTAATTCAATTAAACCAAAGAGTGCCTACTGGCAATTAAATGTTAATTTATTAAATGATAAATATTTAAAAAAAAATGTTCACAATTTTTTGGAATGATTTTAAAACAAAAGAAAGAAACTTTTAACTCTGTAAGGCAATGGTGGGACTTTGGAAAAGTCCAAACTAAGCAATTTTGTACACAATATACTCTTAATATCACTGCTGAGACCTTTTTAAATGTAAGCAACCTTGGAGGCTGATATCCTAAAACTGCAAGAATTGGCTGAATCAACTAGAACCCAAAATTATTTTGACACTTTAGCAAAAAAGAAGACACAGCTGAATGATTTACTGCAGGTTAAAACACAAGGAGCTTTGGTCAGATCACGATTCCAAAAATTAAATCATATAGATGTTCCCTCCAGTTTCTTTTTCAGTTTGGAAAGGAAAAATGGACAGAGTAGAGTTATCCATGCTCTACGTTCAGAGTCTGGCGAGCTTTGTCTAACCCTAAAGAAATTAGAAAGAGAGCAATCAGTTTTTATGAAAAACTGTACATGAATGAACTCGGAGCAGAATATGAGAGAGAGGATGCCTTTTTGATGATCTACCTCAATTATCAGAAGAGGGACAATGCAAAAATCTCAGGTGCTCTTGGGAGGAGCTGAAGTGTTCAAAGCACTTCAAGGAAATGGAGTCAGGAAAAGCTCCAGGAGTTGATGGGTCTACCAATTGAATGGTATAAGACCTTCTGGGCTGTCCTGGAAGAGGACGTGTTAGAGGTGCTAAATGAAAGCTTGGCTGAGGGCCGGCTTCCTCTAAGCTGCCGGAGAGCAGTACTAACCCTCTTGCCCAAGAAAGGCGACCTCACTGATATAAGATGCTGGCGCCCCGTATCTCTGCTTTGTAGTGATTATAAACTGCTCTCATAAAGTTTTGGCAACCCGATTAGCAGAAGTAATGAATAAAGTTATCCATTCTGACCAAACTTATTGTGTTCCTGGCAGAACGATAATCGATAATATTTCGTTGGTTCGCGATATGCTAGAGGTCTCCAAGATGCTTAATTTGGATTGTGGTCTAATCTCTTTAGACCAGGAAAAAGGCTTTTGATCGTGTGGAATATTGTTACCTTTGGAAAGTTTTAAAATCATTTGGCTTTTGTCCAAAGTTTATAGATCTCATAAAGGTTCTTTATTGTGATATTGAGAGTCTCATTAAAATCAATGGTGGTTTTATGTGCTCCCGTTAAAGTGAATAGAGGTGTTCGACAGGGATGCTCACTATCTGGAATGCTTTATTCCTTAGCAATTGAGCCTCTTTTACAGCAATTTAGAGCTCAGTTAAAAGGTGTATGTTTGCCAAGTTGTAAAGATAATTTTATTTTATTCAGCTTATGCTGATGATGTCCTCATAATGATAAATGATCAAGACGACATTGAAAAATTGTCGAAGATACTCTCCGATTTTAAGAAGATATCTTCTGCAAAAGTAAATTGGGGAAAAAGTGAAACTCTTTTAATAGGCAAATGGATGAGAGGAAAGCCAAAGTTACCAGAAGGTCTTCTTTGGGGAAGAACAGGCCTTAAATATCTAGGTGTTTTTTTTGGGGAGATGATTCAACCATACAAATGAATTGGGGAAAATATGGTTGAAAAAATTAAAGGTCGATTAGACAGATGGAAAATTTCTGACTCCAGCAATGTCGTATAGAGGTCGCATCCTAATAATTAATAACTTGGTTGCGTCCTCTTTATGGCACAAATTTGCATGTATTGACCCCCCCCTTTCTTTTATTGAAGAAAGTTCAAGCTATCTTAGTTGATTTTTTTTGGGGTAATATACATTGGATTCCTCAAAGTTTGCTCTTTTTATCTAAAGAGGAAGGTGGTCAAGGTTTAGTACACCTACAGAGCAGAGTGGCAACTTTTCGGCTCCAGCGTATTCAGAAAACTGTTGGCTAGTTCTTCTGATGTGAAGTGGTGTGCTGTTGCTCATGTCATTCTACGCAAGTTTAAAGGTTTAGGACTTGATAAAAAATCTTTTCCTCGTGAATTCCTTGGACATAGACTTTTCTGGATTACCAATTTTCTATAGGAACATTTTCAAAGTCTGGAATCTTTTTCACTTCAAACGAACAGAGGATCTGCAATCGCTTCATTGGTTATTAGAGGAACCCTTAATATATGGTGCACGACTGGATTTGTCTAGAAATGGTTCATTTCCAGGACTTAACAAAGCCCTCATTGATAACAGGATCCTAACCTTGGGTTCTTTTATTGAAGGAAACAGGTCTTGAACTGAAAAACAATGGCACAATTGCTCAAAAGTTGGGCTTCAAGTCTGCCCGCATCATCACAAAGCTTTTATCAAAGTGGCAATCTACACTTGAAACCAACTGAATTGGACTTTGTTGTCTAGGTTTCGAGATGGACTTGTCAAACCTGACCCAGTGGATCCTTTTCCAAATTTACTCTTTGCTGTGAATGTAGAAAATTTATCTGGAGTGTTTTTAGAGTCCTGCAGTACTATGTATACAGATTTTTTTTCTTGTGTTGGAAAAAAACTATATAAAATACTGTGTGTTTAGTTTTAATAAAAAGATGTTGGATGGGAAAGCTGACCACCCGTGGCGCTCTTTTTTCAATTTGAGTGCAGATGTAAAACCTCAGTGGAGGTCACTCTATAAACCACCACTGATAATGAAAACTGGGGATTTGCAATGGAAAATCCTTTATGGAGCCATTGCGGTCAATTCCTTTGTATCTGTTATAAACCCTGAAAGTAGTGACAAATGTCCTTTTTGGTAATGTAAGAGAAACTGTCTTCCATGCTTTTGCAAATTGTTACAGGCTAAAGCTTCTATTTTTGTCATTAAGCAATATTTTTGAAAGATGTGGTGAAAAACTTTTCTGGTAGAAATGTTTATTCTTGGTTTTTAAATATGTTAGAGAGAAAAGATTTCATTGTCAGTTGTTAAATTTTTATTATAGGTGAGGCTAAAACTAGCAATTTATCTGAGTAGAAGGAAAAAAATCGAAGATGATGTGGAACAAAATGTAGTTGAGCTCTTTTTTAATATGATACAGGCTAGAATCTTGATTGAGTTTAATTATTATAAGTTTATAGATGATCTTGATACTTTTGTTGATATTTGGTGTTG